>CM068367.1:824662340-825891560 GCA_034769895.1 Magicicada septendecula
CCCCGCACCCCCCTCCTCCCGTTTTTCCTACACCTGAAAATCAACAAATATCCTAGCAGCCCACCATACAGAAATTAAAGAGCTTAAGAATCTAAACACATTTAAAACCGTATTATCAAGAGAATAACTTTTTATTTTATTTATTAACTTTCAGTTTTCATTATTGAGAACAAAACCATTTTCATGTCTACCACGTTTTATTTTTAGTATTGCCACATATTTTGCCAATTCTATTAGGATGGAAAAGATTATTCAGTTTAGCTACTGAGGGTGTCTTTATCATAAAATGGCCAAAACATCTGGTGGTACTAAAAATAAAAATCGATTTAACCTAAAAACAATGTTACTCTTAATAAGATTTTACTGCTTATTTCCCATATTCAATATTATACTCATACTGTTAAAACATAAATATAATTTGTATAAACAAAAGTAAACTGCAAAAATTAATTTCAAACTTTCAAGTATTTTCAGTACTCAATAGAAACTTGACAATAACAATGCTAGCCTGCTGCACCATATTATGAACAATATAAATGAGTGGTATTTTACAACCTGTACCTACTTAATTATTAATTTTTTTTTTAAATACTAACTTGATATGGCATACTTCTAATAGTGCGCGCACGCACACGCACATGCACACACACACACACACACCAATAATATACTAACCAAATACAGTAGAACTTGGCTAATTCGAAGCTGAAGGGACCAGTAAAAAATTTGAATTATCCAAAAATTCGAATTAGGAAAGTTTTAATAAGGGTAGAAAAATCAAATCAAAAACCGAAATTCAGTAAAGCAATATGTTATTTTATTAAACAATTTCCTAATATATATGTATTACAAACGCATAAACACGTTTCAGTACAAAATAAAGCATTTACAGTTTTTTAAAAAAGCTAGAAACTTTTGATTACATTTTGCAGTTAATACACTGAGTTGTAGTAAACTCTTCAAGTTTATTAAGTGCTTGGAAAATAGCGTCAACTTACGTTCTGCTGTCCTTCAACAAACCGTCTCAAGTCTTGAATGTAATTTGATGCCTGTGAAGCCGTTAGAATCAGTATCTCTCGAAGTTCTAGCTGGTCCCCTTCTTCATCTGAAGATGCACCATCATTTCTTTTGTTCGTAACATCAGCCACGATCTCTGCATCTGTCTGTTCACCGCACACCGCCAAGTCTTCATCCATGCTTACACACTCTTCGTAACGAATGCCTGCGTCATGTCCAACATCTTCCCAGTTATCCACAGTGGGTACGACTTCTCTAGCAGCTTTATTCTCCTCTTCACCTTCAATGTGGCAGAAACCACCTTTACGAAAGCAATTAGCAATTGTTTTTTGTGTAACTTGGTCCCCAAGCACTGTTGCACATGCGGGCAGCTTGAAGGATGTTAATCTTGATATTTTCGTGCTCATCTAAATAAGCACCTGACAGAATGTTTTGGACCACAAGCTGTCTGTAAAAATGCTTAAAATTTTTTATTACACCTTGGTCCATAGGTTGAACTACTGAAGTCATGTTTGGGGGGGAAAACACAACCTTTACATTTTCCATCACAGGAATAGTGTTGTGCGCTGTACAGTTGTCAATAAACAAGACGATTCTTCTGTTTTGATTCCGAACTTTCCTGTTGATTTTCAAAAGCCATCTTTCGAAAATTTCACCGTTATCCAAGCTTTATTGTTTGATTCATATTCAACTGGTTTTGTTTTTACATTTTTGAAATAACGTGGGTTGGCTGACTTCCCTATCATTAGCAAAGGCAGTTTTTCCGAGCCATCCATGTTGTTCCAAATAAAAGTATTATGCGCTCCTTGCTGTGTTTGCCGCCACTACAACTTTCTTCTTTAAAAGTAAGTGTTTTGTTGGGGGTGCATTTGAAGAATAACCTCGGCTCGTCTACGTTCAAAATGTCTTTAGCGTCTCTATCAGAAATCATTTGCAACAAATCGTCTTTCCATGAATTTGCAGCTTCAACGTCAACAGATCCACTTTCCCCACAAACAGTTTTGAAAGACATGCCATTCCTTTCTTTAAAACCATTGAGCCAACCAGTGCTGGGCTTAAAATCATTTTTCCCTAAGCTAGATGCGAATTCCTCAGCTTTGGCTCTGACAAGGGGCCCACTGACTAGAATTTTTTTGTCCCTTGCTTGCTTAAACCACTTCACTACACATTCATCCACGTCAGGATTTTCTGGTCCTCGCGCTCTTTTCCTATCTCTGTCGCTGGCTTTACACACACTATTCAAAATCTTCTCTTTATTTTTCAGATTCGTTGACAGTGTATTTGGCGGTATCCCGAATTCCTTAGCAATTTCAGATTTCCTTTTTTGTCCCTTTTCCACTTCCCGAATAACGGCAACTTTTTCGGCAAATGTCAATGATTTGTATTGGGTCCGTGTTGGTTTTGAAAGGGCCATGATGAACACACAACACAATAAAAATGCACAATAAGCGTCACTAAAACACACCAGTATGGACAAATAAAACGCGTCATATACAGTACTGTATAAAAAAAGGAATGGTCTCACACTACAAGACACAGCTCGCACAGTAGAAACTCAAAAAGACTTAACCCTTCCACGAATGCAGGCAGACTGAACTGAAAGCAACAGTGAGGGTGGCTGACTGACGAGGCGTGGAACAAGGGACAACGGCGGACAGTACCGTTACACGAGACAGTCACGTGTCGTTGCAAGATACTGGCGCCAATTCACGAATTTGAGGATTCGAATTATGCACATTCGAATTAGCCAAGTTCTACTATACTACCATTACAAAAATTATTTTTACGTTTACATACCAATTTATATTGTATCAGTAAAAGAAATTACAGCACGTTAAATGTCTCTTGACATAGATATCTGAAAATTTGTTCATATAAACAATATCATATACCTCAGCAGATCAACAAGTTTGGGTAGTTAACATTATAAAACTTAATGCCGCCAAAAACTGATGACTATAGCATTATAACTATAGTATGAAAATTTGTTAAAATGTGTTTATACCAACTTTATCAAGAAATTCGATTACATAGACATGAAACACCCCTAAATCATATATAAAATTATAAACACATACACCAAAACCTGAATGTTTTTTGTGTTATAGTTTAGAATAAACAAATTCAGTTATACGGGTGATAGATGTTGGCAGACTTATATGCAAAGTTTCTAGTTTGGACAGTTAAAATACGAATACTATAACGTTTATATAGTATCTTTTTTGTAGCCATTTCTTAAAAATACTTTTGAAATTTATTTAATATATGTTAATTTGTATTTGTAACAAATCAAGTTTATGCCTTCTAATCTCCTACACAATTCTTCTAAGCTATCATTTGGGCCAATAATATATGTACGGGCAATTTATCGATAACAATGTTTGAACAACAACAAAAATAGGGTGCAAGTATATATGGTTCAAGCCGCTATAACTACTACTACCACCGTATTTCCCTGATTGTAAGACCTTTTTCTTCCAATTTGCGATGTTAAAATATAAAAACATCTTAGATACACATACGAAGAGTTAAATTTGTTGTTGGCAGTATGGATACTGTCAAAACAGCTGATGCTCATTTTACTGTTAGATCCTAAGCACGTTTCCATTAGATTACACAAGTCCTGTGTTACCGTATACACCTAACAAGTTTTTCTTTTTTTTAAGATTATATCTTCATTAAGTAATGTTATTACTTCTTGCTTTAACCTTGAGATATACTGCAGTGTTAGAATATCTGGAACCAGGTTGGTGGCCCTTAAATGTCTACTTAAGCTTCTACCAAAATGTAAATTAATGAGAACTGTTAAACTATGGAGACATCACAAACTGTAACTCATATCATGTGTTGGCTTGTCTGAAGGTGAATTTCTGATAGTTTCTCAAGATGAATTACTCAACTGAAATATGAAAATGGTTTGCACGTATGAAAAAAACTATACAGTAATATCGATAATACTGAAAAACTCAAATTATTGACTCATTTCATTCTAGTTCCTGAGTTACGTTCAATCTGTTTGTTGATATTATTATTTAATGAAGAAAGTTGTGTTAGTGGTTGAAATCACAAACAGAATGATCATTGCTGCACACCACTATATATATATATATATATATATATATATATATATATATATATATATATTACGTTACATATACATGTGGGCATGTCAGGCCTCACGTTCAAGGGATACAAACTTATACAACAAATTTATATGTAAATTCGATATACAGTAATTCATGCAGGTTGTATAATTATACCAGGTGTATTTATAATAAGAGTATTTTTATTTATCAGTATTTAAAACTCATATTTATTATTTATTCATTATTATAAATATTCATAAACATCATTAATAATTGTCGGTCACGCTATTGCTCATTATTAAATGTTTATATCTTATGATATGCAACATTACACATATTTATAAAATCTCTTATATCTAAACATGTAAATAATCTTATATCTAGACATGTTAAATAATTGGTTTATTAATTTATTATAAAATTAAAATATTTTTATATTGAAATAACTTGTCTTATCTCAGATCTGACCTCTACTCGCTCAGTTTATACCAATGTTTAAAATTCAATTTAAATTTATATTAATTGCTTGTAGACTGGTCTTTGTTTTAATATTCAACTTTAAATTAATCTTTCTATACTTCAAATATCTAATCACTTTACTATCTATTTTGATAATTAACTCTATTCTCTTTACTTTAAATTCTCTTTCATTTATTAATGCTTTTATATATATGCGATCGCTCATTCTTACGACTAAACATTTATTTACATTTTAACATATTATTACTAAGTATAAACTTTTCTTTGTTTTAATTTACTGTCTTTTGAAATCGTCTTTATGAGCTCGTTTTTTACAAATCATTTAAAAAGCATTACGCATGTCACCTCGATTTCTGATGATCTTACGAATGTTGTCCTGGGTCCAGCGTTGTCCAAAGTTAGTTTTCCATTCCTCTTGTCCTGGCGTGGTCCTGGATACGTCTAGAGTCCAGCGTCGTTCTACGGCAGCATGTTCCTGGATACGTCTAGAGTCCAGCGTCGCTCTACAGCAGCTTTCCCGTATCTACTCTTGGTAGACTTACTATTGCGGTAATTACTTTATCCATAATATTGAATTTAATGAACGTTATTTCTTTTGTTACTGTGACTTGTAATAGAATAAAAATAAACTGTTTTGCCGACGGACAGCATGTCCAGCTGCAACTGTGTCTTGAAATGAAGAGAAGGGTTTTTTGTCGAACCCTTAATTTATACCCTCTCGAGATTCCGTGCCAGTCGGCTCCAAAATCGTCCTGTCGATACCTGCATATCTCGTGACAGCCCCCACTCCCGAACCTTTTCATCTATTTGCAATTATTAGCAAACATCAATGTTTTGCACGGAATCGAGATAGCACAAATCATAGCTAATTCGATTAAGCACTCACTATATTAATTTGAGCGTCTTAGGGTAATTTGCGTATTTTTTAGCACGTTTATTTTGCACTGTCTTCGCATAACGTGTTCTATTAATGCCATCTTTTCACTGGGGATAACTATAAATTTTACACACACTTTGGTGCCTTTGGTTTGATCATACACTAATTAGTTTTCGCTCAGTGAATTAAAATAATTATTTATTTAATTACTTGGGGCGGGTTGCTGAGATTCCTGTCTGCCTGCCTCACTAACACACACACAAGATACACGTGTAACACACATACAATTGAGCAGGTGTTCACCGCATGTCGGAACAGGTTAATCTCTCCCCTAATCTAACAATGAAATATTTTTGCAATCTCAGACCTGTCCATTTACCCGTAACTTATACAAATTATACAAAATTTATTTATTTAAATTAATGCCTAATACAGCGTATGGCTGTATCGTTGCAATATATATATATATATATATATATATATATATATATATATATAAAATCGGGATAATTTTTATATAGTGGTGTGCAACAGTGATCATTCTGCTTGTGATATTATATTTGTTTATTGGTGACCATACTTACGTGATGTCATGTAATGTTAAATTGTGTGAAAAAGTTTAATAGGTTGTTTGCCAAAACAATTGAGACATAGATGTGATGCCGATGTTAACATCATTGCTACATTATTAAAAAACAAACTGAATATAGCAAACACAAGAAGAAAATTGTTTAGGAAATTAAAAAGAAAAGTTTTAATGAATCAGTAAATAAATCATACAAAACAATTTGAAGAGGATATATTGTGATTTATTACATAGTGGTAAATATAGCTTTATTCCTGAAAGCAATATTAAAAAAGCAGATTAACATATCTTGGCACCACAAAAACCTGAAATTATACTATGAAGATTAAAAACAAATTGTTTTTTAATGCTGTGGATGGATTTCAAGATTGTATGAAAAAAAGGAATATTGGCGATAGAAACAGTAAACAAATAGTGGAGTTTCATTGTGTTTATATTTTTTAAAGATGCTTTATAAACTCAATGCCTATTTAATATTTTACAGGTGTAAAAACAATTTCTAGTAATAATATTTTCATTATGTTATTTGAAGTATTGTTATTATCACACATATAAATACACTAGGTAACAGAAGATGAACCTTTATTAATATCAATTCACTTTTTTCTATAAACTGGACCTTTTCTCTTTGAACATCTACCAATCTGGTATGCACATAGAAAGTCAACTTACAATCGGTAAATACAGTAATTTTCACAATCAGATGTGACTAATAACAGTAAAGATTTCTTACGAATTCAAAAATATTACAGTTCTCATGTGAACGTGGAAGATTGTTTCCTTAAATATACAAATATAGTGGAATATTTTATTAAAAAATTATATTTTCCTTAAACGTTTAGAGATTAACAATATTCAAAAGAATGTCAATACAGTATTAAAAATATCAGAATAATATATATACATATACCATTTTGGAACAAAGAAAGGAGATTGGCAACAGGAAATATGTTTTAGGATTCTCTTGACAATGGAACTGATTTTATTATACTTCTTGAACCTAAAAAACATACAAATTATTCATGAAAAACAACAATATAACAACAGAAAATATAGATGACAACTTCTTTGTGTAGTTTTGATAAAGAGTACATAAATTTGTGAATTAAATTGCTATAGTATAAGATG
This sequence comes from Magicicada septendecula, assembly GCA_034769895.1. Taxonomy (NCBI): domain Eukaryota; kingdom Metazoa; phylum Arthropoda; class Insecta; order Hemiptera; family Cicadidae; genus Magicicada; species Magicicada septendecula. The sequence goes on from CM068367.1 coordinate 824,669,515, forward strand.
AACATACAAAACACTTACTTGGCGCAAGTGCATGATTGTTTTCTTGTTGGATCTTGAAAATCCCAATGACCTACAAGTTCTTTCGGGTGATCACCCGATTCTGGCAGAGGGGTTGGAGGTGAAGCATCTCCTTGTGGTGTACAGCTAATTGTCGCATCTTGCCATACTCTCTCTGGCAGAACAGTGCTTGGTGTTGCTGAGTGGTACATGCAATCAGGGTGGTGTTGATGTTGTGGCACAACTGATACAGTGACTCCTATAAATGGTAAATAAATTCTTGGATTTTGTTGTCCATGACGTGTCCGTTACTTAACTAAATATCTCTATAGTATTGACGACTCGGATCACTAAGTTTTTTATAAGTAAAAACGTAAAGTTTTACCTTACAGCCTAAACCGGCTTTCACCTTTAGAAGGCTTCATCAGAGGCTGCATAGGTAGCGTTGTCCGTCTTGTTGTTGGCGACGGGATAGTTTTTCGAAAGATCGAAGCTGTGTGTGTGTGTGGTGAGATGTGTTCGAATAATGCGTGCGATTTGAATTGTGTCTGTTCGTTTAGGATGTCGTTTTTATTTGTTTTTGTGTGTTTGTATATTTCTAATTGTTCTAGAGTGCAAACCACCTCATTGAAGCAAACCACACATATAAAAACATCGACAATAACATGAACATTCTACACGTACACACAAAAGGCCGAAAACTAGACACTCTAGAACAATTAGAAATATACAAACACACAAAAACAAATAAAAACGACATCCTAAACGAACAGACAATTCAAATCACACGCATTATTCGAACACATCTCACCACACACACACAGCTTCGATCTTTCGAAAAACTATCCCGTCGCCAACAACAAGACGGACAACGCTACCTATGGCAGCCTCTGATGAAGCCTTCTAAAGGTGAAAGCCGGTTTAGGCTGTAAAGTAAAACTTTACGTTTTTACTTATAAAAAACTTAGTCATCCGAGTCGTCAATACTATAGAGATATTTAGGTAAATAAATTATACAGCATGCCTGTGACAACGGTGTACTATAATGCTGGTTAATGAAAACTGCAACACTGTAAATCTTGTTTACATTTGTATATAGGGTAACAGTTATTAATATTAAGACTGTACTTTAAATTAGTACATTCAAAACTTTCATATTTAATATTAACTATTGATCAAACAGTATGTATACAATAGTGAATCTTGTTTTGTTTGTCCACTTTTAGAATGGTTTGTTATATTATACATTACATGCAGATAGAATTAATTAATGTGTGCTGTTACTTGTTTAATTAATAAAGTTTTATAGTTACATTGTTTTATAGCTTTATTGTTCCTAAACGAAACAATACCCTATTCAGGAACCACTTCTCTCTCTCTCTCTCTCTCTCTCTCTCTCTCTCTCTCTCTCTCTCTCTCTCTCTCTCTCTCTCTCTCTCTCTCTCTCACACACACACACACACACACACACACACACTCGTGCTCGCACATATCATCGCAAAATGATTAAAATGATATAACATTAACAGGTTATATTACACTACAAGTTGAAAGATGAGACCTGTAATGCTGCTTTGAGTTTTGTAGTAAACTGGTATTGGTTGGCAGGGAGGAACTGTGAATTCAGTTATAACGTAAATATGAATTTGGTTCTCCCCTGTCACTTCTCACACGCAACCTCCCATCAAAACCTATCTTATGTATCTGATACAACAGGTCTGCCTCTTGAACTGTAGTTAGTTTGTTTTTACTTCTTGTGCAAAAAGATGGGTCTCCAGAGGGAGACCATATCTGTTATGTAACGGCTAATGGATCCCTCTTTTTCTATGAGGAAAACCTACTTTTCCCAGGAATCTAGACAGAAAGAATTTATTTCCTACAAACACTTCTATGGACCTTACAGACATGGAACCCTCTCTAGAAACCATAATTACATACACTACATCAGGAAAACTTGAGACACCAAAACTTGGAAACTCTCTAGAACCCCTAAGCCAGAAGTCCCCTGCCATTAATACCTTGAACTAAAACTCTACAGGCTGCTTAGACTGAGAAAACTTTCCTTCTATTCTCCCTGCCTGGGAACCCGGTATACGGAACTTACCCTATTCTACAGGAAATGTCTCCATATTCAATTTCTTTGTATTCAGCAGTTTTTTTATATATTTCATCAACCATGTAGTATTTTTTAATATGTTTAAAAAAACACACCTAAGATTACTTAGACCCAAATGATTACAAAGAACAATAACACATGCATAACAAAGAGCTTAAAATATTATTAAAGATCACTGTGTACGTATCTCTTTTTATAATTTATCACTTGCCACACGTTGCTTGACTTTGAATTTAAACACTGTTTCATTAAATAACTTTTTAACTTTTTTATTTAATTCAATTGTTTTAATTTAATTGGTTTGATTCAATTATGATGTTCTTGTTTAATTAATTTTTAATTATATTTGATAAATTAATTGTTGTAATCCCCGTTAGTTGAATGTAAACAACTTTGGAGACCTCTCGAAGTTCGTTCGCACTTCCGTTGAATTATATCTTCTGTGTATGTTAATGTGTAATTTTGACAAAGTTATTAAATAATTCAAACCTTCGCGTACCTTTAGTGTCGTACTAGAAGTTCAGTTGGTCTCAGTTTGTTTGTAAACTGTTAAATTTTCATAAAACAGTATGACTGCACTGTTTGTTATTAAGTGAGCACATTTGATTTTTACCTGGGCGCCATATGGAATTTCTGGTTAATATTCCATAAAAAGAATTGATTTGAATAATAAAAATAATTAATTTTGACTGAAGTTGAATTATTTGTTGACTGAGTGATTAAAATAATATCATGAATTAATTTCCTTCTTATCTATTTATTTGATTTTAACTGTTGGTGGTTCACTCGTCTAAATAGTAGCCAACTTAACTGGTTGCTTGCTGTGAATTGCAACTCATTAATTGGTAAAAAAGAATTAATCACCGTTTAAATAATTACTGACAACGTTTGTTAGTTCACAATTCATTTGTTTATTGCTCACTATTTACTTGTTTCAAATTAATACATTCAAATTAATAATGCTAACGGATTACAAATCATCTGGCTTTTAACTATTTTAACCCAGTGGGTTTGCAATGATAACTCTAATAATAATCGATTGTTTGTTTACAAATATTTCATACCTCAAGGGTGGTTTCTTTTAAATTACAGGATAAAACGCCAATGCCTTGCGATACAATGCTATTACAAGATTTGAAGTTAATAGGTTAGACACCTTTAATCATTGAAATCGATTGATGAAAAGTTCGTTTAACCTTGACAAGTTTGAGGTTAACTATGGTAACGCTAATACATTGATTCTTATATTCGGAATAATATAATTCCTCTAAATAAAATAAAGACAGTGCTTAGTACTTATTGTATTATTGTTTTTGCGTTAGTATACAGGTGTATTATTTGTTATACTGCTAACATCTTATTCATAAACAATGTAAAATATGGCACAGTACTCCCTGAATTATAATCTCATGGATTATTTATTAACACACTTCACGATCTGGTACACTGATCGTGATTTCACTGCACTGTTTACGCGTATGAACGATTATATTTTCTTGAATACTTATTTACTTGGTTAGGTAATGTACCTAACCTCGTTCTTCTAATTCGCACTTCTAGTAAAGGTATCACTACTGGTTTCGATGCACTTTACTATATTTAAACTTCTTCACTTGTTGATTAATAAATTTTGATGATTATTTTTGTCTGGATTCGTTGTTGCTGGTTGAGTGGAAATTGACAAAATGTGTTTTGTTTACTCTTGCGTGCGTTTGTATATATACTTTTCTTCGATCGCCGCTAGGTGGTCTTAACTGATTTCTAAGGTACTTCCTGATTGGTTGAAAATGATGTCATGATGAGGTCATTCTATTTTTAGCCATTACATAATTGTATTGGAAGCGTCATTTTCGTTAATATTATTTCTTGTATTTATTCAACATTCACAAAATTGATGATGCTAACGTTTATATCTCGGTTATTTTAAGTACAAATTAGGTTCTACTATTAGCATTGTATAGCTCGTTTCTTTCTCGTTATTTTGATATGGCTTGATGCCAGTTTGGTTATATTTTTCATTAACAATTTCTATTTTAATAATAGCCTATTCTAAATAATGCATTGTTTACACTGTCGTCTGCTAACGTTGCAGATCCGACTTTTAACATTTTTCTTAATATTTATTTAATTATTCTTAATTTCTATTCTGAACATAATTATTTGATTGAAATGAATATATTATTATTATTTGTAATTGCTGTATCCAGCTGAACAATATTAATTATTAGTACACATTTGTTGATTATCGTTTATAAACTTCCTTACATCACTATTCTTATTTCAACATTGTCCTGTCCTTATTTACTATACTTATCCTATTACTCATAGTATGGTGATTTACACCTTTATTGTTATTATTATTCTCATATCTCCCTATGTTTTGTAGGGTATCTACATGATTTTGATCTTCATGGGTTGTTTGGGTCATCATTTGTTTATTATTTCAACTTTCTCTGCATTATAGACTTCACATAAGTTGTGTGTCTTTACTTTGAGTTTTTATTTGTTTTAGTTAATACTCATTGAGTAATTTCAATTCATCTTAAGCCATTTTTTGGTCTTCATATTTCATTATAAGGTTTTGTTCCTTGACAGATATTATATCTTTTTACACATTTTATATTCTTATAACATTATTTAAATACATTTGGTTGTTACTTTGATGGTTCCATTTAGATCATCTCATTATTATAATATATACAATTGGTTCTCTTATATAGTTAATTATTAACAATAATATCTTTCTTTATATTTGTCCTTCAAATCAGTACTTTGACATTATTCAGCTAATGTGCTGTTTCTAATAATACTACATATTACAAATATCATTCTTGTCATCTTTTATTTTACTTGTACTATTTGACTTCGTTTATTAAAGGTTTTACTAAGCTCACTTAACAGTCTATTTGGGAAACTTGTCTTGTCAAATTGTCTGTTTATGTTGTAGTGTCACATTATGCAGATAGTAGATTTACTACTGTTCACTTGAAGGTCTTAACTCCTTTCATTCTTTAATGGTTTATGATTTTATTCTATTACATTCTTTCTTGTTACTTATACTTGGTTCTTTCTTATATTTATTTTGGTATCATTCACGCTTCTGGTGGTTTTAATATTATGGAACGTTTTGTGACGTTACAATATTCAAACTTCAATTTCCTTTTATCTAAACTTATTTATAAAATAATAAAAAATTAAGAACTCCCAATCTCTTGCAAAAATCATATAATTTGTTACATTAATGGCAGTAATATATCTTAAAAATGAAAATTCTTAATTCAACAACAATTTTAAATACTACATTATTAGAATTCTGTTTTCTTGTTTGAATTGTGCCAGACACTTACGTGTTAGTATAATCACCTAATCCTTATTTTACCTCACAACCAAATTTGTTTAAAGAACTAATTGTTATTACTCACTGCACAATACCGACTACACATTTAACAATAATTATAATCTGTACAAGGTGGATGAAGGATACATATTATAAGTTGTTATTACTAACATTACTTCTCATGAAACAGCTGAAGTGGTAAAATCATATTCTTATAATCCTACTAACACAAAATTTACCTGAGCTGGGTAAACAACTTGATTTAATACTAGCAGAAGGAGCGGATAGTAATGCAGTAGTTGTTTCATCTAAATCCGTGACTAATACATAGCAGGATGGGTAACGCAACTTTACTCCTCCTGTTAACAAGAGCCATGTACAATATTAGTTACAAAATATAAAAAGTGACACACATCACATAAACAGTATTCTTTGTATTGGGCCATACAGTACCACACAGTACCATTTGCACACAGTCTCACCAAATCACCATAAGCCTCTGTACTATGAAGACAATAGTTTCAAAGTACAGTAATCAAACTATCATTATTAAGCAATTTTTTTCTGGAAAACCATTATTCTTGGGCTTGCACATATCAGTTTGGAAGCCCTTATCAAAATTACACTCAACTGCCACACACATAATATGTAAATGAAACTTATTTAGTGCCTATGTTCCATTTAATTTGTGGAAATGAATAATTAATAGTATAGTTCTGTTTGTGTCTGCTGAAGATGTCGTCATCACAAAATGTGACGTGAAAAGAAAATTTTATCAAATAAAAGTACATTAAATTTCATCAAATACTTGGAATCTGGAGAGACAATTGAATGGCAGTCAACAATTTATTCTTCTGTGAACTCGAAAGTGGTTTAAGAGAGACAAAATCAAAGTGGCAATTCAAAAGTTAAACAATAAGCATACAAAGGACGTAAGGAACCTACCCCATAAAGACTTGGATGAGGCATTGCTAAAGTGTTGTTACCATCAAAGTAATTTAATATGCCAAGTAAGACCCCAACTGAAAAAGTCTTAAGTGGATCACCTTACTGGCTTACTGGTATTTATATGATGTTCAAATAAAAAGGTTCCTGAATTTAAAACTTTACAATTTCCACAGTAAACTCACATAAAAGGTAAGTGAGAGCAGAGTGAAATAAGAAAAACATCACGTTTATTTCTCCCTCTTGGTATAAATATCATAAACCCGATATCAGAAGGAAAGATTCCTATTACAAAATGCCTTGAAGTATGACCTCACAACATGTGAAACTTTTTTTTTTAATAAACTTAATAAATAAGTTTTTTAATAAAATTTTATAATAAAGAAATTTTTTAATAAATAAGGTTTAAAACTTATTAGCCTTTTCCTTTGTACCATCCTTGTACTACCTTCCTTGTTATATTAAAATGCTGAAGGCATAAATTTTACTTCATTTTAGGCAAAGTAACTCCAACTAATGTGAGGAATACATGATTAATCATAATTTTCTAGTCAACAAATAACTGAAACATGAAAACCGATAAGCCACAGCAGGAAAAGTACACTCACGTACACTGCAAGATAATCTTCGTATAATTATTGGCCAGCAGTGTTGCGAACAATATAGGTCCAATGAATAATTCTAGGATAAAAGAATTTCAGTTACTAGTTTATAAACTACAGTATTGTATAGATAACATATGTCTACATAATATGTTATGAAAACATATAGATAACATATGTCTACATAATATGTTATGAAAACATACTGTTTTGTCTACACTGGAAATCAACTTTCTGACCGTACAGTATGTGCAAACATTACATCAAAAGCATTGTCTTACGGGAATGCTATTCTCACGAGCACTTCTGCCACATCATGCCAATGCTGCTATTTGCATGTTGTGACAGCAGAAAGTAGTAAGTAAGGTCTTGAAACCTACAGCACCTCGGCCCATCGAAAAACATGTACAATTGCACAATGGTACATTCCAGAACATTGACTGCCTGGATCTTATTTGTTTGGTTGTTAAATATTTCCTACTAGTTTGTGCTGGATAACAGATAACAGAGAGATGTTTTATAATTGTTTCCTTCTACTGAACTCTTACATTTCATATAACATGACTCAATTTCTCATTTATTTGTACATAATAAGATATGCAGGTCTACTTACAAAAAAATTAAACAGGATACCAAATAACTATCTATTTTGGAAAGTATGATCTAATTTTATTTGGCGTTTTGCCATACTTTATTTATGAAATTTGTATTTGCAACATGCTACTCACATTGTACTGCAGTACTGAGTCATGAATGAATCATGAATTGTACAGTACTGAAAGACTAACCATTTCTCGTTTAGAAAAAAATTCATCATTCGATAAATAATATTGGAAATATTTATTCTTCCGTTTACAAAACTTCTGGGAATTACAAATCCCCAATTTAGGGTTTTTATTCATAACAGAAAATATTCAAGTAAACTGTAATTTTTTAACTATAATAATACTAATAATAAAAATGACATACGTATAAAAATCATGCATACTAAAATAAATATATTGCAAACAAATGTATTGCAACTATAGTACATTATTCCGATGTGGAACACATTTATTTTAGATAAAAAATTACACCTCAAAGGAAGCGAACAGTTTAACAAGAAAGGAAGGAAGCAAGACAGTATTGCTGCTCAATAACATACAGTGCACTCACATTTAAAGGGACTCAAAGCCATCAGTTGATGTTCTTGCCTGCAATAGGCCAGTGGGATGATTTATTTTATTATTATTATTCTTTTTTTATCTAAAATAAATGTGTTCTGCGTCAGAATAATTTTCTATAGTTAGTGATAACACTAACACACGACATGGACAACAAAATGCAAAAATGTATCGTAATTACAATATAATTTTCTCATTAATTAATATGCACTTTCAGTAACTTCTGAATCTTAATGCAACGTGTGTAAAACATGTAAATTAAACTTAGATTAGCTCAGAGCATTTAATAGACATGTTTATATTAACATAAAAAAGAAAAATCCGTATTTAAAATAAAGTTTAATTACGATATCCAGAAGTGTGCAACACATGAAGTGATCTCCTACTTTATTGGTTGTTTCAATAAACTGTTTACTTAATTGTTACGGCTACATGTTATGCCCTTGTATGAGTCAGACTTTATAAGGGAAACAAGAGTTAACGATATATGATTAAAAGCCACATCTCAGAACTGTGTCATTTAGTCAGTGTAATGAGTCATGTTGCAAGAACTGGCTTATCCATGAACTACCCATCATTACCATGAAGTCTTAATTCATGTTTAAGTAACATGTAAAAAAAAATTACCTATGAAGTTATACAAAGACTAAAAATCTAGTTTTAAGGATTTACATTTGGCATAATGCATACTTCTGTGTAAACGTTGTAACATGACATAAGATAGCACAAAATACCACTAATAATTGATAAAAGGAAAAGCTGAAGGTAGGAAGAAATATTAAAAACTTGTAACTTGAAGATTGATAACCCAACTACAAAATAACAATTGACTAAGAAACTGACTATGACTTAACCCAATAGATTGGAAAAGAGAATGAAGGAACGAGAAACCAGGATGTAACCCAAAGTATGACCACAAACATTGTAACCCCAAGATGTAGCTAGTAAATAAAATGTAAAATAAATGCAATAAAACAGATAGGGCATAAATAAGATGTAAAATATATAAACCATAAAAAGTAAAATAGAGACATTATGTATGTTAAATGAAAAGAAAAGAAATGAATGTATAAATATAAGATAGGAAGATAGAAATAAAAAATACCCTATTAAATAATAAACTAGCCAAAAGCAAGTAAAATATAATTGAGCTGAGTAAAGGCAATAATTAATACAAAAGTGACAAATGTGAAATGAGAATAAAACAAATGTTAATGACCAATAACCACCTAGTGATGATATACTAAATAAACAATGTGTAAAATATCAGGTGAAGGATATAACTAAATAAATAGAAATAAATGACAATGAACTATGTAAATAACATAGTGTAAAAGTAAAAGTGATAATAGATAAATAAACCTCATGTGAAAGGAAAAGTGCAGTGTGAGTGCATACAGTGTAGAATACAGTAAAAAAGCAGACTATATTGATATAGCAAAACAATCTTTAAAAGCATGTTAGATAGTAAGAATACTAAAATAATTGTATCTTTATTAATTTAAGTAATCAATGGTAAGAAATACATAAAAATAATATCAAAGTTAAAATATTAGAGTGGAAGATGGGAGAAGGAGACACTAGGTTTAGTGAAGGAATTTGTGAATGAGTTTTGTTGTTTAGATTAGTGTGAACAATTGTTATTATAAGAGTTTTGTTATTGTAAGAACCATAGTATTAATAAACTTAGAAGATAGGGGAGATAGAAGTAAGAAACCAATAATAATTAGAAGTTTAATTTCAGGCTTGGACCTGGTAAGAAAATTTCTTAATAATAAAAGGTGTGTTGTTAAAAGCACCAATGTTTATTTTGTTAATCAGTTTCTACTTAAGTAAGAATATCAGGTATAAAAATGTATAAATAATATTCAGTTTAAAGATAATTACAAAAGAAATATCAATAAGAAAATAAGAAAAATGTTATTAACTAATCAAAAGTAACCATGAGGGATATCAAAATAATCTTTAGTAAAAAAGCAAAACAATGGTGTTAGTATAATTAATATTACTACTAGCATAAGAAAGTAATTATAATTTAAAGGATTTTTATAAATTTGAACAGAAATAAAACGTTAGAATATAACAATGTTATAAGATGTTGACCAATGAGAACTAGTAAAACTTGAAGAGTAACCATGACAACTAGAGTTTGTTACACATTATGACCGCTGAAATCTAATTACTTCATTATTGACTAACATAGAGGGTGGACGCATGGAGCCCTTGAAGACAATTAATTCTAAAATCATTAAGTTTTCCTAAATTTGAATGAAGAAGTACAAGAAGAATATATAAACTAACCATTGATGAGATATCGGACAATTAAAACCAAAATATAATAAATTAAATACCCAAAAAATGAAAGGAAGCAAACCAAATTTAGAGACGACTAATTCTGGAGGAAGAACTGAAGATACCTAACCCAGCCTGAGGAACCATATCATCTACAAGAACTGATGGAAGCTGGACATTGAAATTCAATCATTTGAACGGGGATCTCAATAAATCCAAAGAAGAAAGGACTCTTAGACGTGTTCCAGAAGAAGAAGAAGAAGAAGAAGAAGAAGAAGAAGAAGAAGAAGAAGAAGAAGGTGATCGCAAGAGAAGCTGCAGGAAGGAATTGATGAGTATAAATTAAATACTTCACCCCAAAATTAAAACTTTCAATAACCCATAGTAAACGAACAATTTTACTTTCACTTCACCAGTCACTAAATTAATTTTTGAACTGAACTTGATTAAATAGTCACTTTTGATACACCAAATCTATCACTGGATTTTGATTTTATATTGTACTATTTTAAAAAAGTAACATGCTAACAAAAACTTAACCAAGTGGACACTACTTCTCATTTTCAATAACTTACTTTTCATATTTTGAAATATCACATATTGTGTATTAGTTATAAGGAATATTATAAATTTATGTGCATTTATTAGTCTGTAATCCAACTTCTGTAGTCCAAAGAACTTATCCCTGAGATATTATTATTATTATAAAACATACAACTGTACGCCATTGTGGCATTTACGTATGAACTGAACGAAGCAGGACGCTGCCAACTGAGCAACTTGTAAACGCCGGAGCTAAAATAAATGTTTCATTTCTCAACTGTAATTGACCTGATAATATAAAGAAAGTGTTAAATAAATCTTCGTATTTCCCAATCGTTGTATGTTTGATTAATTTAAAAAGGGTAACATAAGAATTTGGGACATAAACAATAAAAATACTGTAGTTGACGAATTCGACTCGGCCAGACAGCAGGAACCAATCAGGCGGCGAAGCAGAAAAATTTGAACTGAGCGACGAGAATACGGTCGACTCAGTAAGTATTAAGAAAAAATATAAAACGGCTCGCTACACTATTAAATACACAAAAAGTAAATACGCGATTTATAATTAACACCGGCAAAACGCTACATTACAACGTGCAGCACACAATTTTTAAACCATCAATGAATTACTAGTATTTCAATTTTTACAAAGCTCAATCTCAACACTGGGAGTGAGTGTACACCACATGAGCAAGAAACAACTTAAGAGAAAATGTTTTCTTTCGTTTATTTTTTCATAACGATATGAAAAAGGCAATGACAGAAATAACATTGTTGCACACCACAATACAAAAATTATCCGATTAGTGTTTTCAAGCTTCACAGATGATGAGCTGTGAAGCTTGAAAGCGCTAATTGGAATAATTTTTCTAGTCGTGTGCAACAGTGTTATTTCTGTTTGTGATTATAACAATTTACACAACTTTATTAATTAAATACAAAGTAAATGATTGCAGTTAAGACAGTGAAAAAATACTGTGACTTCTGATACATTTAGCTCCTAGTGGAAAATGTGAACAATATGAATCTGTAGAAAATAAGTACTTGAGTGGTGTATTAATAAACATTATGCAACATACTTTAAGAAGATTACTGCACGTTTACAGATGTTAAAAAGACAACAGGACTAAGAAGGAATTATATACAATTGGAAATGAAGACAGGGTGGAAGAAATTTTGAATGCAAATGAGACAGAACTAAACTACCTTTCAAGATGAGCAGCAGTGTCAGTTTAATGTCAAAACAGAGAGCTGCAGTTCTCTCCTATACAAATGCTATGAGTACATAAGAAAGACAACTACCAGTGACTGCCACATCACAGAAACCTCACTGTTTCAAAAATGTTGTATAACAAACAACAAAGCATTAATGGTAGCTGAGCTTTTCAACAAAGCAATCAAACTTTGAGAAGTTTAACAAGAAAAGAAGCTAGACAGTGTTGCTGCTCAATAACATACAGTGGAATAACTTTCAATGGACTCAAAGCCATCAGTTGTACATTCTTGCCTGCAAGGACTAATGGGTCATTTGAAGCTAAAAATCCAGCTGCACGTATACACACCGTCTTTTCATAGGTAATATCACGTTTTTGTCTATGTAGAGTACACTGATATGTAGTGGCTAAGACAGAAAACAAAGAATGTTAAACATGTTCTCTTCTTTCTGGATGATCCTCATACGCGTCAATGCCGCATCATTCTGTTGGTAGAATCACCTCATGATGAAAGCTATTAAAGCACAGTCAAAATTTCATCCTAAACAATATTTCTCTGTTAAATGCTTGTAGGATCTGAAAAAAAAAGGCCTGGAACTGCTTCAGGACCATCTGGAACCACTTAATTCATCCAGAGCTTACAAGAGATCTGTCAGAAGAGTTTCTACCATCCCTCAAATAGCTGCTGATAATGTATCAACAACCAACTAGCCTATCAAACTTGCTGAAGTGCGATGTAGATATATAACAGCCCAACTGAACAACTGGATGATAAACGAGACAACAGCCAGGAGACAGAAGAACCAACACCAACATTCACTCAGAAGTAACACCACTTACAACAGCTACCTATGTGATTCAAAAGCATTGGTAAAGAAAATGTCTTTTTAACGTTTGAATAAATTTTGCGAATCTTGGTCCCTGAGTTTCTAAATCAAGGGGAAAGCAGTTAAAATATCTTTTTTAATCGACAATTTTTAGTTTTCTAATTATATATAACATACTACAGTTGTAATAGTTTTCATTAACAGCCTGTATAATTATCTATACAGTATACCTTAAATTTAATATGTAATGTTATGTAACCTGTTACTACCTTAATTAATAAGAAACTATGTTAAGTAAAAGTGGCAATGGTCCCAGACATTATTTAATAACAAGTGCTGACTGTACTTCATTCACTATAGCAATAATTATCACGTATAGGAATAAGAGCATGTATGATCAGAGCGTCTGGATTACAAACATGTGTGAAATACTGTGCACACAGGCTAAAATAAGAAAAAAAAAACAATAAGGGTCAAATAACCAGCTAGAATCCAATAATATAATTATGAAAAATAAAAAAATTGAATACCTTCTACACAAACACTGCGAATTGGATGAGTGTTACTCTAGAATCAATAAAAATACTTGGTTCACACAAAACCAAAATTATTAAACGAAATACTATACTCAACTACAAGTTCATGACATTTAATTTGTGCTACACAATACTTAACACAAAATAACTTATATGCACCAAAAGGTACTCACCAACTATAACCTCAACTGCAGGTGGTAAATCAGAAGGTTCTCGAGTTGGATAGAAGTGGCGCCAATCTTCCATTAACCTATGTGTCTGAGCATCTAAGGCCTTAAATACCTGCCCTGTCAATGTACCCGCTAACCCAAATGGTGCCAGTATTACTAAGAAAAAGATAAAGAAACAAATTCATATTAAAATTTAAAAACATACAATGTCTAGTAAGTGACAAAGCTGGAACAGAACTGTATAAAACACTTAATACGCCTGGTAGTAACATATGCAGCTTAAGAGTATCTTGGACAGTGATGTATGAAGTATATTTGTAAAGCAGATTCCGATATGATTGCCAAAGCACTTTGATCACTGCTACATTAGCATGATTTTGATAATGCGTATTGTTTTATAATACAGAACAGTTTTCTGATGTACACAATTATGCCGTATTCTTGACTTTTCCACATGATACAGTGATGATTTTTTGAAGTCACATAATCACTGGTGATGAGATACACATGTTTAACATTACAATGAAATTGAACCAACACCCCATGAGATGGAGGTACACCGTATCTCCAATAAAGCAGAAATTCAAACAACTTCAACAAGGAAAATCGTGTGGTTCTGGAATCTGAGAAAGTTTTGCTTACTTATTTTTTGCCCAGAAGCACACGTGATGATGCTGGAGTCGATTGTGGAACCTTGAAGGCATCGAGTCGCTCTTGTTCACAGGATTGCATTGGTTATGACATTACACAAGTTACTATTAAATTTACTATTATTAATAATAATAAAACTTCTTACAAGAATGTATTTTATTTTGTAAATTACATGTTTCGATAGTAATCCAACTACCATCATTAAGATATAAATTACATATAGAATTATATCTGATGATGATTGTTGGATTTCTATTGAAACATGTGTAATTTACAGAATAAAATATATTCTTGTAAAAAGTTTTATTATTAATAATAATATAAAATATAAAACAAGAAAAATTTGAGCATTTATGAATATATTAAATTTAAGTACATTTCAAAATCCAAGAGCTCATCATCAGACTGAGAATCATCCTTCCTACTGCCGAGTCTTTCATCTGTTCCTGCACTTGACACGATTTATTGCACCACACTGACAGTCTTCACATATGGGTTTATTATATGAAGTGGCAATGCAAAAATAGTTGCACAGTACTCACATTCCAAATATATCATGTATATGTTTCAAGATATTCTCAAAGGAACATAGGTACTTGGACAATTTCTGAACCGCTGTATGATGGTAATGTTTGAATATGTGCCAAATAACTGAGAAACATATTCATATTCAAAGGAACATACTTGGACAATTTCTGAACCACTGTATGATGGTAATGTCTGAATATGTGCCAAATTACTGAGAACTCTTATGCTTAATGAAAAAAATATATATACAGTAAAACCTGACCTAACGGCCACCTTTATTCAGCGGTCACCTTAATGAATGGTCACTTTTCTGAGGAACGGATTTTATTTTCTGTAAGATCAATGTAAACGTTTTGATGGCAATGTATTTTTTTATACAAAAAAAAATATCAAAATTAATTAGCTTAAATTAAAAAATTACAATAAATATACATTATTACGTTAAAATATCACAAAAAACTGCATAAAAAATCTAAAGGAAACATACAAAGCAACAAAGAGATTGTATTATTCTTTAAAACTAAAACACTCTTTGATACAGGTAACCTAAAATTCCATACCTAATTTTAATAGATACATGAATACAAATTTAATTATCATAGCCTAGGTAAATAAAGTCGACCGTGATCATAAAAGTTCTAAATGGGGAGATTTAGCCTAACTTTTTCTTCTCAAGAATCTGAATTTTTGATTTTATACTGTCTTCTTCTTTCAAAGCTGCAGTTTTAACATCTTTCTCTGCTCTTCAAGTTTCTTGATCTCTATGAATAATTTTCTTTTTTCAATCTTTTTCTTCTCTTCTTCTTTTTGGTTCTGTTTTGACTCTTTGAGATGTTCTTCACATCTCCTATGGGCAGCTCTTACATTTGTCAACATTGTTTGAGTGATAGGAACTTTAAGAATACTTTCATAATATCTTATAGCATTTTCCACTGTTCTTTGAGCAAAAAGACTATGTTCTTGCAAATTCTCCACTAATAATGATTTATTTACAGAAAACCCTCCTTCTACTGTTGCATTTCTATGCGAAAATATCAGTCCTAATTTAATAATTTGCCACAATTCTGAATAACATTGATTTCCAAGTAATAAAGAAGAAAAAAAATCATCAAGTCTCTTGGAAGAACAATCACCATCCAAAAATACTGAATTGTAAGTGAAGGGTAGAATGAGCTTCACTGCAAAGTTGAGTGTATTGTGCTTTTGCTTTCTCAGCAACAGAATCTGTGATTCGGTTATTGGTGTACAATGCCTCTAGCAATAAACCAAATCTTTGTTTCCCTAGCTCTGGCTGATGAAAAATTATACTAGGACCCAATGATGAGAGCCCTTGGACAGGCTTGTACTTCAGAGGACATCTTTCTAATATCTTTTCTGTCATTTTGACTAGCACAGTCTGGCATTCAAGTTTGAATTTTAGGATATCACTTTCTTTTGAAGTGGCTTCTTTGAGAAGTTTTTTTGTATGAAATCCGAGATCAATACTTTTTACATCATGCAAATTTTCTCTGTCATGTAAATCTAATGAAAAAAGCTTAGTTATTGTAGTAGGCATTTTACTGGATTTAAGAAATCTCTCCATCAAATTTTGTACGAGACTTTGCAAATCTGTGAACAGGAATGGACCAAGTGGGTCTGAGGTTTGGAACTTTCGTAAAAATGGTTCACATTCCAAGGAAAGCATTTTAAAAAAAGCCAGTTTGCATTTCAGAAATATATCTTTGGTTTGAACAAACATTTTGTAATGGTTTTGTATTGAGATATTTTTGGCTGTCAACAAATTTCTTTATATCATCAAAAATACTTAAAACTCAGTCAATAGAAGGCACATTTTCAAGCCATCTGGTTGTACAGTGTTTTAAAGGAAAAATAGATTTTCCAGTAAGTTCAATAAGTCAGCACGGCGGGCTGGTGAATCATTAAGATGTAATAAACATCTCGCAAAAAGCTATCCACTTCCCACTTTGCCGTCTGTAACCCAGTTTTTATCACACCATTGACAACAAACACCAATATTAATTAGATGTTTTCCATCTGGATTTTCTTCTTTGATCTTTTCATCCAATTTTTTAATAAAACTCAAATTTACATTGGGACCGTCCATTGACACTTGGAGAATGTTCTTAGGCTGTAATGGAGTTATTCCTGCAAAGAAGTTGTCTAGAAGGTCTTGTGCTGTGGGTCTATCCAAAAAAACACTATTAAAATATTCAGTACGCACCCTATTTCTATTGACATCAAAAAACTTTACAAATATGTCCATCTGTCCTTTTTTAATGATCTTATTCAAAGATTCATCGAAAGAAACGACGAAATCATCACACTGACATAATCGGTCTTTCATTTCATTAGCAAAATAGGGAGCAAGTCCATGGTTAATAAGGTATTTACATTTGCTCGGCCCCATTTTAAAACTTGAAGCTACTGCACTATCCAGAAACATTAATTTAAATGTTTCTCCTATATCTGCACATGAGTTTAAAGACATTTATTTAGTTTTTAAGAGTGAACAATTATTTTTAGTCATAGTGAAACTATATTCTTTCAAAACAATTACAGTTTAAAATATAAACTATAGGTACATACATATTCAAGTCCATTACAGAGCAGCAAAGAATTCATGCAGTTCTTCATGAAACTTGGATCATCTTCATATGTTTTGTGTGACTGGTCATAGTAAAAAAATTTCCCTGACTTTCTGAAAAATATACTTAATTTCCCTGACTTTCGGCATATCTTAAAATGTTTCCCTGACTTTCCCTGACTTTCCAGGCCAGTATGAACCTTGGAATTATCAGAAGGGGTGCGAATTCATGCATATGCGCGCGCGAGTCGGCCAACAGTCACACGGAAAAAGCACGCCTGAAAAGTTCTTTCTCACCAGGTGCTAGATGACGTAAGCTCCTCGAGATGCGTTCCACCAATCCCAACGCAAGTTGCCGCATACAGAAGATCTTTGGCCATTTTGAAAATCTTCAGTCGACAAAAGACGTCAGACCGCGCGGTCAGGAAACAGTGCTCGTGAGCAAAATATCCAGTCGGCCGACTATTATAAAATGTGGTTTCAAAAGTATTTCCAATAATAACGGAGTGAGAAACAAGTGGACATTCATTAATAACAGTGTTAACAGTTTAAAATAATATCGGAGTGGCAAATAACAAAATCGAATTGGTGGCGAAAGGATTAGCAACGAGGATGAGTAATTTTTGAACTTTTCCTATATTTTGAACAAATTTTAACATAGTATACAGCTGTTTAAATTCTGATAAAACAAAGAAAAAAGCTATTAAATAAAAAAGAAAATGGGGATTTAAAGAAATAGTATATATACTGCATATATGTATGTATGGGAGTGTGAAAATTATGTAATGAACAAAAACACTGGGTTGCATTAATTATTTAAGGTATACCGATTATAATGTGTATTTTCAATATTTGGTTTTCTTTTAATATGTTTAGTTGATAACATCCTATAATGGGCTATCACAGTATGTCGTAATATAATTATATAAAATTATGTAGAAAAAGAAATGAATGTCATGTTAAAGAAATAAAGTAATGTTTTATATGATCTTATAAATATGTACTTGTTTATTTGCATTGACCTGTTTTTCTCTGCCGAGTACACTAGACGACACCTTGTTTAACTTGCACACGAACGTCAAGATTTAAATTTGTTTTAACGTTTCAGTTGATGTCTGCACAAGGTAATGTAACACAATTTAAATACTTTTAATTATTAATTACTGAGTACTACTTCAACTTGTAGGCCTACACAATAAACTTTCATAGTCTCCATAACGTTAAAACAATAGTAAGCGGTCAGTTACAAATGAACGTTAGAAAATTATAACGGAAGTTATAACGTTTAATTGGCCTAAGTGATCCACATCTGTTTGAGCGTTTTTGTAATTTGTAGTGTAATTTAACAGTGTGTCAAAAATAAGTAACAAAGAGTTACTTAAGTTTAAATTTAGAAGCTAAGCAAGTGTTTTTCTTTAAAGCGATAGGGGCATTTCAGCAAGGAAACTTGCCAAAGTTTTCTTAAATTCAACAAATCAACAGCATAATTCAAAATAAAGACTTGAAAAGACTGGGAATCCAATATGAATCGGGGCATAATACGAAAATAATACAAAAAAAACCTCCCAGGTAGTGGAAATATGTTACGAAAAATTTACTGAAATTAAAGTAGAAAATTTTGTAGTAAGCAATGGGTGGGTGGAGTGTTTTAGAAAACGGCACATGTCGTTCAAAACAATTTCGGGTGAAGGTGCGGACATGCCTGTTAATGAAGTCACTGAATGGAAATAGAGGTTACTGAGCACGAATTAAGTGACATTTACAACATTGATAAGACTGGATATATTTTATACCTGTACCAAATAAATCATTAAATTACACGGATCGTGTAATGTTGGAAAAATGGGTATAGGAAGAGTAACGATTAAGTTATGTTATTGTGCTGCTGGCAAAAAAAGAGCAGCCGTTTGTTATCGAAACTCATAAAAACCAAGGTGTTTCAAGAATCTGGAGACAACATTATGGTGCAGTAGTTGGCAAAACAATATTTACCACGTACTTTTGTTATAGGATCATGCGACATGTCATCCAGTTTCATCACTACCCAATGTGAGATTCATTTATTCCAACAAACACGACATCTCATCTTCAGCCACTGGACCAACCGATAAACTTTTTATTGGTAAAGAGTTCTTTGGTCCATTGTGTCTCATATGGATGACAGCATTCCCCTTGGCAAAGAAAATTAGTGTGTCCTCGATGCGGTATCCTGGATCAAGACAGCCTGAACAGAGGTTGCTGGTTTGTTGGACTCTCCTGAACTATGGAGTATTTTACAAAGTGTGGCATTCAGTTAGCGACGGAGATCTGCAGCTGCAACCACTATATCAAATTTTGCAAGAACTCCACACACTTGCTACAGTTGCTGGACTGCCGTGTGATGAAAATAGAGACTCTACAATGCTGTGACGATCTCGAGGGCAATTGGGAACGTGACTTCAGTAAGATTATAGAGGTAGGTCAGAGGGAAATTCTGTATTTACAATGAAAAGTTTTTGAAATGGTCGATTAAAATCTGTATTATTCAGAGATGTTCGCTTTTAGAATACAGTAATTTTTCTGCTTTTTGCACAAATGCGTGATGATGACGTACAGAGTGAAGAAGAAGAAATTAAAGAACGCGCCGATAGGTTAAAGGAAAGTGTTACAATCTCTTGGGAGGATCGAAACTATCTGCGTTACTCTCGATAAGGAATGTGGAGAGAATGCTGTGAAACAGCCTAGTACATGTTACTGTTTGGTCAAAAGTTACACAATTAAACAGAAAACTGCTACCGAAAACTCAGCACATTTTTTTAAAACGTATAATTTCAAATATTGACTATTTTTCAAAAGTATAGTTTCTTTATCGCGTGTTGTAATATAAGTATTTTCATTGTAATATGCTGTAAATAGGAATACAACTGCAAGTACATAAAAAAACGATATAGCTGATTATCTTCTTAATATACTGTATTGTCACAACAGCCGCCAACCCTTCATTAAACGGCCACCTTTCTAAGCGGCTACATTTTACGGAGACCCAAGGGTGGCCGCTTAAGACAAATTTTACTGTATTTAGTTAGATATATCAAATTTCTAAACAAAAAGGTGTGGAGCAAATCAACCAAATGGTGCAGAGTATAGGGTAAATGAATCATGGTGTTGTGTTGTGTGGTAACAAGAGAAACACCAAGGAAACAATGGTGCCATAATATTGAAACTATCTTGGAAGGATGTTTATCAGGAAATGGAGAAAGGTACTTGGAGGCAGATATAGAATGGGATTGATTATAACTGGAGAGTATGGGATGTCGTAATGCCCAGACTATTCAGATTTCCTGGAAAAAATTAATTTTACTGCCCATGTCCATTTTATTACAAAAATTAATATAGGCATACCTATTTTGTTCTCTGCATACAATCAATAACTCTTACTGTGATGCTATGACAATGTAGGTATAATGTCACTGTTAGAAATTAAAATTATCGCAAACTGTTTCTACATAAAAAATATTATTCCATACCTTGAACACCAGGACCAGAATGAAGACATGCTTGTGCCTGCTGTAAGTGTGTGCGTACTAAATTGCGGACAGGTGGATGCTGACGTACGTCTACACTCGCACAGACTGTACTCTCTCCATGTACAAAGAATGCAAATGAAAAGGACAGGTGGCTGCTGAAAAAAAATTTCAATATGGAGATAAAATAGTCCAATAATATAAAACCAGTCGTAAGAACACTATTTT
Organism: Magicicada septendecula; assembly: GCA_034769895.1. Lineage (NCBI taxonomy): Eukaryota > Metazoa > Arthropoda > Insecta > Hemiptera > Cicadidae > Magicicada > Magicicada septendecula. Next base: position 824,690,754 of record CM068367.1, read on the forward strand.
TATAAAGTAATACTCTATGCACAAATTTGTGTTATCCAGAACAGGAAGTTTTATCTTCCTCTGCAAAATACATTATTTATATTTTAACAGATAAAAACGTTGCATATATACAAAACGTGTCATGGTATCAAAATATATTTGTCAGTTGCTTTTATCTACTGATAGAGAAGGTAACATAAGAAAAAAGAAAACAAAGTCACAATACACACTGTTTGACTGCCACAAGTAGAAGATGACGACGACATACTAGGAAACAAATATGGCTCAATAACTTTTCACCAATACAAGAATCATGTATCAATTTTTATTACTATAGCTTACATTATGTATCACATGAGATAATGGAGCCAGTAAAAAAAGAACTGGAAGTGTACTGTACGGTATATGAATAATACCTAAAATATCCTGAAGGCTTATTAGCAATATTCACAACAGAGTATCACCAAATATACTGTGTATAATATAAATTATAAGTTATTATCCTGACACATCTGTTAACTATTTCTTAATAAATACATACCTATCTGGTGTTATGACATTATATTTTTATCTACTTTACAGTGACCAGAATTTGATCCATAATCTGTTATGGTATCTCCTATAGTGCATACTGTCATGAAAAACTAAACAATTCATTCTAACCAACTAAAAAATGATTTAAAAATTTTGATGACAAAATTATACTATACAAATTATTAGTTATATAATTATTAAATATAATTCGTAATAATAATTACAATTGCAATTATAAATAAAATGAAAATATAGTATCAATTATAAAATATAAAATGACAGCTGATTAAAAGTAATAATTTACCAATGTTCACATAAACATTAGGCAAAATTATATTGCTCTTGTATTTATAATTCTGTTTGTTTATAATATCCATACATACACAAGAAAAACTGAGCTAATATGAGTGTAATACAAACATATGCAGTAGAACTCCATTTATCCGAATCGATATCAGGAATTGGCATGGAATAAAATTAATGGGATTTCGACAAAATAACAATACCAGGAAGAAAAAAAGAGGCAATGAACAAGAAGAAAGAGGAAAAAGAGCAAAAGAATGTGTCGAAGAAAACAAAGCTGTATCAATTGAAGACATCCAGAAATTGTACAAATTCCTGGCTGTTTCGAGTGTGATGTGGATGACATAAGCGAGTGGTTGCACTGCGATTCACCGGACCCTGGATATCAATTTTTGGATGATGAAGAAATTATTAAAGTGTAAACTATGAATCTCAGCAGGTGGACGAAGCCGAGGACAACATTGCTTCAGTTGAACCGGAATAGGAACCTATGGCAAATGAGGCTTTCACTTGTTTTGACAAGGCCTTAAAGTGGATGGAATGGCAGCCTGAATGAAGAGTTTGCGGAACCAGGCTGCACGCAAACGAGTTTCTACGTCAAAACAATTAACTTTGTTTGACATGTTCAACTGAAAAATTATAATTAAGTGTGACAAAAGTGACCTTTTTACAAAACACATGTGACCTGGTTTGTATTAAGATACTGTACTCACGTAATAAAAATAAACAAAAGGGGGTTTTTCAGCAATTTTCGCTTTTCTTTCTAACATAACCTTTTTCTTACGTTTGTCCCAATTATCAGAATTTCTGCATATCCGAATTACGTCTGGGACTCATTAGTTCGGATAAATGGAGTTCTATTGTATATTGCAATAGGTACAATTTGCATACGAAATGGTAATTTAACTCTGAGCGTATGATAGCATGTTGCAATGAAAATCTGTCCAAGTAAAGACTGCAGGTTTGGACATTGTATGATAGACAATAATATACATGTTAAATTTGTTAGTTTTAAGAAAAATTTTGACAATAAAAAAAATTAGTGTAAGTGGTGCAAAAATATGCGTAGACAAGAGTGAGTGAGTGTGTGAGAGAATGTGTAAATATCTTACGGGATTATTATAAAAATCATATTAAATTAAATAACTTTCATGAAAATAAAAATTATGGCATCAGACTTACACCAGAATACACATAAATAAAAGACCTATTGAGTGGAAATATTTGTTTACAAATGAAAGAACAAAATATACGAGTTTTTTATAAAGAAAGTTTTGTGACTCTGAAGAAAAGTAATAAAATTAGATTTGTTTTATTTGCAAGCTCCACTTTGTTCGTAGACAGTATTTTACAAGAAGAACTTTATCTGAACTTAACCCACAAGGGTGAAGGAATATTCCAGGCAAAAGCTCGAGAAATTGGCTAAAATCTTAGTTGATTTTGTTGTTTGTATCGTATAATTCAGTCTCTGTCTGAACTTGATAATGCATGGTCGTGCTGCTAGTTTCGCCGATTGGTCTATGATAGCGTACGAACACAAGTCAGAAAGTTCGTGAGTAGATTATTAAATATCGAGTGCCAATCCAGTAAAGTACAAGACTGTCTGCAGAGGCATAAAAAAAGACACTTGAAGTTTGCTGCATTATTGTGTATGTTTAATACACAAAATAAATTACAGTTAGAAAAGTTAATTAACTACGATTTGTAGAAGTATTCAACTCGAGAACGACCCTGAACGCTGGACAACAACAGGAGATCGCAGCAGTATCCAGAAGGAACAACCACTACTGTCTTCTGGGACTGGATCATCAACAGCTCATCATTTATCATTAAGGGAAGTGAATTAATTTGTTATAAACTTTATTTAAAAAGCTTATAAACTTAAAGACAAAAGAACCCATATAAATAAATAAAAACTTTATGTATTAGAATGTAAAAGGAAATTATTCAAAAATTGTAAAAAAAAGGTCAACAGACAATATAACTAGTTTCTGCTGTCATAATCCCATAATCAATATTAAAGTAACGTAGTGTAATAATTGGTAATAATCGTTAATAAATCCGAAGCATTCCAATATACAATTCTACCAACTACTTATTCTATGCGACCCTTGTACATTGCAACACACACACACACACACACACACACACACACACACACACACACACACACACACACACACACACACACACACACACACACAGAGACGGAGTTTAAATAAAACTGAAGTACAATTTATGTCAATGATGATCATGGGGGAATGCAGAATTTCATCTAATAACACCTAGGCCTACCCCACAATGACGTAATATTATGTCTCAATCCCCAAAACCTTTCTGCCTATGCCTATGCCAAAGATGGCATATCAATTGAAAAAAATCACAAACTAATAACAAGTTTATAAAAGAGGCAAAAAATTGAAAAAAATCACAAACTAATAACAAGTTTATAAAAGAGGCAAAAAATTAACATTGATATATGTAAAATGATATGTCCTCATATGTACGAACACATATTCAATGCACATCATTCAAGAGAGGTGGATTATACAGTCGTACAAATATGAAACATCTGCCTACTATTTCTAGCTGTTAACTGACATGATATTGAATAAATTTAAATTATCAGAGTTTACCTTTTTTCTGACATCTTCTCAGACCCATCATATGGCTGGACAAACCACCTTCCCAATCGTACAAAATCCCTAGACAACAGACATCTGAAACGAAAAATTTTGACAATGTATCAAAAACTGACTAAGGTGAAAGGTGAATATTAAACAATTTCCACTTGTATCACAATTTCATTAATAAGAAACTAGTACATTATGGATAAGTACCTCAATTACTTGTGATGAGGGAGTAATTGTATTAAAAAATTATCTTCCAACAAAGTGCCTGGTATTGGTGGGATATCAGCTTCTGGCTAACAATGAAGCCTGATAATGATTTTATGAGCCTGATATTAAGTTTTTTTTTCATTAATACGAGCTCTGAGGGAGAGGCATTCCCTAATTCATTAGAAACTGTTGCAGTTATCCCTATGTTTAAGAAAGGCTTAATAATGACTTAAATAACTATAGGCCAACTTCCCTCCTATCAGTTTTTTCCAAAATTATAAGGAAAATGCTGAAAAAGCATTTAACAATGTTTTAATGTATGTACATCTTGTGTAATAACCAGTTTAAATTTGTTGCTGGAAAGTCAACTGAAAGTGCATTTTTCAATTTTTGTTTGACCATGACACTTTATTAGATATATTGGAAGAAGGTGTTAGGGGCATCAGAGCTTAGTGGTTTGGGAACAACTTATCTGGTCAACTCAAGTATTAAATTCAGAAGTTCTATACCAGAAGTGATCCACAAGTTCTATCTGTGGATCCTGTCTTGTGGGTAGTCCCACAAGGGGCAGTATTGGAATCTATAACAGTTATAGTTTACATTAATAATAATTCATGGTCAGTCAAATTTACACCTTCTGTCTTGTTTTACAGATGATAGCGCTTTATGCTATTCACCTATGAATGGTGGTATGATGAGATCAAATGAAAATGATCTTTATCAACAGTAATGAGCTCCAACAGTAAACAGGATGGACGTAAGTACAAGAACTAAGTTTATCTGATACTTGCTAGGAGAAAGGTTGGGTGTTCTTGATAAAAATACAAACTGAAGAGCACATATTACATATCTAAAAAATTACAGTTTTAGGCAATTTTTTTGTTTAAGACATATATTTTTCATTTTAGGTTAGTTGTCTCCAAGTCGCTTATATTAATATAATAGATATTTACCATATATCCGTCGTGCGACTTCGTTTTTCTCGTCTTATTTTGACGCGTTTCGGCAACGAATTGTCATCTTCAGAAATCTTAATCACTCATTAGAGATCGTTAAACAAAATTAAAAACACTAAAATCATTACAGTAAAAGTGCACTTTTACGACATTGGAAACTCACAGACGCGAACATGAAAGTTTATGTTTCTCGCGTGGACAATATCGATCGACTGATTCACTGTTTATATAGCCACTGATAAACCTGTTTTGCTTATTATAGCCCGTATGTACTGTGACTTTCCATTTACCGGCGCCCGTGTACAAGTATTGCCGTGTCGTACAATATGTTATGTGAAAATGTAAGTTTATCATTCAAGACATAATCACTGTTGATTTTGACGGCTTTATATATTTCATATTCCTCAAGCGCATCCATGTATTTTCCTTTCCTGCAGCAATGCAAGGGCTGGAAATTTGTCTCAAAATCACTGTAGTTATGATTACATAGTATCAGGTGCCTGGCAAAATTAGATGTTGTTTTATGTAATTCCCTTCTGGGAAGATGTTCGTTATATCTTTCTTCAAACGGTCTGCCTGTTTGGCCTATGTAGAACATGTCGCATGAGCTGCAATTCATCTTGTATACGCCGGTTCTTTTTCTTTCTGGTATACTGTTTTTCCGGCTAAGAAGTCTCTGAATGTTGTTATTTGTACGGAAAGTTACAATTACATGGTGTTTCTTGAGTTCGTTAACTAGAATATTTGGTAAAAAGTTTGTGTAATCTGCAGATATGTATTTATTAACCGGAAGTGTGTTATCATTTTTCGACTTTTTTAATTTCTTCTCTTTATGTTTACTTATTAATTTATCCACTAATGAACTTTTATATCCGTTAGCCGCTGCTATGTGCTTGATGGTATTAACCTCTTCATTGTAGTCATGGTATTATACAAAAAGAAAAACAGGTTAAATACGGATCTTTATAAAGCGCATTTAGAAATGTTAAAGGAAATTCACCCTGCAGTTATAGATGTTATCATGACCAAAATTAACGCTTTAATATCCAATTATTTTTATCATAAAGTATTAACCCATAATAAGAAAATACAAAATTTATATCGTACTCAGCATAAAAAAGAAAATAGACCAATAGATTGTAAACATGTGTTCTATGAACGTGTAACGAATACAACCAACATAGAGTTCACTAACCAAGAAATAAACACGCTTAATAAAGGTCTGAAATATAATGTACCAAGATTTAATACGACAAACGAAATTGTCCATGAGGTAGTTAATGCTGAAGCTGCTATTAAAAGATTAAATGGTTCCGTTGCACAGAATGAAGCAAGGGTTTTTATCAACAACAAACTCAATAACGCAATTAATAGTAATAAATGTAAAAGTCAAAACAATTTTTTAAAAAGTAAATATAAGCAGGATATCATGAATCTTAAAACCATAAAAAGTAAACTTGAGAAAAATGATGCAATTATAAGTAAGGCAGATAAGGGTGACACATTGGTGGTCATACAGAAAAGATATTATACTCAAAAGGTATTTGATTTCATAAATAATAATAATATTAAGAAAATAGACCGGGATCCCACAAAGGCTTATGTAAAAACTTTGAATAACACCATTAATCAATGTAATTTTTTGTTAGATGAGAACACGCAGATATTTAAAACCAATTAATGCCACGGCACCAAAATTCACAGGACTACCTAAAATCCACAAGGAAAGTACACCAATCAGACCAGTAATAAACTACACCACAGCTCCCGGATACAAAGCTGCTAAATTGTTAGTGACTTTAATTAAGAATAATATCAGGATAGCAAATAATTACAGTATAAAGAACAGTTATGAGTTTGTTGAAAAACTTAAAAAGATAGAAATACTACCACAATATTAATTGGTATCGTTAGACGTAACTAATTTGTACACTAATATCCCCGTGAGGGAAACTATAGAAATTGTAAATAACAATTTAAAGGAAGTAGCTCAACTTAGCATGCAAAAAATCAACGAACTTATAAAACTACTTACAGTCGTCTTGGAACAAAATTACTTTACATTTTACAACGGGTTTTTTACACAAGATGACGGTCTGGCTATGGGTTCGCCACTGTCAGGACTATTACCTGATATATATTTAAATTATTATGAGAATATAAACATAATATCGAATAAATTATACAAGAATAAAATCATTTTTTATTATAGATACGTCGATGATACGTTTATGATATTTAATGGAACAAAAAGACAAATACAAAACTTAAATAGTCACATAAACAGCATACACCATAAGATTAAATTCACATCTGAAATAGAAGAAGAAAATCAATTACATTTCTTAGATTTAACCATTTTAAAAAAACGAAGGAAAACTTCAATTTAAAACCTATAGAAAGGCCACAACAATGGACATCACAATTCATGCCGATTCATATCATCCCACCTCGCATAAAATGGCAGCTTACAATAGTTTTGTGCATAGATTGCTAACTATACCGTTAAGTGAAAAAGACTACAATGAAGAGGTTAATACCATCAAGCACATAGCAGCGGCTAACGGATATAAAAGTTCATTAGTGGATAAATTAATAAGTAAACATAAAGAGAAGAAATTAAAAAAGTCGAAAAATGATAACACACTTCCGGTTAATAAATACATATCTGCAGATTACACAAACTTTTTACCAAATATTCTAGTTAACGAACTCAAGAAACACCATGTAATTGTAACTTTCCGTACAAATAACAACATTCAGAGACTTCTTAGCCGGAAAAACAGTATACCAGAAAGAAAAAGAACCGGCGTATACAAGATGAATTGCAGCTCATGCGACATGTTCTACATAGGCCAAACAGGCAGACCGTTTGAAGAAAGATATAACGAACATCTTCCCAGAAGGGAATTACATAAAACAACATCTAATTTTGCCAGGCACCTGATACTATGTAATCATAACTACAGTGATTTTGAGACAAATTTCCAGCCCTTGCATTGCTGCAGGAAAGGAAAATACATGGACGCGCTTGAGGAATATGAAATATATAAAGCCGTCAAAATCAACAGTGATTATGTCTTGAATGATAAACTTACATTTTCACATAACATATTGTACGACACGGCAATACTTGTACACGGGCGCCGGTAAATGGAAAGTCACAGTACATACGGGCTATAATAAGCAAAACAGGTTTATCAGTGGCTATATAAACAGTGAATCAGTCGATCGATATTGTCCACGCGAGAAACATAAACTTTCATGTTCGCGTCTGTGAGTTTCCAATGTCGTAAAAGTGCACTTTTACTGTAATGATTTTAGTGTTTTTAATTTTGTTTAACGATCTCTAATGAGTGATTAAGATTTCTGAAGATGGCAATTCGTTGCCGAAACGCGTCAAAATAAGACGAGAAAAACGAAGTCGCACGACGGATATATGGTAAATATCTATTATATATATATATATATATATATATATATATATATATATTCCTCTCCTTTCATAAAAAAAGAGGTTTATTACACCACTGTCAACACTAAATTGCAGTCTGGTATTTCTTGATGGGCAGGCACTTACTTCTCAACTATCAGTCTATAGTAATTGTGGACAGGAAGATAATTAAAATTATAACTGGTAATTATTACACCTATTACTATATAGACATGTAAAAATACTTGCACTATGATATTTATTTATGAGGTAATAAGTATCTTCTACATCAGAGGGGGATGTTTGAGAGATGGTGCCAAAGTCTCTAAAGACTGCAAACTCTTGGCCATGTATTTGCCCTATGTCCAGTGAATGAAGCTTGTACTTTTTTTGTGTACCAAGATTTTACAATATTCTTTTAAGTTGTATTACTTTATCAAATAATGTATTCAGTTTTTGAACCAAGAAAATTTGTTGTTGGAGGAAGTTGAAATTTTTCTAAGGGATTATTTTTCTAAAGGATATTTTTGGTTTAAAGTTAATTATTGTAAGACTTTTTGGAACTATGATTGTAAATACTGCTAGTGTTACTTTTGGCTGTAAATACTGGTTTAGAGTTGGTCCTATATATCAAGACGAACTACTACTGCAAGTTATTTATAATTTATTTCAAGGAGTAAAATGGATTGTTATATTTTAAAATATTAAAATATAATTTTATTTAGAACCTGTCACCTCCATTAAAAACTACAAGAAGGTACCTCCATACAGCCATGCTAGGGAGATACCTAACTGTAGTATGCAGTATACCTGTTCATCTATTAGGAAAGATATATTACAAGTGGAATGCATTAATTTTGTATGTAATAACAGTATTATGTAGCTGACTGTATTTTGTGTACCATAGAAAAAAGAGTATTCTAAAAATATAATTTGAATAATACAGAAATATTTTAGTTAACTGGCTTGTACTGTCAATATGGTTCTAACGTAATTCGTAAATTTTACTATCTTTACCTTTCAATAAGATTATGAAGGGCTTTAAAGAGAAGTGACCTGCACTCATAAGACAGTCCACTCTCCCATGAACCTTGTTCACCATCTGAAACAGGTAAATGTAAATCTTAGCACTATTTACTATACGCATACTTACATAATTAAAGCAATCAATTCCTAAAGAAACTAAATCATATTATAAATAAGAATTGCTGCATTGGTCTCAACTTAGTACTATGTGGGTGTAGTACATCTCTGTTCCTGCACCACTGATGACAACGGTCCTGGACACAGCTGAAACGTCTATATGTTGGACACAATAGATCGCATTCTAACAGCTTGGTTGATTAAAATAATAGTGAGAGCCTATGTTCTTTGATTAAGATCAGCCAACATTAATGCATTCTACAATCAGAAAATCCCAATTCTAATGACTTGAAACTGCCAATTTTAAAAATGTACATTCTAGTATTGAAATTCCTGAACTCAAGAATTGAAATATGGACTGCAAAATACTGTTTGAATATCAACAAAATTATCAATCACGCATTGCTTGTCTTAAAACAAATTTATTTAAAAAAATTTATTTACTTAAAAAAGTTTTATAAGCATGGGGCTGAGAGTAGATGACAATCTGTTCACTCTATATTTTGCCGATGACCAGATTGTGGTAGCGGAGGATGATGAAGTCCTCGAGTATATGTTCAGAAAGTTAAAAGAAGAATGTGACGCAGCTGGTTTGACGATGAACATGGCAAAATGTGAGTACCTTATAGTGGGCAACAAAGAAGTTAAAGACTTAAAATTGGATGTGGATAGGATAAGTGGTGTTGAAAAAAGTAAATACTTAGATGTTTTAAATTCAACAAACAGGGAAGCAGCAAAGATGAAATTCAATAACGTGTTAACAAGGTGCGAACCGTTATAAGAACGCTGAATTCTCTTCTATGGGAAAGAAGTATAACAAGAAACACAAATAAACATATGTATAAGAGCATGGTGCAAAGTGTGATGGAGCAGAAGTTTGGAATGTTCAAACGAAAATAAATAAAAACTGATGGCAGCGGAAATGGACTTCTTCAGGAGTTGTAGAAGATCAAAATTAGACAGGGTTAGAAATGAGACTATTGGAGCCGAGATGAATATTGACAGGACAATAATAAATGAAATAGAACGTATACAACTGACTTGGTTTGGGCATGTAAAGAGAATGGAAGATGACAGATGGCCACGCAAAATACTGGAATAGATACCACCGGTGAGGAGGAAAAGAGGACATCCATGGAGGAGTTGGCGAGATGATGTAGCGGAAGCAATGGTTGCGAGAAATTTAGAAGAACTTACATGCTACGATAGGTTACAATGGAAGTTGGGGACGGAGAAACGGTGACCGCTGTAAAGATCCGGATATATATACAGTGGAACTTGGTTATTACGGCCTCGGCTGTTACGTCAACTCGGGTGTAGCGTTATTTTGTCATAAGTCCGGTCAAACTGATATCTTTAACATTATAAAAATTCCCAGTTTTAATGTCACTAAATATTGTACTACTCTGTTATAGCGTCAAAACTTTCTCAGATATTTTACTCTAAATTTCATATAAACGTATATATGTGCGCGCTACGCCCATGGCTACAGACATACATTGTATGCAAGCGATAAGCACTGTAACAGCACTATAACCACTATTTATAGAATTTTATACGTAGGTCAACATTTTTATACAGTAATCATGGTAAGTTCTAGTACAAAAAGAAAGGTTCCGTCTATTCAAGAGAAAGTACATGTAATTAGATCATATGAAAGCGGACGTAAAATAGCTGATGTATGCCGTGAGTTTGGTTTAGTGAATTCTACTGTAGGTTCAATTTTAAAAAACAAGGACAAAATTTTAAAAAAATTTGAGGAAGATGGAGAAAAAATTAAAAAAATTAGGAAATGCGAACATGGTGATGTGGATGCAGCATTATTGAAATGGTTGAAACAGTGTCGATGATCAGATATTCCTCTGAGTGGACCAATTCTGAAAGTGAAAGCTACAGAATTCCATCAAAAAACTTCCTGTAAGTTACACTGCCAACAAAAAAGCGTGGATGACTTCTAGTATTTTTGAAGATGAACTAAGAAAGTGGAATAAAGAACTGTCATCGAAAAACAGAAAAATTCTACTTCTAGTTGACAACTGTGCAGCCCATCCAAAGTTAAATTTGACAGACATTAATCTGGTCTTCTTACCGGCCAACTGTACGAGTGTCCTGCAACCTATGGACCAAGGCGTCATTAGAAGCCTAAAGTGTCACTACCGCAAGCAACTTAAAAAAAAAATTATTTTCTGTATGGACACGGCGCAACCTGCCACAATTTCACTCTTAGATGCAATACAATTCCTAGACGACTCTTGGAAGAGTGTAACACAGAAGACGATAGCAAAATGCTTTAGTAAAGTACAACTCGTACATGAAAATTTACCCGATGATGACGAAGAAGACGACTTGCCGCTCTCGGAGTGGATTAAGAAATTCGACGTAAATGAATTTGGAAGTGAACTTGATTCCTATGCATCAGTGGATGACCAAGTAGAAACATTCCAAGTGTTGAGTGACGCAAAAATTATCACGGAAGTAAAAAACATAGAAGCAGAAGATAGTGTTGAAGAAGATGCTGAGCAAGAGGAGGATGCCGACATCGTTTGTCCGACAGTACAGGAAGCAATGAGAGCCGCTGAAACCCTTTCACGATTTTACTGCTTTAGAGAGACGTCTGACGACACGTTCAATGCAGCGCAGCATCTCCACAGCACAACAGAAAGAATTTATTTTTCAGAAAGGAGCGTTCAAAAGAAAATTACGGATTACTTTCGACAGTAAGCCTAAATGTAAGTTACATGTACTTTCTTTTTTATCTTTTAAAATATTCTTCATGCTGTTTGTATAAATGAAATGCAGATTGTAAACTTTAGAATAAATATCACGAATAATGTTAATAATGCAAAGATCTTTTTTTTTATTTCTCCTTCCTTACTAGTGATTAAAAAGGGTCTTTTTTAACGACTCTTTTATAACGTCACTCGTCACTCGGACATAACGTTATTATTTTTTTGGTCCCTTCAATGACATTATAACCAAGTTCCACTGTATATATATTGTAACGTTACATAACCCATGCCAAAAAAATGATAACAATCACCCCACTCTAAAGGTCAGAAATGGGTATTATATACCTAGCTATAGATTACTTTGTACTACAGAACACTATAAACTATAACTAAGTGACATATAGGGTACAAAGTGAGATATAGTGTACATAGTGAGAAAGTAAGTGGTTAAAAAGGAGCATCTCACAGATTTATACTGTAGATGGAGAAACAGTTTATTGTAGCAGTAGACTATATTGCTACTGACAAATTCTGTATTTTGTTTGTATTTTGTATAATTTGTATTGTGTAGGCCACAAAGGTTTTGTACCTAGGTATAATTTTATGTTTAATATAATAATTGTGTTTAAATATAAGATAACCCAGGGTTAGATATAAAATAATAATACAATAAAATAATACTGTATGAGTAAAATGGCAGAGGAAAATAGTTTAGAGTAAGGATACTTTAAGCAAATAATAAATAATAAATAAATACAATTGAAGGAAATAAAAATATTAAAGACCTATGTATAAATTTAAGAGAAAATAGAAAGAAAAACCTTATATAAATTAAATTGGATTATAAACAAAAGTTAAAAAGGATTATTTTTCTATAAATAAGAAATAAATTTATAATAATTAATAACAGCCTACATACTCAAAAGTATATAGATTCACCAATTAAAAAAAAAAACATGAAAAATTCTTGGTTACTAACAGTAACCAACTAACAAGATAATAATTGAATTGTTAAAACGATTGAGAAGTGAACGTTTGGAAAAAGTGTAATGCCTATATAAAATTTGAAAATTTATGAATGCTTTCGGAATAAACAGTGCGAAATTTAATAAAAATTGACGAGAGATGTACACCTTCCATTAGAACTTCTGCAAGTAACACCATCCAAGCCTTTATTTGACGAAATTTTGAGAAACTTACGAAATTTTGAGAAACTTAACGACTGGTTCCCGGCCTAGCATCTAGCACTTCGAGATTTTTGGTGAGACCGTATCCTAGTAAAAATTAACTAAATTACAAATCAACTATAACTTCTAACACTCGAAACTGCTCCATACAAGTAAACACTTCAGGAAAAAGGTGAAACAGACTTTATTAAATTTTGTTAACCAAAAAACCGTCATAACGGATCTCCGTGTGTTTTCAGCCTTCATTAAATAATTCCGTATTGGTAGCAAGGAACATAACCTGTACTCTGGCGGATAAACCCAGAAATACATACTAAAGAAAAGAAACAAATATAATCTATTTTTTTCATGTAAAGCGGGGTATTCTATTATTCATTTCTGACCGTTTCATAACACAAAGAACTTACCATTAACCCTGGGAAATTAATAAATTAATTCTTTATTGTTTTAATATTTTATCAAGGATAAAAATATCTTGTTATACTGTTTATGTTTACCAAATAAGATCGAACCAATGTTGTGTTGACAGGGAGAATTGATTATAATTTTTGAAAGAAAAAAAAAATGTATTTAATAAATAAATACCCTGAATACTTTGTTATAAATAATAAAATGTGTATTATTTTTCATAGAGGGTAGTTGTTTACAGAGTTTCAGGAGACGAAGAAGAGGACGAACAGCCGGATAAAAATTACAGACAATTGGTGTTAATTTAACCTCCAATTTGTTTGCAAACGTCAAAATCAGCTGGTCTCATGAGCGGAGAAATTTAAATTAAGTAACTGTATGCTCAGGGGATAATACAATTAGCCCTCTCTCTCCTAACTACGGTCAAACAACTTCATTGAATTCTCCCAAATCACACACCCTCGATTTCAGTTTTTGTTGGAACTGTAAACACAAAATATAACGAATGCTGTGACGATCGCAAGAGTGACGATAAGATCTAACGATACTATCTGATCATTAACCGCGAGACGTTACAAGATTGGCGAACCCAACGGTGGTTCTAATAAAATATTATTTCATTAAACAATTAATGTGACTCTCATTAAAGCGAGATTTTCGAAGGGCAAATAAAACTTAGATTTAATTAAGTAAAGTACTATTTAGGCTCTGAGATATTAACCGCGAAACGTTACCAGATGACGTACCAAAGAGATGCTTAATTAGGAAAGCTTAACAAGTTAACGATAGTACATAAAAAGGCTCTGAGAGAATTTGCACCGCGAGACGTTACAAAATGACGCTAACAACGTGAGGCTAATAAAATAAAGAAATAATTATAGTGACGATCGCAAAAGGTAATAAGACTCCGAATTTGAACAGCGAGACGTTACAAAATAGCGCTCAACGAAAAAGGGCTTTAAATAGGAAAGAAATTTTGAGATATTCAACAAAATAATATAACAAAAAACCTAATTATCGTTGGCAGCTATGAGAAAACAAGAAATGCATAATACCAGAGGCCGATCGAAGAAGAGGGCAGAAGAAAAGGAGAAGGAAGAAGGTGGACAGGAACGAGAGATAGAAATAGTCACGGACAGTGAAATGGAACAACCAATGGGTGATAAAGAAGAAACCGAAGTAGTCACAAACACGGAAAAAGAAAGAGTTGAAGAGGATGCCCAAGGGGACCAACCAGATAAAGCGGTAGCCAGAGAAGAACCCAATTGGCAAGACATGATGAAATTTATGGCTGAACAATTTAGGAAACAGGAGGAAAACTCAAAGCAAACCAATGAGGAAAATAAGGAGAACTTTAGGAAACAGGAGGAACAAAACAGACAAACCAATGAGAAAATAGATAGTATTCAAGAAAGTTTAGTAAAACAACTCAATGAAAAAATTGAGATCATTCATGGAGATATCAAAGAAACCATGAATGAACAAAACCGTAAAATGGAGAAGTTCAATAAGGAGATATGGGAAACTTTCGGGGAGAAGTTTGAAAATGTTAATACACTTAGCCAAAAAGCAGATACATACAAGGAGGAGACAAATAAGCAAATGGATGAAAGTTTCGGAAAGTTAGAGGAAACAATACACAGTGATTTTAAGAATTTGAAAGGAACAATAGCAACACTTCCGAAGGTATTAAAGTAAGTCCGAATACAGAAGAGAGCAGGAAGGAAACAGAAATTAGAGAATACCAAGGTGTAATATCATCTGAAAATAAGAATAGCCACAACAAAGAGGATAATCAATACCTTGAAAAGAAGACCAAGGAAATAAGAAAAACATGTAGAAAGAAAATAATAAATACAAGGGAAGAATGGGAGATGATTACAGGTGGATTAATTAATGTATTTAACCTTCCAATTAATGAACAGAGGGAGTTAATTAAGTTTACATCCCAGTTAAATGTGTCGACGATTGAAGTGCATCAGAAGATATTAGTCAGATCATCAAGACGGAATATATCATTAAACATTTTGGTAAATCATCCAGAGGAAAGAGGGAATGGAATGATATTAAAAATGAGTGAATATGTTATGTCAGAGAAGGTACAATACCTGTTAGTTAAAAAGGAACTATCAATGACGGAAGACCGGTACTTAAGTGAAGGTTTCATAGAGCAAAGTGGGAGAGCCGGATGGTAAGAAGATTATCAAGGAGAGAATTAATTCCGAACACCCCAGTAATCTGAGGAAAGTGAGTACCTGAGTTAATGGACCATGGTTAAACTAAACGATAACCAACCAGAAAAAAGGGGACTAATTTTCTGAAAACCGACCAAGCAACCCATAGGAAATAAAACCCCAAAATTCAAAAAGCCTGTAAGGACAACTTACTTCATTTATTCAGAAACAATATGATTTAATAAAAACCCCAAAATTCAAACAATGTGTAAGTACAACTTACTTAAGATATTTTGCAACCATTTGATTTAATAAAAAATATGTAAGTACAACTTACTTAAGAGATTTTGCAACCATTTGATTTGATAAAAAGTATGTAAGTACAACTTACTTAAGATATTTCGCAACCATTTGATTTAATAAGAAGTATGTAAGGACAGATTATTAAATAATATTTATAAAGAACTGATTTAAAATGGAATGATAGAAAAAATAATATTTTGATGGTAACAAACAGAAGAAAAAAAAAATAAATAAAAACAATTGATGGTAATGTGCTCAAATAAGAAGAATAACGAGTAATTTAATGACTACAATGAAGCTGAAGGAGGATAATAATTAATACAACTATAATTTAGAATTTCTCGGAATTGAAGATGATATAAGAAGAAATGATACGGAGAAAATATGTCACAAGAAGGAAAGTCAAAAGGATTTTAAAATAATGCCTATCAATAATGTTATATGCTATTAGTTAATGAAATATCGGTATGGAGAACCATACATGACTTCCATATTCTAAGATTTATATTTAAAATCATTTTCAGCCAAACAGCCAGGCTGTGTCTTACCTGCCTTTTTATTGCTGTATTAAATGAAAAATATTATATTACATTAAAATGAAAAAATTATAATTTTATTGCCTGGCAACAAAATTATTTTATTTTTAACAATTACCATTGTTTCAAAAAGTTTAAATAAATTTTCAAGTACTTTACTCTTGTTAAAACGTAAAAGGTTGCAGGTAAACTACCCCTTCCCCTTAACCGATCTTCACCAAAATCGAAAGTCATTGAGACCTCTACAATTCAGGGACGTATGCAAAAAATTACTTGATTCTGTTTGAATTTGCGGCTGTTATCGTTTGCCATAGAAAATACGCTTGATAAAAAAACGTTGCAGGTAAACTACCCCTTCCCCTTAACCGATCTTCACCAAAAACAATAGGTCTTGAGTACTCTACAAATCAGGGCTGTATGCAAAACATTATTTGATTCTGTTTGAATTTGCGGCTGTTATCGTTTGCCATAGAAAATACCCTTGTTAAAAAAACGTTGCAGGTAAACTACCCCTTTCCCTCAACCGATCTTCACCAAAAACAACAGGTCTTGAGAACTCTACAATTTAGGGCTGTATGCAAATAATCTTTTGATTCTGTTTGAATTTGCGGCTGTTATCGTTTGCCATAGGAAATACCCTTGTTAAAACATAAAACGTTACAGGTAAACTACCCCTTTCCCTTAACCGATCTTCACCATAAACAATAGGTCTTGAGTACTCTACAAATCAGGGCTGTATGCAAAACATTATTTGATTCTGTTTGAATTTGCGGCTGTTATCGTTTGCCATAGAAAATACCCTTGTTAAAAAAACGTTGCAGGTAAACTACCCCTTTCCCTCAACCGAACTTCACCAAAAACAATAGGTCTTGAGAACTCTACAATTTAGGGCTGTATGCAAATAATCTTTTGATTCTGTTTGAATTTGCGGCTGTTATCGTTTGCCATAGGAAATACCCTTGTTAAAACATAAAACGTTACAGGTAAACTACCCCTTTCCCTTAACCGATCTTCACCAAAATCAACAGATCTTGAGAACTCTACAATTCAGGGCTGTATGCGAAACATTATTTGATTCTGTTTGAATTTGCGGCTGTTATCGTTTGCCAAACAAACAAAATTACCCTTGCTAAAAAAAAACCGTTGTAGGTAAACTACCCCTTTCCCTCAACCGATCTTCACCAAAAACAATAGGTCGCGAGTACTCTGCAAATCAGGGCTGCATGCAAAAAATTATTTGATTCTGTTCGAATTTGCGGCAGTTATCGTTTGCCATAGAAAAAAAATCTACAGACAGACAGACAGACAGACAGACAGACAGACACACAGACACTTTTCGGAAAACGACTTTTTTTCATGTTTTGAGTGTAGTAGAATCAGAATCTGCAATAATCTCGAACACGATTTTTTTTGCCATCACCATACTTCCATTCCTTAAGGAATATGGAAGTAAAAAGAAGAAGGAATCAAGAAGAAAAAGAAATATGTAATTAAATGCAAACAGCAACAGTATGAAGAATCCCAAAAGTGTTTAGTATTAGTCGCTAATCGACTACTTATAAGTTTCTTATTATAATGAATTGACCGTAAAAATGTTCCAGCAATAATTTTCCTGAGCAGGGATGATGTTCCCCTGGTCTCAGAAGGTGTAAGGATGGACAGCGGAGTAATGGACCCAAAGTGGCCACCCGAACTGAACCACCGCACAGGATAGGGAAAAATGTTAGGGAAATTGAATATTTAAGGGATAATGATAAAATAGCTGAAAAGATTGATATTAGATTCCAGAAGTATGAATGTAGAAAATAGAAGGAAGATAGCAGACAGAAGCTTAATTGAGAAAGCGAATTTATAGAAGTAAATAGAAATATAAGTGTTAAAACAAGTTTTTTATGATTAGTGTGACCAGCCCTTATCAAGTAATATGTGGAAGGACCAATACCCAGAGAAATTAAATCATTAACGAATATGCCTCCAAGAGAGAGAGAGTTGAATATAAAATCCAGCTTATTACCATTAACCGAATAACAGGTGTATAAACAATCAGAAAGGAAGGAATATTATGAAGATATATGGAAGAATCCGAAGATTGAAGAGGTCAACAATTTATTTTGAAAC
Organism: Magicicada septendecula; assembly: GCA_034769895.1. NCBI lineage: Eukaryota > Metazoa > Arthropoda > Insecta > Hemiptera > Cicadidae > Magicicada > Magicicada septendecula. The sequence goes on from CM068367.1 coordinate 824,709,397, forward strand.
CAGTAAAACAAAAATAAATCTCAATCAGAATGATCAATATTGCACACCACTATATAAAAATTATTCCAGAATAATCGGAATAATTTTTATATAGTGGTGTGCAATATTGATCATTCTGATTGTGATTTCAACCACTAACACAAATTTCTTCATTAAAAATAAATCTGTTCTAGTGGTTATTCCTGATCTGACGATGAGCTGTGAAGCTTGAAAGCGCTAATGGGAATAATTTTTATATAGTGGTGTGCAATATTGATCATTCTGATTGTGATTTCAACCACTAACACAAATTTCTTCATTAAAAATAAATCTGTTCTAGTGGGGGGGCTTTATGTAACGTTACATAACCCATGCCAAAAAAATGATAACATAATCACCCCACTCTAAAGGTCAGAAATGGGTATTATATACCTAGCTATAGATTACTTTGTACTACAGAACACTATAAACTATAACTAAGCGACATATAGGGTACAAAGTGAGATATAGTGTACATAGTGAGAAAGTAAGTGGTTAAAAAGGAGCATCTCACAGATTTATACTGTAGATGGAGAAACAGTTTATTGTAGCAGTAGACTATATTGCTACTGACAAATTCTGTATTTTGTTTGTATTTTGTATAATTTGTATTGTGTAGGCCACAAAGGTTTTGTACCTAGGTATAATTTTATGTTTAATATAATAATTGTGTTTAAATATAAGATAACCCAGGGTTAGATATAAAATAATAATACAATAAAATAATACTGTATGAGTAAAATGGCAGAGGAAAATAGTTTAGAGTAAGGATACTTTAAGCAAATAATAAATAATAAATAAATACAATTGAAGGAAATAAAAATATTAAAGACCTATGTATAAATTTAAGAGAAAATAGAAAGAAAAACCTTATATAAATTAAATTGGATTATAAACAAAAGTTAAAAAGGATTATTTTTCTATAAATAAGAAATAAATTTATAATAATTAATAACAGCCTACATACTCAAAAGTATATAGATTCACCAATTAAAAAAAAAAACATGAAAAATTCTTGGTTACTAACAGTAACCAACTAACAAGATAATAATTGAATTGTTAAAACGATTGAGAAGTGAACGTTTGGAAAAAGTGTAATGCCTATATAAAATTTGAAAATTTATGAATACTTTCGGAATAAACAGTGCGAAATTTAATAAAAATTGACGAGAGATGTACACCTTCCATTAGAACTTCTGCAAGTAACACCATCCAAGCCTTTATTTGACGAAATTTTGAGAAACTTAACGAATGGTTCCCGGCCTAGCATCTAGCACTTCGAGATTTTTGGTGAGACCGTATCCTAGTAAAAATTAACTAAATTACAAATCAACTATAACTTCTAACACTCGAAACTGCTCCATACAAGTAAACACTTCAGGAAAGAGGTGAAACAGACTTTATTAAATTTTGTTAACCAAAAAACCGTCATAACGGATCTCCGTGTGTTTTCAGCCTTCATTAAATAATTCCGTATTGGTAGCGAGGAACATAACCTGTACTCTGGCGGATAAACCCGGAACTACATACTAAAGAAAAGAAACAAATATAATCTATTTTTTTCATGTAAAGCGGGGTATTCTATTATTCATTTCTGACCGTCTCATAACACAAAGAACTTACCATTAACCCTGGGAAATTAATAAATTAATTCTTTATTGTTTTAATATTTTATCAAGGATAAAAATATGTTATTATACTGTCTATGTTTACCAAATAAGATCGAACCAATGTTGTGTTGACAGGGAGAATTGGTTATAATTTTTGAAAAAAAAAAAAAAAAAAATGTATTTAATAAATAAATACCCTGAATACTTTGTTATAAATAATAAAATGTGTATTATTTTTCATAGAGGGTAGTTGTTTACAGAGTTTCATGAGACGAAGAAGAGGACGAACAGCCGGATAAAAATTACAGACAATTGGTGTTAATTTAACCTCCAATTTGTTTGCAAATGTCAAAATCAGCTGGTCTCATGAGCGGAGAAATTTAAGTTAAGTAATTGTATGCTCAGGGGATAATACCTTTAGCCCTCTCTCTCCTAACTACGGTCAAACAACTTCATTGAATTCTCCCAAATCACACACCCTCGATTTCAGTTTTTGTTGGAACTGTAAACATAAAATATAACGAATGCTGTGACGATCGCAAGAGTGACGATAAGATCTAACGATACTATCTGATCATTAACCGCGAGACGTTACAAGATTGGCGAACCCAACGGTGGTTCTAATAAAATATTATTTCATTAAACAATTAATGTGACTCTCATTAAAGCGAGATTTTCGAAGGGCAAATAAAACTTAGATTTAATTAAGTAAAGTACTATTTAGGCTCTGAGATATTAACCGCGAAACGTTACCAGATGACGTACCAAAGAGATGCTTAATTAGGAAAGCTTAACAAGTTAACGATAGTACATAAAAAGGCTCTGAGAGAATTTTAACCGCGAGACGTTACAATATATATATATATATATATATAAAGTTTTATTTTCAATAACACTCAAATGCCATTACAAATGAATACTTTTATCAGGGAAGACAGTTAACATCTACAATGACAGTAAACAGCAGTATTAACAGTGACGATTTGTACATTTTCACAATTTTCTGTTTGAATAAAAATGTAAGTACGAAGAAAATATTTCATAGAGTATACCAATTACACCTGAAACGTCATGTAAGTCCCGTTTGAAGTTCACAAAGCCATTGCAAATAGAATTCACTCCCTATGCGAATGCTACCTGTTTTTGAGTTTAAAACAAGTTTGACTGTTGTTTACACAAAACGATTCGCCAATTGTAAGTTGGTGTTAACAAAAATAAACGTTTGATTTTAGTAATGAACACCCTGAAAGTTTACATTTTTTTTAGGAACGTATAAATGTTCGTGTATTTTATCAAAATTCGAATACCGTTAGTTTCTTGGTATCATTTGACGGTTCTGACTTATTTCTTTACAAACTCTGACGTATATGACAGATTCAATTGTGAATTATGAGGAATGAATAAACGGTACCGGTATGCGTCTATGTGTTACCTACATTCTGTTGATACAGAGCAGGTAGGATCCCGACATCGATTAATAAAAAATCTCACAAATTAAGCGACAGCACCAAAACATATTTGGCAGCGTTGCCAAAGCGCGCAAGCTATGGTACGATGACCTAATCGTGAGGGGTTGACAAGGTTACGCTCAGTGCATTGTACTCTTACTACGCACGCAGCAAAGGGCGAACTGTATGCACAAACCTATCGATGGAAAATTTGTTTTAAAAAAATCGTCTTCTGTAATTTCTTTAATGTTACGTACAGTAATGCGGCAAACGTTCACTACTTCTGAACGCTTACGAAAGCATTACGTTTCGTTCGATCAATACGTACTTGTTATTTTGAACACTGGACAGAAAATATGCGTTTCCCTTTTAATTAAAGACTCCAAATTTACTGCTCGTCTTGGAAGGAACACTAATTTTAACAAGATATATTTCTTTTACCATATTTGACTTTTGTCTATAACTGGCATCGAGAAGTTAACGGATGACTCAACTATACGCAACGGGTTTTCATCAGTACGAATTTAAAATTCCCCACATTCATACGCGCGCCTTAATTTACATGACAAATTGTTGTGTAGAAATCACTATGTACAAACTTAACAAAAATATGTTTACGTACAATTTCCTTTGTCCTTCACATTACAGTTTAAACGCTCATTACAGATTCCACTAAGTCTGTTATTTCTAAATTACGCCGAGTTTTTCAGACCATATGACAATGTAATGACCGATTCGCTGATTTACTTTATACGGTATTTAATGGGTTTGTTATGAATATATATATAAGCACTTGCGAATACAATTTTTAATGTTACATACTCCAGGATTATTTATTAAGTGCCTGGCAAAATACACTGCCACCGCATACTTTCACCCTGACGGTACAGAAAATCACGAGCGTTTATAGAGACAAGCTGAATTCGTATAACCATGTCGTATCCTGGCAATTATGAGCGGTGATGGACTCTACCGATCAGAAATATCACTGACATGGTCTACTTACGTATGAATTTGATAGCTCAGAAGTACTGACAGTTATATACCTGAATAATATATACCAAAATGTATCTTACTCTTGAAATATTATCGCTAAATATGTTGTCGAAACCTATATCGAATTCTGTCGATACCCATGCATCGAATGGTGTCAAATTTAATTTTTCGTATTCCAATCTAATTTAGTTTTCGTTGTCCGAGGAAATTTTAAAAGTAACAAGAAATAAAACATACAATTTTGGTTTTGTAAGGGGCTTAATATACTGTCCGACGTAAACAGAAGTGGGTTGGGAACGCCTTAAATTGAAGAAACGTACTCGGAATGCTGACGAGTTACGTAGTTTGTAAACAAAACGTCTCATAAGTCGACTTGGAATGAAATATTAAAAGAGACAGAGAACAAGTGATTTGTCGACATCGACAGCCTTGACACTTCACTACGTCTTCCAAACATAAAACACATAATCTTTTAATCATAAAATACGATGACGAATCTGAATATTTAAGTGATGCATAATAATATTGGTAAAGGTTGTCAGAAAACTTGCTAAATTACTTTACTGTACACCTTGAAGGTAGTTACACTGCGCCGTCTCAGGCTAACAAGTAATTTACAGAAAAACAACATTACACAACCAAGTAGGTAGAAACGTCTGTACAATGACAATGTATAGAGTGGGATATGTGCTGCCATCCCTTGCCACTTTTACGTATGGCAATTCAGTTACTGTATTTCAAAACCCATTTTCACATCGCATTCAACTCAAAACCTTCTATCATTGAAGAAACACAACTCAGTATATTCCTATTTCGCTACCTGCTTAAATTACAATTTCAAACGAGAAAATCATGTTTAACAATTCTATCATTGCACGAAATTGAAGGCACGTATTAACAAAAAATATGAAAAGACCTTCAAAATGCTTATAACATATGTAAATTTGTGTGAACACATAACAAATTGTGATAAATTTTTATCACAGGATAGTGGTATTCACATATGACATCATCACGTAACTTTAAAAAGTACGAAACTTTCAGGATTGTCCTTAACTGTGCAGGCAGGTGAGAGTTGGTAGTATAATTGGTACAACAATGAAAGGGCCATACCCAACTTGAAAACTGGGTTTTTACCAGATCAGACTAAGTATACACACACACAGGAGGGGTAGGTGACATTTTCATTCTTGTGCCTGGACTATGAATCATCTTTTCAAGTGGTGTAGTCTTTAACAAGTAAGAGGAAATGTTAAACATTTATTTTAGAACAGAGTTTAATAAACTTTGTTACAGCATCCTTACTATGCGTCAATACACTATATAATAATGCATAATATATAGCAGGTACAGAATGAGGTGATACCAGAATTTTTGTTGTTTAAGACAATTATTTGTAAAGGCACTATACGTTTTTATCAGATACACAAATGACAACAGATAAAACGACTATCGTTTCTGTTGGTTAGATTCTTAAATATGGGACAAAAATTAGTGCTGGAATCTGGTCTTGGAAAATGTACCATTAACCAAGCTGCTCCATCACTTTCCTATCTACTCTGCATCTGGCTACAAGAAGACAGTTAAAATCTCTAAGGTTTAAATAAACAGCTGGAGTTGATATAGGCGAAAATACAATAGAGGGAGAGTAACGAAGACAAGGATGATAGTTGTATGTATAGAGAAGGAAATAAACAAATGTCTAAAAAACTGTTGAATAAGGAGATTAACTGATGTGATTAATGAAATTCTTGACCACCAAGCAATGTAGTAACTGACAGTTGGCATGGATACAGTGGCTTTGGATGATAAACCATAAATACAACTTGGTAATCCTGAACAATAGACACATCATGCTATTTGAGGAACAGCATGAGGAGGAGGACTGGACATATGACAATCAAATTCGAAAATTACTTGGTGGAATATATTTCCCAAAGCTTATGCAGGATTAATTACCCTAATCGAATTCAGATTAATCTTGCATATACAAACATTATAAAAATAAACAATGAATACTAAAATATGTAAAACTTAAAACAAGCCATGGGAGCATTGATAAATAAATAAAAATTTAGTCTAGATATTATCTAGATACAGTACGGGCATGAATGGAGTAAAATAGATAAAATAAATAAAAACATAACCCAGTACATACACAAATTTTGAAAGAATTATGTAAAGGAATCACTCATCCCGGCTCTGTGGGGGCAGCTTATTAAACATTAAAAACTTGGTAAGCAGTGTCATAAACAGTAAAAGTGCATAAAAAGAAGGTATACAGCATATATTGTTAGAAAAGTGAAGGATCATTCTGGTACTTGTCCCCACACAGGATGGAGGAACCTAAACTTTTTAATTTACTCCCAAAAATCAACAATTTCAAAGAGCTGGTCACATGGAGTACTATAACTTTGTTACAGTTCATGTATATATACAGCATAGTAGAAACTATTTCAAATGTTTTCTTTTTGTGTTATTTTTTAAAATGAATTATTTATATACCTCAATGACTGCTTTCCAACAACTCAACGAGAATGATCTCCAAATCATGCATTGTACACCAGAGACCACTTATAAGATGAAAAGAAATAAAACATCTATGAATTTATTTTAATAAAGATTACTAGCAACAGGAAATCGGGATTTGTTTTCCAATCAAATGTATAGTGGACACAACACACGGAGAAGAAGGGTCCTAGGATTGGAAATATGTTGAAAAGAATAAACTGGTGAGATGCAAATTTCAACAGTGAAGACAAATCAATTATCTTGGCTGAGACTGAATCAAGTTCTTGAGACTGCCACATAACAGCACATACCAATGTTACTGACTGAGCAAAAAACAGGTTTTGCCCAAAACATAAAGTGATACACAAGCAATGGTTTTTAAATTTCATTTACTTCTACTGAGATAATAGCTTGGACTATGTTAACCAAGGTCAATGTAAGCCACAATAACCATATGGGGTGGGAAGCCACAATAAAAATCTGAGCTTGGTAACTTGGTTGGGCATCTCCTAATAAACAGTCCACAGAAACCTCTATCTGCTCTTCCAAGTTTTTAATACAATTATTCATTATTGCATTTCGTTTGACAAGTTTTGTGAACTGCAAAACCACAACACGTGTGTTTAAGTCTCTTGTTTGTGTTTAAGATCTACTATGTTTAAGATCTTCTGTTGGCCCCTTTTCATCCAGTTCAGAAGTGACTTACACGCTTTTGGTACAAATAAATAAAGGCTACTTATTATACACAATAGTGAGAAATCATTATTCTGCACTAAATGACTTCTTAGAAATCAATACAATCAACTTTGTGTACAAGAAAACCTAGAAAGATCAACCATTAACTAATATTTGCTTTATTCCAACAAATTGTTGCCAATCACATTAAAAATACTGGGTATGTAGTCTGAATATTACACAAAACCATATGAAACATAAGTCCTTGGCCTCAATATGACAACACCAACTTGAGAGTGAACTTGACATAGATTTCACTGGTGCAATTGACAACTACCTGTTCCCTAATGATCACTTCTTATTACATTTTATATAATGGTGTATCACATTATATAATGTGACACACGGTTTGGGAAATGTAGTAATTACTATTCTGATATGCTTCCATGTTTTATATAAGTACAGAATTTGTAAAAAAAAAAAAAAGACTACAACCCCAAGACTTAACACAAACATCAGAACGCCAACACATTTTGTGCATATAACCGTCCAAATAACTCGATACATACTGTCTCACATGTCAATCCCAATCACCAGAAACATTACAGTTCTGAGAATTCAATTAAAGATCAAAATAGTCTATTAATAGTTTTATTTAAAATGTCTTTAAATGAAAGCTGTTAAAATGACTAACCACCACCACCAACTGTCAGCTTTTCAAAAATCCTAAACGACTTCGGGTAACTGGAGAAATACACTATCAAAATTAAAAAGAATTAGTTGTGCACCCAGCCACACTGAATACAATACGTCATCACCGCGTTGCTACTCTTCTATTAAAAACCTGTTCGCAATTCCTACACTATAATGAAAGTGCATCAAACCTACGAACATAATAACTATACATATACAAGAAGGAATAAATTCGTTTGCAGACGAATATACGTGGTTGGCTGGAAGTATCCTAAACACTGTGATGTCACGACCAAGACTATATGCTTCAGTAAATAGTAAAAATACGTAGTAGTAACATGCATGTGTGGCGTATCACGAGCGGCGGGCGAATACGTGACGTAGTATGACGTTTACATGACGTCATTACGCCCGTTGCCCGGCAACAACAGTACAACGTTGCCAATTATCCGTTTAAATCCACAGGCGAGTAGTGGCAGTTGAAGACGAACGACGAACATCCGTTATACGTTTAAATAGACCACGCATCGTTTTTACAACGTTGTGGGATCTGAATGCTGCAAGACGTACTGGCATGGGTCTGCATTACGTATACCTCGGTATTTCCATCAACACTAAACAGCTTCACGGATCACTTGTAGACATCGAAAAATAAACGAATGAAAAGTCTTACGACTAAAAGAGAAATGTTAATAGCGGTCCAAAAAGCTGGGGGAAAGTAATACAATGAAATTTAATTGTGCATCATATGATGACCTTGATGCGAGATAGGTTTACCTTGAGCGTACGTGCGCCCTAGTATGTTTGTCGTATTTATAAATACCCACCAACTCACATTTTGTGTAGTTTGACGTATAGATTTTTCATCTGCAACAGTACCAGTAAGTTACAATTTTGTATTAACCTCTTTTAGGCAGAACTGCTGCAGAATTATGTTATAATCCATGTGACTTGTTATTCCTATTAACGTAAAAAGTGGTCTACACAAAACTAATGCTTAACATATTTTCAAAATCTCGTTTAGTTTACAAAACGGATCATTTAAAATCCAAATTTATACAATGATTTGTATGTATTCACATACCAACACGAAAGACTTAACAAGTTTACAATTGTTATGTACCAACGCTTGGAACTGATTTCGATTTAATCTTTTTAAAACTATTTTGTTCCTGATATCTAACGTTTTAAAACAGAAAGTGGCTCGCCGGACACTGAAAAGCAAAACATTCATTCCCTCCTCCTCATTCTTTTATCTCTTGTATCATGTTTACATTTTTTGCTGGAAAGAATAACAACTGAGTTATTGCTTAATGTTTACAATTTACTTCGAAAACTCCCCTTCCCTAGCACCCTACAAAGTCCATGATTTATGCTACTAAAATGTCTATGCTTCATTTTTACTGATATGTTCAAAATCAACTTATACAGTTGATTTACAGTTACCTGGATAACCCCGCCTCATTCTTCTTGCAAGGTAGTTAGACAAGCTCAACCTGCGCCTCATTTTTATGGCCGGCGAAAGGTTCGAAAAAGGGTCTAATAATCTTTAGCATAATCTCCGCCTCATACATAACAGGTAGCTGAAATATTTGTTTCTGACCATCGGGGGAGTTCAACAACCTCCTTGTTTCACGACTATGCGCCTCTTTGTAATTCGCATTTTAAGAATTAGGGTAAACCCACAAAACTGGTTAAATAACTGATATATTAAAGGGAAAGTTTAGAATTTCAGCAGTCACTGTTGAGTTGACATTCGGCCATTGTGTATCAAGTTTGTGTAGTAAATGATGACTTCCTCGATCAAAAATGTGTTGCGATAAAAGTGAGCGAGGAGGAAATAATCTCATAGTTCATGACAATGTCAAATTTAGAAAAGTGTTCACTGTGAAAGGAAGTTGCTGAAGGTGTACAAACAAGAAGTGCAAGGCGACACTGTATACTTAGGAAGATGGGAAGATTATTTCAAAACGAGTTAACTAGCATAATCATGATTCTTTGCCGGTGAGTGTAATTAACAGAGAAGCCATATCTAATTCCGTTAAAAGAAAGGTCGACAGTATAGACGAAAGACCGTCAAAACTCATACGATCAGAGATAATAAAAACCCCTAGGTAGTTGACAGTTGACTCTATACCTGGCTCACCGTCTCTGTTGCGCAGATCGAAAGAGCCGATAAAAACCGATCTTAGACATATCACTCTTGTGCCAATCAACAAAGTGGTATCCTTTCACACTTTCAGCCCAACGCCTGTTGATTGGATTTGGATTAGTTCCCCTAAACTCATACATTTTTCAAATAGACTGTCCGCTACTACTAAAACCATGGAACTGAGGTACAGGATAAATTGAAAAATAAATCAAAATACACTAAAAATTCGTTTATCCGAATCGCGTTTATCCTAAAATCCGGTTTATCCGAAACAATTTTTAGTAAATTTTAAAAATACACAAAAGCATTTTCCTGTCGCTATATTTTATATTTAATAGCGTAGACAAGCGATTCCACTTCGAGATCGGGCAGCCAGCAAACGAGCTGCAAAGCTTAGGCAAAAAACTACCATTGATTACTGTATGAACAAGCAATAGGACTGTTCCAGTACTGTAGAAACTATAATTTACAGTGCGGTGCCGTTTTATAGTTTATTGTGTCATATTCACTGTAAGTAACTTTTCAATTATTATTGTTAAATAAAGTTACTGTACTTACATATGTATTATTATTTAAATAGACGTTTCGGTTATCCGAAATTTCGTTTACCCGAAACGGGCGCCGTCAAATTCGGATAAACGAGTTTTTAGTGTCGGTAGTTAGGGAAACAAATATATATATACCGTATATATATCCATCATTTTCTATATTGGTAACTCCAAGTTTCTTGTAGTAATTATATAATTTGAGATGTTATTCAATTTGTTTCTTCTGCAAGTAGTGTAATTTTGTATTTTTTTTTTAGACAAGATTACAAAATTACACTACTTGCAGAAGAAACAAACTGAATAACATCTCAAATTATATATATAAAAGCGAAATACCACTCACTTATTCAAACACTCACTCATCACGAAATCTCCAAAACTATAACGCCTACAAACTTGAAATTCGGCACGTATGTTCCTCCTGGCTTCTAGGTGCTCGCTAAGAAAGGGTTTTGAAAACTTTTAACGCCTAACCGCGAAAAAACGAGAAAACCCGTGACACTGATAATACAGCTTTTTTCAACTGTACGCTTCCTGGAAGTCTAATGTTTATTTTTTTACTTTGCTTTAGGCTTTTGGGGAGTTACTAAACAGTATTTTTTTTCATCTAACCTATAACCAGGAGGAGGCGCGAAAATAATCACTACACACTTCAACCTGTCCCTATATTCCTTGCTATGTGGCGTTGAGGGTTTATTTTGAGTTCTAAGTTCGGCACATATATTCCGAACAGTGTACGAAGACACTCTTTGGCCAGTTGCATATGAAAAACGTTGAAGCAAACCAAATACATCCTGTTTCGATTGTACTACAAATGGTTCAATGCTGGTGAAACACAGCACCTATATGTAGGCCTATATTTTGTAACGTCTCGCCTCGAGTGTCTCTTATCCGTCAGAATACCTCTTAGCAATCGCCACTTATGAATTATAAATACTGAGGTTTAAATAAATTTGGTGGTAATGTTACCCAAACGAAGCAGAAATCGAGTGTGTGTGATTTGGGTCAATTATGGAAGTTGTTTAGCCTTCTTTTGAAGAGAGAGCAAGTACCGTTTGTTTACCCTCGGAGTAGATGATTTCTTAATTTTCAAATATTTGCCGTGAACCGAATCAGCTGATTTTGACATTAGTCTCCAAATATAGGTTAACCAAACGACACTGTTGCTGAATAATACCTGGTGGATCGTCCTCTTCTTATTTTTACTGAAATCTACCACAACTACCCGCTACAATAAAGGAAACACATTTTATTATTCAATATCATTTCTTAATAATATTTATTTATAATATTATTGTTTTTTCTCTTCCGCCAACATACAAATATTACAATCGATACTTTCAATAACTAGTTCATGATATCGACTTCATGGGGCAAACATGGAATTGTCATAAAATCTGCTTTTTACTGATTTTACAATTTTATCTTTTATTTAAACATCAATCAACATATAATTCTTTTATTTATTTCCCCAGGGTTAAGGGTAAGTTCTTTGTGTTATGAGATGGTCAGAAATGGATAATTATATACTACGCTTTACAAAATAGAACAACTTCGAAAATTTGTTTATTCTTTTAGTACGTAGTTCCGGATTTGTCCGTAAGAGAGCAGATTGTGTTTTATTAAAACATGTGATTACACTTTAAAAGTTTCTGTACTGCACGACAATTTGATTTGAGGTTTTCTTTGTTAAATATTAAAAGAAATGTTTATATTACCTCTTTCCTCGAAGTTCTTACTTGTGTGAAGCTGTTTCTCAGATGGTGTTCTTAGTTGTTTGTAATTTCATGACCGTCTGTAAGATACTATCTCGTCAAAAAAAACTCGAAACGCGGCTTGGCTAGGCCTGATCTTCCAAATGGTTTTTCACTTTTATTATGGAGTAAAGCAAGTTACCTTTGATATTTAATGTAGTGGTACATAATGTTTATACTGTTAGTTAAATCTTGTAATGATTTTGTACTGTTCAAAAGATTTCTAAAGGTTTTTTTAAATACAATTTTTGTCTCATAACGTTTTCCAACTGAACAGTTTCAATCTCAAAATTCGATTAAACAATACTTGTTATTTCGTTACTCTTAGTAACCCATAATTTTTATACCATTTTTTATTGGTGCTGCTATTTACGTTTTAGTATATAGGCGGTTTTTCATTTTTATAAATTTATTTTTGATTTACAGAAAAATAATTCTTTTTAATTTTGGTTTCTTTCCTAATTTGATTTACATAATAGTTTTTTGTTTATTTTCTTATAACTTTAGATATAAGTCTTTAATATTATTATTAACTTTAAATGAATTTATATATTATTTATTAATCTCTTATAGTATTCTTACACTGCACTATTTTCTTCTGCCATTTTCCTCATACAGTATTATTTTATTTTTTATTATCATCTGATATTTAAATCTTTTATTTTTTTTAAAACCCTGGGTTATCTTATATAATAACACAATTATTTTATTAAATATAAAATTAACATAGGTACTAAATTTTGTTGCCTACACAATATAAATCCTACAATAACTAAACAAAATACATAATTAGTTAGTAGCATCACAGTCTACTATTATAATCTATAATTCTCACATCTACAGCACAATTCTGTAAGAAGTTCCCTTAACCTTCACTTATTTCCTCACTGGGTACACTATAACTCACTTGTCACTGTATATCACTTCAATATTGTTTATAATGTTTAGTGATATAACTTAATTTTTAGCTAGTTATAGTTTACCCATTTCTGACCTTTATGGTAGTATAAGAGTTATCATTTATTGGGACTGGGTTATGTACCGTTACATAAAGCCCCCCCACTAGAACAAATTTATTTTTGTTTTACTTGTTTACTAAAATAAATTGTTGATTGCTTCAATTTTCATAATATTCCTGGTTTTATTCTTCATAATATCTTCCTGCATTTCAAACTGGTTATATACTGACTGGTATTTCCGACTGGTGGTAATTGCTGTTTTCTTACTCTACTCTCTCTCTTTTGGAGGCAAATTCATTAAAGATTTATTTCTCTGGGTAGTGGTACTTCCACATTTTATTTGATAAGGACTGGTCACACTAATCATACTAAACTTGTTTTAACACTCATTTCCATTTACTTCTATAAATTAGCTTTATCAATTAAGCTTTGGTCTGCTATCTTCCTTCTATTTTCTTCATCTATACTTCTGGAATCTAATATCAATCTATACAGCTATTTTATAATTTTTATCCCTTAAATATTCAATTTCCCTAACATTTTTCCCTATCCTGTGCGGTGGTACCAGTCGGGTGGCCACTTTTGGGTCCATAACTCCGCTGTCCATCCTTACACCTTCTGAGACCAGGGGAACATCATCCCTGCTCAGGAAAATTATTGCCGGAACATTTCTACGGTCAATACATAAAAATAACAAGATTATAAGTAGTCAATTAGCGACTAATACTAAACACCTTTGGGATTCTTCATACTGTAGCTGTTTGCATTTATTTATATATTTCTTCTTCTTATTGATTCCTTCTTCTTTTCCATTAACTAATAGCATATAACATTATTGATAGGCATTATTTTAAAATCCTTTTGACTTTCCTTCTTGTGACATATTTCCTCCGTATCATTTCTTCTTATATAATCTTCAATTCCGAGAAATTCTAATTATTGTTGTATTAATTATCATCCTCCTTCAGTTTCATTGAAGTCATTAAATTATTCTTTATTCTTCTTATCTGAGCACATTACCATCAATTGTTTTTATTTATTTATATATTCTTCTGTTTGTTACCATAAAATATTACTTTTCCTATTATTTCATTTTAAATCAATTCTTCATAGATATTATTTAATAATCTGTTCTTATTTTTTGTTAAATCAAATGGTTTTGAAATATCTTAAGTAAGTGGTACTTACAGTTTTTTATTATATCATATCTTTTCTGAATAATTATTGAGTAAGTTGTTCTTACAATTTTTTAGAATTTTGGGGTTTTAGTCTCTTCATTTTAAATTATATTGTTCGAAATAACTCGAGTAAGTTGTCCTTACATGCTTTTTGAATTTTGGGGTTTTCTTCTGCTATTCAATGGGTTGCTTGGTCGGTTTTCAAAATTCAGTCCCCTTTTTTTTCTGGTTTGTTATTATTTAGGTTAACCATGGTCCATTAACTCAGGTACTCCATGTTCTCGGATTACTTGGTGTCCATAATGATTTTTGTCCTTGTTAAATATCTCTCGTGTATCTGGTACTGTAACTCGGCTGATACAAAGTCTTCATTTAAGTCAAGGTTTTCGGTCATATTTAGATCCCTTTTAATTGACAAGTATTGTACCTCCTCTAATCTAACGTAATTACTCATATATTTTACTATTCCATTCTCCTTAACCTCTGTATTACTTATACAATGTTCTGCTGGTATACTCCGTATTGAAGATATAATTGATGTGGTTAGATACTCTTTGATCGCTGATATTTTTAACTGATATTTAAATTTATTCAAGTTTTTTGTTATTATTCTATGGTGGTTTACCTTTGATATTTTTGTTGAGTTTTGTCTACAATTTCTAACTTTATTTAACTCCCTTTGTTTATTAATGGGAGGGTTAAATATATTAATTAATCCACCCTTCCTCATCTCCATTTCTTCTTTTGTATTGAATATTTTCTTTCTCCATATTTTCCTTACTTTCTTGATATTCTCTTCCATGGTTTGGATCTTCTCCTTGTCCTTTCTATTCTTATTTTCAGATAGCAATGCATTCTGGTCTTCTCTAATTTCTGTTTCCTTGCTACTCTCTTCTGTGTTTGGACTTCCTATAATACCTTCGGAAGTGCTGTCTAACATTTCATCCAAATTATTAAAACCACTGTCCATTTTCTTATTTGTCTCCTCCTTGTATGTATCTGCTTTTTGGATAAGCGTATTAACATTTTCAAACTTCTCCCCGAAAGTTTCCCATATCTCCTTATTGAAATTCTCCATTTTACCCTCAATTTGTTTTAAATTCTCATTATTCTTTTCAAATTTAGCATTCATCTCTTCTCTTTGCCCTTCAATAGTTTCTTTCAATTCATGGTATTGTTCATTCATGGTTTGTTTGATATTTCCATGAATGGTCTCTATTTTTTCATTTAGTTGTTTGACTAAACTTTCCTGAATGCTATCTATTTTCTCATTGGTCTGTCTATTTTGTTCCTCCTGTTTCTTAAAATTTTCCTTATTTTCCTCACTGGTTTGCTTCAAGTTTTCCTCCTGTTTCCTAAAGTTCTCCTTATTTTCCTCCTTGGTTTGCTTTGAGTTTTCCTCCTGTTTCTTAAAATTTTCATCTATTTTATTAAATTTTTCGCTCAAGGTTTCATTTTGTTTCCTTGAGTTTTCATCTATTGTTTGTTTATTGCTTTCCTTAATGCTATCAATTTTCTCCATCATCATCCCCATAATTTCTTGCCAATCTGGTTCTCTTCTGGCTTCCGCTTTTTCTGGTTGGTCCCCTTGGGCATCCTCTTCAACTATTTCCTTTTCCGTGTTTGCGACTACTTCGGTTTCTTCTTTATCACCCATTGGTTGTTCCATTTCATCGTCCATAACTATTTCTATCTCTCGTTCCTGTCCACCTTCTTCCTTCTCCTTTTCTACTGCCCTCTTCTTCGATCTGCCTCTGGTATTATGCATTTCTTGTTTTCTCATAACTGCCGACGATAATTAGGTTTTTTGGTATATTAATTTATGAAATATATCCAAATTCTTTTCTAATTACAGCCCTTTTACGTTGAGCGCCAATTTTGTAACGTCTCGCGGGTATCTCGAAAGTCTCTTTTTATTTGTTACGCTTTCCTAATTAAGCCCCACGTTAGTACGTCAATTCTGTAACGTCTCGCCTCGAGTGTGTCTCTTATCCGTCAGAACACCTCTTAGCAATCACCACTTATGAATTATAAATACTGAGGTTTAAATAAATTTGGTGGTAATGTTACCCAAACGAAGCAGAAATCGAGTGTGTGTGATTTGGGTCAATTATGGAAGTTGTTTAGCCTTCTTTTGAAGAGAGAGCAAGTACCGTTTGTTTACCCTCGGAGTACATGATTTCTTAATTTTCAAATATTTGCCGTGAACCGAATCAGCTGATTTTGACATTAGTCTCCGAATATAGGTTAACCAAACGACACTGTTGCTGAATACTACCTGGTGGATCGTCCTCTTCTTATTTTTACTGAAATCTACCACAACTACCCGCTACAATAAAGGAAACACATTTTATTATTCAATATCATTTCTTAATAATATTTATTTATAATATTATTGTTTTTTCTCTTCCGCCAACATACAAATATTACAATCGATACTTTCAATAACTAGTTCATGATATCGACTTCATGGGGCAAACATGGAATTGTCATAAAATCTGCTTTTTACTGATTTTACAATTTTATCTTTTATTTAAACATCAATCAACATATAATTCTTTTATTTATTTCCCCAGGGTTAAGGGTAAGTTCTTTGTGTTATGAGATGGTCAGAAATGGATAATTATATACTACGCTTTACAAAATAGAACAACTTCGAAAATTTGTTTATTCTTTTAGTACGTAGTTCCGGATTTGTCCGTAAGAGAGCAGATTGTGTTTTATTAAAACATGTGATTACACTTTAAAAGTTTCTGTACTGCACGACAATTTGATTTGAGGTTTTCTTTGTTAAATATTAAAAGAAATGTTTATATTACCTCTTTCCTCGAAGTTCTTACTTGTGTGAAGCTGTTTCTCAGGTGGTGTTCTTAGTTGTTTGTAATTTCATGACCGTCTGTAAGATACTATCTCGTCAAAAAAAACTCGAAACGCGGCTTGGCTAGGCCTGATCTTCCAAATGGTTTTTCACTTTTATTATGGAGTAAAGCAAGTTACCTTTGATATTTAAGGTAGTGGTACATAATGTTTATACTGTTAGTTAAATCTTGTAATGATTTTGTACTGTTCAAAAGATTTCTAAAGGTTTTTTAAATACAATTTTTGTCTCATAACGTTTTCCAACCGAACAGTTTCAATCTCAAAATTCGATTAAACAATACTTGTTATTTCGTTACTCTTAGTAACCCATAATTTTTATATCATTTTTTATTGGTGCTGCTATTTACTTTTTAGTATATAGGCGGTTTTTAATTATTATAAATTTATTTTTGATTTACAGAAAAATAATTCTTTTTAATTTTGGTTTCTTTCCCAATTTGATTTACATAATAGTTTTTTGTTTATTTTCTTATAACTTTAGATATAAGTCTTTAATATTATTATTAACTTTAAATGAATTTATATATTATTTATTAATCTCTTATAGTATTCTTACACTGCACTATTTTCTTCTGCCATTTTTCTCATACAGTATTATTTTATTTTTTATTATCATCTGATATTTAAATCTTTTATTTTTTTAAAAACCCTGGGTTATCTTATATAATAACACAATTATTTTATTAAATATAAAATTAACATAGGTACTAAATTTTGTTGCCTACATAATATAAATCCTACAATAACTAAACAAAATACATAATTAGTTAGTAGCATCACAGTCTACTATTATAATCTATAATTCTCACATCTACAGCACAATTCTGTAAGAAGTTCCCTTCACCTTCACTTATTTCCTCACTGGGTACACTATAACTCACTTGTCACTGTATATCACTTCAATATTGTTTATAATGTTTAGTGATATAACTTAATTTTTAACTAGTTATAGTTTACCCATTTCTGACCTTTATGGTAGGATAAGAGTTATCATTTATTGGGGCTGGGTTATGTACCATTACAATATATATATATATATATATAAAAGTGAAATACCACTCACTTTTTCATACTCACTCATCACGAAATCTCCACGCGAAAAAACGCTAAAAACCGTGACACCGATAATGCAGCTTTTTTTCAACTGTACGCTTCCTGGAAGTGTTTTTTTTTTTTAATTCTCTTGACAGCCTGGTCATCCTCCAGCCAGAGAGCAAAACCAGGAATGTTGTTTACAGGGAGGCACTGAGCACTTAATCTGAGGGAGCAACTGGAAGTAAATGCTAAGCAAGTTATTAGCCTGGCTACGTAGACCAAAAAACCAGGGGTGGTGGTGGGATCAAAGGGCTTAAGACCATTTATTTTATTGTTGTTAGACTTACAATAAAGGACTGTCTTAATCTCTAACAGAAACTTATCTTTCCCTCTCTAACTAAATAATACGGCGTCAATTTTAGCAACTCATTAATTTTCAAGCTTTAATAACTATTAATCAGATTGATTAATCTGATATTTAATTGATCAGATTGATAATTTTCAAGCTTGATCATCTTCAAATTGATTGAGCTTAAATAGTTTCTCTTAGTTTCAAAATACCGTTATCTAAGCTTCAGAAATAACCTATTTCTATTTTCTGATTTTACATTGTTTTTTTCTGATAATCACCGTAGCGAAGCACGGGTATCCAGCTAGCATTTATATAAATGACTTCTTCTGCACATGTCAAAACCAAAACCAAATGCATGTTTTGAGGATTTTTATACTATACGTGTCTTTACATGTGTCTAATGATTGTAACACATATCTATTGGCATGGATGTAATATTATGGAGGCAAGACTCGACGTACAAGCTATAATACTATCGTATGTAATCAGTGACCTCATGCACCGTGTGCCACTAATCGTATCTGATTACTGTATACCAATGCAAGAAAACACTAAACGATTGATAACATATCTTTGCATTACGGGAGTATATCACCATCGTTGTAAATGTTATCTGTATTCCTTTCTCCATGCTTCACGACAACGTTATGAGGCTTTTTAATGATGGGATGGGATAAGAGAAAAGATCTATAAGTATCAATTCTGACAGAAAACATGGAGGCAATTATTACTTTTTCTGTACCGGACTTTTATCATTTACTATAATAGGAAGTGTATCTTTATTATCTTGTATAAAAAAAAATAGACTGCACATTATACAAAAATAATATGAAAGATGATATAGGTAGGGTCACTTATGTGTGTACACGGTATGGACACAACGTAAGTGGTACAGTTACGTCCTCTACTTAGAGGAGCGTACATACTCAAAGAAAACGGTTATAAACGTGCAGTTTTTTATGAAACCAAACAAACGGCGTTCCAGCTACTTTGAGGAGAGACGGAGAACTGGTGAAATGTTGCGTTGTTGCCACGCTTCTTATCCGCCAATCAATACACAAAGGCCACACAGGCCAGTAATCAAGGTGAAATTGTGCATCCCACATAACTCGCACGACCACCACTTCCTTAGTACATCACAAGCTATTTAACCTAAACAGCATATCGTAACTACAATCACGTCGGTTCTAATTAGATAACATATTATTAGGACAATACTAATTTGTATTCAGTTAATCCAAGTCTGAAAATGTAAAACAATTTTTTCTGAATATCTTAAAAGTTTATGCTTTCATTTGGATTCATTAGTTACGTTCATACACTTTTTTTACTTGTGTAATTACCGTTGATCTCGGAATGTGTCCGTTACATGGTGAAGTGGTAACAAAACAAAAAGATTATGCCAAATTAAAACACAACCTCTAAACGACGGCTAACGTCGCAATATTCTATTTACGTATTACAGTCAAATGAAGTAGCCAAATATCAACCGAACAATACAACTATTAGCATTCGTCAGAATAAAATGCGTTTTAACAAATTACAATGTTGTTTTTCCATTAAAACCAGAAAATCTACAAATCAAAAGTGGCTCAGAACATTAATACGACGTCTAGGTGGGCGGCTGTGTGAATAACTTCATACGAACTATTACCAACCTCCCCTCCAAATGTTCTATACCCGCGCGCAAGCAATGTATAAAATTCAACTTACCGGCTGAGAGCAGTTCAGGAGCAACGAGGCCGGACAAGTCGGGTTCCTCCCCATACCAGAATATCCACAGTTCTTTCGCAGCTTGAAGAGACAACGGGGGGTGTACTGGGCCAGTCGGTTGTGGTAATCCAATTGGATCAAACAGACCACCACCAGCTGCTGCTGAAGATAGTTGCTGTCCTGAACCAACCCGACGCCATACGCAGAGTATATCCCCAGCAAGGCATCGGGAAAAGGAAGACAATACAGGGTCCTCCAGTGGTTCGGATGAGAATCCACTCTCACCCCATACCAGCTTACGCCATTTTATACCACACAGGTCAGTCTGTAAAAAATAAGAAGTTAAGCATTAGAAATATAGTGTAGTATCACGAAAAAACGTAACTGTGGTTTGTGTTCATGAAAACGTCGACGACTGATAATACTATACAAAAGTAAAGTTCTACTGCTCTACAAATTATAAATTAATTGATGCGCAAATAAAACATAACATTTACACAAACACACACAGAGTTCATTATTTAATATTATCGTGGACACGATAATTAACTTCTTGCCTTAAGTAGCAGTATTTAATGCATGCGAAAAAACGAACTTATTACGAAATATTTTATCAAATACAGTTAGTACAGTGCCCTATACTTCAAACCATATAAATTCATGTTAATTCACAAATAACAATTCACAATAGCACACAAAATTAAATAAATTTCACAAATTCCGTTAGCTGTTTCTGCATATTCGTTCTGTACTGTTTCAGGAAGTACAATTTCGACACCATAAGTTCGATTTCTAAGGACTAAACACAAAACTGTACTTGTAAAGATCTAAACGTTCATTGAATTTGAACCACGGTGCTTTTCATGAATATCCACACGGAAAATTCCTACGACAATTCTTTACTCGGTAAATAGAAATCACAAAAATAATTTTTTTCTTTTTAATTCAAATGAAACTAACGTACGTCAGTTCGCAAAAATTTACACTTCACATTCAAACTCTCAGATGACTTAACTGGAAAACGACTTACATATTTATGAATATGTCCCTAGGTACTAGTACAGAGTCTAAATTATTAATCAAAAGTAAACACAAAACACAATGCAAAATACTTCTTAACGAATGATGACTAAACGAAAATGCCTAATTCCTGAGTTACATAATTACCGTGGATTATTTTGTTTGATGTGGTGTTATTTTATGACGATTACACGTAAGAACCAAAAGCTATCTCACAAATTCCCGTATCTTATAACATAAACAAGCTACTCCGACGTGTATGTTACTTAGTTTATACTCAAAAGCATCTTCCAGCATATAATGTGAAAGTCAAAATTTTCACCACTACGGAGCGTAGGCGCGAAAAGCAAGTAATATGTAATTACTGATAAAACCAGTAATCAATACTGTTTTAAATCCATTCGTTTACCACACGTAAACTACCACAAATCTTTGCTATTTTAAATTTTTTCAACAATCAAACGACAAAAAAAAACTATTTCAAACATTTAACTGCTAACAGAGATGCTTACTAAGTGTTAGATTACGGTGTTTACAAAGCAGGTCCTTTGATTTTCGGAAAAGGCGTTAAAATTTTGTAAGCGCTACGAACAAACGCAAATTTACTGCAAACGAGTTTCAAGCAGCACTGCTTACAAATAAACAGAAACCACGTGTAGTGGGAGGCGTGTTCGCTGACGTCACGTGAACACCTGTTCCCTACCGCTACATTGTTGCCGCCGCTGCACGTGCCCCAAACGTTACGTTACAATTCTGTAACTACATCAGCTAACAGGTACAAAAAATTTACAAATATTTTATTACCGTCTTCAAAGAAAAAGTAAAACTTGTCATAATATGTTATTCACTTTCTTTGAAGTGGTATTACGAAATTTTTTCTCAGTTCTGACAAGGCGTTACCTTACTTTTCACTTAACGTTTCGCCTAATCTGCGACAAGGTGTTTGAGACAGAGTCCGTGTGTGAATTTCTTCTTATTTTTAAACAGTAGTCCTCATACACGATTTATGACATATACGCCTGAGTGTACAATTCAAAACCACAATACAAATCGATTGCATTACTGTGATACTTACAACACGTAGTAACGTTACTATAACTTTGTTACAGAATTTATTACTAAACGTTTGGAACTTTGTAACCGCCATCTCTGTTAAAATCATTATTATCATTATACTAAGGATAATTCTTATTTTTATAAATTTCTTATAGACTCTGATGATTCAGGGAAAATAATTTTCAAGTGCTGATGTGACGATAGTGTTAGCAAATAAAATTTCAAGCTTCATTTCCCAGTTACGCTCCGTTACTAACGATTTCTCTGTTCACTTTCTTGCCTTGTATTCTTGATGTGTGTTCTTCTGTTCTCATACACGCCTATACCACAATTTACAACTAAATTTTCGATTCTATTACGTACACATCGAGAGGTTGTTCGACTTGTACACAGCTGGAATCTGTCTTACTTTGGGGCAGATTGAAAATCCAGATTACCCTACTATTTTCTGTTTAGTAAAGAGTAACACTAGTAGAGCAATCATACGATAAACATTAAACACTGAAAATTTCAAACTATTGGACCTTGTGACACAATTTAAAATTTTTTCAAAATTTTGATTTAATTTTTGGACTCTGGGGCAAAAATGTTGAAATATCTAAAACTGTACACTATATTCAGATTTTGGGTAATTCTCTTTTATTTCAAATCCCATATGAAATTTGCAGTTCTATCAAACTTTTATTACTTTTTGGGACCTGGCGTCCCAACATTTTTAAATTTACAAAAATGAACACTAACTACATATTTCGGTTAAAATTTCCTTTAATCTGCTACTCCACATGAACTTTTGCCATGTTCTGAAAATTTGTATCCCTTCACTTTTTTGCCACCCATCCCCTTACTTTTGGGGGTATCAACTTCAAAAACAATACGGTTCTGTAGGGTAATAGTATGGACAAAATAAGGCCCAAGTTAAAAAAAAATCTATTGATGGTTAAACATTTATCGTAAGATATAACCTAACAGACAGAGGGACAGAGAATACCACACGGTCGAATTAAAGCTGAACTCGCTTCGCTCGTTCAAAAGTGACTACGTACAAAAATATAAACTCACAAAAATGTATAAAACTTCGGAAAAATGAAAAAAAACGTATATTTGAATAAAACGTTTTATCACAGTGAATACAATAAGTAAAAGGTGTAGTAAAACGCCACTCTCGTCTATGTTCCTATATACAATAAGTAGTTCCATCTTCCTTTACAAGTAGGTCCAATACTACGAACTGCAAGAATGCGTCGATTTAACAATAAGCAACAACAGCAGCAGCAGTACCAGTAGTACTTTACTAGTTTTATAACTACTGAATTTTCACTATATTTATAAAATATCGGTATGGAGAACCATACATGACTTCCATATTCTAAGATTTATATTTAAAATCAATTTCGAAATGAAATATTACCATAGAAACTACTTCTTTCTACTTACTGCTTCAGCCTTAACCACAGTACTGTGGTCACTAACGTATACCACCTCACGTTATCGCACTCGATTTTCACTGATGATGGAAGTCGATGGCATTGCCGAAATGTCTGGTTTTGTAGAAAACATTGGACTACGGCCAAATATCCCGGGAAGGAATTTTAACAAAAACTACTTCTTTGTTGCCGATAACGTTGTACACATATATATCAGTGGCGAAGTTACATGGAGGCAATTGAGGCAATGCCTACCCTAACAAATTCTGTAGAATAAAAATTATAAATACGTATGAACTACATAACGTAAAGATTATACATTGTTACTGTGACTGTCAAATTTATTAAACCGAAACGTGCTTTATTGAGCGACCGCTAGATGGTGACAGGTGAGATTCGGCATAGTTCGTTTAAAGCGAATGAGGCAACCTGAACTTGCCTCAGCGTTTTTTGTATACATCGTATGTAAGCAATGTAGTGGTGTGATAGGGAAGTGTAGGGAGGGGGGATTGTCCCGCGCTGTACACATAGAGCGTTGAGGCATGCCTCACTTCTGTGGTCCAAACAGTTAAGTTAAAGCGCCTGTGTTGTTTCTAAGTGTTTATTTTATGCGGTTATTAAAAGTGTCACTGTTATTCCGCTGAACTAACAGATGATCAAGATTGTTATTTGAATTATTTGTAACATTAAACATATATATAGAAACTAACCAAGTTTAAAAATTTGAAGTTTAATCAGTTGTATTATCGTGTATGACTAATACAAGGATTGTTCAATAGACACACGTATAGAGCTGTAAAGCAATTTTTATTCAACGATTTTAAAAGAAGTCTCCAATAACATTAAGACATGAGTTCCACTGTTGCGCTAACCTGTAGATTCCCTGCTAGTAAAATTCTTACGGCTGTTTGTGGAACCATTCGGTTACAGCAAACTCTACCTCAACGTCCGATTTCACCCACCGTCCTTTTAGTGATTCCTTAAAAAAAATTTAAGATAAGATTTTTGCCTACCCATTCATTAACTACTAGCTTCGCCAGTAAGCAAATTGATGTCCATTTTTTCGGCTTGCACGCGTTATGTTGGTGTGGGTTTCGGCACTTTCCATTTAAAAAGCGTGCAAACTTAAGAAAATAAACATGAGTGAGGCCAGAAATAACGTGAATTGTGTGTTTGTGTCTTACCTGCCTTTTTATTGCCGTATTAAATGAAAAATATTATATTACATTAAAATTAAAAAATTTTAATTTTATTGCCTGGCAACAAAATTATTTTATTTTTAACAATTACCATTGTTTCAAAAAGTTTAAATAAATTTGCAAGTACTTTACTCTTGTTAAAACGTAAAAGGTTGCTGGTAAACTACCCCTTCCCCTTAACCGATCTTCACCAAAATCGAACGTCCTTGAGACCTCTACAATTCAGGGATGTATGCAAAAAATTATTTGATTCTGTTCGAATTTGCGGCTGTTATCGTTTGCCATAGAAAATACGCTTGATAAAAAAAACGGTGCAGGTAAACTACCCCTTCCCCTTAACCGATCTTCACCAAAAACAATAGGTCTTGAGTACTCTACAAATCAGGGCTGTATGCAAAACATTATTTGATTCTGTTTGAATTTGCGGCTGTTATCGTTTGCCATAGAAAATACCCTTGTTAAAAAAACGTTGCAAGTAAACTACCCCTTTCCCTCAACCGATCTTCACCAAAACAATAGGTCTTGAGAACTCTACAATTTAGGGCTGTATACGAAACATTATTTAAGTCTGTTTGAATTTGCGGCTGTTATCGTTTGCCAAAAAAAAAAAATTTCCCTTGATAAAAAAACCGTGCAGGTAAACTACCCCTTCCCCTCAACCGATCTTCACCAAAAACAATAGGTCGCGAGTACTCTACAAATCAGGGCTGTATGCAAAAAATTATTTGATTCTGTTTGAATTTGCGGCAGTTATCGTTTGCCATAGAAAATACGCTTGATAAAAAACGTTGCAGGTAAACTACCCCTTCCCCTCAACTGATCTTCACCACAAACAATAGGTCTTGAGTACTCTACAATTTAGGGCTGTATGCAGAAAATTATTTGATTCTGTTTGAATTTGCGGCTGTTATCGTTTGCCATAGAAAATACCCTTGTTAAAAAAACGTTGTAGGTAAACTACCCCTTTCCCTTAACCGATCTTCACCAAAAACAATAGGTCTTGAGAACTCTACAATTTAGGGCTGTATGCAAATAATCTTTTGATTCTGTTTGAATTTGCGGCTGTTATCGTTTGCCATAGGAAATACCCTTGTTAAAACATAAAACGTTACAAGTAAACTACCCCTTTCCCTTAACCGATCTTCACCAAAAACAAAAGGTCTTGAGAACTCTACAATTCAGGGCTGTATACGAAACATTATTTGATTCTGTTTGAATTTGCGGCTGTTATCGTTTGCCAAAAAAAAAAAATTTCCCTTGATAAAAAAAAACCGTTGCAGGTAAACTACCCCTTTCCCTCAACCGATCTTCACCAAAAACAATAGGTCGCGAGTCCTCTACAAATCAGGGCTGTATGCAAAAAATTATTTGATTCTGTTTGAATTTGCGGCAGTTATCGTTTGCCATAGAAAAAAATCTACAGACACACAGACACACACACACACAGACACTTTTCGGAAAACGACTTTTTTTCATGTTTTGAGTGTAGTAGAATCAGAATCTGCAATAATCTCGAACACGATTTTTTTTGCCATCACCATACTTCCATTCCTTAAGGAAATATGGAAGTAAAAAATAACAGAAATATAACTTTTATGGTTTCACCATTTAAAAACAGAATTCATGTAAAAAAATCATAGTAATTGAATACTTGTAGAATTTTTTCAACGCATTTTCTTGAACTGCCTACTGCAAATTTGAGAATCCGGAAAATTAGATTTACAGTTAATCAGGAGTCCTACTGTATTTAAACAAATTTACATAAAGCAAATATTAGCGTTAACTAAATTGTATCACATTTTCGTAATTTAAAAAACCTTCAATTTACAACAATACCCGCTCATTAAAAAAATGTCTAAAATAATTAATAACAATAAAGACTTGTGACCATCTTAGCTCCAGTTTTATAATCGAGCAATCTCTACTGAACCCCCAAAATTGGTATTCCTCAGTTTGGTGGATGAATGGTTATGAGCCAATATTTCCTTAGTAAGCAGGTGTCAAATACACAGCAATTGGGTCCACAGTAAAATACACTGACCCACTGGCCAAACAGGTCTAGGCAAGCGCTGTTAAATTACTCCTCCCTGGCGTTCTTTAAACATTATCCTTCATTATACTTTACTAATTTTATCAATCTCTTCATACCTGCTAATACTTTTGCAACTTTTAATGATTGTTTAAATTCACTGATTTTTTAAAGTTCCTATACTTGAAATAATAAAATAATTTTCTTATGAACACCCTTATGAGTGAAATAATGTTCTGACAACAGAATCCTTGAACTTTTTAGTTGTAACACCTTTATTATAACATTGGTGCAAGCGGATTTCACTTTCATACATTTGTCAACAAACTGTACTGAATTACATATGTTTCGGAGAGCTCTATTCAATTTTACACCATCAACGAATTTTACAAATTCACACTTTTTGTGTTGAAATAGAAATTAAGAATTTCTCTTTCCTAGATCATCAGTATTAGGTACCACTACTTCCAACAAATTTTAACCTTTAGATAAGGCACCTCATTAATTTTGTAGGTTAGATAAAAATAGTATACCAAGTTTTACTGAGATGAAATGCGCTCCCAGTACTGCTTTGATCTGTCAATATTTCTAAATATTCTGTAATTTTTTTTATTTTTTGAACCAATTTAGCTATAAAAACTAGTAAGCTATATTGTTTTAGTGATTTATTAGAGTAGTAAAAAACAATTAGACATAAATTAATTTGCACTGTTTAGTGACAGATTTCAACTTCATTTTCAGAAAACAAATGTGCAGAAATTTAATATTATTTAAACCACTAATAGGATATATAATTATGGTTTAGTCATTGTTACATTACATTTAGTCATTATACCATTATATTACAAGGATACATACATGTGCAACGACGTTTTTATATGTATGATTATAATTTATCATGAATAAATAATAAATTAGTTATTTAAGTTGATTTTACACATGCGTTCATTATTACAGATAACCCACATGTTAAATTAATCTTTTAAAACATAAAAACATAAAGTAAATTTTCTAAGAGTTTCTTTTTGCTCAGTGATTTAATATTGAATTCACAATATTAATTGTTAACTGATATCAATGTAAATGCGGCAAACACAATTAAATAATTAATTGCCACAATTGTAAATTACATTTACATTTATTCATTATAGAACTGAACAATGAAAATTAAGACACATCAAACATACACTTGATTTACAGAATCAGTTTTTTTAAATGCTTAGGACTGGGCTGGATAAACGTGGGTATAAGTCTACTGTTATACAAAACTCAGGAATACAAATCATGACGTTATACATACTGTGTAACACAATCTGTACTGTTAATAGCAAAAACACTTATAACACTTAAACAACTTCAATAAATTTAAATTTACACAGATTTTGTATTACCTACAATAGCTGATGTCAGTATTATACACACAACTAGTATTACCAACTAAAATTAACAGTTATTACACAAGAAACTTTACTAACTAGTGTTTTTTTTTTAATTTTTATGGATGTACAATGTTATTTATTTATTTTTTTTTTTGCAATAAGAACAGGTTGTTGTTACAAAAGTGATCTGACAAGAAACTAACGCACGATGTTCTGTGGATTTCCTGATTTACCAAAATTTGAGCTGTTTTATAAACAAAATCTCTGTTTTATAAATTCTCCCTGCCCGCATTCATCAAGTTGATATCTTCATGGTTAGTGCTTAGCGAAGTGAGATGAAGATCCAAGTGACCTGGCTGTTACACATTAATGGATGAATTTCATGATACATCAAAAAATGCTAAATACAATAAAATATCAATTACAAAATATAATCAAAAGGTGGTATCACCTAATCCTTGTAGGGTGAACAACAACACCAACAAGAAACACAATCGATGTCCTTTTCCAGTAACGGAACATAAAACGTTAAACTGTAATTTCTTGGAAATTTTTAGAATAATACAGTTACAAAAATACGCATGTGTACTGTCTCAAAAATTAATGCTCTATAATAATAATTTTCAAAATATATATAGATACACAGCGATTACAGACTTATTTATTATAAGAATCTTGACTTGCTTATTATGCAGCTACAATTTTTAATCACAACCAATGTGATGTTAAAAAGGTTTTCTCTGTGCTCTGCCCACTCAACAGCTGTCTATAGCATAATTGTAATGCTTAATAGGCATCACTATGTGAAAATTCTCAAGTTTTTACTCACTAATATGTGTTTCCAACCTCACGCTCATCACTTTCTTTCTAGATCAAAATGAATACTTTTGTTGTTACTGAAAATATAAAATCCTCATCCAATAAAAATGAGTCACCAATTTCACCAGCATCACATTCTTTGCCCCAAGTACACTGGTTAACACTAAAAAAAACTTGATAAACACTGAGATGTGCATTAGCAGACAATTTGTCATTTCTAATGTGAATATAATGGTCACATATATCTCTAATAATGCCTTAAGCCAAGTTTTACCATCTAGAAGTTTAGAAATATTTATAATGGTGTTTAGAAAAACTGACTCATGTTCAGAAGCTGACAAGTAGGCATTTAAGTTATTGTAAAACTAACAATGCCTTTTCCATCTTCAACTATTGGTAACAATCACCACTAAGTCTACTGATTTTCTGATAAGTAGATTGTAGATCAAGTGCTGTAATACCTAGATACTTTTTTTTACTATAATCTCACAAGGCAAACATTTACTTGACATTGAGGATATTTAGCAACCCTTTATTAAGAAGACAGCAAGCGTGATTCTACAAAGTACTAATACGATAAAATATTTATTTAGTATAAACTTATATCTTGTAATTTTATTAATAAATAATATCACAAACATTAGTTTTTAATTTAGAGAGGTGTGTTTGTACTTTTGAGAACTATGAAAGTGAAACAACTGAAGCAAAAAAGATATATCACAATGGTACACCCTTGAAGAGTGGAGTATGCAATTATATCATTAGATTTTGTTACAATGAAAGGATGAAGACTACCTTCAGCATTTTCAGTTTTACCATACCATACAATACCATGATCCTGACCCAGCTGACACATAACCCTGAACCAGTAAACCTTGTAATATTTTCATACCTGCTTACAATCTATACTATTATGGCTGGAATAATTTAGTTTTGAAATTATATTTTTGATGTAGCCCTTTACTGATATTCAAATGTGATAACTTTTAAAAAGTATAACAAAAAATAAAATGGCATTAGGTCCAGAGGAAGAGTTCACACGCTCGAGACAACTAAGATGGAAAAGAAGAAAAACTCCAGAGATGAAGTTAACTGATGCCCTAAGGTGAAACAGGATGCAAACTGCATTCTACATTTGAGTTTCATAGATATCAAAATGCAATCTCTTTAAAACATGATTATTTTGAATGTACATTACATTTTAAGACTGATAAATACACTGAACTCTGTCAAAGAACAAAGTTTTGCATCATCTTTGACATAATATTACAGATATAAATTTTGTTACTTACTACTCTGTTATGAAATATCAAATATTACAGGACGAAATTTTCATTTAATCACAGTTATACTCAGTAATCATACAGACTCAACGTGGTACGAATTTTCATTGTGCAACTTACATGCAAAACAAAAGTACTTTTAAATTAAAGACTAAATTCACAAAATTAATGAGTCAGACGAAAGCAAATACTAATACAAATGTAATGTTATTATAAAAATGTTTTAACTTGAGGTCTACCTAAATTAAATTTTGTAACTTAAGGGACCTACTGTGGCGACCAAGTTAAGAGGACGTTTATTCAAAATACAAACTCTGTATCTTTAATAATTTGAGAGAATTAATATCTCATAACACTCTTTGTAAATTTTAGACAACCCCCTTCAAAATTACAAATGTCACTTAAATATAATATCTGTGGGTGGAAACATACAAACCTACATCAATTTAAGAACTAGGGCTAAATTATTAGGGATGTACGCAATATTGTTGTAATTTTATACAGAAATTAATGCAGTAGTTTGGAATTTTTTGTTGTGTACTGGATGATTGTCTGCTCTAAATTTTTATTTTACTAAAAAAATTGAGGTTTTTGTAATTTTTCTGATAATTAAAAAAAATTATCTAATTTGAAATTCACCTAATACCAAATGGACTCAAAATACTGAGCGAGTTCTGCAGTTCAAGGAAACTACTAATATAAATAAATTAAGTAACAAAATATGAATACATTTAATATATCAACATCTAGAATAAAAAAATCGTATTCTGTAAATAATATCAACATGCTGGGCGCTTGCGCACGCACAAGTAAATATCTTAAGTGTTTATGATACCAAAAACCCTAGCTGTTTGAGTGACCATATCATACACTATATAAGGGCAATAAAAGTCGAGTTTCGGGCACACAGTACTCACTGTCTAGAGGCACACTGCTTTCTGCTGTCACTGAGTTATAGATGTGGACACTATGACAAATGTAGGCCTGCACTTTTACGGCGGGTCAGTAAATTGGGCATCATGTACTTAACCAATTCCTATATCACGAAATCCACCATATAAGTCACCTACTATACATTGATAACAAAGTCGTATCCGTGAATGTGGTTTATTACAATACGCCCGAAGTAATGTAACGGTAAGGGATGTACGCCCTTCTTTAACGGTAAGGGAAAAAATCATGCCAACAAACTACAAAATTACGACAAACTAAGAATGTACATAATCGCCTGCCACAAACTAAAACCACTTTCTTCTGTCACGCAAATTCTAAACAGTACATATTATATATAAAATGATTAAGGTTTTCAAGGGCAATCTTGTCGCGAATTCAAATATACCACATTACAAAACTGTGAGCATTACTTTCTCTTGTATCCCATCGCGGAACGGTTGCTTTTAAACTCACGCGGAAACGGTACATTACCGACACAACGCTCTGTACACTAACGCTCTCTAACATTTGTTCCCTACACTAATAATGAAAACAACTGCGACCTTACACGTTGTGTTATGTCCTACATTCAGCCGACACCACTTGAGATGCAATGTCGATGGCGTTACTATTTTTACAAAGTAATAATAGCCTGGTGCATATTATGAAAGTGTACACAAATTGGTACAAAATATCAACAACTATCATACGTTGTACAGTGAGGGGCTATAGAAATATAAATGAAGATACCAAATAATTGTGACTCACGTACGAAACACGCAAGTGCACCGTTGGATTATACGACGTTTTGGTTTGAATACCAGAATCAAAAAGAAGACTGCGATTGCGGAAAAACAGCCGCTACTGTAAAACCGTTCATTCGCGCACGAATAAAAGCAGCAACAGTTACAACTTGGCTTTCTACGACGATCGGTTTGTTTAACGATAAAATATTCTTAAACTTGAAGATGATGCAACTTAAGAAAATTGTAGTTGACTAAAAGGTATCTGCAGAAACCATTTCAATAGTAAGTAACAACGGGTTTATGTTCCCATATTCACAAAAACTAAACTACGCAATCTGCTTATGATAGTATTAAGACAATTTTACAATAATGAACACACAACTAAATTATGTATCCAACAGCACACATGCAAGATAAATACATATATACGGTAAATTAGTACTTTTAACATTGCATGAACCTCATTTTGGTGAACTGATTTTAGAACATTTTCCATAAAATCGCATGGTCCGTCAAAAAACTCAATGGCAATATGTGCATCAGGGCATTTGCTGTTTTTTTTTTTTTTTTTTTTTATCTGTATAGGAGATCAAGGTCAAAACACTTTGTGCTCATAAGCACCTGCAGAACTGACATTTTAAGAATCTGAAAAGCAAGATATTGATGAATGCTTCTGAATGAAAAAATGTATCTTAGCATACGAATTATCATATCGTAATATGGGAAAATTATTATGATACTTTTAGAAGTTTTCATAAAACAACAATTAACAAAATTTAACTGAATGTAAATGATTCAAAATCACTGATGTAAAAATGCCTCCTAAGTGCATTAGTCAAACTAACGGGCTCCTTAACATTATGAAGGAAAAGAAGTCAATAATTTTGAAACGCCACTGCATTTGACAACAAAATCCTTCATTAACGGGTCAAATTACTGATTATAGGTCCTCGACCAAAACGACTGAGAGTCGGCATAAAAGCAAATGTTATTAGCCACAATCAATTTTTTGTTATCTCGCATCAATGTAATTACATTATTGACAAGTTTCTGCGTATCATCAAACAACTGTTATACCGACAGCAAAATGGAGACGACATGACGAGTCGGTTCCACTGAAGATGATAAACTGCGGTTGATAAATATTAATTGCGGCAACGCGACGTCAAAGTGGACTCAAAACGGTAATCTCATCTTACGTTCGGTGCAATCTGATCGGTCCACAGTGTAGGAAAGTGCCGCGCAATTAAGAACATATTATTACATCAAAGGCTTCCGGCTATCATCCCTTTGACCTACATTCAGAAGTCCACTAATCCGAACATTTCAAGTTCTTACCAATAATTATAGAGATTCTATGTCTGTAAGTCTTGTCTGCGAGCGAATATATTTTTCGGGCAAATTTTTAAAAATATGCCGCATTTAATCAATAAAATATATACATGAAATTATAAGGAACAAATATAAACGACAATCAGCACGCCTCCACGCGTTACGGGTGCAATAGACAATGGAAACAACACATGTACCTGGAAGTAATACCATCAATTTGTTCTGTCCAGACCGGCGTTTCAACTTACCTGTTAAAAGTAGACAAACGCCATCTTTCCCAGAGTACTTCCGTAAAAAAAATCAATGCCATCCTAGTGCCACGTGGGGGTCGGCTTTATTGTCAACTGTGCATGTACATCCGACAGTTAATGAAATCATAAACCGTCTGACACCGAAACAATATGACAGAGAATCCAATTCTACACACCTACCGGTACATACCGCAACTGTGTTTAACGATTTTTACAGCCAACTTAAAGCAATCTCAAAAATGAAAAATTCCTAGTTGCTTTCCTAAGCTATCAAATGTGTGGCAAACAATCGTTACAGTTATATTTTTAATTATGAGCTACCAATAACAGTTACATGTTGAACGTAACAGCATGACAGAGTTCAATACAGCGTGTAAACGTACAAGGCGGATAGCATACAACTACCAGGCCGCTGCGAAGCGCTAGGCTTAACGATTAGAGGAGCATTTCATACAATATTAGCAAGACAGAATACAGAAGCCGACATAACACACGTTGACAAACCTAATGAAACATGGTGTAATAATAACATGTACGAGAACGTATCATCACGATAGCAAGAATATATGTATGTCGTCATGTTGTAACATACGCGTGGACGTACATATAGTCGCGCTCATATTTAACAAATCATATATGTTCTAGTAATTCTAAACACTAATCAATAATTCATAGCTGGACGGGTTGGAAAAACTGCGAAGAGCACCTCTAAGTAAGAAAAGTTATTTGCTGTGATGTGGGCTGTATTGGTCGGGCGGCGGGCGACGGCAACGTATTGATTCTGACGCCACAAGGTTGGTGTTAGCAGGGAGGGAGAACGGGACAGGATGAGGTCGGCGTCATTCCGTATACCCAAACAGACACTGTCAATGGTAATCCATCCTATGCAATGACTACAGCCTAACCTCATATAGTGCGTACGTAATTAACGGTCAACTTATGAATATAAATGAACAAAATTCTAAGTCAGTATAATGCCGTAATACTGAACAGTAAATATTGTCTCCATTACACTGGTAAAGTACTATCAAAAAAGGCAACAACTCGTATAAACATAGTTTGTAACAAACAGGGAAACTAACATAATCGTTTATTATTCGTTAGGAACTTTTAATTTAGCAAGGGAAACAATTTACATTTAACACTATACTATCACAAACCTCCTTATCAACAAAACGTTCCCCCACACCACGCATAAAAGTGCGCACACTACTTTGCCGTTCACTCTCTCCGTCTGCCACTACAGTTTCAAGACATCTTTATCTACAATGGCGGTTAAATAATTTTGGTGGTCACAACCTCTCCCATGAAATTAACGAAAACCAAGCGCTTAGCTAAAATAACCCATTCCTCGCAAATAATAATAATAATATTATTAACGACTAAATAATTGGAATTATAATGCAGTTAACTTAAGAAACAGAAAATAACAGCTTCATAAAAAAATACTCAATGTCTGTACTACGATACTTTTTCAACCTAAAATCATTGCACATCTATGCAGTGGCATACGCAGGAGGTTCAAGGCCCCCCCCAAACCACAAAAATGCACTTCCTTAATTTACTTAGCCTCTCGTTTAAAATTACAAAATTGCATATTTAGGCCGATTTGGACGGGTATATAAATACTAACAAAATAAGTAGTTTATAATAACAATTATTACTTCAGTTACAATTTATAGTTCACTGAGCGGTGTATAACGCTGAATGGAACGTTCAGTAAGCTGTTTTCTTTCTCTCTCGCTCTCATTTGACGGTGCCACACCGGCCACCGGTCACTACTACCAGTGAATCCTAAGAATTTTTACTTAAGTATTAAATAATATTTTTATGAAACTTAAATAAGTACATAAACCTTTTTCATAAAAATATTATTTAATACTTAAGTTAAATCTAGCATTTATTTTGCAGATATCAGTCGATAAATAAAACGAAAATTTTAATAATGTTCCTCATTTCATATCTTGAATAATGCTGCTGTAATAATGAAAAAAAAACTACATTTATACGAAATTTTTGGATAATTATTTTTAATTTTGGCTAAGTCGCCCAGTCACGAATAATACATTGTTAATAAAGAAAAGGTGAAACCTACTGAAAATAATACGCCTACTAATAAATTGTAACCATTTATTGACTGCTAAGGTTCAAGCCCCCCACCGCAATTGATTTCTGCATACGCCACTGCATCTATGTGACATTTATCACAACTGTTTACTTACGTAACATCCATTACAATGCCATTAACAATACAAATAAGCTAAAAGTTAGTTATGGCTAACACAAACTAAAGTTACTATACAATTAATTAATGGATTGGTTTACAATCCAGCAAAACTACTAAGGAAGTCACAGGTTAGATTTTGGATAGGAACAGATCAAGGAACTGCAATACATGGGCCAAGCGGTCGCATGGCTTCCAGAATCTACGCAAAAACATTTGCTTCACGTAAGAGGCGGGTTCCCGCGGATAATCAGGAGTTTACTACACTTGCCTGTGCAACCTGTCACCGTTATTCGGTTGAGATGACGGAAGCATCGATTCCGATATTCCCCGATTCTTTCACTCCGTGAGGGAATTTTTAATTCCAAGCTTATGTCCTCATTACGCATCTCTTCGTAGTCTCGAAAACTTCATACTGCTCAAATCTCGTTCGCGTAAATGATTCATATAACAATTCTCAGACTCATGTAACATTCACGACTCTATACTTTCTTGTTTTCTTATTTACAATCATTCGTATCGTCTATGTCATTGCTGTTGGCGTACGTGATGTCATATCCCAGATAGTGGAACTTGTTCAACTGTTGCTCTAGTTATTATCATCTATGGGCTTACTATAATTGTAAACAAGTTATGGCCTTATTTATCAGTTAGCAGTTTTGCGTCTCTTCTGTACAGGATTGGTCAATCTCTCTTCCCTTAAAAACCATTTGATGCGGTATCGCGTCGTCCAACTTCGAGAGCCGCTATAAGGTTTCTGTCTGCTAATCTTCCATTACCTCGCGAGAATATATCAAATCAAAAAACAAAAAATTTGAAGCCACCAGATTAATTACGTGTCAATAAACAGTACCCGTGATTATTGAAGGACCGACTCACACCTTTTCTTTGTGACCACTCTCAACACGCAATCTACTACTACTTTCTGTTACAAATGTCAAAATGTCACTGTCTTGAATTAAGTTTAATTCTGATTGGATTTAGTTGATAAGGCGTTTTTTGCACATATTTTATAAAAGTAAATTTATTATACTTAATAATACTAATAATAAAATAACTTTTAATACTAACAAAACAACAACCACAATAACAGGGGCGCAGCAGAATTCTTTATGGAAGGGGGGGAGTTAGATATTTGTGAATAAAACAACAAAAATTAAAATTAAAAGCACTGGTTATTTGCTAATTATTTTGTTGTAATCATGAAGGTAAGTGTAACATTCAAAAAATTTATGAAACAAAAAGATCGCATCCTACACTTTACATCACAGACTCGCGGGCTGAATACGCGGGCATCTGAAGCCGTCATCGTAATCAAAAACTAGGATAGATATTTGAACCAAATCACCCCTCAACTATTAATTTTACACGAAGCGACTTATTACTCGCAGGACCGCTATTATAGCGCACACCAATTTAAAATGGTCGTACTTACATAATTAATCAAATTCATAGTGTCCACAGAAATTCTGTTTTAATTTTCCCTGACTTTCCCTGACCTACTTACAGAAATTTCCCTGACTCACTAAAACGCATAGTACGTTAATTCTTTGAGCATTATATTTTACAAGGAAGAAAAAAGAAAACCCAGCCTCCACCATCCCCATAGCTGGCCTAATTCTCTCTCCACTTTCTTTTTTCTTCCTCTTTTATTTTATTTATTTTTTATTATTTATTTATTGAAAAATACAAATACATTGATAGCATTTTAAAAATAAATATTTCCATTATTACCTAGAGGTAACACTTAGGTAACGTAAGAATGAGAGTATTTTCACTAGAACTTAATAAAATAATATATGAACAAGATAAAATGGACTAATTAATAGAACAACTTACATGGTAACAAATAATTATAATAATCAGCTATAGCTTTCAAAATTGAAAATGAACCAGTCCGACAGGATGAGAATGAAAAAGAAAAATATGCACTCCTTCAAAATTTACTAGTGTGATCTCTTCATGTTCTCCAGCAGTTTTTTCTTTTCCCCAATTTCTATATCCTCCATTTCTCTTTCAAGTTTCAACTTTTTTCTTTTTTCTTCCAACTCTTTCAACTGTAATTCAATTTTCCTTTTCTCTATTTTCTTTTTTCCTCTTCTGACTGCATTTTTTTTTCTTTTCCAAATATGATTGATATCTTCTTCTTGAAGATCTGACCGAGGTAAGCATACTTCTGTTGATAGTCACATTCCTCAAACCACCTAGATGCTTTATGCTATCACAAATAACTCTTTGGGACACAAGGGATTCTTCTAGAAGATTTTCAACTAGTAAATGCTTATTGACAGAAAAGCCAGATTCAACTGATGCATTACCATGGGATAAAATGAAACACAGCTTCATTACAGACCAGAGATCTTCATATTTCTTATCTTCTCCTAAAAGGCCGTAGTAAAATTCGTCCAATCCCATGTCATCAGATGTTTTGGAAATGAAATCGTTAGCTTCTTCAGTTAGCAAAGAAAACTGTCATTTGGCCTTTTCAGCACTTTTATCACATATTCTTCTATGGCTGTGCAGGATTTCTAGAACAACATCAAACCTTTTTATTGCCAAACTGGGTTTGAGCATTATCATTTTAGGGTCTAAGGCAGTGAGGCCTCGTGCTAAATGTGATTTCAAAGGACTTTTCTCTCTGAGTTTTTCTATCATGGTGGTAAGGAGATTTTTGAACTCATTTTTAAAAACAAGTTTCTCTTTTTCTGAGCATTTAATTTGTTTCATTAAGCTTTCTGCAGCATAACCAACGTCCACCTTTTCTACTGAAACCAGAAAGGCACTGTCTTGCAAGTCCAAGTTCATTAATTTTTGAGTAGTACTTGCTTCAGCTATTTTTTTATATTTTACAAATCTCATCATTAGGTTTTTCATAAGTTGTTCAAGTGAAGTAAAGAGATAAGGGGCCATAGGCTTCTGACTTTGGAACCTTCTCAGGAACGGCTCAACGTCTGACAATATGCTTCTGAAAGCACTTAGTTTTGCCTTAAAAAATGGATTTTTCATAGCTTCTCTAAGGTATTGCAGGTTTTTGTTGTCTTTTTCGTTGTATTCTTTTACAAATTTATCAACATGATCAAATATTTTGAGAGCTTGATCTACACAGCGACCATTTTCCAGCCATCTTATTGCTGTGAACTTAAAAGGGAAAGAGGTGCTGGTTGTAATATCTGAGTATTTTGCTCGCCGAGCTGGGCTATCTTTGAAAAGACTGTAGAGAGATCTAAAAAAGTGAAAAAGTTCCCAACCAGTTTTGGAGATCCCAGTCTTCAGGGCTCCATTAACTGTATGCAAACTGCATATGCCAATATCAAGAAGGGACTTTCCCTCTGGATTTAAGACTTGCAAATGGCTCTTGAGTTTTTTCATAAAACTGAGGTTTAACATTCGGCCCGTCCATTGAGATTTGTAAAATATTTCCTAAAGGTAAGGAGAGCCCTTGAATAAACCCATCTAACAAGTGATCTGCAGTTGCCCTGCCTAAAAATACACTATTCCAATATCGTGTTGAAACTTTCTGAAGGTTTACTTCCCAAAACCTTACACACAAGTCCATTTCTCCTCTTTGAACAAATCTGTTCACAGATTCATCAAAACAAACAACATAGTCAGAGCAGTGTTTCATGTTATTTTGCAACATTTCTTGAAAATATGGGGCTAACCCATGATTTATTACATAGGAAGCCTTAGTCTTGCCCATAGAAAAGCTCCGAGCGATTTTACTGTCTGGAAACATATTTTTGAAGGCTGCAGAGGTTTCATCACAAGAGTTTAGAGACATTTTCCCAGTGATGACGTGGAGAGCCCATATTGCTTCGGCTGACGTAACATCATCTTCATTCACACTGAAACTCTTTAAACTTGTTTGACTTGTTCCTGGCACTACTAATAATTCTTTTGTAGCTGAAGTTGAAGGTGTTGGCTGCACATCTTTTAATGGAGATGGAGTAGTAAAAAAAGAAATTGCCGGCTGGGAAGCCTTTGCTCTCATGTTTTTTACATGAGTTGGTCCCTTAGCATGAGAAACAATTGCTTGTTTCCCCATATTGCTTAGTTTAAAAGATTTGAGACACACTTGACAATAAGCCGAATTTGCATCACTAACCACCAAGTCCAACCAACCACTAAATTCCGGAAACACTTTACTGTCCAGCCAAAGTTTATTAAACAAACATTTCTTGTTAGCCATTGTAATGAGTTTAAGTCAGCAGCCTAAAAAAACTGAAAATAGAAAAAGAATTAGCTAAATCAGTTGAAAGAAGGACACAAGGGCACAACAAAAAATATATTTTTTGTTGTGCACTTCTTGTGAAAAATACCTGGAAAAAATGCTACAATAGTCTGGGTTACGGCAGACTAGAGCATTCAAAATTCCCCTTAAAATCCATCATCGGGGAAGATTTCCCTGACTTTTCAGATATTTCATGGGTTGCGGCAGACTAGAGTAAAAAATTACCCTCAAGTCTGTCATCGGGGAAGATTTCCCTGACTTTCCAGATTTTTTGTTTATTTCCCTGACTTTCCCTGACCAACTTTTTTTCCCCTGACTTTCCAGAATGTGGACACCCTGAAATTATTTAATTCAACTTATATGATTACACTTTTATCGGCACAATATTTTAATTTTTACATTTCCTTTGTCTTTATCTATTTGGGGATGGGTTTAATAATAATAATAATACAAACAAAAACGTTTGGCACACCCTGCTTTGACCATGACGAGTTTGATATTTTCTCTTTTTCAT
The DNA here is from genome assembly GCA_034769895.1 of Magicicada septendecula. Lineage (NCBI taxonomy): Eukaryota > Metazoa > Arthropoda > Insecta > Hemiptera > Cicadidae > Magicicada > Magicicada septendecula. Next base: position 824,750,359 of record CM068367.1, read on the forward strand.
TCTATGGTAATGTCCACTACTAATATCGCATTACTTTACAGTTAGGATTGATTTCTAAAGTAGCTTAATATCAAATTTATGTGTAGTCGTCTCTTCATGGATTTTTTTCCCTATGATCCATATTGGGGAAAAACAGGTAGCTACAAAACCAGTTTCCTTCCGAATAGCGCCACTTGCAATTCAAAGTCCGCGGAAAACGTCTTTTCCATAGGCGTAATTCTTTGTGTGGCTTCCATTTATTCGGAATTCACCACGAAACTGTTTCCCTGCTTTTTTCCTCCCTAGATTTAATAGTTAGAAAATATTCTCTTCTCCATATAACAATGTCCAATCTTTCAATTACTGCACTGTCCAGTATTAAATGTTCAGCACTCCTTTAACCACTGTCTATTTTCGTAGCTCATATTGGATGAAAAACTGATGTTTATCCAACCTTTGTAAAAACGTGATTATAGATGTTTAAACGCATTTCTATCTTTGTTGTCAACATAGTTGGTGAAGCATGTTAACATGCTTTACTTATATTTTAACTTTTTAAGTATTCCAAAAATCATTTATCTATCGTACAAAAGACAGGTTCTCTTTGAGGCAGCCTCTGATGAATGGTCATTCATCCTTCACCTTATCAAGCAGAAACTACTGACGCTTGGCTCTGCACCTACTTCTACTATAATCGTTAAAACCTGTTAACTTTTAATAATGAAAACCTTGCTTTTCCCAACATTTGGTTACGATTTCCCAGAACTCATTGTGGTATACCCAGTAAACTATAAATGTTTCAACAAGACTGAAGAAACTGGAAAGGGAGCAGTGGCTCCAACTTGGACAATTCATGAATACAATTTTCTGCAAGTACATAATACACCAACTACTTCCCCAGTTGTAAAAGTCTCTTATAACAGACACTACATTAAACCGGTAACCTGCCGCAAGCTGATCTTTTTAAATAACTTTAACAACATGCTTATAAAAGCTAAACAATGGTGTATTATATTCATATCATGCATAAGTATAAAAGCAACTATTACCCAGTTGGGATTGTTATCGCGGGGAAGCCATAGTTCAGTTAGTCAATGGTAAACATACTACAAGAAAATGTAACAGGTCACAACTTGATTAAATCCATCCAATGATTAATAGGATGAAGAAGCTAATGACAAAGCCATTACATGGAACAGAAAAATTATAATTTGTCCAAAGCATTTTGGCAGTGCTGAAGGCACAAAGATCATAGATTTGTACAAGCTTTGGACACTTTCTAAATATAATTACATACAAAAAACTGTTCTAATCTACAAGTTAAATCAGTATAAAATGAGATTCAATCAATATCTGTATAAACTGAAAGATCGTTGATTAACAAAACATTCTTTTTGCAATACGCTCACATAAAAATTTTGTAAAAACTCAAGGACTTTTTTAAAAACAAAATGAGATAAAAGTCACTTCCCCAAAAATGTCAAATTGAACTTCTTACCTGAGAATTTCATAGGGCCACAAAATATTGATTAGAAACCATTTCAAACCTCTAGGCAATGGTTAAAATCATTTAGCAGGATCTTTAGAAGCATTATACCAGAAATTCTGAATTGCCTTCAGCATATTGGCAGCTGAAAAGTAAGAAATTTCTCTTCGGAATCAGCTATAACAAATCCTGTTTTCTTGTTGTGTTTCTACCAGAACTGTTAATCCAAAAACCCTTTCAACTTTCATGGGCTTGCCATTCATTTTTGTGAATACTTTACTAAAAAAAAGACAAAAAAGGCAACGCAACCCACAACTGGGAACCAAAAATACAAAATGGGGGGTGGGAGTGACTTTTACCTCACCCTCTATTCCATGACCCACTAAAAAAAGTGGTTAAGAAACGTTCATATCACACTTCATTGTGAAATAGTAACCAATCAAACTATTGTGTAGTAACAGTAACCAATCCAAAATTAAGTCCAAAAGCTATTGTATTACAAACTTTCAACACGACTTCACACGACCAACAAAGTTATCACACACCACTGTTATTAGAAGCGTACCTACTGTACATTTCATAAAAATCCATGCAATACGTTTTGAACTATTTTTCCTTATATATGGCCTCTGAAATTCTAACATGTCTTGAGATTTATAGGAAAAAAGTATAAGAAAATGAATTCCTTTTTATTATGTCTTATACAATAAACAGAAACCACGATACCACAGAAAAAAATAAAAGCAATTTTTTTAACTTTTTTAGTGAGCTCTGGCTGGTGTCCCAGATAATTCTTTTTTCTTAAATTTTCAGGTAAAGGCATAGTCCACAAATCTATATCTATCTTGATTGCATCCCTTGCAACAAATGATGAGACTTAATGTTCTGTATCTCATTTAAAACTGGCAAAAATGTGCTGGAGACAAAAATTTATTTTCATACACAGAATATGTATTTGAAGTATTCAATTATAATAAAAAACTAAAAAATATAATAATAAAAACTAAAGCATGTCACAACAAATGAGTACATCTCAACAGTTTTATAAGTAACATTAAAATTATGGAATACGAAAATAAACAGTAAATTTCACATCTTTCATATAAATGTCCGGCAGTACCACAGTTTATACGGTGATATTAATGATCAACAAACAACAGAGTCTATTATTCAATAATATCCCAGCTCCTACCATATCACTTGATGAAGAGATGCGGAACAGAACATGATATTCATACTATGTGGTTGGTAAATAGGTAAATATGGTTTACACACTTGTTACAGGTAGCACATGAAATGAGCATCAAAACTTAGAATGCTGACAGTACTAACTCTAATTACTGAAAATACTTCCATCTACAAAGGAGCATTTCTCGTAAAAAAAACTTGTCCTCCACCCCAACCTTCTGCCACAGAATGTATCAGAATTCTGGAACATTTAAAAATTTTTTTTTATTACACACCCAATTTTAATTATTATAATACTATAGTAAGATATTTTCACCTATACTACTAATAAGGTTTACAGGTCAAAGTCAGACCTTGCCTCTCTCACCTCTGTCAGATGCTACCTCTCCAATTCATTTCCTAATTTTCTTGAATCTCCAGCCTCTTTAAGTTTCTACATTTCTCCATGACTTACTATATGACTTTCTAGTTTCTACATCTCAAACTTAGTAGTTTAACAAATTCTAAAGAGGTAATTCCTCTCATACTCTTGGTATAATTTCTAACTGAATTTGGTTTTCCCGAGTCCATTATCTTTCACAAGCCCAAATCTTTATCTTTAAGTACCCAAATAACAGGGCCATCACAAAGACCTGACCTTATAACAGTTTTATATATTTGTATTTGAAGCACATATTTGGATTTAAAAGTTTAAAGCAAATTAAAATAAACTTGTTAGCCAATGAGGTTTTTCTTGTTTCTAGTTTTGCTGACTGACCCTTGAAATATTGACTCCGAGGCAAGTGAAGTTTCTACAATCTCAATGTACCATAAAGTATAGAGTGCAATTGAGTAAGGTATAAGCTAACAAAAAATGAACCAATGTTTAGGTAAAGCCATTTCAAAATTTATGTTTGCTACTTCAGGGTTAAATACTCATACCAACAACACGTGTTCTCAATAAACTTTTGGAAGTACTATAATCTTCTTCTTTAACTCTGTTAGACTGTGCCATATTGGATAAAAAATTCAAAGCTTTATGTTTTCCTTTTTACCTGAACATTTCCGGCGCATGTGGAAAACAGTGTAATAACCCAGACTGAACTTTAGGATACAATATGTTACGAGAATGAATAATCATTTTCTTGAAGAACTTGTAAACACTGTTACGTCCGTTATGAATTTTAACATAACTACAAAATTTCTGTCTGTTTTCTATATCAGTTACTTTAAAATATTATACCTGAGGGTATTGAAATTCGGAATAGCAGGTACCATATTACACACAAATTTTCCTTCTAACTTATTATACATACATACAGTACAACTCTAACACTGCTTCCACTTATAAAGCTCCAATTTTCCTTCCCCATGGACAGTCTTGGCATACCTCCTGAATAGAATGCACTCAATTTTTTGAGTGGCTACTTCTTTTTTACAATGCTATTTTTCTTATGAATTTTGCAATGCTTCATTATTGAACAAATAATTCTCATACATTAAACTACACTAATGTATTTGTGAAACACTTTCTGGTATCCCAACTTGATTCTAACAAGTAGAACTTATTGTACAATTCACAATTATGTGCAATGTAATAAGGATAAACTCAAATAGTATGGCAATAAAAATTGTAAACTAGCTACACATATAATACTAGTCTTCCAAAAAAAAACCTGCATTAAGTTGTGATGTCTGGCCACAGTTGAAAAAGGCAAGGCCTCTTTTTTATGGAAATGGGTTCAAAATTTTTAATATTTCTTTTATGAATTTGCTAACTGCTATAATTTTTTATTGTTCGACTAAGCTTTTCGTCATTACTGACATCTTCAGGTCGAAGAACAACCTGAAATGGTCGTTGTTTAAGACCTGAAGATGTCAGTAATGACGAAAAGCTTAGTCGAACAATAAAAAATTATAGCAGTTAGCAAATTCATAAAAGAAATAGTAAGGATGGCTGCTAATTTAAACAATACGAAGAACAAAATTTTTAAGTTCCCTGAGCTCACTGTGCTGAGTTAATATATTATTCCTAGTTGAAACGACATATATGCCATATATGCAGTTCATAGTAAATGGTTTATATCTTCTCCCAATTACTCCCCTACAGGTGTATTAACTGTTATTTGCTACATCTCTGACAGTACACAAAAACGTATAACTTGTTAGAAACACAAACCCCAGAAATTTTGAGCAATGATTAAAATGGTTTGAGGGAAAAACTATATTTCAATAGTTTAATAATAATAAAGTTAAGTAAATTATGTTAAATATGAATTCACTTGATTACCATTTACAAACTTAATTTTGATTTTGTAACCACTTCCACTTGTTTTTATTCATGATAAAAATTGAATCCTCATGTTATGTGATAAAAATGTTTGTGAATTTTTGTATTAGGTTTGCACCTCATACTAAATTCATAAGCATATGATGCTAATAATTAAGTTAGGTTATGACACTCACAACCTTTTGTGAATCAACTGCCATCATTAACTGTCATAAAATCTGACACAACACCTTTCATTTCATAGCTTTAAGCATCCTTTATAATGCAATTTTCACCCATCCAATTTTAAATTTTAAATCCGACTTAAATTTAAATCCAATTCTTTTAAAAATAAAAAAAAGTGATTTAGAGAAACCAAATTTGTTTATAGCTCTATCATTATTTTCTACAATATAATACTTTTTAATATTATAAAATATTAATAATAAATATTTTTAAATATTTATTAAAAAAGACGGTGATTAAGTGAATAAGTAGAAGTATTTAAAATTTAGAAGTAGTTTACCAGTTTCATTATTTCATAATCTATCATAACATAAATATAATATATATAATTTTACATTAGAACATTAAATTGAATATAACTGGCATATTCAAATAATAACTGACTAGAGCGAATAACTGATACAAAAATCTAATTAAGAGTTTCAAAATTTATGAAATACTTCAACAGGCATTCCACACATTTTATAAATCAAAATTATTTAAAACTACAATTATCTGTAGGTCTGAAATTAAGCAAGAGGTTTTCTTTATTGATTTTTCAACCACTGCCTGCCCTGACTTTAGTTACATAACACAAACCACCGATAAACAAACCAGGCAATAACAATTAAACAGCATTATAAAAGTGCCAAACAACATACAAGCCAGAGGGTGCGAAACTTGCTACAGTAACATTTGTAAGACGACTTTACATACATCTTGGATGAAAATGAATAAAGAAACAGTCTGTGTTCCACTTACCAGCATTACAACGCTTTTATAATACATACAACAAAACTTCCGCTAACTGAAACTCCATTAACTGGAATCACGGGTTGCATTGTTAACAGTATATTTGACCAGTTTTTGGTACAGTTTAGCCCAGTATAAAGTGAAATACTAATTTATTATCATAATATGTTAGAAATATAGAATTACTTTAGTAGCAAAGTATTAAACACAATACATTAAAAACATCAGCCTGTATTTAAGAACACTAATTTGCACATTGATTCTGTAAATCAGTATTATAATTTAAGTAAAATAATATGAATCTATTATGAGTCGTTTAAATGTAAAATACTGCACGTAATTTACTGTCGCCTGTGACAAAAAAATTAATACTTATTTATTATCGGACATTTTAGTTTAGTTATCTGACACTATGTATTGCCCTTTATTTCGTTTAACAGTGGGGCTTGATTTCTGCACTTAAGTCAAAAAGAAGCGTTAGGCACTAATAAGAAATTATTTTTTTAAATTTGTTGTTAATATTCACATTAAATTTAAATGAAACAATGGGATATTCAGGAGAAAGGTTAATTAGTCGTAATTAAAAACGTGTATTTACAGCCAGCGCGGACTAGAGACGGACTTCACACGGTAGTCAGTCTCGTGGAATCAGCGACACGAGTAACCCAGTTCCACTGGCTACACTCAAAATTACATTTTTTTTACCAAGAACCATAATTGATAAGTTCAAACTGAAGTTTTAATAAAAGACGTACAAGTAACAAATTAATAATCCCTCTTGATTATAATTTAAAAAAAAAATACATGTAATGCAAAAATGGTAATAAAAACGGCTTGTCGGTAATAGGTGTTTATTGTTTACTTGAGGGTTTTATTATCAGCAGTCTTTTACTATAACTTAATATCAATCTTTAAATATCAATATTGTTTAAAATGTTAAATGATAGGAACAGAATTCTATTATTTTCTATTGCTGACGTTGATATCTGCTCGCATCATAGATTAACTTCCTAAACACCAATCCGATAACTGATGTTATCAGCAACAGTGTAACACGTACAAAAAGCGACATAAAAAATCAGGGAATGCGTATCACTGAAACTAATAGCCTCCCTGACAGAACAAGATAAAGTAAACAGTAAATCGTTTATGACAGTCTGACTAACACGAATTATACTGTCAGAGCAATATGATTCGAAACTGTTTTCTCTTTCACATCAGCTCTCTCTTTCACACACGCCACCACGTACTCCACGAAGTTCCTCAAAACACTGAATTAGTTAATCTCGTAAACATGCTGAACGTACGAGTTTAAATCGCACTAAACTTCAGTAAAATACACGATCAAGTTCTATGCCCAACACTATTATTTTGGTCTTCCTTATCAAGATTAACCATGTTATTTACAGTGTTTTTACGAAAACGGAAGGTCCGTTTACGTTTACGCAATTATTTATAACAAGATTTTGTTTTCTCCACTCTCACGCTTCTATATATTGATTGATGAAATCGGCCATTTCGCATGGGTAAGAAAAATTTACAAAACTTTTCTATTAATTTGGACTTTTCTTAATCGCATGCTTTTTCACAAAACGTACGTGAAATTCAATTAGTGATACAACAGAATTCACGATTTTACCGTTATAATAATAATAATTTAAAAAAATATTCACCATAACTAAAAGGATTTTCAGAGAGGTATGTTAATGTGGCCGTACAAGAAAAAGTATTGCTACTCGATACATAAACGCGTTTACAGTTAAAGCAACGCAATGGACTTTTCTTAATCGCATGCTTTTTCACAAAACGTAAGTGAAATTCAATTAGTGATACAACAGAATTCACGATTTTACCGTTATAATAATAATAAAAAAAATTCACCATAACTAAAAGGATTTTCATAGAGGTACGTTAATGTGGTCGTAGAAGAAAAAGTATGCTACTCGATACATAACGCGTTTACAGTTAAAGCAACGCAATAAAGTTCGTTGTTTACAAACTTTTTTTTATAATGTACAAAGGCTTTATTAGATGGAACACTTGCTACACGTTAAATTAAATTAGTGGGTTCTACTACACGCTAAATTTGTCCGGTCTCGTCTTCGGAAGGCAACTTGAAAACGAACGTCTGCGTGAGGTAATAGTGGGCAATGGTAGGGGACTAGATGAAAGATAGAAAACAAGGAAGTGTTACAACAGATCATAAAAATGATTACTTCCTGAGAGTATTATAATTAAAAAAGTATATATTAATCGTCATACAATGGATTTTATTAAAATAATACGTTATTAAGGAACTCGGTCGTAAACACGGTTGAGAGTTGTCAACTCGTATTTGTGCCATTCTCAAAACTAACATCAGGCAACACAGGAAACAAATCTCCTGGTTCAATGTGGCAACAATGGACCTTGGTTTGTTGTTATTTTAACCGCTTGGAGGCAGCACTCTACAGTTTGTCTCTGTAACTAGCTAAGACTGCTAGCATACGAAAAGCGAAACACAACGATCAGTCGAGACCTACTTTACAGTAACAATAAAATTGTTCACATTCCACTCACCTAACTGATTCTAATAGCACAATAAATCAAGTTTCTAAAAATACCATTATTGCTCACAATCTGTTAATAACTTAAAAACTTGCTTAAAAAAGTAACTATCTTTCACTGTCAACAGACATTATTATAAAATTCACTTTAATCGTATTAATTTATAAAGATATGCTTTGAAAAACCGATTACCCAAACCTTCATAAATACAAATCGCGATTTCGAATTGACAAAACATCAATGTCTATGAGACAAACTGAGAAATTAAACATGAAATAATAGTATTATTGAATATAATAAACATTTCTTCAAAATCTGCTGTGCTTTCTTCTGTTTTCAAGATATAATTTCTTTCAAGAAAGCACTAAATTATAATACCCATTACACAATAAACTTTTTTTTTTAATTCGTTTTCACAGCACTCTTGTAAACAGATTTTACACACGGGATGTATATGCAGACCCTAACATAAACCAATCAATACACTTTAATATAAACAACATAGCAATTATGCTATTATGCACTATTCCATTTATTCAAAAAAAATTTACTACACAATTTTTGTTTTGTCAAGTACTTCATATAGTATAGTACAGTATAGATTTATAAACTAAAACTTAAACTAACTCTTTGTTATCACCTCAACAGGAGATAATATTCTATTTTTTTTTATCAAAGCAACTAAAAATTACACTTGCTCCAACTGATCGTTTTCAACAAAATAAACTATATGCAATAATGACTAACTACCACACATTAAACATACATGCACTATAACATGCTTTCTTACAAAAGTACAATTGACTAAAAGTTTCAAGATTACAAAAATAAACTTTACAGTCTGGAGTGACTAGCAATCCTCTTTTACTTATTGTAGCTTTCAAAAGGAATATCCATATGGGCAGTTTAGTTTATTTTTTACTAGATATAATAATCGCAGTTTAGTTTATTTTTTACTAGATATAATAATCATAACTTTAAAGACAACACGAGATAAAAGTTACACGTGTGTCCACACAAGGCTTTTTAAATTATAGTAACATACTGTTATCATTTGTCATGAAAAATGACCATATGTTGAACTCTACAAGTCGTGCAACAAATATCAGCTATTTTAATATCTCTACCCAGCTTTCACTACTCCAGTCATTCATGAATGACATGGGCTCAAAAGTTAACAGTGAACTACTTATGACTGAATTTATGAGGACACTGAGATTGTCATTTATGTAACAAAACAGGTAATTACACTTTAACGCTGTGGGGAAATTTTAATATTTTAGAATAATTTGATTTTTGTAATTTTTTTACAACTTAATAAAGGCAAATTCTTGAATATCCTTATGTTTCAAGAACACAATATTTCCATCCACTTCTCTCTAAGAAATGTAACAGAAACTAATGAAAGCAGTCTTATTTATTTTGAGCCATTGTTTACTATCAATCACTATGCATAACTGATGATATGACTATTAAAGTCAAACCAATTAATTAATTACAAATCAGAGACTCAAGTCATAATTTATAAATACCATAGTTTTATGTTATAACTCAATTATCCTTTTTTCAACATATCTTTAATATCAACATTACTAAAAGCAAACCAACTGGAGTTTAACACATGGAAGTAAAATGCATGACATTATTTACAAATGTACATGTCTGTTCGACAGCGTCAGTTCATAGTGGAAATTACATTTTAAATATATCTGTATGTAACTAACCTTAGAATAATGTACGCAATTTACAATTAACTTACGTGGGCAAAAATAAACAACAGCACAAAAACAGCGTAATCAGTTTCATGGTAGGACGTATTTCGTTTCACGTGTAGGAGAATTTTGAAAGTTACCGTACATATAATCCACGTATTCTGGATACATTATATATATTTCAATCGTACAGATGAAATTGTTTAATGTAGGCCTGCCGGGATAGGCCAAGCGTGACACTTAAAGACAGATGTACTGCACAAGTTGACAGCCCAATCCATACATCGTCACAGAAAAAAAGAGAAACTTCCAAATTTATAATCAAACCTACCACTGTTTCTATAACACCAGCTAACAACTCACAGACATTAATGTGAAATTACAATATGACACAAATTCAAACTATATAATGATCTAGGCTAGCCTACGAAAACGAACTTAGCCTACCAGAGCGAAGAAATTCGTATGACAATCCTCCAAACTAGCCCCGTTGGTTTGATGATTAGGATGCGTCATGGTTTACCCATCTTCGTTGAGTGTCTTCAAACCACTAGTCACTTAATTTACTTAACTAAAACAACTAAATATTTGATGTTATTTAAGCCTCATTGAGGAGGGTTTTCACCTTTCAATGGCGACTGTAAAATGGCGGATGGATAGGACAACAAGCGCAGAACTACAGCGCATCCTATTGGACATCCTATTGGTCAATACATATCACGTGGTACCAAGGAATAACTGTCATGGCAGCCTTCATGAGGCATCATGTGTTGTCAAAAGTAGGTATAAAATATAATATACGATTTTTTTTTAATTTTTAACACTACATATTGTAATAACAGTTGTAGTGTATTGTCTGATTTGCATGAACGAATAAAACCAACGAAATAGATTACATTGTACTTATTGGTTAGTTGTTAACCTTTTTCCGTCAGTGTTATAAGTAAAAATTTCTTAATTTTACAAATATGTTTGGATATATTAAGTAATACGAAACGGCACAACGTTTAATTACCATGAACAGTTCACAATTATCATTACGAAAGACCAAAGCTTCAGAACTGTGTGTGTATTCAAGACTGGTGTGTTAACACACCATTTAGAATTTGCTTTGATTAAATTACATTTCTAATTCTTATTGGTATGTTGCGGATGTTACTGAGCGTGTAATTACAGATGAGATGCTTAATGGTACATTGGCTCTTGTACATTTTTGGTATACTACATTTTTATTAAAATTTTTTACTACTGATTTTTTAAAACGACATTTGATATAACTGAAAACAAATATTGAATTTATACTTCTGCTATTTTATATTTATGTGTTTGTGTGTTCCTTTAACTGTTTGGTGGAGCATTGGACATCAAAAACTGTGAGAGATATTATTTAGTATTGGAATTATATTGCCAAATACAGTTAGACAACACGTTGATTAGAAAAGACTTTATTCACCGAACTAACCTTCATAGAATACATACATCCGTTATAACAATAATAATATGCGCATGCGTATTGTACATACATTGTTTAACCATATTTAAATTGTACATATGATATATTTGACATTCCCCCTCAATTTAAATACCCTTAATTTACATTTGGAACAGTTGTGGTATGAGTACAGTTGATAAACATACTTAAATAAAAAAATAAATGCAAAATTGAAAATTTTTGGTATCTGAAAACTATTTTATGTTGAGTTTTTCAAAAAACTTTGCAAACTTTATATTATTTAAGGATTTTGTGAAAATATCAGCTACATTATCTTGGGTTTTTATGTACTCTAATTCAATAAGTTTTTTGTGTATAAGATCCTTAATATAGTGATATTTAATACTTATCTAAAAATGAAACTTTTTCTTGTGAACTTACTGTGTATTCTCTTCTCGTCGAACGCGTTTTGGCGTACGTATTCACCTTCTTCGACGCCGAAACGCCGTAACGCGTTCGACGAGAAGAGAATAAACAGTAAGTTCACAAGAAAAAGTTTCATTTTTAGATAAGTGTTAGTGCTGTGAAAGAAGAGATGAATAATCAAGACAACTATGATATTTAATGTCTGTATGTCTAGTACGTCTGCTATTCTCATAGCTTTCACACATGTTAAGTGCACTTTGGTTGTCTACATAAATTAAAGGAATTAAGACATTGCACTTCAAGTCCACAAGTATGCGTTGAAAGTATACCACATCCATCGCTGCCATTGCACATGCTATGTATTCCGCTTCAGCTGTTGACTGGGATACGCATGTTTGTTTCTTTGTAAACCAGGATACAGGGTTGTTACAATGATATATTATACATCCACTTGTACTCTTTCTGCTGGTGATGTCTCCTGCCAAATCTGCATCTGAATATGTGATTAATCCAGTATCTTAATTTCATCAAAGGTAACATCCCTTGAGATTATAATTTCACTTGTTTTGGGTACCCATAGTCTATACCCATTTTTAGCATAGCCTACCATAATGCATTCAACTGATCTTGTTTCTAGCTTGTCTGCTGGAACAGGCAGTTTATATGCCCAAGCCTTTGAACCAAAAACCCTCAACTTGTCATAATTCACTTTACCTAGGTAGACTTCAGATGGTACCTTATTTTCCTTCAGGGCAACTGTTGGAGAGCGGTTCAATTGGTATGCAGCACAACGTTTTGCTTCACCCCACAAGAACTTAGGCAAATTTGTTTCAGCGAATAGTGTTCGTACTCTACTCATTAGAGTGAAATTGATTCTTTCGCTAACTCCATTCTGCTGCTGTGTATGTGGCAAAGTGTATTCGTTCCTTTTTGTATACAGAAATTTTTAAACACATGTGATGAGTACTCTCCACCACAATCTGACCTGATTCTTGAAGAGTAATATCCTCTGGCCTTTAACTCTCGGACATAATTCATAATATTTCTTTCTGCTTCATTTTTGTGTTTTAAAAGGAACACCTGGGTAAAATGTGAATAGTCATCGATAATTGTTTGATAATATTTTTCACCTTTCATGGTGTGTATTTTAAAAGGACCAGCTAAGTCACTGTGAATGAGTTCTCCAATTCTGTTTGACCTTGGTAGGGGTACATCCTTAAAAGGCTTTCGTTTTGCTTTACCTTGGTTACAGGGACTGCATACTCCAAAATTGTGTGGAAAATTTAGTTATCCAAGACCTTGAGCATTGAGATGTCCAAGTCTTCGGTGCCATAGTAGATCCTTACTTAATGAAATGCAACAAGTTTCACTCATCGAAGGGTGTGCTATTGAAAATTGAGCCACATACAAATTTCCTTCGGATTCACATTTCATTTGCAATTTGTTATTTGAGATAGTAACTGATTTTCCACCACTATTGAATTGAACATCAAATCCCTTTGAACTCATTCTTTTCACTGATAAGAGATTGTAGGGAAACTCAGGTACAATAATAGCAGGTATCTTTATGAAAACATAACTTGTGATGGTACAATCATGGTACATTTCATAATTACATAAAATATGGTAAAGAGATCATAAATATTGTATTTTCCTATTTTTTGACATACCCAACCCAACCTCAAACACCCGATATAGAATTTACGGTGAGTGGACTATATTACAGTATTTGCCAGGATTTGAACTAATTCATGACAAAAAACGGTGTCACATCACAAAAACAGTGTGCAGTTATTGAGATAAGCAGAGCCAAGCCTTCGTTACGTCAGAGGCGGAGAATGTGTTGACAACTACAAACGGCGATGTCAACAACTTAGACAAAGGAATGTGACGTCAATACACCCCACTTCCGCAGATTTCAACCAGAAATTGCCGTCATTTCATCTGCAGCTCTGATTTGAGCCGGCCGGCCGCCCATTCACTTACGAGTGAATTTTAACTTTTTAGACCACTGTAGGTGGTTAATAAACAATATAAATATAATAAGTACAGTGCGCCAACTTCAAGATGTGACCGGGAAAAACTCGCCGAACTCGCGGTGCGCGAAGTTCGTGCAAACCGAGAACAACCAGCAACACTACATTGGTGAGAGCGTTCCTTATATATTTTGAATCCTTTATTTCCCAATATATGTTATTGTAGAAATCAATCATTTAACAAATTATTCAAAATTTCAATCAAAATTTAAGGAGCTCCAAAATTTAAATAAGTTTGTACCATGATAATGAAAGGGTGAGTGGTTGTGTGCGTGCATAATTATTCTAAGTGCTGGGTTGAGCACCACTATATAAATATAAATATATACATGTTATTATTGTATAATCATTTAAACATATAATCATTAAACTTAATCAAATTTGTTATTACACATTATGTTTTTGGAAGGGTTACAGTTGGTTTTAAAAAATGTTATGTAACAAAGTAAAGAATAAAAAGGGGTATTTCATTGGTAACAATTAGAACAGCTGTTTTGTTATTTCAAGCAATTTCCGTTTCCTAATAACTTCGCGTAACGAACTTCTGGCCCATGACTTAGGTAGTAAAAGATGGCGTCCTAGTTTTGTATACATAACCACATTTGTGAGATATAATATATCGTATTTATAAATTCAAAAATAACGTAACTGTACAGGTGGCTTCTGGAACAGGGACATTAGGTGGTATTATTTAAACATATTATTACCTAATGTACGCCTAGAAAGAACGGAACAAATTGCTTGAGGTAACGGACACAAAATTTTATAATTCGTAAACATAACCCCACAATTAGGTTATACAATTGTATGCATGCGTGCATTACACAATTGCCAAAATGAGTACTAATGACAATATTACGTTAGAAATAGGTACAACTAATGTAAATTTGACTGGCGAGATGGATGTACAAACACCTCAAACTAGTCAGATTGACGAGGTGCATACGCCTGTATCTGTAGGAATAACGAAAGTCAATACATCCATTTCAACTAGTTTAGATAGTAAGCAGGATGAAACTAATGCAATGATGCAACTTTTATTAAATAAATTTGACAGTTTTGATAAAAAACTAGATGAACAGAAAATCGATTCTAATATTAAATTCAATGAATTAAAGAATGAAATAAAAGTGAGTCACAATAAACTTATTAAAAAATGTGACCAGCTGATTACAAAATTAGATAAGTTACATGTGGTAGAAAGTAAATTAGAAAGTCAGAAAGTACTAGATAGTAGTACCCAGCAAAATGCTGTACTGGATAACCTATTTAAAACTGATAATTCCAAAAATGAATGTACTCTAGATAATACAAATAATACAGGTAGTAAGATTGTGGTGGTAGAAGAGGATAAACATGATAATGAAAATATAATGCATGACAATGAAATATTTGAGTTTATGAAGTCAGAAAGAAAGTTGAGAGAAAGTATTTTAGTACAAGGAATGCAGGGGGTAGAATTTTCTTTTAATGTTGTATTAGGGGGTGAAGACAAGTCTTCATGTAGTTTGATAGACGATAGTTCTACAAATAAAGTTTCTTTTAGTTTTTGTGTACCTAAGAGGTGCAACGATTTTATGATAGGGACCCTTGTATATTTGGAGAGAGAAAGTGTATTTTGGTGTTATGGAGAGAAATGTATTAAGAGAGAAAGTATAGAGAGATATTGTGAGAGTAAGAGAGTAATAAAAATATTTAAAGTAAAAAGAAATTACAGACAACTGTTAGAAAGGTTAGGGTTATATGTGGTATATGAAAATGATGACTACTTACCTGATAATAACAATAAATTGAAAATAACAAGAAATGAGAATAAAGACATTAGGTACTTACCTGTGGTGGAATATTATGGGGATAATTATAGTATAAACCGATTAATGACATATGATACTAAGACAAACGGAACTCTACTTGATAGTAACTGGAAGTATTTGATTAATAACAATTGCATACAGGAATATAAATATAATGTTGCAAATAATAAAATCTATGTATTAAATAAGAATTTATATAGACCTAAGATTCGTTTGTTGTTTAATGATGGTGGATAGACTGTTATATTGTGAAATGAACATTAAATAATAATATGAAAAGTGGTTTTTAATTGGACTGTTATGGACTGATTTCGATTAATGACACAATAATGAAGTTGGAGTGTATATTTTTATTGTATTTATCCATGTATTTTGATGTGTATTATGTATTACAGGTACCCCAGTGTGTATTATTATATATTTTATATATGTAACATGTTTAATAAGAATATTTTAATTAATTACTAATGAATAATAATGAATGTTTAAATAAATAATTATATTTGAATTTTGAAAAGAGGTATTGTTATAAGTAGGTAGGAGAGGAATTTTATAAGAGAATTGTCAATGATTATAGTAAGTGTTTAAACAGGAATAGAGCCTTGGTATAGATAAAGTGCAGGTGAGTAATTAATTAATGTAAATGGAGTTAGAAAGATAAGAATTTTTAAGAAAATATAAAGAGAATTATTAGATATTTAGGGACACAGTAGTTAGTGATTATTTGTAAAGAAGGTGTTTAAGTAAAGGTACATACATATATTTGTTGTTGATGAATTCTGTAGTGGGGGTGAGGTGATAAAGAGTAGCCAACCAATAGTGTTGTGGCAGATATTAGTGTAGTTTAAGGGAGTGTTTGCCGAATTATTTGGAAGGGCAAAATATTAGAGATGTATATAGCCAGTTAGGGAACACCCAACCCAGTGCAAAGACGAGCGGTGCCATATGATTTAAATGAAAGTAGTAATGGAGTATATAATTGAGATATTGGTGTCATGATAGGTAAATTTGATGGTTAGTTAGAAGAAGGTGAGTAAAATTATATAATGAAGCATAGTGAATATAGGAGTTATCCAGACTAAACAGATATAGAAGGTGAAAGGTTAGGTAGTTAGGGAGGTAGAAAGTTCAGAGGAGAGAGGTAGTAGAAAATGAATAATGAAATAATAATGTAATATGAATAGTAACAATAAGTTTAAAATGTATTTTATTATTATAAATAAATAAATTTGATGTTTAATTAATAACTGCAATGGTAAATTTTAATTTAAATATAACTTAAATTTTAATTATACAAATGTTAATGCATATCTTAGATATGATTAAATATGATTGAGTGTTTAAAATGTATTATTAATATATCAGTGTTAATTATTAATGTATTATGTATTTATTTGAAAACTTTTTAACATGATGTTATAATATGTGTAGGAAGAGAAAAAAATTTTTAAATGGCGTTGTTTATCAGCCAGATGATTAACTGTTAATAATAATAATAATAATAATAATTTTATTTTTGTTTTATCATGCACTAAGAGTATTCAATAAATAAATATATAGAGTTATTAATTCTTTTATAATTTGTTTTTCTCCAGATTTGGGAGATTATAATGTGTAATTTTCTTATTATATTTTCAATTATATCTTATTCAATTTTGGTATAATATTCTTTTTAATTCTTGAAGATTATAATATATAATCTTATAATTTTATTAAGCATATTAAAATATATTAAGCCAACCCAGTGCTTATTGGCACAAACCAGCACTTAGCTAAGGGGAACCAGATCAGTTGAGGATGGAGTGATTCAATAAGCCACTATATTAATATTTTTTATAAATTGTTTCAGTGTTTGGGGTGTGACAGCGGTCCTGAGCTGGCCAACGCGTCAGAGCAGGGGCGTTAAGAGCCTAAGTGGCCTTATGGTGTTGGGATCTCGCAGGAGAAGTCCAGTAAGGTCATGAAGGTACGGTCCTCATCACCAGACCAAGGGTGAGTTATTGTTATTTTTTATATAAAATTGTAAGGGGGTTGTGGCGACTTGTCCTGGCTGATCCCTTTAGGAAGTATGAAAGGGTCAATGAAAGTTTGTGTGCTTCGTCACACCATCTTTCATTGAGGGGGTTTTGTGATGGTACAATCATGGTACATTTCATAATTACATAAAATATGGTAAAGAGATCATAAATATTGTATTTTCCTATTTTTTGACATACCCAACCCAACCTCAAACACCCGATATAGAATTTACGGTGAGTGGACTATATTACAGTATTTGCCAGGATTTGAACTAATTCATGACAAAAAACGGTGTCACATCACAAAAACAGTGTGCAGTTATTGAGATAAGCAGAGCCAAGCCTTCGTTACGTCAGAGGCGGAGAATGTGTTGACAACTACAAACGGCGATGTCAACAACTTAGACAAAGGAATGTGACGTCAATACACCCCACTTCCGCAGATTTCAACCAGAAATTGCCGTCATTTCATCTGCAGCTCTGATTTGAGCCGGCCGGCCGCCCATTCACTTACGAGTGAATTTTAACTTTTTAGACCACTGTAGGTGGTTAATAAACAATATAAATATAATAAGTACAGTGCGCCAACTTCAAGATGTGACCGGGAAAAACACGCCGAACTCGCGGTGCGCGAAGTTCGTGCAACCCGAGAACAACCAGCAACACTACATTGGTGAGAGCGTTCCTTATATATTTTGAATCCTTTATTTCCCAATATATGTTATTGTAGAAATCAATCATTTAACAAATTATTCAAAATTTCAATCAAAATTTAAGGAGCTCCAAAATTTAAATAAGTTTGTACCATGATAATGAAAGGGTGAGTGGTTGTGTGCGTGCATAATTATTCTAAGTGCTGGGTTGAGCACCACTATATAAATATAAATATATACATGTTATTATTGTATAATCATTTAAACATATAATCATTAAACTTAATCAAATTTGTTATTACACATTATGTTTTTGGAAGGGTTACAGTTGGTTTTAAAAAATGTTATGTAACAAAGTAAAGAATAAAAAGGGGTATTTCATTGGTAACAATTAGAACAGCTGTTTTGTTATTTCAAGCAATTTCCGTTTCCTAATAACTTCGCGTAACGAACTTCTGGCCCATGACTTAGGTAGTAAAAGATGGCGTCCTAGTTTTGTATACATAACCACATTTGTGAGATATAATATATCGTATTTATAAATTCAAAAATAACGTAACTGTACAAACTGTTATTTTTATTGTTCAACACTTTCAAGCGAATTATACCTCTTTTTGTACCTTTTATAGTGCTACCATTTGCTATTTTTATTTCCATTTTATTCTCCATTTCTTCAACATTTCCATAAGCTTTTCCAATTTTTCTGATACCCAATGATTTGTGGCACCACTATCTAAAATGAATTTAATGGATCGAGTATTTCCTAGTAATTCTGAGGATAAAGCGCCATTTTTCTCAATATTTTTAGCGGAAAAGAAATCAAATTCTTCTTCTTGATCATCTTCGCTCTGTGCAACATTTGACGTATGTCTTGTCGTCTTGCCTCTTCCACGTCCTCGAGAGTTTCCTCTCCCTCTCTTACCGCGATATCCATGGCCGCGATATGACGTCTGAGGCGTCTGTTGAGTTTGCACGTCCTTGTTTGATGGACACTCATTTTTGAAATGTCCTTTGCCTCTACATGTGTGACATTTTCGTACCTCATCTGTGAGCTATTCTTATATTCACCTGGAGAGTAGAAAGAGCAGTTTCCGTCGTTATCAACCTTATCACCTGCATTGGAGTTCTCTTTGTTTTTGAGTTCAGTATCCAATAACCTTGTTTTTACATCAGAATACGAATATACTGTCGCGTCTTTATTCATTATCGTTTCTATCGATGTAATGACGCTCTCAAAGCTTTCCGGCATTGTCAGAAGAAGATAACACGTTTTGTCGGTATCATCGGTTGCAACTTTGCTTACGCCATTGAGTTCTTTTATGAGTTTTTCGAATTTAGTGAAATGATCTTGTAATTCGCCATTGACGAATTTCATTTTCAATAGCTTTCGCATTATAAACATCTTAGATAATGCGCTTTTTCTCTGGAAGACATTTTCCAGATTTGCAATCATTTCTTTGGCGCTTTATGCGCTCTCTATGTATTCAATATACTTATCTGATATTGACTGTGCGATGATGCATTGAGCTTTTACGTCTTTAGCTTGGAAACTGGTCAAATCTGCACCTGTGAGTGCTGCGATTTCTGTGTCTGTTTTATCTAATGCTACGAGTGCACCCTCTTTATTCAGAACAAGACGTATTCTATATTTCCAAGTGGAAAAATTATCTGCCTTTAGCAGGGGAAAGGGAACCGTAGACGTAGCCATTTTAGGTTAAGCACGCGAACTCTTTCACTTTGAGCCTGTATATGTAAACAAACTTTTCTCTGTAAATAATTCCGACGTAATTACAACTAACATACGTCTATATATCTCCAAATTACTAGTGTCGGCCTATAACCTGTGAGAGATATTATTTAGTATTGGAATTATATTGCCAAATACATTTAGACAACATGTTGATTAGAAAAGACTTTATTCACCGAACTAACCTTCATAGAATACATACATCCATTATAACAATAATAATATGCACATGCGTATTGTACATACATTGTTTAACCATATTTAAATTGTACATATGATATATTTGACAAAAACTTCCTCCATTCAGCAGATCAACTATTAATTGTGCATCTCTACTCATTTTCGTTTCTAGTTCCTGTTACACTCTTCTGTGCCACATAGTTCTTAGCCAATCCCTCTGTCTGCTGCTGTGTGGGATCCAGTCAAGTGTTCATGTTATATCAAATTCTTCTTGTATCAGAGAATAGCCAGTTTCACATGTGGGGCTTTATTCTTACCTTATGCTTCTTTGTTTGGAGCAACTCCATAAGTCTTCCCATACCAATGAAATCTACCTAGCACATCTTCATTGCGTTTCCAAACATCTGTTCATGAATCAGCTTTCCCATCATACTAGATATACTAGAGATTTTCCACATTTTACATGCATACAGTTGGACAGACCCAACATTAATATTGAAAATTCTCATCCTCATTTATCATCATATGTTGTAAGTATATCTTTAGAGCTGCAAAAACAAGCCTGGCGTTGTATGTTAGACTGTACTTTCTGTATTTGTTAATGATGCTCCCCAAATAAGAGAACTTGTTTTCTCTTCAATTTCAAACCAGCGCATACTATACATATATCAATTTGTTACCAGAATATTCCAAATCATGTAACTGTTATACAGTGTCTAGATAATGCCAAGCTGACTTAAGTCTGAGGTTGTTAGGATCCACTCAAGTATAATGTTAAATACCAGTGGACAGAATGAACATGCCTGGGTTTAACTACACAAAGAATATGAAACTTTGTAGCTCCTACATCTGTGTCCCGTACCTTTGTGGCTCCTGTATCCTGCACCTTTGTATAATATTTTTGTCATAATTTATTATTTTGGTAAGTAATTCAGATTAGGAAGATGACTGAGGAACAAGAAAGAGCATTTCCGCGATGACCCCAGGTTGGTTTCTCAATTACTTCTTTTGTTGTCACACAAAGATTGTTGTCATGTACCAGTCCTTCCGTTTCCATTCCTTCAACGAAGGTTCTTCTTCTTCACACCTGTTGTCTTCTGTTATTGAATGGTTGGGTTGTTTTATTCTGTTGACTTACTTGATTGAATGGTTGGCTAACACTACTCTTTCACCTATAAAAAACTTATCGTCTCTTGGCCAACACTCAGGTCATTCTCTCTTAAGTCTACAACAAACCCATAGACATTCATAATGTCGTGCCAAGAATTAGTTTATCAACTATGTCTGCAACAAGCACTTGGTGGCTAAACTCCAAGAAACCTTTATTTTACCAATTTGTATGTTCACGTCCTCTGTATTTTATTCTCCCAACAGTCTGCCTAAGGATGTCCATGTTTCCCATATTTATAACACTTTGGTCTTCTGTCTCTTTCCCATTGGTGGTGCTCTTGACCCTTTGAATTGTTTGTCTTGTATCATTTCTTTTCTTACTCCATTGTAATGACAGTGTGATACTGGGATCCTTTGACTACTGTGTGTTGACATAAACTCACTATGTGGTGGGACACTGACTTGGCAGCTTCAAACTCAAGGGCGGGATCAAGAGTTTCTGAGCTATTTCAATGTCTTGCCACTTAAAACACTTTATGAAGTTCACTATCTTTGACACCATCAATAAATGTGAGGAGAGCAATCTGTGTCTGGAAGTCTTCCGGTACTTTAGCATAAGCCAGTCTCATCAGTTGGTTGCTTCAAACTCCTGGAGGCTTTCCACGGAACACTGTCACCTTGCTTTCAACTGAGTAAAGTACATGTTATGCAGATGTTTTTACTCACCATACCATAACTCTAGAGCTTTCATCAATGTGCCATAGATGTTTAGTTATCAGGTGGCACTTTCTGTAATAGCTCTGCGGTGGGTCCTTTTAAAGCTAGAACAAGTAAAATACTTTCTTTCTCTGTCCAATGATTTGGTCATGCAGTGGCTTCAAACTGCCAAAGGTACATCACCCAATGAGTGCTTCCATCAAATGTTGGGGCCTTGACATGAGCTGGTTCAACTGCAGGCAAAGCCTCTTTCTCTGATACCTTATTTTATGTGTAGCTTCTGTCTTTACTACTGGTACTGTCTGTTCAATTTGTTTTGAAAAGCATGGCCATATTTTCATTAAAAATTGTTGTTGAATTAACAGTTTTACTTCTGCTTTTATCTGTTCTTTTATATTTGCAATTTATTCTTCTATTCCAAATAGTCTTACCTGATGCCCATTGAGATTGCACCCAAGTCACTGCAGGAGGACCCAGTTCTGCAGTAGTATGGTGTTGCAGTTGTTTTTGCTGCTTTATCGTCTTCTGTTGCATGCTTCCTTTTGTCATCTTGTCATTCCTCTAACTCGAGCAAGAGTGCTTGTTGCCGCTTTCTGCTTCTTCCACCTCCTGTTAGTGTTGTAGTTCTGTTTGTAGTAGAAGCACTTTGAAAGCTTCCATTATCTGGCTGGTATACATTTTTTTTACTCAGTTACCACACACTACTTTTTTACAAAGTGTCCTCTGTTTCTACTATTTACAAAGGTCTTATCCCATTTCTGACACCACTGTTATGATGGTTGCTTGGATCGTCATGTTGTACAGTGGAAACAGAATAACTGACACCAGATGAAGTGACTAATTACAACTTTAATTAGAAATAACAGTTAGAAATAAGCAAAGACACTCTAGTGTAATAATTCAAGTTTTTGTCCAACACACAACAATAAATGTAACAACAATGTTAATTACAGTACTAAGTAACACAAGAATCACTCCCTACTTGAAATATTCCATGACTGGTAGCAGGCTACATCTACGAACTCTATAGAATTCATAGTCCCCATAGTAGGATCTCTATAAGAAGCTTGGAATGTAGCGCCAAGGTGGGTCAAATGACATTGACCATCATTTGCACAACCCTCACCCTGGCTGACGTGAAATATCACCAGGTCTAACTGAATTGGACCAGCCACTGGCAACTTATTTATACCCCTGTTGTGTGGTATTATAGTGACACAGCAGGCCTGGATGCCAGAAGGATAGACGAGCAATGTCTGGAAGGAGCATCTCGAATGCTCTAGAGCAGTGGTTCCCAATCTTTTCAGTCCGTGGACCCCCCAAAAGAAATTAAAAATTTCACAGACCCCGTCTGAAATAAAATTAATAGTAAATATGATACAGACTCTGATATTTTAATTAAAATGTATTAAAATCAAAATTCTCTTAACATGCAAAATTATAATATTAATCATATCAAACATAGTTTAGTATGAATAATGAAGCTGCTTTTGAACAATTAGCTCTGCAATTCTAGGATTAAGGTCTGATAATTTCAATATTAAGCCCCTCTCGACATCAAGTTTATGTCTTAACTTTGGCAATTTCGGCTCTATCTTTCCAGCCACATGTGTCGAAATCCAACTACTTAGGCGTAAAACCAGCTACGGAAAAAGTTTTGCTTAGATACAGTGCTTATACGGAACTAAAACAGCGCCAGCAGTTCTGCATTGGTGTGGCCATCTAGGCAGTTCGGCTGACAAACACATCTGCTACACGACATGATTTAAAGACATTAGTTTGAAATTAGTTTTACAGTTACAATTAGTTTGAAACAAAAAAATTGCTCGAATCTTCTACTAATTATTTTAAGATTCTAGACTTTTAGATTTAGATTTTCGACTATAAAAAAATCAGAAAATTATGGTTATTCTATTTTTTATTAAAAGTGTCCGTAGACCCCCTGAAACATTGTCGCAGCCCCCAGGTGTCTGCGGACCCCACTTTGGGAACCATTGCTCTAGAGCATTATGTAAGTTTGCCATGCACATTATAGATGCAAAGCGTTGTGTAGCCATTCAGCAATGTAGTGTTATCTTTTTCCTCAAGAAGCAGTGTGTTGTTAAACCTAATGTAACTGCAGAATTCATTCTTTACATTATGTCATATGTTAACTTCACATGATATTAAAAACATGTCTCATAGATTGGTAACTTAGATCTGTGTGTTTGCAGAGTGAGCTGAGAATGGGTCTACATCATATCATCATGGTAGAAGTGGTTACTTAATAGATATTTTTAAAGTATGTTTAGATGACTAAAAGAGAGTCAGAAGTATTGGTACTATTGCAATGTAGTTTTTGGACTTCTTGAATGTAATTGTGTGTGTGTGTGTGCGTGCGTGCATTATGATGTAGTCTGAATCTAATAAGTAACTTACTTGTATAACTAAATATATACACTAAAGAACTTGATGGCTGGGATCCACCCACTTTTGACTGCTAGTTGTTCTATCAATGATATGCAGTCTTTTCTTGTGCACCAACATTACCTTAGCACTGACACTTTATACTAACTCACAGCGCTCTGTCCTTTGTTTATTAGGTTCGTGTTGTCAGGAGCTGAATAGCATCAACATTCTTATGCTTATGTGTGAATGAATGTAATTCTGTCTATAAATAAGTGTGTGAATTTTAAGTAAAATCATATTATTCTCAACAATTTTTTCTCAAAACTACTGAAAACACCTAAGTTGGTGTAGCTTTAATTGCAACTTAAACAGACTGATAGACGAGTAAACATGAAAGAAGATTATTCAGAAGTAGATTGTATGGTATAATTATTTTGGTAGTAATACATTTTAATAATTACTTGTTAGTATGTATGTACAGTTTTTTTTTGTAACCTACTCTTCAAAGCCATTGAATAATGGATTAAAGTGTTGGTATCAAACCATTAAAAGTTTGTAGTAGGACAAAGTTAGATTTGTTTGCTAGGGAAATTTTCTCCTTATTTCTAAGTTGTCTGCTCTATTCTTTATGATATTAACTCCAGGTGTAAAAGTTAACATTATAATCTCAGTATGCTATTATTTTTGTCAATTTCTAAATATCTTGGTTTTCTTGACTGACTTAATATAAAGTTTCAGTCCCACATCTTTGACATTTGTTTTCAGTTATGTGAATGTCTTCTGTGCTGCCATTACCGTTCATTATATTAAATTGATGTTACCTGCATATACCACAATCACTGTTCCCTTGTTGAAAAAGAATATTGGAATGACAAGGGCAATTCAAAGCTAATCTCTGATTGGCTGGTAAAGAAAAACAATAATGAAAAAAAATTACTATATACAGAAGCCATGTACATATATATGTTACTCTTCCACATAATCACTAACACATGTAAACATGATTACATTATTGTACTAGCCTTTTCAGTCTCTTGTTGGAAAATGCTGCCACTAAGGTATCCAACCAAGAGAGGACACCATTAGTAAAATGCTCATTGGTTTCAAAGCACTGCGTACCCAGCCAGGTCTTTATTTCAATCAGACGATGGCACTCTTGCGTGGAGTTGATCCAGCAGTGTACCGGTCTTGATTGGCTACTCACAGGCCATGCATGCAATTTTCGTCTGGTGCTGTCTGTGATTGTCCTTGAAGTATGCATCTTTGAGGTAAATGGCGTCTACCCCATGTGACACAGGTTCCAGAGAACAGGGTTGTCTGCCCGATACCTAATACAGTCACATTGGTGGCCTGTGCCCTACACTATCTTTGAACCAGTAGGACCAATGAGTGATTGGTCTGGACAATTGTCATTTACAACAAGCGATTCGAGACATGATCATGCATGGGTCAACAGTGACTGGATGATTTTGCTCTTGCCTTTCCATCGACCAAGTACCTTGTCCAATACCATCCAGTAGGTCTGGGTACAGTCCCGAGCATACCCAGCAGATGATTAAACATTTCAACAAATACCATTACTCACCTTATAATGACTAACTATATAAAATAATTCTGATGCGGAACAGTATTATTTTAGATAAAAATTATTAATATCTGATGCCTCTGATGAAGCTCAGCAAGAGCGAAAGCTAGTTCAGGCAGTGAGATAAAAACTTAATAATTTTTATCTAAAATACTTATGTTCTGCATCAGAATTATTTTATATAGTTAGTGATAACATCAGACATGTCATGGACAACAAAATCCAAGAACTTATAATGACAGTGATATTTGTGGTGGGAAATGCAGTGATAAGCTCCATGTTTGTCAGTCACTTACTTAGACAGAAATAAACAATATGATCTGAGGATTCTTGTGTAATAGTGTTAAATGGTCTGGTTGCCGCTGCACATATTCTTTGTTGCTATGGCAACAAGTTTGCACATATCAGCCGGTCAGAGATTAAAATCTTGTTATTTTATGGGACCAGCAACCTTGGCGACAACAGCATGAGCATGAGCACTACAATGAAACATGGAGTATTATCACTTTAAATAAAATATTGTAGGAATAAAATATATTAAATTTTATAAAACATTTTTATAAAAACTACAATAATTCAAATATTTCTCTACCTCTGCGTTTCCCCTCTATGGCAGCTTTTTACACAGCACTGAATTGGCTGCGATAAAGTAATATGACTGTAATTTTGTATTACCTTTCATACTTATAGTTTCCTAAAGCAAATTCCAAAGCTATGTTTAATAAAGTTGGAGCTATCCTGTCATCCTGCTTCTGTCTCTGTTTTATAGTTTTTGGGTTTATAAGTAAGTTCTACACTCGAATTTGTGCCATTGAATTCATCATCATGATTTGAAACAAATCTTGCCGATTTTATTACAGTGTCAAATTCATGCAGCTCTTCAAATGTTTCTGTAAATTGAGTCATATGTGTGACAAAAATGTTTGAATATTTGAAAAATGTTAGTTATTTCCTTTGCATTGCTGAATATTTGTTTTACAATAAATAGTGGGTTTGCTGTGGGTCTTCCAATCTGGAAAGCAACTTGGTAGTCATTTATAAGTCTCCGCTCCACTACTTATCCAGTTGTTTAGTATCTTTGTATGTACTTTGTAAGTAGTGCACAGAAGAGTTCTTACACTGGAGTTGGTCACCTTTCTTTACACTGGGCATACAATACTTTTACTACAATATTTTGGGAGTTGTTCTTTCTTCTATATCTTTTTATCCAGGTAGTGTAATGCGGAAGTTAGATTAGCTCCTGCTGCTTTAAGCAGTTCAGTAGAGGTATGACATATATGCAGGGTGGTTTATCCATTTTTTAGAGATTTTTGTGACTGTGTGGATAGAGACTGTATGGGACTGTAAATCGACAGTATTCCTTGTCTTCCTTCCTCTTCAACTATAGCACAGCTGTGTGTTTTACTTTAATATACCTGTGACATCATCATGGTTAAAAATCTGTGTAATTTAACAGTGTATAAATATCAAATTTTGCATTTTGCTTCAGAAATTGCCATCAGATAGCAAGTGTCATCGTGATTGTCAAAAGAAATCTGAAAACATTCTGTTGTTATTCATGTACAGTAGACTCCCTCTCGTCCGGCCACCTCGGGACCAGACCCTAGGCCGGATTTCAAAATGGCCGGACAAACCGAAAATATGCTATAATGATGAAATAACGCTCTTTAATAAATGATCCATACAATAAATGACCCAAAACAGTATATATAAATTACTAATAATTATAATTACTCACCCTTACTCCATGGTAGCAAGTAAAAAAACAAACAAGGAAAATTATTACTCACATAGATATTACTGTACGTATTTGCCAAAAATAACACAACTCTTTATAGAATATCAAAAACACATGAACATTAAAAGTGTCACTACAGAACATAAAACTCGGAAATAAAAATTAAAAGAAATCAGTTATCTTCTTCTGCTTTTTTTGTTCAACTGTTTTGTTGAATGCGAAATCACGCCATTTCTTGATGAACATAACATCAACTGCAGTTGCCTCTGTTTCTTGCTCGATGTACGTTGTTGCTAATTCCAGGGCTGCTCTTCCCTCAGTGTGGCTCATTTTCTCCTCGACATTTCCCTCTTCGTCATTGACTTCTTATTCTTCTTCTTCATCTTCTTGGCAAATGACAGCTTGCACAATTTCATAATCGTTTAAGATCTCATTTTGAAGCTCCTCATCTTGACCAGCAATCCATTTTGCAAGTCTTGTTGTACAAGATCATCAGAGTGAGGCAATCGTTGTAGATCTTTTAACAGAGATTCGTTGTCATCTGGTTCAAAACCCTGAAGATTTGATTCATCTGCTTTAAGGTTGTCCTCTTTATTCTTTTCAATGAGAAGAAAACAATTTGGCCATGCTTTTCTCCAAGACTTCGTAAATGTAGATGATGGCATTTCATCGTATGCCTTAGCTACCATATAGATCATGTCTTTCATGTTGATTGTCTTTAAGGCCGGAATGAGACCTGTGCTGCCTTCATTGTTCAGTTTACCTAGAATTTCTGAAAGAAGCTTTCTGCGGTACCTTCTCTTAAAAGACTCGATGACCCCTTGGTCCGTTGGTTGTGTAAGACTTGTGACTTTAGGTGGCAGGAATAATAATTTTATATCAATGTAACCTTCACATTCAAGTTCTTGTGGATGGGTAGGTGCATTGTCTAGCACTAAAAGTGCTTTAACTGGTAACTTCAAACTCGTCAAATGATGTTTCACTTTAGGAACAAATTCGCTTTCGAACCACTCCTTAAACAGATACGAATCCATCCAGGCTGATTTTTGTGCTCTGTAGTACACTGGAAGGGATGACATGTTTAAATTCTTAAAAGCTCTGGGTTTTGCTGATTTTCCGATTACAAACAAAGGCAGCTTGTGGGACCCTGAGGCATTTGAACACAAAGCCACCGTGATTCTCTCTTTACTGGCTTTAAATCCTGGGACTGAAGTTTCCTTAGCCGTAGCAAACGTTTTCTTGGGCAAGAGTTTAAAATTCAACCCCATCTCGTCAATATTATAGACTTGTTCTGGACTAAGATTTTCACTAGCAATGATGTCAGACAAATTTTTGAAAAATCGCTAGCTGCTGATGGGTTCGCCAACAATTTGTCACCACAAACGCCAATGAAATGAACTCCATGATGCTTTTTCCAGCGTGTTAGCCATCCTTCACTTGCCGAGAATGTACCAGCATCTTGAAGTTTTGAGTGTAGGATAACTGCTTTTTCTTTTAAAATTGGTCCACTTATCGGAGTGCCTCTTCGGCGTTCCTGCATAAACCATAACCACAAAGCATCGTCTACTAATTCATTATTTGGGTTTTTTAAAGTGCATCGCGTCAAAAGCACTTTTTCAGTTTCAATTTGAGTGCAGAAAGTCTCAATCGATTTTCTGTTTCGGCGCCAGTCATTAACAGTACTCTTGCCTAATTAAACTCTTGGCAAATACGCTGGACCGATTCACCCTTATCGAGACGCTGAAGGACTTGTAATTTTTGGTCCATAGTCACGAACGTGTGTTTTCGTTTCGCACTCATATCGGAAAACGTTTTTATTTACACAGATACATACAGTATTACTATATACACAGATATATTTACACAGACTATATACACAGAACTCACAACATAAGATATACATCCGCACATGAACAAAACCGTGAGTCAACTGAGCTACTCTACATATATTTTCTGTTTAACAAGTTGGGGCCTGTCACTGGAGGCTTGTCTAGACTGTGTGACTCACCGTATGGCTAGCCAAACCATCCAACGGCTGATCCAACCGAGGCCGGATGAGAGGGAGTCTACTGTATCAGCACTTTGTCACAGAGTTCTTCAAAGTGCTCTCTCCCTATGTTAATCCTGTCCCTGTACTGGAGTCCCGTAAAAATTTTAGTAATGATTTGTCTGACCAACAGAATCGAGTGAAGTATATATAGGAGAGTCAGAAAAAGTTGGGTAGACACCACCATATTCTGGTCCGGGTGTTTTAGACGCCATTTTCCAAAATGGCCGAAACCGATTTTATTTTGTATATATTTCTGCTCCTGTAACAGTTATACTCATCATTTTGGTATCTAAATATATGTTTTTAAGGGCAAGGAATCGATTAAGATGGTTTCTGAAGTTGCCTGACTGCTATTTATTAAAGAAAATCAGTTCTTATGGATTTTAAATAAAAATATGAACAAAAGTGGAATACAATATTTTATTTGGAAAGTGATATTTACACAACAAAATATAAATATATTTGCACAACATTTTTATAGACACAGAAGTAAACTCTGTTATGGAAAACTGAGTGTAAAACTAACATAATTTTTTCTCAGTCTATCTTTTACATTGTTCACCACATTTGCAATACTCTGTGCATGTCAAATATTTCAATTTACATTTACACCTACTAGTAGCACAAGCTGTACAACCGCACTGTATTAATAGTTCAGAAGGCATTTTGTTAAGGCACAGATCAGGCTTTAGCACACTATTTGCATCTTTGCACTATCCATAATCTGTCAGCTGCAGGCTTGTATCAGTAAAATAGCTTTGTGATAGGTTAAAGCATTCCCGTAAAACAAAAAAGCATCTTCAGAGATGTCCATTTCTTAGTGAAAAAGACGAGGGTGGTAGCTCTGATATGTGTTTCTGCTTGTGTAATGAATAACGAAGTTCATCATATGTCTTACACTTTGATGATGGATGTAAAACTTGAACAAGGTATTCCTCTGCTTTGTCAAGTGTTTCTTCAGACAGAGTATTATCTTCTGCAAATCGAAGTAGTAAAGTTTCTGGCGATGCTTTTAGTGCAGATGGTTTTGTTCCAATCTTACTTGTGACATCACTACCTGTAAGTATGTGGGCCTTAATTAAAGTGTTGCAAAGTGCAGCTCCCAGGTGCCACCCAAGTGTGTGTAGAGGCACATAGCGCATTTTATCACCCACTCCCACTTTGATCCACAATTCTTGCAATCCGTTACTGAATAGTTCAAATATATATCGAAGGATGAGAACAACTACATCAGTGTCATTTGATAGCACTATGAGGCATGTTATGCCCGACTGGACAGCATGGAACAGATGGATTATAATTCTGCTATCTGCTTTTTCAACAAAGGTTTGAAGGTCCGAGCAAGTTTGAACTTCTTTGTTCATAACTATTAATGCATCTCTGCTGTCATTGTCTCCTGTGATGGTTCCACTTATCACTGTAGTGAAGTTAGTCATTTTTGCCTTTTCAATGAAACTAGTAGCAGCAGCCAATTGGAACATCTCTTTGTTTTTGCTTATTCCATCTGTATAGGAATAATACTCTCCTGTTCGATTTTTATCAGTTCGATTGGATCAGCATTTCTCCGTCTTTCTCTTTCACCTTCTTTAAGTGACTGCTCAATGTAGCTGTCAAACACAAAGTCTACTCGTTTAATTCTCTTGTAGTTACTTGTATTAGTGCACAATTTATCAAAAATATTTTGAAAAGTTAGCATATCCTTAGTTGTGAGTTGTCGAATTTGTGACATAAAATCAACTATGACAGCAGTATCCATGACATCACGCTGTTGAAAACAGTATTGCGTTTGATCGAGTTTCTTCTCTAGTTCAGTCAATAGTACATGCTTTACAGGTTTACTTGTGTAGCCATTACTATCTAACAACATACTAGTTGGCAACAGATCATATTTCAAAATACCTTTCATAGTTTCTCCTCTTGCTTTAGCTATGTCAATACTTCTATCAGCTGCAGCAATACTATTTTTTTGGGAAGCTAGTGTTGTCTTTGATTTCACAGTATGAACTATTGTTTTCCTCTCCATTGTTGGGAGTTTTACCTTTGTGATAACGTCAGAAAGTTTTGAAGTTTTATTTACAAAACGGTCATTTCTAAATTGTTCATATCCGTCTTGTCCATGCTCTTTCACTTTCAACAGACGGAGAGCATCTTCCCTAGGTACACATTGGTTGCTGATAAAATTATGAAGCTGTGTTTGGCTGGATGTTTCATATGGATTGCCTCTTAGTGTTCATAAATTCACAGAGTGCATTAACGCATATGAACATGTTGGTACTCAAGTTTCCTGACAATTCATGATGAAGAGTTACCTCACTGTAACCACTACCATCAGCACCAAGTATTTCTCGGAAACAGTTGCTTATTCCTAGCACTTCGTGATACACCAACTCCCATTCCGTGACGTACATTTGTTGCCTTGTTTGTCCTATTATCCCCTTAGAGCTCTTTTGAGATCGTTGGATAGTTTGTTCTAATTTCATGTCTGGTGCAACTGCACTAAATGGTCGTTTGGTTTGTCTTACTACAAAATGGCCTGCTTTAAATTTCTGATACACTTCAGGATGCTCTTCCTCTAACCATCTCATTTTTTCCAGGTACCATGAAGCATATCGTAAATAGTTTATACTGTCAAATTCACGGAATACAGGTAGAAGTTTCTGAATAGCTTGAAGGTGGCTATCCCAATCACCATTTCTGTCAGCTGCTATAAGAAACTTCAACAAGTTAACAAGGTAAAGGAATGTATCCCAGTACCTACACATTTCGGACTTCATAGCACAATCACTACTAAATTTCTGAAAGTCTTTGTACAAAACTTCTACTGATTTTAAAAGTTCATTAAACTCGGTGGGGCTTGTATTCACATTCTTATTTGAAATAATTATTTTAATTTCTGAGCATGTTGAAGGGTAATCTCATATTTTTCCTTGGTGTTACATTTCCAAAACGCTGACCATTTCATCTTCAATATAGCTTCTTCAAGAATCAGTAAGCCCTTAAGAGATCTGACATATTGGGTTCCATTCATTACTGATTCGGCTGTTTTTACACCAAACACCTTGCACTCAATAAGTGCATCCTTTGCACCACTTCCATGTAGAAACCTTCCAATATTGTGCATGACAACCTTTGCACAATGGAAGTTTCCGATCATTGGAATTATGTCACGAAATTCAGATGGATTGTTTATCATAATATCAGCAATGATATGGAATACACCCTCGTCTGAGAATACTGGTAAAGCTGGTTGTTTAAGCTGCGAGCAAATATTCTGCAAATTTTTCAATGCTAAAAATACTGTTGCATGTTCTGTAACTGGCTTGGGAATGAATGGAAGAAATCCCACATGCATGAGAGGTGGTGTCGCAGTTGAGATCAGAGAACGACATCCAGCCCATGTTGGAACAATTATTCTGTCAGTACTTTCTTCAGGAATTCCATGTTTAACCCTCCGGTGGGCGCGCCCGCGGCAGAAAGCCGCAAATTTTAGTTTCTGAACTGTCCCCTAGGTACCGGTAGTGCTTATTGTCTGTTCTGCCTAGTATGCAATTTTCATGATAGATGGCAGTATTTCCGACATGCGGATAAATCATGTGCATAACGCTTCAGTAGCTGTTGTGCTTTGAAAAGAGTGGCGTGTCTGCGGCTATTTTGCCGCCTGCGCGCCCAGTCATGTAAGTGTTAATTTTTTTTAGTTTTGTGATTTTTTTTTTTATTTTTCATGCATATTTTGACCATTACCATAGAATCAAACGTCTTCTTAGAGCTTGGTTAGGTTTTGTTTTGAATCTTTTGGTTTTCGCCTATTCTATATACCGGTGCCTGTTTTTCCTATGTTATCTGAGTTTGTGTTTACGTTCAGGTCTCGTCGATTTGTGCGCCCTGAAGACTTTGAGAAAGTACTCATGGAATTATCAGAATTGTCGGAAGGAGAAAATGAAGAGGATGAATCAGATGACCCAGATATTGAGGATGAAATGATACAAGCTGACAACCACAGCAGTGACTCAGAGCAATCAGCGGATGAAGCGGATGCCGATCAACTAACTGTGCCAGAAGTCGCTGAAGATGATTACCATTTTTACATCGGGAAAGATGGAGATACGCTTTGGATGAGTAACCCTCTATCTTCAACTAAACAGAAGGCCAAAAATATTATGAAAATAATGCCAGGTCCAAAAATGAATGCTACAACTGCGCAGAAAGAAGTAGACACTTTTCACCTGTTCATTACTGATGCCATGATAGATGATATTGTAACTCACATTAACAGATACATTCAGAAAAAAAGAAATGATGTCAATTACGGTAGAGATAGAGACTGTAGAGAAACTACAAAAGTGGAGGTCAAGGCTCTCTTTGGTGCGTTATACTTGATAGGCATAAAAAAGGGATCACATACAAATTGTGCTGAACTGTGGAATTCCGATGGCACAGGAATAATTTTACGCGGGCTCTTCAGTTATAAGCATTTCCGATTTCTGCTTCGAGCCCTTAGGTTCGACAATTTAGATACACGGAATGAGCGAAGAGCTATGGACAAACTTGCACCTATTCGTGATTTTCACCAAAATTTTGTGAATAACTGTTTGACTCACGACAATGCCAGCGAGTTTGTGACTATTGACGAGATGCTACATGCTTTTAGGGGGCGATGTGGCTTCATACAATATATACCAAACAAGCCAGCCAAGTATGGGCTGAAAATATACGCACTCTGTGACGCAAAAACTTTTTATACTCTCAACTTAGAAATATATTGTGGCAAGCAGATGCCTGGTCCCTATCTCAAATCGAACAAACCAGATGACATTGTGAAAAGACTGGTTGAACCAATAAAGGGTTCCAAACTAAATATCACAACTGACAACTACTATACAAGTAGTTGATCTTCTTGAGAAGGGGCTGACCTTACTCGGAACTATGAAAAAAAATAAAAGAGAAATACCACCAGAATTCCAAGCCAACAGAACAAGAGAAATCAAGTCGACGCTCTCTGGTTTTCAGTATGATTTCTGTTTGTCTTCTTCGGCGCCTAAAAAAAATAAGGCGGTGATATTTCTCTCATCGATGCATGATACAAATGAGATAGATGAAGCAACCAGCAAATCCACAATAAACCTGGATTACAATGCCACAAAGGGAGGAGTTGATACGGTTGACCAGATGTGCGCATCCTACACAACTTCTAGAATAAGTAGAAGATGGCCTCTCGCGCTGTTTTATCGGCATCTTGATATCGCGGGAATCAACGCCAACATAATTTTCAAATACAACAATCCTGATAACCGAGAAAGAAGAAGACTGTTTTTGAAGAATCTGGCACTTAGCCTTATGGAAACTCATCTGGAAGAAAGATCTAGACTACGTAACCTGCCAAAAGATATCGCAGCATTTTTAGCTAAATATAAAAAAGAGGAGGAGGTTCAAGAAGCACCAAAACCAGGAATCTGTCATATTTGCGGACGGCATAAGAATAACAGATCAAAAATTGTGTGCCAGAGATGCAGAAATAATGTCTGTAAGAGGCATTCGCGTCAAGAGACAACATGTGTCAGGTCCGACGGCGACCAGGGCCAAGATATGGATGTCGATGCCTAAGCATTATGTTTTTGTGTTTAATAATAATAAATAAAATTTAAAACACCTTAACCAATCTGTTTACTTCTCATACTACCTTGTCTTAGAGTAAAAAAGTGCAATTTACAATTGCGGTAAAAAAGCCGCAGTGCGCCCACTATTGAGTGCGAATTTTGTGCGCCCACCGGAGGGTTAATGAAACTGATCGCAAACTCAGTTTCAGCATGTATCTTTTCAGCGGCCTTATTACAATGCAGGCCTTCCTTAACTTTGAAACTTTCGGGAAACCATGGTTTGCTGACTGGACTCTTGTAATGTAGGACCCTTTGACATGGTAATTCCTTTTGTAAATAGTGACTTTGTTGGATTAAATTAGTCTCAGATACCTTTGGTTTGACTGGCAATTTGGTGCGATCAGGACATACTTGAAATAGAACACTGACTGTGTCATGTGCATCATGAGTACCAGATATACTTTAAGCATCTCGATGATCAAAATTGTCAAAGGCTGCGATAGTAAAGTTGTCAGTATCAAAATGGCTTGGCAAAGGTGTGTTACCATTTCCACTTGCTTGTATAGCATAGGCTGCTAATTGCTGTCTTTTACGCAACACTTCATTGTAGCTCACAGAAACTAATGCTCTATTCATACAAGTAATTAACTCTCGACTTTTGCACTTATCATAAATGGTATGACCAACCATAAGATGCAGAGGCGTTTGTTTCATGCCGCGATGAATAGAGTAATACAATATTTGGTATATTACTTTTGCAGATACAGCCATTTTCCTATTATGAAAGGTTGCACCATGTTCAACATCACATTCATCATCATCGTCTTGTGTGTCCATTTCGGACTGATCTGGATCGGAATCTTCTTCATTCATAGTATTTGATAACAGCAGACCTTTGTTAATATTTAAAAATGCAGACAAAAATGTTAACATTTCATCAGGCATCTCAGTAGCCATCCATGACGTCTTTAGTTCATCTGAATCACAGAATTTATTAGCAAGTCCAAAGTCTACTTTCTGTAAAGCCTCTCTGATATCTTTTGCAGCAGCTTTGATGTTATCTACTTTTCGCATACGTTTGACTATTTCATCAGTCCCTACCTTTGACGAGAAAACCATCAATGACTCATTTTTACTATCAGATGAACTGAAGCTTATTTCATCCTCGCAAAGTCTTTGCAGTCTTAGTTTAACTTCGTTGTTTCTAATTACGTTTTCACCAGCCAATTCATTTACCAAATCACGGATTTCCGTTAGTGTGAAGCCATATCCTTCTTTAAGCTTAGGGACTATAATTTCCATTCCTTTTTCAAATGCCAAATTTTTTGATGAAATGGTTTTCTGGTTTTTCACATTTTTCATAGCATATTCATATTTTCTTAAATATGCTTCTAAACAAACTTTGTGGTACAGTAAATCTGCACCAAAAACTTGAGTATCTGATTCCAGATCTGCCACACGAGTATAAACGTCATCTTGAAAATAGATTGCTGCAGATAAAAAATATTTTGCTCGTTCAGATTCACTTATACGAAACTTGTCCTGCACACCATTATGACTTTGATGCCCACAGACAATACATCGAATATGTGTTGGGCGCACAGTTGATGAAGGAGGCTCTCATGGTACAACAGATGATCTTGTTTTCCTGGAGATTTCTTCATTGGCATGGTCATCTTCACTTTCTGATACTTCACTATTATCTTTTTCTGCTGCTATTTTATAAAGAGATTTTTTTAAAGTATACGTTTTATAGCACGGGTTTGTCACGTGATACACAAACACAACATCAGAAGCCACACTTTTCAGCCTTTTTGCAACTATGTCATCTCTTATGGCGGCTGCTTCTTGTACTCTTTTTCTTCCATTAACTGTGGTAACTGTCTTGTTTCTGTCTACAGACTGACAAATAATGCATTTTTCCACGTCAAATAAAACATTTGGTTTTAAAACATTTGGCGAACAGTTGCCAGTCTCATTCCTATCCTTTGTTGATCATCCATTTTCATCAATGGTAGTTAATCTGTAAAAAAACATAAATTATTTTTATAAAATGAACATTCCAGTTTTTAGAACGTATCAGCTTAAATATTACAGTTAAGTAGGCCAGTTTTTAAATTGCGGATTACGCCCTGTAATAGAGGAGTCCTGTAAAACTTTTAGTACTGATTTTCTTTAATAAATAGCAGTCAGGCAACTTTAGAAACCATCTTAATCGATTCCTTGCCCTTAAAAACATATATTTAGACACCAAAATGATGAGTATAACTGTTACAGGAGCAGAAATATATACAAAATAAAATCGGTTTCGGCCATTTTGGAAAATGGCGTCTAAAACACCCGGTCCAGAATATGGTGGTGTCTACCCAACTTTTTCTGACTCTCCTATATGTACTTCACTCGATTCTGTTGGTCAGACAAATCATTACTAAAATTTTTACGGGACTCCAGTACAGGGACTGTATATGTTCTTATGCCCATATGTAGCACTGATAATTGCTCAGTTTTTGTCTTTGCATAGCATAGATGAGAGTTTCTTTAAGTATGTGAATGCATATCTTTTATTCTCTTCTTTGAAGTCCTGTTCAGTTTTAAGTAATTTATTATTCTCATTCCTTTTTTCTCTTTTAAATTCTGTCTGCTTGTTTTTTCTTTAAATAATATCTTTCTTTTGTGTGTTTCTGTGGGTTTCATTTCAGTTTTGTATTGCTTACCAACACATTATTAAATCATTCCTTCTTTGGGTTCCCTTGCATTGCAACTATTCTTCTAGCTACTTAAAGTATAGATTTCTTTAATCTGTTACATTTTTCATTTATGTTATATCCAGAATTTATGTTCAGTTCCTATCTGTGCATTTTGTGATCATTGAACTATCTCTGGGTTTTCCATTTTTTCCATGTTGATCTTTTCTGGTCTAGGTCGTTTACCTTCTTTGATGTTACTTATTTTGTATCTAACTTTAGTCAGGATAGGAAGAAGTATGCCTCTATTGCTGCACCATACCATCATTAATACTAGTAGCTGCTCTTCTTTCAAGAAGTACATGGACAGACTTACTAAGTAACTAGTAAGCTCCCTTAGCTGTAAAACTTGCTTACTGTTTTGAATTAAATACATATTTATTGTTAGGTAAATTCCAATATCAGATAATTTTTCAGTTAACAGAAAAATTGCATAAACTATACTTTTTTTTTAGTAAAATAACAATTGTAAAGGAGGCAATCATACAAACACTAAAAATTCCAAACCACTGCATTGGTTTTTCAGTTAAATTAATAACCATAATGCCTAAATGACAAATAGTTTAGTCCTAGTTTTTTTTTCAAGTT
Organism: Magicicada septendecula; assembly: GCA_034769895.1. Lineage (NCBI taxonomy): Eukaryota > Metazoa > Arthropoda > Insecta > Hemiptera > Cicadidae > Magicicada > Magicicada septendecula. The sequence goes on from CM068367.1 coordinate 824,789,317, forward strand.
TATAGACCTATATCTAATACTTTTCACGAATATACACATAACTGATAATAATATTCGAGGTGCCTTCAAAAAGTTTCTGGAATTGGCACCTGATGTTTAAAATAATAATTGCATTAGGGAAATTATTGTTTCATTAAGTTGGCAGTGCTCATGACTTCTCAGTATGGCCCATCCTTATGCTCTTCCTTCCTCTTCAACAATAGTGTTTCTTTAATATGCATGTGACATCGTCACAGTTAAATGTCTGTAATTTAACAGCATATAAATATCAAATTTTGCATTTTGCTTCAGAAATTGCTCAGATAGCAAAGTTACTTAGAAATACATATGGTTAATCAGCGATAAAAAGATGCAATTATATGAGTGCATATATGAGTAAGTAAACCCAGAAGTTTACAAGAGAAATTCAGTCTGGCAGATAATGCTGTTTATAAGGACCATTACTTTTGTTTGTTTAGATATAGGTTCTAAATTTTGTCATAAATTTTTCATGTTTCCAGATTTCATCAAGCCGCAAATTCTCAACAAAATCATGGAGACCAATATCAGGAAGGAAAATTACAAGTACAAAGGACAAAATAACTGCAAAAAGGTATTGAATAAATAATCTGTCAATATCCACTTATCTGTCATACTTGTACATACTTTCATCTGTGCTAAACTGTGTTTAAAAGTTTTCCATAATAAGGCATAAAGTTTCCCTCTCTTTATTCCCAACGCAGTCTTAGTAGTTAACAATCCTTGCATAATTTATTTACAATTATTTTAGTAAACAGTTTAGTAATTTATTTGGTTTTCTTATTACCTAGCAGTGGCATAATTGGAGCTGGTGTTTCGAGGGGGGGGGGAGGCTCGCTTGAAGTTGAACTTCCCTTTTTCTCAGAACACACGAGAAATTCAGGATTCTCTTCTCCCCACATAATTTTATAAATACATTTCATAAATTCTTTGCATTTCGATGTTTTTGTGTAAACTGGCATGAAGTATGATGCAGATATGTATGTTATTTGCCACGTGTTGATTGGTTGTTATTATTAAGAAAACTTACGTTATTTTATTAATTTACAAATATTGTAATTCCTCTTATTTCTACAAACATTTGTAAGCCTTATTTAAACATATGCAACTAGCTTAGAAATAGGCATACATTAAGTGAATATGGAATTTTGCTGAAAGTTTTAATAGCTCTGGAATATGTTAATCCCCTGATCCTGACAGTGTAGTTATGCTACTATTACTTAGTATTCTACTTATTGAAGCTAATAGTGGGGTGTTATATAATCATGTTTTTATTATTATCAGATTTTTAATAAATTTTAAGCACTGACAAGTCAGTAATCACTATGTTCCATTGTGTCACTTCGAAGTTACACAAAATTTTGTAATACATGAATAGGGTATTGATAGTAACATTTTCAACAGGGACATTTGGCTAATTCATTCAAGAGAACATAAATTTAATAAAATAAATTCTGTATTACTTCCATATTCCTTAAGGAATGGAAGTATGGTGATGGCAAAAAAAATCGTGTTCGAGATTATTGCAGATTCTGATTCTACTACGCTCAAAACATGAAAAAAAGTCGTTTTCCGAAATGTGTGTGTGTGTGTGTGTGTGTGTGTGTGTGTGTGTGTGTGTGTGTGTGTGTGTGTGTGTGTGTGTGTGTGTGTGTGTGTGTGTGTGTGTGTGTGTGTGTGTGTGTGTGTGTGTGTGTGTGTGTGTGTGGATTTTTTTTCTATGGCAAACGATAACTGCCGCAAATTCAAACAGAATCAAATAATTTTTTGCATACAGCCCTAATTTGTAGAGTACTCGCGACCTATTGTTTTTGGTGAAGATCGGTTGAGGGGAAGGGGTAGTTTACCTGCAACGGTTTTTTTTATCAAGGGAAATTTTTTTTTTTTGGCAAACGATAACAGCCGCAAATTCAAACAGAATTAAATAATGTTTCGTATACAGCCCTGAATTGTAGAGTTCTCAAGACCTATTGTTTTTGGTGAAGATCGGTTAAGGTAAAGGGGTAGTTTACCTGTAACGTTTTATGTTTTAACAAGGGTATTTCCTATGGCAAACGATAACAGCCGCAAATTCAAACAGAATCAAAAGATTATTTGCATACAGCCCTAAATTATAGAGTTCTCAATACCTATTGTTTTTGGTGAAGATCGGTTGAGGGAAAGGGGTAGTTTACCTGCAACGTTTTTTTAACAAGGGTATTTTCTATGGCAAACGATAACAGCCGCAAATTCAAACAGAATTAAATAATGTTTCGTATACAGCCCTGAATTGTAGAGTTCTCAAGACCTATTGTTTTTGGTGAAGATCGGTTAAGGTAAAGGGGTAGTTTACCTGTAACGTTTTATGTTTTAACAAGGGTATTTCCTATGGCAAACGATAACAGCCGCAAATTCAAACAGAATCAAAAGATTATTTGCATACAGCCCTAAATTGTAGAGTTCTCAATACCTATTGTTTTTGGTGAAGATCGGTTGAGGGAAAGGGGTAGTTTACCTGCAACGTTTTTTTAACAAGGGTATTTTCTATGGCAAACGATAACAGCCGCAAATTCAAACAGAATCAAATAATGTTTTGCATACAGCCCTGATTTGTAGAGTACTCAAGACCTATTGTTTTTGGTGAAGATCGGTTAAGGGGAAGGGGTAGTTTACCTGCAACGTTTTTTTATCAAGCGTATTTTCTATGGCAAACGATAACTGCCGCAAATTCAAACAATCAAATAATTTTTTGCATACTTCCCTGAATTGTAGAGGTCTCAAGGACTTTCGATTTTGGTGAAGATCGGTTAAGGGGAAGGGGTAGTTTACCTGCAACCTTTTACGTTTTAACAAGAGTAAAGTACTTGAAAATTTATTTAAACTTTTTCAAACAATGGTAATTGTTAAAAATAAAATAATTTTGTTGCCAGGCAATAAAATTAAAATTTTTTCATTTTAATGTAAATCATGTATAAGAGAAAATATATCGCGCTTGGCAGGCGATATTAATATTTAAATATAAATCTTAGAATATGGAAGTCATGTATGGTTCTCCATACCGATATTTTCTATAGGTATATTAATATAACCAATAAATCAGTGTTTCAATCTTGCCATACATATTGTTTATTGTTAAACTGGATCAGTTCATCTATGTCTTCTGTGTGACCAGAAATTGCCTGATACTGTTATCTTTGGTTGTTTGGTCTGATTTACATGTCTTATAACACTGAGCAAGCAGAAGGGCAATGCAACTTATGCCCTAATATTCACAAAAAGTTAATGGTTTACCTGTTAGTAAATACGACATATTAGAAAAGATATCACTCATGACAGATATGACATTTGTACCCACCTTATATGATAGTAAAATTCAAGTCAGCACTACTAAATTAAAAATGTTTTAATGAATTTGTCTTATATTTATGTTGTAGGTAGTTGCATTTAATATGATAATACAGTAAACCCTCGATTTAACGGACTAATTGGGGCTGAGGGGTGTCCGTTAAATCGAAAGTCCGTTAAATCCCAAATTTTGTTTTTTGAGGATATATTTAAATCAAATAGGCATATAACACTTGAAATTTTTATACTATTAATATCATGCAAATACGGTATTGTTCCGAATACAAGCCGCACTTTTTCTCCTAAAAACATGGTCGCTAATTTGGCCTGCGGCTTGCATTCGCGCACTAACGAAATTCGAAGTTATACCTGACTTCTGGCGGGACAAACGCTTTTGGTATCTATGAGTTGTTTACTGCGTAAGCAACAGCAATTTGCCTGGCTGTTGTTAACGCTGGCATTATGATTTATGACTGCAACCGTACGTTTTAACAGCAAACTGAACAATGAATAGGAAGAAAAGTGTACGTACCTGCGCATGCGTGCGTGCTCGGACCCTTCCGTAGGCGGCAAGACAAAGGATGAGTAGAGGAGGTGTGAGTAACATGTTTCTAAATAACGGGTAAACTGCCAGTGTGGTTTTCTATTGTAACAGTGACAACATCGCTTATCTGTATTTTAATACGTACTATTAATATCATGCTACAATGTTATGTACACACCTTTATTTATTCTGGATAAAAGCATCAAGAGTCAGTTGTTTTCCACTAGAATGTTGCTTCTTTATTATTAAAGATCTAAACTGTCTAAAATGGTCATAATAAGCACACACTTCTGGATCTGAAGACTCCCCAATGTACGCGATAATTTCGTCCATGCTGTTTCTTATCGCTGATAATTTAGGGCCTCCTGTAACAGATATTTCTTCATCGTCATCATCTCCATCTTCTTGATCGTCGTGTAGAACAGATTCCGCGATCTCTTCCTGACTCAGGATTTGGTAGCCTGGATCACCCTCGTCCAAGTTTAGCCACTGTTCTATGTCATTCTCGTTTACGTCTTCACCAGCCTTCTTTACGGTTTCACAGAAATCGGATGTTTCAAATCCTGTGAAATCGTACTCCGGTTCAGTCCCATTCAGTAACTGTCTCCACCCATTAGCCAATGTTGTTTCCTTCATCTCCTTCCATGCGGCAGCAAAATTAAAGATGGCGGACTTGATGTTGTATGCACGCAGATTTTGCAGCGTTCTAGCTCCTCTCGTGTCGTTTTCATGGTCTTGTTCGTCCTCCAAGACAACCATCACCTCTTCAAGAAACTTCTTCTTGTACAGCCTTTTGCAGGCAACAATGACTCCTTGGTCCATTGGCTGTAAAATTGAAGTGGTGTTCGGAGGGAGGAAGACGCATTTTATTTTTCCGTCGTTGCTAACTAACTTCTCGGAGTTGCGATGGGCCGGTGCATTGTCCAGTAGTAAGACGGCTTTCACTGCATGCGATGGAATTTTCATAGTCTCTTCTTGAAAACGTCGCACTTCTGGCACAAAATGATTAAAAAACCAGTCTGAAAAAATACTGAAGGTAAACCAAGCATTTTTTGAACTTTCATAAATGACTGGCAACTGGTTCATTATGTTCTTTATCGCACGAGGTTTCTTTGCGTTTCCTACTATGACTGGAGTAAGTCGATGCAAACCATCAGCATTCGCACACAGTAGGGCAGAAAGCCGCTCCTTGTTGAGTTTACGGCCTGGTGTGCTAGTTTCATGTTTGTGTGCCAGAGTATTTTCAGGCACAGCACGAAAGTAGAGACCAGTCTCATCAGCATTGTAGACCTGAGACAAAATGAGACCCTCAGATTCGATCGTTTCCTTTATATGTTGACGAAAAGCCTCAACTTGTTCAGTGTCTGCACTCAGCGCTTCACCACATGTTGATCTATTTGTGATGCCATGCCGATTACGAAAACGCCAAAGCCACCCATCACTCGCCTGAAATTGGATACCAATATGTTTCGCCAGTTTATCAGCAGCAGCCCGCAACTCGACACTACGAACAACGACGCCACTAGAACGTTGTTGAATAAACCACTTGTACACAGCATCCTCTAATTGTTTGTGTTTGGCTAATTTAATGTGTTTTCTTTCTCCCTCATTCTTCGAACTATCAACACTGTACTTTAGCGAAAACTGAATAAGTTTATCTTTATTCTTTCGAATGTCTGAAACGGTTTGTTTCTTTACACCGTACACTTCACAAACATGTGCAACAGACGCGCCACCTTCAGGTTTACTTATTAGTTCAAGCTTTTGCTTTATACTCAAGTTCACACGTTTTTTCGTAACGCCAGACATACTTATGCTGTAATTCACTAATAAAGTAATGGACCTTGCTGTAACAACGCAAGTATAAACTCGTTAAGACTCTCTATTTAACACGTGCAAGGTTCGTACTATAGAAACACATGTAGCGTACACGCTGTATTCTCTGAATAAACTGATGCGACGCTGTACGAATGTGAACTGCGCGTGCATACGAATTATCACGAAAATAGCCGAATATTCAAGAGTGAAAATGCGTTGCTATGGTTATGAACTACCACCAAATTTAAATCACAACCATGGACTTCAAAAACTTAATCGTGATTTTTTCGTGTCAAAATTTTTTTTTAACATGATAATGTTTTTAGGCTGGGGGTCATTCCACAAAATGCGTGATGCAAAATGTGTAACGTCATCGAAAAATGTAACGCTCCAGGTGACGTTAGTAATAAATAAATTTGGTCACAGTGAAATAAGATGCATATCAGTGTATATTGTCAGTGTTAGTCGTCGTGATGTCTTCCACTGAACGTGTGTGACGCCTGCGTCAACGACAACGCAAAGACGGGGATCGTGAAGAATTAAATGAATTCTTATCTAATTCTTATCTCCGTTCTCATCAAATACAATTGGAGATGAGAAAATTTGCGTGTTTCAAAACAAGAAACGAAAGAATGCTGCGATAGCCAAGCAACATCGCCAGAACAGGAGAGTCTGCAGTTTATGCACATTATACGTTTCAAAAGCCTAAAAACATTTTCATGCTTTTTTTTGTCTGTTAAATTCTGTCCGTTAAATCCGAAGTCCGTTAAATCGAGGGTTTACTGTATTACTATAAGAGAAAATCACATTTTTACATATGTTTGGAGTGATCTTCGTATTGTGTTATTCACCCTTTAAGGCTAAAAAAGTTTTAGTGGTTTATGTAGGTGGTTTTAGTGGTTTTAATAACACTAAAGAATACAAATCTTATAGACATAAGATATCTGTTAGCAGTGTCATAGCAAGAACAGGAGCTCTTGACATTGAAACCATCAGCAAAAGAACTGGGATTCTCAAACCAAAAACCACTGCTGAATATAAGAAAATAAACACTAGCAGGGAAAGACAACAGCAGTCTGTGGACCTAAATTAGTACAGTCTCATGGTTCTGATGAAATTACAAAAAAAATCCCAATATAGTAATGTAATATTTTGTAAAAACAAGTTTTTAAAAATATATGCTGTATTATGTTTAATTAAAACATTTTTCAGAATTAACACCCTTTCAAAATGAATTGTAACAAATTTTTGTGACAGAAGTTTCAAAAATGATATCATATATTTAACTAGATGTTTACTTTTACCATATTTCAAGTAGATTAACAACAATGTACTGTTCTAAAAATATAGGGATACAATGTTTATATATCTCCAAAATGTCTCTTTACGGATCACATCAAACAAAGAAATCATCATCACAATTTTCTGAGTTGTTAGGGCATGGTCTAAGTTGTTCATGTGTGTCACCAGACTTTTTGTCCATACCGATGATGGACATCATCAGTGGCACGGGCACACAGATCACTACACCCACGAATGAACACGAACAGTCGTGCGGGAACATAGAATACAACCACACACAAACAAATATAAACAACGACTGTTCTGTCCTGTTGAGGCACTTATATTTATACAATTTTTTCAAGGTGCTGGTTGGTCATTTTTTGGCCAATCATATATCACTCCTATTTTTATTGGCTCGCTTATTTCACCATGCTTTAATGCTGGTATCCAGCATTTATTCAGCGCTAAAGACTCCTCTTTCTTATTCATGATGCGGTCACCATGCTTGTACATTTCACCTGTCTCAGAGCAATGCATGGTAGTTTTTATCTCTTGAGGGAAAGAAGATTGTTTAACGAGTTGTTGCATCTTGTGTACCACATTCTACATCGGATCTTTTGACAAAGGTTTGTAACTCGTTGTGTCTAACACATCATGTATTTTTTGTGGTAGTAATCTTCAGTATTTAACATCACAGTGGTGCTCCCCATGTCCACAGGCAAAGTAGTAATGCTAGATGCTAGTGTCAGCCCTAAGTTCTCTTGAAGTTAAATTACTCTTCAGTGGACCATCGCTCCATAATATTCAACAGCATTTTATCTAATTTCATCTGTGTCATCATTCATTGCATCATAATATTCTGCGGCAACATGTGGATACTGACTTCAACATTAGAGATTATGTATTCTACTGGCACTGAGCTTGACGTTATAGCAACATTCTCTCCCGTGGATAAAACTAATGTTTCATCTGCTGACAGTTGTCGAACCGAGAGATTGACAATGGTCCTTTTCATGTCCAATGATGGTTTTCATTTTGTTGTGAGCTACAGCATTCAAATTTTCGTTTCTGCCTCTCTGTTGCAGCTACTCATGTAACTCGATAGTATATTATGAAATTCCATCTCATAATTGTGCTATATTCCAATAATCCAATAATTGTGGTGGCTCATACACAGACGAATATCATATAAAGGATCGTTGATAACAGCAAAAGACCACCTTGTATTATGTATGTACATTCTCAGAGCATAGTGCGTTCAGTTCTACTAATAATACGATGTGCGTGGGCTGTATTGAAAATCCTTCTCATTCCTAGAAATTGTGGGATAGTTCCTGTGTCATGACCTCTTAATAGAAACGATAAATAAGACAGCAATTGAGCGATTTTCTTTTTAAGTGCCTCTAACTTCTGATATAAACGTGAAGCCTCGTCCCCATAGAGGCTATTGACAAATGAACGTAAGCTTTCATGCCAGTGTTTACATTATTACAGTTTTCCAGGTTGTTAGGCCGTGGTGTAAGTTTTCATGTTTTTCACTAGATGTTTCGTTCATACCAATGATGGACATTTGTCAGTGGTGTGGGAACACACAACACAACACCCACATACGAATATGGACAGTCATGTGGGAACACAGATCACAACATCCGCGAACGAATGTAAACAAAGTCTGTTCTGTCATGTTGAGGCAAAACAAAAGAAATCATTTCCTAGAAAATTTACATATGGGGTATAAAACAGATATTATTTTCAAATTCACAACCAGATTATACATAATTTTAGTTAGATACGAATGAAAGACTGGTATAAAAGTATATACAGTTTTGAGAAAGTAATTCTTATATGGAAAATGTTATTTAGAAAGATTTGTTTATAAAAGCTATGTAATTATTTCTTAAGCTAGTCACCAGGGGCAGGTCGGCCAGACAACGGATCAAAGACCTCTTAGTATAACCTTTTATTTTTAGATGCGAACTTAATATGTCTAAGGTTTAAAGTGCTTCTAAATATTTAAGTTTATATGTATATAAGTTATATGTGTACTTATAACTTTTGGCTTACAGCTTCATGAGACCTATGAAAGCTTACTCCCCACCAGATGATGTGAATGAAAAGATTAATAGGATCTGTACTCAGGTACTTGGTTCAGGCAGTTTGGACAGACATGTGAAGCTGAATGATCCTAATACTAGATTTTGTCTCTTTAGTGAATGCTACAAAGAGTTCAACTATGGTATACCAAACTCACTATTACACACTATCCTTACATTAGGTACGTACATAATAATAATCTTTTACACACTTCATTAAGAGAGAAACTAATACTTTTTATGTACATATTTGTCTATGAGAAGAAAACTATGTAGAACACCCAATGTCAATTTAAGTTTCCTGAAAAAGTTGGATGAAAGAATAAAAGAAGATGATCCTAATGGGAAATTACTGATAAATGGCGCAGTAAAAAATGGGCTGCAGGCCATCAAGTGGGATGTGGATAGTTATCTACGTGATGTTTACTATATATTTCATGATTCTCCAGCCCGTTGTGCACAATTCACATCTCTTACTGGAAAAACATTGTTTCCTCTAAAACATTGTACAACCAGGTGGCTTGAGAATGTTCCCTCTATTGATAGAGTTTTAACCATTTTTTATGATATCAAGAAATATATTGATAACCAGAAATTACTTCATACTAAGCCTTTGAAAAACGTTGCAACTCAAACTAAAGATGGGTTTTTAAAATGTAAATTGGCATTTTTTAAGGCAGTTTCTCAAGAATGTGAGCCATTTTTAATAAAATTTCAAACCTCTGACCCTCTTGCTCCTTTCTTATATGCAGATCTACAAAGTCTTGCAAAATTTGATGGAAAGATTTGTAAAGACCAGTAAAATACCTACATCAGTGAGCAAACTTTTTTCCCTTGATCTGAATGACAAAGAAAATTTACGTGAAGTAAAAAACATTGATATAGGCTTCCAGACAAAAAAAATTCTTAAAGAAGTTACAGCAAATGAAGCTGAGATCCTAAGATTCCAGTTTGAAACTGGAATGTCAAACTGTCTTAATTAAAATGACAGAAAATATTGGAAAGATGTCCTCTAAAATATAAAATTGTCCAGGGACTATCATCTTTGGATCCTGGTCTTATTTATCATCAACCACAACAGGGCAAAATAAGATTCACATTGCTGCTAGATGAATTTTATATTCACAATAGAATTACAGATGTTGTTGCAGAGAGGGCCAAAGGGCAATACTCTTCCTTTGTGGGGAAGCCCATTCCTGTCTTGAGCTTAACATCAAACAATTTTTTGAAAGTAGAGCAAGTGTAAGACTTGATGATTTCTTTTCATCAATGCTGTTAGGAAACCAACATTACTTAGAGCTGTGGAATATTGTGAAGCTTGGTCTAATATTTTCACATGGAAATGCAACAGTGGAAAGTGGATTTTCTATCAATAAAAACTTATTAATAGAAAACTTAACTGAACACAATCTCATTGCTCAAAGAACTGTTGAAAATGCAATCAGGTTCTATGAAAACATCGAAAAGATTCCCATCACCTATACAATGCTAACACATGTAAGGGCTGCTCATAGAAGATACAAAGAGTATCTTAAGGAATCTAAACAAAATCAGAAATAAGTAGAAAAGAAACGAGTTGAAAAAAGGAAAATTTCCTTAGAGATAAAAAAACTTGAAGAACAAAGAAAGATACTGAAACTTCAGACAGCTAAAGAAGAAGATACTATAAAAGCAAAGATTCAGATGCTGGAGAAGAAGAAATCGAATTAGCTTTACTGATTTGTTTGAATTTTGAGTTTATATACTTTATGTAACTAGAACAGAATGAAAACAATTGTCTTTGTATTGTTCTTAATTTGTAATATGTAATGTTTTGTCAAATATGACACAAATAAAATAACAAGGAGAGCGTTGGACGGCTATGGGGATGGTGGAGGCCGATTAAAAAAAAAATAAATTAAACAAAATTGCATAGTTTTGATTATTTATTTCCTTTAAACTTCACAAAAATTATCACCTTCTGATTTCAATATATTTAAAGACATTTAGAAAAAAATTACAGTACCGTATTCAAAAATCTCGATTGTCAGGGAAAAGTTCTCAATATTGTCATGGAAAGTCAGGGAAATCAAAATATGAAAAATAGTGTGAACCCTGTTATTAATGTTGTATGCACTTGATGTTGGTTTTAAAACAATCGTGGCTTTAGGAGAAAACCTGAATTTTCAGGTTCCGCTTCAAGAAAATACATAAGAATTGGCCAAAATCATCAAATTTAACAAAATCTTTATCAATAATCATTATTATTGATGACCATACTAAGTGTTTTTAATTGACAGTAATATTATTTTCTATGTACTTATGTAAATATAAATGCTGTAAAGTTAACAAAACTTGTAACAATAATAAAAAAAATAACTGATTTTATTATTTTTGTTGCAGAAGATTTACAGAATTTTTATTCGACTCCAATCAACACGACTGTCCCGTATGATGCAATGAAAACTATGAATTTACCACCAAATTTACATATTCAGTCAGAACCTATTCGCTTCCATCCAGGTAACTTCAAGTTTATGTTAATATTCTGCATTCATTTTTTTATATGTCATGTATTCAGTTAAATTCCTTTATAATTACAGCGCATTGATGCTTTCTATCTTTGTGTAGGTTGTTACCATACTGCTAATTGCTATGCACTCAATGTCTCCACCATCATCCAGTACTAAATGACCACCAAAATAGTGGAGTCGTTTACAGCTTTATAATGGTGGAGGCACCAAAAGGCCTTGTCCAGTGCAAAGCAATTAGCAATTAAACAACAACCTACAACAAAGTTGAAATTACAAAAACTACTAACAAAATTAACATGACTAAGAGTAAGTTTGTGCTTTTTTTCATCAAATTATTTATTTGATCAAGAGTCACAAAGATGACTGTAGAATTGCATTCAGGAGGCCATTCCTGAACACACACTCATATTTATTACTTTCTGCAACAGTCGTCAATTATTGTTTTTGAAGACATATAACAGATGCTTGTACCTGTTATTTGCCAACTGATTAAACTTATATAAATTTGACAGAACTCGGCATATGTGATGCTATAACATTTCTGTTGGAGTGTGTATATATGAGCATATAGAAGTCTTTATATGTTTGAAAGTGTAAATCGACCATAACTCTAAATAATAAAATTAAATATAAGTGAAATTGTCATTACGTAAAAAAAACTAATGACATTTCATAGTTAGATAGGAAATTGATAGAAAACAAAATCATAGCAGAATTATAACAGGACCTGTTATAGAGGAAACAGCAGATAAGCCCTCAGTTCTTAGTTGCACAAAGATTGGTACTTATTTTGTTGGGATTGAACTTCACATTAGTGGTGTGAAATTCGATTGACTCCTCTGATTTTGGAAAAATTCTCTTCTTCAGTTATGATGTTAATATATTTAATTATTGTAGCATAATGGTTAAGTTAAACTGTAATATAAATTATTATTAATATTTATGTATAATTTATTAATATAATCTTATTGTTTTGAGAAAAATATTAACTCATAGTAACTGTTTACGATATAATAACTTAGGACAATGTTTTTACAATGTACAATACTGAAAAACGCAACATTGTTTACTCCAAGAAGGGGAACTGATTTGTTGAGTAGCTCCAACACTAGTGTGGTAGTGGCAGCTGCTTCCTCTAGCATATGTATGTTTCCTGTGAACAGTGACAAAAAATCCAAAATTACTCAGAATGATTAAGGAAAGTGTTTTGTAAAATATATGGACAGATACAGAATGGACAGTACTCAAAGGATATACTGAAACAGTGAATGCTTGAAGAAAAAATAAGAAACTATTGAAGTGGGAGAAGAGGTAGTTGGCAGATATCTATTAAAATCTACCTCATCTATAAAGAAGAGGTAGTTGAGGTAGATAATGGTAAGGGTGAATTGAAGATAATGAATATTAAGAAAAGATGAAAGAATAGAATAGATAGAAAGACAGAGATAACCTGGGTATATGATCAAATACCATTTTTGTTTGTATAACTTTTCAGTACATATAACATATAAAACTTTGCACAAGAAACAGCTTTAGATCTAATACCAGTAATTAACTAGAATAAGAAAACTTATAGGAATTTTGGGGAAAAAATTAAATGGTCTTGAATTTATTAGATTATTCTGTAATAAATTTATTTTTGTGTGTCATAAAGTCTATGGAACTCTTTTAAGTAAATGCACTTCAGTGTACAATAAAGAAACTAAACAGTTTTCTCAATCAATTAAAATTGCTACTGTGTTTTAAGTAGTAAATCTAATATTTGATTTTTATGTAGAGTATTTCAAAACATTTAGAGACAGGGACTGAAAACATCATTTAGTTTTCACATTGTAGTGTTAACACTGTTTTTAATTGACACAGTGTGGAGAAAATCTGTATTCAGTTGAAGCCTCTGACTTGAAAAGTTATGAGAATTTTCAAATAAGAATATACAGGGTGGCCCATATGTCAGTTGGCAAAATTGCAAATAGCACTTGTATTGTAGAGGTGCAGCAGGGATACAGATACAGATAACGCATACAGATAGTTAATAGCATAGTTCTCATGACCTACAAGGAATGCTCAAAATGGCCTCCATCCTTTTCTATGCAAATTTGACATCTTCGAAGCACTGAAGCACAAATTATGTCCGAAATATTCAGGGACTGTAGGTGTTCAAATTCAAATTGAATGCATTCCTTCAATTGTTCCACATCACGAATCTTCACGGAGTACACTGCATTTTTTAGTATACTCCAGACCGATAAGTCCATCGGGGTAAGATCAGGAGAACGTGGAGGCCATTCAACACGACCCCGTCTGCCAATCCATTCATCGAACGTTGCATTCAAAAAGTCTCTCACAATCAGTCCATAGTGAGGGGGTGCCCCATCTTGTTGCCATATTAACTGTTCTCGAATTGGCTGCAGGTGTTCAAAAAGTGGACTATTTTCTAGTTCCATCAACACTTCGAGAAGCATTTGTAGGTAACTTTCAGCATTCACTGTACCATTAAAAAAGTAGGGTCCAATGATCCCACCGGCAAAGATCCCTGCCCAAACAGTAATCCCCAGAGTGTTTAACTCTGTCTCTATCACCACATGTGGATTCGCAGTATCCCAGTAAACACAGTTGTGCCTACTCACTGTACCATTCAGCTTAAAAGTAGCCTCGTCACTCCAAAGAATGGTTTTGCAAAATTGTGGATCGGCTTCTTGTCGTATTGCGTACCATTCGCAGAATTCTGTACGCCTATCAGGATCATCTTCATTTAGGCCTTGGAGTAAAGTGGGCTTATATGGTCTCAACTTCAACGTTTTCTGCATCCTTTGCAGGCTTGTTCGAGGTATTCCATACTCATTGGATGCTTTTCGTGTTGATTTCTTTGGTGACTGCACAAAACATTGTGCAACAATATTTAAATTCTCTTCTGTTGTTACTGTTTTTGGCCTACCTGATCAAGGAAGTTCCGCTACCATTCTAGTCTGTTCAAATCTCTTATTCAGTTACGAATACCTTCTCTAGATGGAGATGCGATCTTTGGAAAACGTTCCGCAAATAACTCAACAACATCACTGCAATTATGGTCCTGTTTCCACCACATCTGCAGTACAAAAACACACTGCTCTGGAGATAGTTTTCTATTCATTGTCTCGCAAACAACACGAACAACAAAACAAGCGCTAACAACAGCATACACATCAACATCAACCTAACCTCAAATCTCAACTGAATTATGGGAACTACTGCTCTAGTCAAGTCAAGTAACTACTATGCTAGTCAATCGAGCGTCTACATACTGCTAGTGCCAACTGACTTATGGGCCACCCGGTATAATTGGATATTCCTTTACTTTAACTACTTGCAGTAATAGTAATGGTTCCACAAAATTTAGCCTTATTTGACTTAGTTTCTACTGAAATCTAACAGCATTCTAGAGTTAAGTTGAATGTGTTCCTTTGTGCGTATTATTGATAACATTTACTGAGGAATTCAGTGGACGAAGTCTGAAATACATCAAAAGTGAAAATGTGAAGTAGCAAATATTTTTTTTTAAATGGTAATGTAATAAAAGTATTGACAGGCGGTACTATCCCAATCTGTTCTATTATGTAATACATGAAAATTTGATATCAGTCAAACTGTGAGCTTAAACCCCCTAAGTGATGGATACGTAAACCCTCTACTTGGACTGCCTCTATCATAATATATTGTCCTCAGAATCTGGTATTGTCCTCAGAAGCTGTGAGTAGCAGTTGAAATCTCTGAGCCACTCACAGCTTCTGACGACAATCCCAGATTCTAGGAATAAGAATGTCAAGGGAAAAAAGTATTACGATGAAAGCAGTCTGAGTAGAGGGTTTATCTGTGAGCTTAAGGTCTGAATTTCAGAAGATAATTTATGGAAATGATTTACTTAGAATGAGAGGCCTTTAGGCAAAGTGGATTAATAGGCCCAAAGATAGAATTGTCACTAGTGCATTATCTCATAAGTAAAGCTGAAACTATAATGTATACTCATTCATCTAGCTAGAAGTTAATTTAAATGGTTTTTTCGTACTAAAAATGCCATTGAATTGAAGTTCTTCATTCAACCATTTGAATCATCTATCAGCTGTTAAATAAGAGGAGATCAAAAAAGATGTAAATGTAAATTCCATTGTACTGCTCTTAGGGTATCATAGAACTTGTGAATTAAACTCCCAAATGACTTTAATGGGTGAAATAGACCTAATATGATTTTTGCTGACTTCGTACTTGATTCATTTTCCTTTCTAACCATCTATTGCAAAAACATTTAATTTTCATTTTGATTTTGGTGGGGTAGTTTTAAAAAATAATTTTTAAATAAGTTAATAAGTAATTGTCTAAGTTAATGTCATTTTCTTTAGTAATATGTGAAGGAGTGTGAAAATAAATCTGTTTCTTGTATGTGATATCTTGAAAATATTCAAAACATGAAACACAGTTATAATCAACAGTTTACTAGTAATAGTAATAAAATTTGTGAACTCCAACACATAGTATCTAATCATGCTTACTTGCACTTATCCTGAGTATGTCATTTGTTTATATTTTGTTGATGAGAATAAGTCTAAAATCCTTATAATTTTCAAATGATGTATCTTATCTCTTTCCCTCTCCCCTTTCTATGTGTGAGTGCATGTGTGTGCGTGCACACAAGCACATGTGTGTTGGCTTAGATTCTATTAAAAATATGTAAAAATCTTTTCAGATACTGATACTATGTTCGGAGGAAAGACTGCATTTCAAAGAAGCTCTACAATTGTTTCCGGGATATACACAAGAAAGAAATATAAGAGCTACATTGTGGAGGACGCTGACCCATAATGCCATTGATGTTTATAATTGTATAGAATGATCTTGTGAAGAAAGTGTACATGTTACATTATTTAAAATAAAATAAACTTCAAATTAATAAATTCAGAATCAGTCAATTTTTTTAAAATTATAACTTCTACAATTTCATGTTTTTTTTATGTATTCCAGTGCCTTACTAATGTAGGAAGGGTTGTTCCACAAGCATTTCCTTGTTGAACTGTTTAATGATGCAGGTGTTAACATTTGTGCCTAGAAGATAATCATATGTGTGTTCTGCATATAACACAAAAATGTTATTCTCGTGTCTGTATTGTGTAAATAGATTCAATAATTTTTCTAATTAATAAGAATTGTTATTTGAATAACTGTCAGACAAAATGGAAACTAGACATTGGAGAACATCAGAAGACATTCTAAACCGATTATATATTTGAAGAATTATTCTTCCCTAGCTATAAAGTCATAGCCAAGCTACAGGCTCTGCTTTATTATAGCCAAAGCAGGCATATTTGATGCAGTTGGAAGAATATCAGTGAATTCCACCTATTACTTTTTTTTTAAACTTTTCAATAAAACTATACACTAGTATATAAGAAGTCTTCTGTGAACTAGAATCTGATCATCTACCTAAAATTTCAGGTTATCTTATAGTGCAGACATAATTAAGAAGCAACAAAGAGACCAAATTTGGTTCATTAGGAGTCTAACAAGCACTAGTGTGAAATTGTTGTCTCAAACATGCTGACAGTAATATGAAGTGTATTTTTACAAAAATGAGTTATTACTTACAGAAAATTCTGCTTACTGTGAATTACATTCTATGATACATTTTCAAGTGGAAAAAAGTTAAATATAAAAGAAATTCATCAGCAAATTTACCAAGGTGTATGATGAGAGCGTGATAAGTGACAGCAAAGTTTGGAAAGCGGTGGGAGTTAAATAACGGCAATACAAATATTTATAATGAAGACCATAATGGCTGACATTATTTTGTCACTGACAAACTTATGCTGTGTGTCAATAAAAATTGAGAGATGAGTTAGTTTTCTAAAAATTTTGTTATTTTTTCTTTTTAGAGTAATAGAGAGAAAGTTTCTTTACCACAAAAATTGTGCTAGTTGGCTTCCCCATAATGCTCCCTGAAACTAACAAGAATCAAAGAAACACGAACAACAAGGAATGTGTTTGTGAAATGAGACTTGGATCATGTATGTAAACCCAGAGTTATTAAACCCTGAAATAGAAGAATTAAACATACCTCCCTGAATTAAACATACCTCATTGCTAAAACAAAAATGTTCAAACAAGTGTTTTATGGGGAAAATCTGCCAGCTTCTGTTTTTTGGAACTGTAAAAGCGTCTTCCTTGAAAAATTCATGGAACATACAACAATAACCTTTGGTGTGTATTTTCAGATATTATTACAGTTCATGAGTGCCATACATAATCACCAATGCAACGTTTTCTCTTCTGACGTTCTACTTTCATGTCAGTGTATAACAAAACGCTGCCACCAATACAATAATGAAGTGTCACAAGGTGGTATAAAGAAGCTTGTTCCAACTTACAAACAATTCCTTCACAGTGGTACAAAACTGTCTTCACACGTATTGACAGCTGCACTGTTGAAATCTCATTATAGTTTCTTATTTCTAAAATACAAATGTAAACTCACTTCCTTAGTAATAGTTAAGTCCTGCTTACATACTATAAAGAAACCGCTTTCCATTCTAATTAGTCGTCTCTATTTTCAATTAAACGGTTCTCGTACTCTGAACGTCTTATCCAGTTGTCAATTTGTAAACGTATCTCACACAGACTGCGTCCGTCATGAACGCACGAATAACCAGTACCGAGATCTTCACAATGATAATTCTTACCTGTCCTTATTAGTTGTATTTGATTTCCCGATAGGCGCCAAATTGTTTCTATTAAAATAATTAAAATTTCAAAGTAAGTTGTCTTCTATTCGGTGATAGCAAATTTGAATTACCCTCGCAGACTGGCGGGAACTCGAATCTCACCTGCTGTTCGTCGTATTGCCAACGTCCAAATCTGGTAAACAATTTTGTTCACCGCTAAATTGCACAACTGTTATAAGACAAATTAAATCAAATGAAGGACGGTTATGAATAATCAGTACTCGTTTATTAATGCTCAAAATAGTTACTTATTGATCATTCAGTTACAAAAATATATTAATATAAAACAAAGTTGCTCCGGCTCGAAACTAATAATCTCTCAAAGGGTAGCTATGTTGGCTGAATAGTGACTACACCAGCATGTCTGCCGTCAATGTTTATTTTATGCGATTCATTCAGTCAACGAGTCCTTGGGGTTACGAAAATTTAAAACAACAAGATGTTATTAAAATACACCACCTTACATCAGTGGTTCTTATATACTAATAATGTTTAAATACAAATCGTTTCTGAGTGTTAAAAAGTGTGTGCTAGTTTTTCGTACTTCATACAGAGGTTAATTTATATTTACTTACAAGTTAATAATTATTATCAATCAATCCTTGAAGGAAATTGAGTTACCAAGTTCGGAGTGAGAGTTTTTGTGTAGTGAGAAAAGTTAATTTATTTATTTCTGATAATTAAGGTATACTTAACAAACTTTGTCGATTCTGGTGTTAATTCACAGGTATTCTTTCCTTATTGGGTTATACAGTCATTAATCTTCCATCATTTGGTTTTCTGCTTCATACGGCTTCTTGTTCAATTAATGAGAATTTTTAATTATTAAAATTGGGTTTATTGGCTCTCTGGTTTTTACTGTGTCTTTGTACACCTTCTTGAATCCATCTCTTATTAAATTTTATGATATTTCTTCTTATTTTAAATATTAATTGAGTCGATTATGGTTTGGCTTCCGTCTCTCTTGGTCGTCAATAATGGACTAATGTTTTATAACGGAATTAAATATAATAACGTTCCGTTGTTATGGCAACCACCCATACTCTCATTGGTTGAATGTATTTATATCTATTGTTATAATATTTGAATTTTAGTTCAAAATGAATAAATATTTTCTAATGGCTATTATTCTTCGGTCTTCTTATCAATGTATTAGATATTAACATAACTGTTTCTATTTTTTTTCAAAGATGATTTTGACATCCCACAAAGCTGGGTTTGTTCATGTATTAAAGTTTTGACAAAATGCTAATATTATATTATCACATATTTTTCTTATTTTATGTTTTTAATCTAATTCTGACATCTTATTATGGTTCACTAATTGTAATTAATGAGTTACTTGGTCTTAATTTTATACTACAATAGTTACTTGTTAACAAACTGTTTATTTTGAAGTTATACAGTTAGGCATTTTATAGGCCTAAGCTGTAATTGTCTATTAATTTCTTACTTTACGCAAATTAAAGATTATTTATCATTTCCACATGTTTTGCTTGTTGTCACTTATTACTTATTTAATTTTGGTATTACTTTGTGCTATTTTACAATAAATGAAAGTTATTATAAATTTACAAAATCATTTCTTGTCTGTTATTCTCTTTGTTTTTCTGTCTTTATCCTGATGGTTATTATTATGATTGTAAAATTTATCTCCTTATTTATATCTATTACTATTCTTTACACACTTCTGTATAACTCAATACTATTATAAAAACATAACATAAAAATAGGTTTATGGTCTGTTCATTTTTCAGCCATATTCCTTCTTATAAACACAACTCTTTTAATTAACAGTTGTGGTGAATTTTATTTTAACACCATCTATTCTATCATTATAATCATCCCTTTGATTAATTTATTAATATATGATGTTTTATTATCATTGTACCCATAACTCATGGTTCTTATTACGAGGGTAGGCTGAAAAGTAATGCACACATGCTTGTAGAACACAAACGAAAAGAAATAGCAAGATGGGGCAAATAGTAAATAAAAGTACATTTCCTTAGCTTCAAAATTATATATTTATTTTTCAACATAGTTGCCGTTAAGTCTAACACATTTCTCCCAACGCGTAGCAAGTTTTTTTATCCCGTCACTGTAATATTCTTCCGACTTTTCTCGAATCCATGACGCGACAGCTGCCTTCACCTCATCGTCCGAGGTGCAATGATTACTCTTGAGGTCTCTCTTGAGTAGAGGAAAAAATAAAAATCGCAAGGCGCGAGTTCAGGGGAGTAGGGAGGGTATGGAATCGGTTCAAACTTCAGGTTTCGCAGAGCATCTTGGGTTGCGTGCGAGGTGTGTGGACGAGCGTTGTCATGTTGCAAAATTATTGGCGCCAGGCTGCCTCTAACCTGACAAACTCGATGTCGGAGGTGTTTTAGAGTGATTCGCCGGTCATTTTGAATCAAATCGTCGACGAGTTTGCGATGTTCATCGTCTGTGGCAGTGATTGGACATCCGCTGCGTTTTTCGTCATCAATTACGGCTTTTCCAGACTCGCAACCACGAAATTTTATTACCCATCAATTCACAGTAGACCTATCAACAGCATCGTCACCATAAACAGCCTTTAAACGACGATGAAACTCATTAGGAATCACATTTTCAGCAGTTAAAAATTCGATAACCGCACGCTGTTTAACTCGCGTTGACATAGCACTACAACATGTCTCCATACTTCTGCTACTTAAAGCATATTGTTGTACGAAACTCCTTCAAACTGCGCATGCGTTTGGAGGGGGAATGTTACTCCCGAATGCCACCAGGTGCGCTTCTGTAGGTAATTTTGTTCATGTTCTACAAGCATATGTGCATTACTTTTCAGCCTACCCTCGTATCTAACATTATGAAATTAGTTATCTATCAACCTATTGTTTGTTGTTTTGGGGTTTCTTACCTTTGTCTATTTCTTTCTTAACGTTATGCACTGTTTCTATTAATTCATTCTTATCACTTCCACTGTTTGTCACTTTCACTTCCTACCTACCTCTCACTCTTGGTTTCTGTGATATTTTAAACACATATTTATAGTTATTCTTTCAACATTTTATGTCTTACTTTCTTAACATAATAAGGCTCTTAACAACATACCTTATCTACTAATAATTGTTTTACTTATTTCTTATGGTTAGTGTACTTTCTTTTGTATTATTTTATTCATTGTTAGTTATTAGATTTGCTTTACTCATTTGTGCTTTTTATCATTAATTTGTCTTTTCTTATTTTATTGTCTTTATCTGGCCAATCTCTGGGGTTGGGTCATAGTCATTTGTTTGTCAGTCTAGTCTATTCACTTATTTATTATTCTTGTTTACAAGTCTCCTTTTTACTTTCTCAATTCCATTTTATATTTTTTTCATCATTATTCATTAAATTATTTTACTTTTTATCATGTATCTAACATTTGTGGATACCCTATATATAGGGTCTGATTTCTGCAACGTTATAATACCCAAGTGTGTCTACATTTACATTTATATTTACAATTTTAATGTAAAAAGACATCCACACCTTGGTTGGTTATTACCCTGCCTAAATGTAATACATATTGTTAAAGCTCATATATAAGGTCTGAATAATTTTTAATAATATTATTTATGGTTGTTTGGTTATTGTACTGATTCATTTTGGTATTTTATTTATTATCAGTTATGATTATTAATTTCTAATGGTGATTTGCCATCATTTGAATCGTCATTAGGGGTAAGAATACATTATCGCACGTTTGTCAATGCTTATTTTATTTGTAAAGGTATATACTTACTGCTGTAGTTAATTCTTCATAAGTTAATACACTATTCTTCAGATTATAACTAGCGATAAACACATGAAAATTCAAAGTTCTTCGGTTTGGCGGTTTATCAATGCTGCCAAATGATCCTGAAGTAAACATAACCTTCTATCATCCAAAACCACTACTATTCCATCGGTTAAATAAGACGAAGTCGTTTCCTTACTTTTGTTCAAATACATTTATTCATCATAAGATGACATTTTTACTCCCTTTACAAACATTTAAGTAGCTAATATTTTACAAAAAACACAATTATTTATGATTTGAAACAATTATCTCAGGGTGGTCACAGTGTTTTAAAATCATCGTTGTTGATAAACAAGTGTACATTAATTATTGTAAGTGAGTTCTTTGAACTGCAACATACGTTACTAAAAAGCTGTTAACAATCATAAAAATATCAGAAAAGAAGAGTGATCACAATATAATTATATAAGGATTACTTACTTAAACTAGTACATGAAAGTTGGGTTATACATAAACATGTAACAGTACAGAATGGTTGATAAAGAAGTTTAAGAAATATTAATTCAACTACAGTATTGTACAACCTTTGGGGAACCTCTGTTTAACCGAGAGACATGTAAGTTTATTATGGAACATCAGACTGTTTATGTCTAGACAGCCCGGCTAGACGTATTATGTAACCGCTGGAAACTCAGTCTCTCTGTGAATTACAGAGAAACACGTAATTGCCACAAGCTAGTCTTCATCAGGAGGCCACAGTAGTGAGTCAGTCATCGTTAAACCGCTAAAGTAGACAGCAGAGCCGCGCGGGGCAGTACAGGAGCGCGCGGTTCTAGTAACTATTAATCTGTGCGAGCGAGTTACGTCAGTCGACAACACTCTGTTAGACCGTGCGGTCAAATAAAACTAAGTGCTTCAGAAAAATCAACGTCGGCCGATGAAATGTTATAACCCGTCAGTTATAAATTCGGAGTGAACTAAAACGAAGAACGAGTAAAACTACCGTGAGAAACTTTTAACTGCACCAACACCGAAGTTCGGAGTGATCGGGGAAATGGTGATTAACACGTGGTGGTGGTGAAATCGATTAGAACGTCTCCGGAATGGTTAAGTACCAAGAACAAATTATCAGTTAAATATCTTAAGCATCTCAAATAAATAATTCAATATTGAAAAATAAAGATTTGAAGAGCTTTATAAACGGGGTTAAAAAGGGGAATTATAAAAAATAAGGAAAAGTACTGGTTGATTAATTATATAAATTACTTTGTTATAGTTATGTAAGAATTGTTCATTTGTTAATTTCATACCTTTAATTTTATGTTTGAGATAAACGTTTTAATTTACCAGAAAAGATAAGAATTTAAGTAATTGTCATCCAAAAGTGAAAAAATACCAATTTTGCGTAATAAACGAAAAGTAATTTGTTTTAGTCAGCATAAACTGTGTTAACATAATTATTTCACAACGCAACCCAGATAACCCCTCTGCAACTGTTTTCGTCTATATGACCCTGGATGAAACCCAAAGGTAAGATAAAAACGAAGTCTTTATAACTTTAATAAAAATAATTATTTGCATAAAAATAGTAAGAGTCTCAAACGATATAAAGTGAGGTTATTCTTAACCATAAAAATCTATCATATTGGCTTCTATTCGTAATGAAATTACAGTAATTAAATCAAAACAAGTGAATAATAATGTTGTTTGTTTGTTGTGTTGTGTTACACGAAATATTTACAAGTGTTTACTAAGGTGCCATAGTACTCTTATATGATGTCCAACATCATTTAATTACTATTTAATTACTTCCTTTATTCTTTGTTACAACTTAATTAACTGCACTGATAATGCTTTATTCAGCATTCCAGACTATCACAAGCCATCACAACACTTCACTATCACTAAATATCAAAGCACGTTACATCTCACAGGTTAGACTGCCTTGTTTACAAATGTCACCCGTTGCACTCTGGGTAAAATGGCGGAATTATTTAATGTGGAGTCGATGTCTGTACTGTATGAAATCTCTCTGCGAACTAACTAAAATTATTCTTCTGGCCGCTGTTCCAATCTGGACCATCGGTGTGAATCTTGATCTACGAAAGGTGATTGGTGGAAAACAATGACATTCCACCATGTACATGTACTAATAAATGTTCTAATAAAATTATTTTCTTTCGTTTAAAGCGTGGGTCTTTGGCGTAGAGATTAAGAAAGTGACGCCAAACTTTTTAATGAAATTGAGCAAAATATATTATATTTGATATAATGTCCTTATGCGTCTCAAAAATGCAAACCTAGCTTTACCACGTCTTGGCATTTGTCCTGCTAATCATTTTAACATCTTACACGGCCTAAATCCGTCTAGTAATAACAAAGTTCACTTTTTTCAAGTAAGATTTGATACAATAATTTGATAAAATTATGGCTTATAACTAATTACTGATTGAATGATTGTTATTTACATTAACTAGGACATGTATAAAGTTCTTTTATAACAATTCTTAATATAATAAACATCTTAAATGGATAAAAATACAATGTTTTGTTCTAGGCTTCAGTAGGCCTGTAACATCCTAAGTTAGTTTTACTTATTGTACTACAATGGTTGAATACCAAGATTTTTTAACATTCAAAACTTATTAACAAATCATCCTACTAACTTCTGGTAAACTTCTTGTTCCTTCAGATATGCCAATTTCCCTGTATTTTATCACTGAATATTACATGAGTCCTGGTACAGGTAGTCATTCTGTGAGTTTTGCTTATATCTACTTTATATATTACTAGCAAAATACCCGTGCTTCGCTACGGAGTTTCACGTTGTACGTAATGAAAATCTTATTTAATTAATAAAGTTCAATTAAAGTAGGTTTCTTATAAATAAATAATTAAAACCTCTTATGTATTTTATTTAAAATAAACTATACATTTTTGTTATATGAAGTTGTGTTGAGTATGAAAACACTTCAGATTTTTCTTCAATTTATGAACTTGTAATGAAGAACTAATCATCGGATCATTAAAGAACTTCTTTGTACACAAAGTTTTTAGTTTTTCCTTCTGACTGAAGAATAACCAGACTGTCAGGAGTGCTAACTCTTGAACAGGCAACGTACAACTGCGCATGAGAGAAACAGTCTTCCCTCAGATCTACGCCAGCCATTTTCAAAGACTGTCCTTGAGCTTTGTTGATTGTCATTGCAAAACAGACTTTGATGGGAAATTGTAGTCTTTTAAACTGAAAATGGTAGTCTGACGGGATCAAAGGAATGCGAGGTATGAAAACTGTTTCTTCAGAACCACAGCCAGTGAATATAGTTGCCTCAACAACGTTCTTATGTAAAGATTTTACCTGCAGTCTGGTACCGTTGCAAAGTTTCGGTGGTATTAAGTTCCGCAGCAGCATAATGGGAGCCCCAACTTTTAGGTGAAGGTTATGTGGGGGTATTCCTGGAGGGTTGAGCGTGTGGAGGAACTCTACCGGATAATGCACAGCGTCTTCTACCTCTACTACGGAATCTACCGACTGATATTTTACAACATCGGCTGGAAGTTTTTCTAACAATAAGTTGTTAATGATTGCTGCTGTCTCATTGGGGTTACAATAGCTCTTTCTTTGAGCCAAGATGAGTCACTTGTATTCATTAAGTCTGAGTATATTTTATCTGTCAAAGTCTTAAGGTCTTTTACAACTTCACATAGGTTGTTTGGAATGTTAACTTTTCCATCTTCCTCTTTTAACTTTCCATCGCCAATCTGTAACAGTAAGCTTGAAAACTCTTCTGCTTTAAAATCACCTTTAAGATGCACCCGCATGTTCACTCTTAAGGAACGAACTTGAACTTTGGGCCAGAGGTAAGACGACTTCAGGCAGGCTTTAACTTCATCTGCTCGTGTTCCCCGAGGCACAACAGGTAAAGTCTGTCTAAAGTCTCCGGCCAGTAGTACTGTTATTCCACCCATCAGGTTTTTACTGCTACGAATGTCCTGTAAAGTTCTGTCTAGGGCTTCTATCCCTCGTTTGTGAGCCATGGTGCATTCATCCCAAACTATCAACTTACACTCTTTCAAGACCTTGGCTGTGTCACTTTGTTTTGAAATGTTGCAGAGTGGAGTCTGGGAGATGTTTAAATTCAGAGGCAGTTTAAAGGCAGAGTGAGCTGTTTTACCTCCATCCAGCAATGTAGCTGCTATACCTGAAGAAGCCACAGAGATGGCAATCTTTCTGTCTTTCCTAACGCTGGCAAGAAGTAGGTTTAGTAGGAACATTTTTCCAGTGCCACCAGGTGCGTCGAGAAAAAACAGCTGACCGAGTCCATCATTAATGTTGGCAATGAGCTCATTGTAAGCGTTCTTGTGATCCGCATTAAGTTTAGGAAAGTTCTCAGCAACCATATTAGAAAGCTGAACTGTAGTGTAGGAGAGCTCTTTCAGGTACTCGCGATTGACTGTAATAATGTTTGTGTCTTGAGTTGGTGGAGGTAAACCGAAGTCTTGGAGAGATTGGTTTGACATAGAAAAGATCATATTTTCAAGACATAGTAAGCATTTATTATAAACTGTGTCCTTGCAAAGTTCAATCTCTAAACCATGACTTTCAATCTCAATCTGCCTTCTTATGTCCTCTGATAGACTTTCTTTGTGTTTTTCCCAAAGTGCTAAGGGATCTGCAACTTGGCAAAACACCAATATTACAGAAAACAGCTCTCGGATTTTGTGAGGTGAATCTGAAATGGAAGCTTCTTGCAGGGTTAGGTCCCATTGCATGTCGTCTTCCAACAACCCTAATGCTCTACAGGCAGACTGGTACATAGGATGAACTATACCAGATACCTTTTTAAGATCATTGACACACGTTGGTCCTCGAATCTCGTGTAGCAGGAGATGCAGATAGAAACACTCGACATCGTTAGGATGTACAGTATATACCCTCCCAAGTACATGATCTTTTTTTACTCCTGGATGTCCTGGAACGCCTTTTCCTTGCTTTCTTCTGCAAAACTGGTTATTTTTCCAGACATAGTATGTTGGGACCTCACAGTAAAGAAGGCAAGGGAAATTGGCAAAGGAATTGGTTTTGCAGAGTTCGAAAAATGCTGTTAATGTGGTTTTTGGTGGATGTTGGATTTTGTCCAGAAGATTGTCGGAAGTGAAAAATACCCTCTGGCCATTCTCAAGGTGGACTGCTAACTGCACTACTGGTGGGAACCTTTCATGAATAGGTAAACAGAAAATACGCCAAACCGCTTCGGAAGTGCTGATGTAGCGACCTGATTCGTACTTAGAAACTTCATCCCACTCATTCTCCAACCTAAACACTGCCTGATCACTGCCTTTGTTCACATATTTACAAATATACTTTATCGACTTGACGGAGTTGCACAGTTCAACATTTATGTGGGCTAAGAAAGAGCGGGAAAGAACAGGATTGTACGGTACCACCCATTGGCTGTCTAGATCAACTCCTTTAATGTTGACCGAGAAACCACCATCAGCACGAGACCGTCGGCGATACTGGGGGTAACCATCATCCGCAGTTTGAGTTTGTGTTGCTAAAGGCTGCGGATATCTCTTGGTGCATTGGCCGTTTACCATGCAGGGCGAGTTTCTGTTAACATTTCCACAAGGGCCATGAATCATTGTGGACTTAACAATGTCATGAAGGGCAGGATCGACTTCAGGATCAGGGATCTCTGCACTTATCACACTGTGGATTTGATGGGGCATGATCCTATCCTGCAGCCAGAGCAGTATGTGCACGTGCGGTAAACCTCTTTTTTGCCATTCCACAGTTAACATGTAACACCTTGTTGGACCGAAAACATTGCCTTTTGTCAAGACATGCATCATTTTCTTTACTTTGAGGCAAAATATTCTGGCAATAATATCGTGTCTGTCTTGAGGCCTTTGTCGTGCACTTAATGCTTCTTGTATTTCGGTCCATTTAGGGTTACATGTAAATGTGATGAACAGATCAGGACGGCCGTACTTGCATACATATGTCATGGCGTCCTGAGTCCGCACGTGCATGTAACGGGGTCCACCTGTAAAGCTGGAAGGTAAAACAACCATTTTGCCTATACTATTGCTTTGCCCATCATTTTTGCACATGGAGTCCTGCAGATGCACATAGTTTTCGGTCCGCAGCTTACTCTGATTGTTCCTTACGAAGTTGAGTCTTTCTGTCTCAATTTTGGTGTACATGTCAACCAAAAATTGATTCAGGAGACTGCGATAAAGTAACAAATAATTTTGCTGGCCATCTCTCTCCATTATGCGGAATGAGTAAAATTCTGAAGCTGAAACAGTTTTTTTTAGAGGGGCTTTAGTGTTTGGGTTGCACTGTGGAATGGCTATGGAGTAACCATCTTCCCCACGACAGAACATAAGTGGATACTGCAAAGCGTCATAAGATCGATGAGTTTCACTTATGCGCTGTAACTTAGAGTCTCTGCTGTGGAGAATGATGTCCCTCTTTGCAAACTC
The DNA here is from genome assembly GCA_034769895.1 of Magicicada septendecula. Lineage (NCBI taxonomy): Eukaryota > Metazoa > Arthropoda > Insecta > Hemiptera > Cicadidae > Magicicada > Magicicada septendecula. The sequence goes on from CM068367.1 coordinate 824,817,918, forward strand.
CTGGCCTACGATCACTAAAGCCACCTCGTTTGTTGTGGGTGCATTGAACTGACCCCTATGTCCGTCTACGGGCTTTCTGTCTGCATGGATTACTACTTTGAACTCCTGGCCTTCTGGAACACTTTCCAATGCTGTTTTGAAATCGTTTATGTAAGAATTGTGATTGTGAAGCACTTTTTGAAGTTTGGCAACTAACCAAGGCTTTATGTTTGGAAAATTGTTACATCTAGTGTTTGTCTCCTTTTCGTCGTCTTCAAGGAAATATATTTGTAAAAATGAGGAATTGTTTGGAGGTGAAGACAACAAACTCCCTATCCTGTGGTAGACTTGACCTTGTACTTTAAAAGTTGGCGTGAAGTTCCCTTCTTTTATTTCTTTGGCTCCGAAAGATGTCATTTGGAAACAACCATTATATTTTCTTATGTTTACCAAAAAGTGTTCAGACTCTGGCTGTTCACTTGTGAGAAGGCTGTGGAGAGGTTTTGGTAGTTCTTTAATGAGAGGAAGGTGGACTTTTCCATTGCTACAACATAACCCAGGACTTTCCTCTTTCCACTTTTTAGCATTACACCATTTACACTGTATAAAATCACCAATAGATAAAATCTTGTCATTGTTGTAGTCAGTATTATAGTCATATTTAAAGCCCGACAAAGATTTTATCTTCCAGGGAATAAGTGACCTCTTTTCATTGTATTTTCTCACCGCTTCTCTGTTTACTTGTGGATGTTTTTCTGTGTATTTGGAAACAGATGCTCAGTGTACTTCAGGATTTATTTTATTATAGTTTTTAACTGCTGTGATATGAACTTCAGGGTTTTTTTTCGTTGTACTTTCTAACTGCCTTTCTATTTACTTCAGGATTATTCTCTGAATACTTTTTGACAGCTTCTCTGTGCCTTTTTCTTTTGCTGGAGTCACTGAACCTGGCACGACGTTTCCTTCCTCGTCGCTTCATACAGGGAGGAGCTACTTCACTTTCATGAGAGTGGTCCTGGGTTTCTGGTTCTGTTACTTCGTCAGGCACTGGAGGAGGGCTGTGAGAAGCAGTTGTTGGTAACAGTATCTCTACCGGAAGTAATGTAGGCGGCGTCTGCATTAGGGACGATTGTTGGTCATAAGGTGTTGGCATTTCATCTACTGGAATGATTGGCTCAAAGTGTGCCGACATCATGGGGCCTGAACACTTCATTCTTATAACTGGCTTCCCTTCGTCGGGCCCCCCAAATCTCATGATCAACGTGCCATCTCGATATACTTGAATATCATATGGGTAAAGTTCACCAGCAGCCATGATTTCACTGCAAGTAGCGTATGTGGTGCGAAGAGACATATGAGATTGGTATTGTGTCTTAGTTCTGTAATTTATGGTCCCACACGGCATCATAGTAAAGGGCTTGAACCGTCGCCAGTTGTTGGAAATGTGTTGCACGACAGTGGCCCGCAAATCATTAGCTTGTGAGTCAGTATCGTACATGAGCCATGATAATGAGTAAAAGAAACATGATCCATCACCTGTCATGGGAACTATTCGATGAGGCACCACTACACCATCGATGGATATGTGTTCCATTGTACCTTAAGAAAAAGAATAACCGAATAATTGCATATTTATGCAATGTTAATTGCATAATTAACAAGTAAAAATATTAACACTCACCTTAGTATGAATATAACTGCCTGTAGAAAATAAAATAGGCAGTCATTGAGGACTGCCGACAGAAGTGAAAACTTAAAACTATGAAATAACAGTGGTTTTTTTGGATATTCAAATTAATTGTAGTATCAAAAATTAAAATTTGTTGTAAATTAAAATCTTTAACATCAGTCTGGTTTTCACATCTATCGGCACTCCGAGCAACAATTATATACATTTTACGCTAGTAAGATAACTCCTAAGCCACTATGAAATACTCATTGCATGATGTACGCAGAGGTCAAATATCAAAAATAAAAAATAAATAATATCAAATTTTTAAACGGAAATATTGATACGAATATTGGAAATATTTGAAAATACATGCTTTGTTTATGTTATTCATTTTTCTATATAAAAATATTAACATATTTAGTACACACTTTTGTACTGCACAGTGATCCTACATTTGAACATTTAAAATAATGATCAAACTAAAACACAATTTAAACAATGCACAGTATACACACATTAAACTTTCCACGTAGTCAATTTAACTTTACTTATATACATATACACAACACTAATGTTACAATAGATCATAATTATTGCGTTAATTGTTAATACGGAAAGCCAAAATCGCGCTAGGGATCGAACACGCGATAGCAAATTCGGCAGTGTAAGAAACTCCAAAATAAAGTACGTAAACGATAAAAGTGTGTTAAATAGTATAAATAATAGTATTACACACAAGTATAATCTATACTTTCACTGCTGGCCACGTGCAACACGTCATACTTATAGCTACAGAGTCATACTGTTAACATTATCATGTCGGTGACGCGAACTCATAAGATTTTACCCATCCAAAAGTCGCCCAACGTGCCTATAGAAGTTTTCACTTCAAAAATACACTAAAAATACACTGGGAAGTATACTTCCCATAGCCCATTAAAGGGTTAAACGAATTTTGCGGAAAATGTGACCAAGTCCAATCGATTTCTGGTATCAAAATACCCTTAAGCACCAACTTTCGAGAAAATCGATCAATACAATTATTGCTCGCTTAATAGTATAGGATTAGATAGATTGACAAATTCTCAACTCTTAGTTTGTTTATTTACATTCATAGCAACAGCTATTTATTATTTATTTCGAGAAAATTGTTAGAGCCGTTTCCGAGAAAAAAAAGACATACATTTATTAATTAATTGAACTTCGAAATTTTCTCGACTATAAGAATCTGCAAACAACGAAGTTTTTTTCAATTTAAAACAATGATTAAAAACTCAGGACTAAATGTATTCGGGGTTTCCAGTAAACTGAGATGTCAACCACTTCATTTACCAAGTATGCAATTCCCGCGATAAATTTCAGTATTTGGTTTTTTGCCCCTTAGGAGTGAAAGTTTTTAAAACCGTTTCTTAGTGAGCACCTAAGACCTATGATGAAGCTATGTTCAAAGTTTCATTGATATCCATTCAGTGGTTTCAGAGATATCGTGATCAGTGAGTCAGTCAGTGGTATTTGGCTTATATGTTGTATGTAATGAAAATCTTATTTAATTAATAAAGTTCAATTAAAGTAGGTTACTTATAAATAAATAATTAAAACCTCTTATATATTTTATTTAAAATAAACATTAAACATTTTTGTTATATGAAGTTGTGTTGAGTATGAAAACATTTCAGATTTTTCTTCAATTTATGAACTTGTAATGAAGAACTAATCATCGGATCATTAAAGAACTTCTTTGTACACAAAGTTTTTAGTTTTTCCTTCTGGGTGAAGAATAACCAGACTGTCAGAAGTGCTAACTCTTGAACAGGCAACGTACAACTGGCCATGAGAGAAACAGTCTTCCCTCAGAAGGCTGTAGAGAGGTTCTGGTAGTTCTTTAATGAGAGGAAGGTGGACTTTTCCGTTGCTACAACATAACCCAGGACTTTCCTCTTTCCACTTTTTAGCATTACACCATTTACACTGTATAAAATCACCAATAGATAAAATCTTGTCATTGTTGTAGTCAGTATTACAGTCATATTTAAAGCCCGACAAAGATTTTATCTTCCAGGGAATAAGTGACCTCTTTTCATTATATTTTCTCACCGCTTTTACACCACCTTTGATATCATAACCTATATTTTTATTTATAAGAACCGTGGACTCTGGCCCCGACGTTTTTCGTGGGATCCGACCTAAGACTCCCCGGGTTCCATGGATGGACTCCGGGGAAGGCCCGTCGGACGACTCCCGCGCTACTTCCTACGCGGGAGACTTCCACCGATGCTATGGTAACCAGAATCTATTCTATTGGGTTGCCATAGTAACCAGATCTAATAGATTTTTAAGACCCAAAGGACCCCCCAGAGGATCGTATCGAAAAAACACCTGTCCTATGTTGGTTCTCCCGATGGGTAAAATATTTGTGCCAAGTTTGGTTGAAATCAGTCCAGTGGTTTAGGAGGAGATGTGAAAGACCCCAAAGGATCATATCGAAAAAACACTTGTCCTATGTTGGTTCTCCCGTTGCGTAAAATATTTGTGGTTTGTGGTCCAGTGGTTTAGGAGGAGATGTGGAAGACCCCAAAGGACCCCCAAAAGGACCCCCCGAAGGATCGTATCGAAATAACACCTACCCTATGTTGGTTCTCCCGTTGCGTAAAATATTTGTGCCAAGTTTGGTTGAAATCGGTCCAGTGGTTTAGGAGGAGATGTGGAAGACCCCAAAGAACCCCCAAAGGACCCCATCGAAGAAAACACCTATCCTATGTTGGTTCTCCCGTTGCGTAAAATATTTGTGCCAAGTTTGGTTGAAATCGGTCCAGTGGTTTAGGAGGAGATGTGAAAGACCCCAAAGAACCCCCCAAAGGACCCCATCGAAAAAAAAAACACCTATCCTATGTTGGTTCTCCTGTTGCGTAAAATATTTGTGCCAAGTTTGGTTGAAATTGGTCCAGTGGTTTAGGAGGAGATGTGGAAGACCCCAAAGAACCCCCCAAAGAACCCCATCGAAAAAACACCTATCCTATGCTGGTTCTCCCGTCGCGTAATATATGTGTGCCAAGTTTGGTTGAAATCGGTCCAGTGGTTTAGGAGGAGATGTGGAACATACATACCGTACATAGATGCATACATACAAAGGTTGGTGGGGGGGTTGCCCCTTAGGAGTGAAAGTTTTTAAAACCGTTTCTTAGTGAGCACCTAAGACCTATGATGAAGCTATGTTCAAAGTTTCATTGATATCCATTCAGTGGTTTCAGAGATATCGTGATCAGTGAGTCAGTCAGTGGTATTTGGCTTATCTATATCTATAAAAATGAATGTTTGTTTCTTTCTTTGTCCCGTATGCGTTCTTATACCATTCATCGATTGCGATGAAACTTCGGTGAGTTGTTGTGCGCACGCCCGCGAAGGTTTATGAATTTTTTTCGATGGGGTCCTTTGGGGGGTTCTTGGGGTCTTCCACATCTCCTCCTAAACCACTGGACCGATTTCAACCAAACTTGGCACAAATATTTTACGCAACGGGAGAACCAACATAGGATAAGTTTTTTTTCGATATGATACTTCGGGGGGTCCTTTGGGGTCTTCCACATCTCCTCCTAAACCACTGGACCGATTTCAACCAAACTTGGCACAAAATATTTTACGCAAAGGGAGAACCAACATAGGATAGGTGTTTTTTCGATGGGGTCCTTTGGGGAGTCCTTTGGGGTCTTCCACATCTCCTCCTAAACCACTGGACCGATTTCAACCAAACTTGGCACAAATATTTTACGCAACGGGAGAACTAACATAGGATAGGTGTTTTCTTCGACGGGGTCCATTGGGGGGTCCTTTGGGGTCTTCCACATCTCCTCCTAAACCACTGGACCGATTTCAACCAAACTTGGCACAAATATTTTACGCAACGGGAGAACCAACATAGGATATGTGTTTTTTCGATATGATCCTTCGGGGGTCCTTTTGGGTTCCTTTGGGGTCTTTCACACCTCCTCCTAAACCACTGGACCGATTTCAACCAAACTTGGCACAAATATTTTACGCAAAGGGAGAACCAACATAGGATAGGTGTTTTTTCAATGGGGTTCTTTTGGGGGTTCTTTGGGGTCTTCCACATCTCCTCCTAAACCACTGGACCGATTTCAACCAAACTTGGCACAAATATTTTACGCAACGGGAGAACCAACATAGGATATGTTTTTTTCGATATGATACTTCGGGGGGTCCTTTGGGGTCTTCCACATCTCCTCCTAAACCACTGGACCGATTTCAACCAAACTTGGCACAAAATATTTTACGCAAAGGGAGAACCAACATAGGATAGGTGTTTTTTCGATGGGGTTCTTTTGGGGGTTCTTTGGGGTCTTCCACATCTCCTCCTAAACCACTGGACCGATTTCAACCAAACTTGGCACAAATATTTTACGCAACGGGAGAACCAACATAGGACAGGTTTTTTTTCGATACGATCCTCTGGGGGGTCCTTTGGAGTCTTAAAAAACTAACTTATTAGATCTGGTTACTATGGCAACCCAATGGAATAGATTCTGTTCTAAATATATTATCGCATTAAATTGAAGACCACGCGAACGAAGTCTTTATATATTATATATATACAAACACTTTCTTTCTTTGAGTGGCATTGCAACGCATGCCGGGTACTCGCTAGTATAGATATAGATTTACATTGTTACTGTTTTACATCAAAATACTCCTCTCGCTCCCCTTCAAGTTTTGTAATACTTTCTGTTCATTGAAACAGTCTATTATTCTTATTATTTCACTTACTAAGCTGTGCATCATGTTGTTGCAGGTGCTGTTCACATTATTTACAATATTATTAAATTATTAAGGCGAATTATGTTCTGGTTTACTACCATTAGTTCCTTCAATTATACCTTTAGGTATTAATAATATTGATAAGCACTGTTCATTGTTATTTTAGTAGCTTTATAAAGTACTATTCAAGTGCTTTTTACTACATCTGATTTTATCATGTTAATTACATTACTGACAACAATTACAATATCCGTTTGTCATAAAATCTGTTTAAGAACTTTCTTTAAGTGTTCTAGTTTCATCCAAAATTAACATTCACTAGATTTATATCCCTTTTGTATAATTTTTTGTAATCATAATAGTGATTTTCTACAGCAAGTTAGGTTATGTAGCTAACTCTGACTCTTATTGTTTAATTTCATTTCACATTTTGGTTATTCAGTATTGATGCTAATTGTTAAGTACTCTTTGGTTGTAGTACTAATTACTAATTCTTATTATGGTTACAGTTATTCATGTTACTTATTATAATCACATTATTACATTATTGTGAATAATCAGTCCTATCTGACATTCAGTGGTTCTACATTATTTATAACCTTTAAACACTAAATACAATCTTATTGTATACTTTTCTACATCATTATACATTTCCTAATTACAAGTTCATTATTTCACTCTCCTTATCAGATTTGTTATCTTTTATTTTAAGTTTCAAAAATAATTATGGTCATTTCATTTGGGTATGCATTGTTTGTTATGTTAATAATTACTTTCTTCTTCATTTTATCATTTTAATGGTTCTTTATGATCCCTTTGACTTTCTTTATTTCCCATTGGTTTATTCCTTTATGAGTTATGCTTAGGTTTTACTTAGTTTATTCTTGGCAAGTTTGTATAATTAGTTTTCTCACTCTTCCAATCTGTTGGGTATTTTCTAGTCGTTTCACATCTTGTCTTTAGTCCAGTTAGTCTTTATTGTCATTTCTTTTATGTTAATCGACCTTTAAATTATATTTTATTCATCTTAATTATGTTATTCTTAGATCTTCTCTACTTAAGAGGTTTATTACTTATTATTCCTTGTGGTGATGGACTGCTTTATTAGATTCATTAGTGTTATATTAGCTTGTGACATTTCGTCATGTTACAATATGCATAATACAATACATATAGAGAGGAAATGTTCAGTAATTAAAAATGAAACGAGAAGTAGAATGGAGGATCTGAAAACAATGGTAAAGAAACCAATGAGGATCTGGAAAATGTAAACTTAACACTAAAGTGGTAAATGAACTAAGGCAACCTTTCAACATAAACAGGAGCTTATTCACTTTTATACATTTGCCTCAGGTAGAAACAACCACTTATTTAAAGAATAAATAGATCTGAAATCCTTTTATTATCAGTTTTTCCCATTGTAGACTCAAATGGGAATTCGACCAGTGATGTTTGCTCCATAGGTACTATGTGTATAATCATGAGTACATCTTTTTTTACTAGAGTTTAGGAGTACACATATTAATTCAAAGATAAATTACATGAAAAATTATGTAGTGAAACATACTTTTATAAAATTATGTACATTATCACCAAAGATGTAGCTTAGCACATGTTGTTATTATGAGCTATAGTTTAACATGCTTATTAAAAAGACCGCACACAGTTCTCTGCTGAAGGTATTGAGAAACAGTTTCAGGTGTTATTATATACTTGTACTTGTATCCCTATTTAGAGTATGTTTATAATGAAAATATTTATATTACAACACATGGTAAAGACATTATGCTTTTAAAAAATAGCCTTTTAATGTTGTTTGTTTGGCGATAGCAATTTTCTTTTGAGTTACATAATTTTTTACCAAACAGTAAAGTTTACTACACTGTTCCACAGGATTCTCCCCATACTCCGTATTGAGAGTAACTCAAACATCTTTGATCCGCCTAAAAGATTTACATTTTTTTTCAAGCTACTGGTAGTTCTATTTTTTTTCTTTTTCATTTTGTAAATCATCATTACCAATTTCTGCAAAAAGCAGAAAATTACTGTGTTGCAAAAGTACAGATAGTACAGATTGGCATTTCAATAAGTTTCTGTTGTAAATACAGAAATTTTTCTGACCTAACTTTATAATCTTCCTGAAGTCAAGCCTCCCAATTGACCTCGAAATCATCACAGCATTGTAGACTCTATCTTCGTCATATGGCAGTCCAGCAAAAGTCTAATGTTCTTGCAGAATTTCATGTAATGGTTGCACCTACAGATCAGCTTTGCTAATTTGAATGGCATATTTTCTAAAACACTTCTTAATAGAGGTAACAGCAACCTCGTTTCAGGCTGACTTGATCCAGGATACCATATCAAGGACAGTGATTTTGTCGCCAAGTGAAATGCTGAATTACTGTCATCCATGTGGGACACAACAGTGGTCGAAAAAATCTTTTTTAATAAGAAAGTTTAAATGTCTGAATTATCCCTTGGTCCAATGGCTGAAAATGGTGTGTCGTGTTTGGTGGAATAAATAAGAGTGTGACACCTGCTGGACGAAATTGGCCACTAAGAGTGGACAACGATGAAACTGGATGACAAAATATTATTACGCCATCACAGAACAATCTACGTGTTTATGGAACTTTCCAGAGGGATCCAGAATATAATGTGGTGGTGTACGTGACTGTTGACGCATTCGCGAGACTTTTCTCGAAGCCGCCAGCCGTGCAGACTGTGTCAAGGCCACAATTAATTACGTAGTACACACACTGGTGCTAATACACAGTTTGGAACCTTCTGGTCTGTGCGCAGATGTATAAATAAATACAAGGCGGCAGTGACCTTAATTTTCAGTATAGTGGCGATATATTTACAGTGCGGTTCGAGTTATTATCGGGTGATATTACCATGTACATTCAAGTGGTTATTAGTGAAGTGTTGCGTTTTATAATCGGGTGGGATAATTGTAATACAATTGTGTTTTAATATTAGTGGACATTTTATTGCGTGTGAACAATTTTATTTGATTTGTTGTAAGAGACTGTGTTGTTAATTACGAACTGTTTAACTGTGAAAATTAAAGCTGGTGATTAGTGACTTAATTGGTGTCTTGTACTTATATTGTTTTCCACTGAACCTACGATGATCAAGTTAGACCGTCGTAACAATATTGTTTGCATTTTTTAATTAATTTCTTGCAACCAGTCTTAAAAAATGCTGGATGTTATCCACACTTTTTGTTAGCATGCCAACTAATGTTCAGTAATGTTGCCTCTGAATTTTTGAAACAAATTATTGATGATTTTCCGATAACTAATGGCTGCTCTTTTTTGCCAGCAGCACTACAGTATAACATTATCATTAGTATTTCTTTAGCCATTTTTCCATCCTTACACACTTCATTTTGTAATGTTAACTATTTATTTAATACAGCTCTAAAATATATCCAGTCTTATCAATGTTGTAAATGTCACTTAATTTGTATTATCCCAGATTACCAGGATACTTGGTAACCTGTCTTTCCAGTCATTGACTTAATTAACAGGTACAGCCACAGCTTCACCTTAAAATTTTATTGATTGATATGTTGTGCCGCTTTCTAAAACACCCCATCCACTCCTTGCTTCCTATAAAATTTTCCACTAACCAGATGATTTTTTTTCGACCACATTTAAACCACTTGTAAAGATTTTCCTATACTCATCAATACTTTGATTTGCATTTTTTTTATGCCTTGATTTATATTGGATTCCCACTCTTTTAAAATTTGGTCTTTATTTTGGATTATGCTGATGATCTGTGTTCTGCATTTAAAAACTCTGGCAAGTTTCCTTGCTGAAACAACTTTATCACATTGAAAAGTAACACTTCTCTGAGCTTCTAAATGTAAACACTCTCTTCCCTTGTTACTCATTTTTTACACACTCTTAAACTACACTACAAATTTCAAGAATACTTGAACACTTAGGCATGTGCAGATCCCTTGCAGCAATTCAACGTTACTACTGTTTCAGCAATTCAGAATGTTCACTTATAACTGATGGCTTATTGTTTCAACATTATAGAAACTTCAACAGTGTACTGTATACAAATAACACTTTATAAATTTAAGGTATGTACGGGTAGGTCTTTTATCGTGTCTTTTAGTTGGGTCAGGTATAAACACTACTTGATTGTTCTTAGAAATCTGTATTGTAAAAATATTTTGTTTACTGTATTGTATGCCATGTTACCATTTAAGCAAGTGAACGAATACATTATGGGCTGACTGCTGGCTGAGGGAGCAGATGACCATTTAATACAGGGGAAATTTACATTGGTCTTATGAAAATACAATCCGTTCCTCAGAAAAGTGGCTGTTCATAAAGGTGACTGATCAGTAAAGGTGGCCGTTAGGTCAGGTTTTACTGTACTTGATTTTTTTGTGCTGGACTTTGATTCGTCCAGTGTAGGAAAAAATTATTTAAAGTTATTACTGTGTTTTTCAAACTAATTCAGTAAAACTAATTTATATTAAAGTAAATGAATTATTTTCTATGAAATGAATATCTTTTAACAAATTTAACTACATCTATTTACATCATACTTTGAATCATAAGAATTAAAATTATTTTGTATAATATAAAATGATAATGGGATGTTTTGATTTGTAAAATGTCTATTCGCTTTAGTAAGTTCTGTCATAATACTTGTAGTTTAACAAAATAATATTGCCAGTTACTTTTCTTAAAGATGATTTGTAAATTCATTGTTTGTAATGTAATTTGTCAAGAATGGCTAATTACAGTTTTGCTGAAATGTCAGATACAGGTCTCTTGTCAACCTTCAAAGTGCAATTGGAAGGATTGGAAGTGTACTTTACAAAGAACACTTTACCAATGAACCGAAACTTGCCAAGTGAGATAATGCTTATTAGACTGTATAATTGGTTAAGAGAAACTGGACCCTTTGTTCCCCAAACTGTTGATCAGGGTAGAATTTTTATAAGAAGGAAATAGTATCCAACAGAATTAGGGAAAATCCTGAAGTGAGTACAAGGAGAAGAAGGAGAAGTGCTAGTACAATAACATGACTGTGTGTAGAATTTCACAAAGCCAACAATTAAAACCAAACTGTCTACAAAGTGTACAAACCCTTGAAGATGTTGACTATGAACAGAGTTGAGCATTTGATTTACTTTGCTACACAAAATTGCAATTGAATCTCACTTATTTGGTCTGTCATTCTCAATGATGACGCAGGATTTACACAAATTGTCCATAATAATCATTAATGGGTAGAAGAAAACCATCATATTAATCTCATTGAAAATCATTTCTCTAGTTTGTTCTAAATTACTGAGATGATTTTAAAAAAATGATAATCACTTTAAATAAATTTAGCGTATACTGGAGTTTACAACGGAAGTTCAGTACAAAAAAAAAATCAAGTAGTGAGAATTTATGGGTAGGCTGCTTTCTGCCATAATTCACTTATTTTTTATTGGATTTGAACAAACAAGATGCCATTGTGGTCACATTGAAAAGCTTAACATTTTACTTGATAATAATAATTGTATACAGAAATATTAGTGATTAAATAATTGAAATAGCTGCAATTTTTAATTTTAATTTTAGACAAAAAATATTCAGGATTTTTTTTTTATTCATTAAGAACATTAATATAAATGTGTGTACCAAATTTAATTAAGATGTCTCATTCCCTTCTCTTGATATGAAGTTTTTCTTACTAAAAATGAAGTTCAGTCAGGTGGAAAATGAGATGTTCATGGACCTATGTTTATAGGAATTTTTTCTTATTTTGATGCATGGAATCCTAATATAAAGTGAGGAGACATTTTATGTTACATCTTGTATTAATAATTACATACAGGGTGTCTCGAGGAGTGCATTCTACAGGCTGAAATAAGGAAGAAGTTTCATATAAACATAGGTCCAAAAACTCTTCTTTTTTTATTTATGGCTTGTGAAAGATTTCAGCTTGATTTCTGTCCCATTGCTACAATTAAGCCCTACTGAAATTCTTGGAACTTAAATTAAAGGTTAAATTTGATGGTTTCATATGGTTTTTGACCTGAAAAATTGATAAAAGAGGGTTTCAGAACTGTATCATGAGTAGTTTTATAGAAAAGTTTCGGAAATCTCAAAAAAGTGGTATCAAAAAACACTTTTAGTTTTGATGTGAATTTTCTTGTTTAAATTGGCAATAAATAAATGTAAAAATTTGTAAAGAATTTAATTATGAGAAATTTGATCAGGCTGTTATGAGACCATTATAACAAAATCAGATTAGGTTTAAGTCGCCGAGGCCATAAGCAAATTGAAAAACCGTAAAGCACCTGGTCCTGGAGGATATATGCGGAAATGATAAAGAATGGTACAGACACTTACTAAGAATGATGACAGAAATGATTAACAAGTGTATTGAAAGGAAACAGGTACCAGTGGAATGGAAAATAGGATTCATGTCCTCATTGTTCAAGAAAGGAGACAGACAGCAATGCAGTAATTATAGAGGCATAACTGTCACACCAACCCTTAGCCGTCTTTATGGCAGAGTCTTAAGAGATCTAATTGAGGAGGAGTACGCAGAAAATGAAACAGAAGAACAGAGTGGGTTTCATGCTTGGAGATCTAGTATGGATAATATCTTCTGTCTTAAACAACTAATAGAAAAAAGACTATCTGTAAATCAAGAGGTTCACCTTCTCTTCATAGACCTGTCTAAGGCTTACGACAATGTCCCCATCTCTAAATTGTGGGAGGTTCTACAGAACACTAATATAAACCACACTCTCATTCAGGCAATACAAGAAATTTATAGAGACTCCAAAATAAAGATCTAAATAGAGAAAAAAGTGTCAGCAGGGTTTACGGTGTCGAAAGGTCTAAGGCAAGGGTGTTGCATCTCCCCGACATTGTTCAAAATATATATAGACACAGTATTGCAACAGTTGAAAAGAAAGTGCAGAGGTATGGGAATTCCAATAGATGGAACCCATATTTTTACATTACAATTCGCGGATGACCAAGTCTTAGTGGCACAAGACAAAGAGGACTTGGAGTATATGACTCAGAAGATCAAAGACGAATACGAGAGCTGGGGACTGTCAATAAATCTAGGAAAGACCAAGTATTTATGCGTGGGAGGTACTGAAACCAACTTGCAATTGGAAAATAATGAAGAAATTGAAAATTGCCAGGCATATAAGTATTTAGGAGTACAGATAAAGCAGGATGGCAGAGATACAGATGAAATAAAGGAGAGAGTAGGCATGGGATGGAGGGCTATGAAAAGGCTAAATAGTATATGGTGGCATGACCAGATAACTAGAGGAAGGAAAGTACAGATATACAATACTATCGTAAAGAGTATTCTGTTGTATGGTGCTGAGAGTTGGCGAATGACAGAAGCGGACAAAAGGAAAATACTAGCTGTAGAGATGGATGCACTAAGGAAATCATGCAGAGTATCCAGGCAAGAGAAAATAAGAAATTAACAGATTAGAGAAATGATAAATGTGAAACATGCAGTAGTAGACAAAATAGAAAGAAGACAGTTAATTTGGTGTGGACATGTTAAACGGATGGGAGGAGAAAGGTTGCCAAAAATGATAATGGAATGGTTATCCCTGGAGAAGAGGAAGAGGGGAACCCAGACGATCACGGGGAGAGAGTATCCAGAAAGCTCTAAGTGCGAGGAATCTGACCGAAGAACATTGTCAGGACAAAAAAATATTGGAGAGAAAGTCTGGAAATCAGACAGCGACAACAGACGCCATAAACCGATGTTATATATTACAACACTACACGGTTTTAATTATTTAATGTCCGACAAATCTTTATATAACACTACAACACATTAACCTCATGTGGTTGATGAAGATGGGTGTAATCGTAATAATAATAACGGTATGTAATCTGGTTAAAAATCATTTCAATATTTATTAATAAAATTTCTTATTTGTGTTACGAATCAAAATCATTATTATTTGCACGTCTAATTATTACACATAAGTAATACTCTTATACTACACATAGACATATTATACACCTTATATTCTAATACATCATTATAATTTTTATATTACTCTCAGCTAGCTCATTTGTGTTATACTGATTATATTATCTAATCTTCTACTCATCTAATCTCTTATTAATTTATTGCATATGCATTGCTTTCTAATAGAATTCTCTAATGACTTTATCTATTATAGATTTCAAATTATAGCTTCTGCGTTACTGATTATCGTTAAACATTCTTAAAGATCACGTTAATTATTATACACAAATATTTACAGTTATAACAATTTATTGAGTAGAGTCTTTGGCTGCGACAGTAGTTGATCAGGAAAGAGTTGTACTCTTGAAGCAGAGCCTCCGGCCGCATCAGTGGTCAAACAAGGAAGAACTGTCGTCCGGCAGAGCCTCCGGCTGCCAAGATGATTGAACGAGAAAAAAAATGATGTTAGCGTGTCCCCTGTATTTATACCCAGGATGCCAAAATCATGTCTCGACAATATTCTGCATGTTTGAGATTGTCGAGAGCGTCAATCTTAACCTACGCTGCTCGAATTGCGAAGTCTTTTGCACATTACCCGATATTCATTCTGTCGGTAATTTATATGTGTTCATCATGCACAAACCGTTTTTCTTTATCTTAATTAACATAAGTACTATTTATTTTTATTCTCCTATAATTACACTTTTTATCCATTCTTCACTATTTTTTATACACACATTTGTCTAATTTTTATACACATTTTGGTGTATTTGGTTTTGTGCTATTACGCACACAAGTATTACAAATAAAATAAATGCAAATAATTTATAGCGTTCCTGAAGGGTGGGGCTTTTCAGGAATGGACAGGTCGCACACACACGTAACATACACATGTACACAGAGCCAGAGCAGCTGGCGTGATTTACCTGTTCTAACATGAAAATTTGTTTGTTCATATTGCAAGCTGAACTATTATTATTAACAAAATGCATTATTTATTTATTCTAATTAATTATTTTAATTACTTCATGCAATGCACAGTAACCTACACATTTGTACTGTTGCAATATATATAACTAATTGAAATATTAATTATTTGGTTTATTGTTTGTGTTCAAGGTCTCTGGTGACAATTAAAATATCTAGATACATATCTATGGTGTTGTTTAAGTGTTAAGTTAAGTATTGTGAAAATAATATTCCTAACAAGTGGTGTGTGACAGGCTGTGTATCTATGGTGTTGTTTAAGCATTAAGTATTGTGAAAATATGCCTAATAAGTGTTGTGTGCCATGCTGTAAGGGCAATTACACTAGTGAATATAAGGTGCATGTATTTAGTTTTCCATTAGACAGAGACATTTGCAGAAAATGGATTGCTGCTATACCCAGAGTTGATTTTACACTAACTAAATACACAAAGGTATGTGATTCACACTTTCATAAAGATCACATAGTCTGGAATGTAAGTCATCAAGATCCTAAGACAGGACAAGTTATAAGTGCACCTTTAAAGTATCCTAGGCTTAAACCAGATGCAGTTCTAAGTGTTTTCCCTAACTGTCCTGATTATTATCAGTTTTTAAAGAGGTAGTAAACATATGTCCTACATCAAGACTTGATCATAACATGTTGTACATATTTATAAAACATCTAATAATCAATTTAAAGGAAATAGGGTATAAAGTTTTTTGTGTAGTGAGTGACAACAATGCAATAAACAGTAAAGCAATGAACAATTTTTCAAAAGAGAAAAAGTTAAGCATATTATCCTGTTGATAACAAGAGACCATTGTTTTATTTATTTGATTCTGTGCATCTCTTGAAATGTATTAGAAACAGCTGGTTGAATTCTAAGCCATATCAAGAACTAAAACTTTGAAAGAACTATCCAGACTTTAAAACTTTGAAATGCGGATTCCGCATTTAAACCTCACTGAGGAAGGAGAAAACCACTCCGAAACGACATTTGAGGAAATAACAAAAAGTAAGTTTTTCACAAGTGAAAGTACCTTAAATATTAATTGTTAAAGTGCTGTGAAAGAAGTGATGAACATTCAAAATAATATTTGAAACTGGAACTGAAAAACTTGCTACTTTCCAAGCCTTAAAACGTCTGTATGAACTTGAGTATGATAAGTTGGTGAAATATGGATATTCTTTAAATTTAAAAGCTCTCTTTCCATCAGTCCTTGAAAGACAAAATGTGAAATTAGCATTAAAAATATTTAATCCTTATGTTATGCAAGCATTACTCCACTTTGGTAGCAGCATCAATAACTCTAAGGACACTGCAGACTTTATTAATATTATTCTTACATGGTGGAAAATTGTAAATGTAAAAACTCCTCACAAGGGGCAACGTTTAAATGTTGAATATCAAGAGCCTGTTGTATCAACAAATTCATCAGATCCTAAATTAGAATTTTTGGATAAAATGTTGAATTGGCTTGATGTTTGGAAATTAGGAAACTTTTCTTACAGATTGACATCTCAGACACGTGCTTCCTTAAGTCACACAATTTATGGAATGATTCAAGTAACCAAATTTTGTTTTGAAGAATTTAAAATGAAATTTGTATTATATGGGACGTTTCAAACAGATTTACTCGAACAGAAATTTGGAAAATACAGGCAGCTTGCAGGTGGACAGTACAACATTTCTATTCGTCAACTCTATGAATCAGAAAAAAATTGGAATTCAGTCACTATTATCACTAAAATCAAAAATTTTGGGATTGTGCAAGTAATGTCATTTCATGAGGATTCAGATTTAGTGCAGGAAGAACAGTCAAATATTTCATTCTGGCCTGAGATAACTATTGATATTGATGTTGAGGAGGTTCAGAATGATAGGCCTGTAATAACTTACTTAGCTGGATACTGTTGTTACATAGTTTTGAAAAAGTGAAGTGTGACTGTTGCAAAGTTAAATTAGTGCTCACTGATGAACTACTCGTAGAAAATAAACACACACTTATTAAAAACCTACCCAGAGGTGGTTTGTTATATCCAGTAGATAATGTTGTTCATACATATCCAGTTAGTCCTTCATACCTACATTTTTTTAAACAAAATTCTGCAAGCCTATGAAGATGGTTTTTTAAATGTACATAATAAAAGAATGTTTTTGTGTAAGTTAATTGTAGAGTATGTTACACAGAATGGCTTTTTATCAAAATTTTCTGGATGCAAGAATCATATTGATGACTATATTGTAAATATTTCAATTAATTGTAGTGTAAATACATTATTGAAAAATTACTGTGGCAAATGTAATGACAATCTGGGGAGAAGAAATAAAAGTAAGAAGTTATGTACTCTAGCATCATTATAATATAAAGCAAGAGACAGTGCAAAGTGTATGTATGTATGTGTAAAGCATTTATCAGTAATTTGTATTAGTGTACTTAGAGTGTATTTAGAAAATGTTTGTAGGCCTAAACGTTTATGTCATCTGCCTGTATGTGAAAGAAAACCATGAAAAATATGAAAGGTAAGTGTATATTATAATAGTGTTTTTAAATACATACTTTTTATTTGTTGTTATTATGAAAATTGTAGAAATAATTTAAGAAATATTTTCATTGTAACCAAACTGTCAAATGTTTAACAGTTTTTTTTAATTTTTATTAGGCAAGTAATGTTTAAAATGTTGCCGGTAATGTAAGCGTGTATATAAAGTTTACATTACCGCCTCCATTTGATGACATCATCACGCAGCCTGTAGGTCTCCTTGTCTATACAGGGGGTAATGGTCACAGGCACAGGTCGTGACATGCACCCCCCCCCCCCGACTCCCTCAAGTCTTGCACCATTCTTAGCAACAGTAACAGTGATCATATTTGTTTTCGTGTATTTTCTGATGTTATTTTCTGTTTGTGTTATTTTCTGACTTGTCTGGAACACTGGAACAAGTAGTCAGTACAAGAATTAGACTAATAGTATAAGTAGTAAGTATATATGAGTGGTGAATTATTATTTTTTACAAAGAATGAGTGAGAAAAGGATAAAGCTCAGTGGATCGTTGTATCAAAAACTTGCAAACGAAAAACGTGAAAAAGAGACTAAACTTTTAAAAACTATTAAAAAGGTTGAGTTTTTTCAAACCTGTAAACAAACTAAATAATGTGCAAGGAGACTCGTGTCAACAGCATGATATTGCATCTAGTTGTGAAAATTTGGAAAAATCTAATGTAGATTATACTGGTTTTGATTCTGAAATCAATGAACACTTAAACAGTGAGTGTAAAGGTGTGGATTTTAAATTGAATGGGGCTAATAAAACTGACGTTAAATGTGAAGTAACAAATAAATGTTCAGATATCTTAAACACTAATGACACTGTTAGTGATGATCCTATTGAGTGGACAGTTGATGATACAACAATTGAAATACTTTTACGCAAAAGTATTAATCAGAACAAGGAATGTGACTTTCAAAATTTCAAAAGAGTTTTTGGCTGTAAGACCAGATATTTACATAAAGGAATCTTTAACCGAAAATTATTAAATGGGGAATCGACTTCAAGAGACTATTTAGTTTACTCAAAAAGTACAGGGTCAGTATTTTGTGCTTCGTGTAGGTTATTTGGAAAATCAAACAGAGCTTCCAAATTAGCCACTGAAGGCGTATCGGACTGGAAAAATATTGGGAGAATATTAACGGCTCATGAAAATTCTCAAGAACATATGCATTCTGAACTTACATTGTTAACCCGGAGAAAAGGCCTAGGATATCTAGAAAAGCACTGTGAATCGTATGTGAATAGCGAAAGAAAGTACTGGAGAAATGTACTGAAAAGAATATTTGCTGTTGCAAAAAAGTTGGCAAGCTGAGGATGTCCCTTTCGAGGAGATGATGAAATATTTGGTTCTCTGCACAATGGTGAATATATGATGTCTTTAGAACTAATATCTTAATTCGATCCATTTCTTGCTGATCACATTCAGAAATTCGGTCGTCCAGGCTTAGGATGAACCTCCTACCTTTCTTCAGTTATATGTGATGAAGTGATCGAATTGCTTGCTTGTAAAGTAAGAAAAATCATAATTGAAGATGTAAAATGAACTAACTACTACTCCATAATAGTAGACTGAACACCCGATGTAAGTCACACTGATCAAATATCCTTTGTCTTAAGATATGTAGAAGAAAATGGTAATCCCGTTGAATGTTTTCTTTTATTTCTGCCTCATCCTGGGCATAAATCAGAGAATTTAGCTAATGCTGTGATGACTGTTTTGAGTCAAAACTCTATTGATATTGCTGACTGTAGACAGTCGTATGATAATGCCAGCAATATGTCAGGAGTATATAGTGGCTTGCAAGCGCTCATCAAAGGTGAAAATCAGAAAGCACTTTTCGTACCTTGTTCAGCACACTCTCTTAATCTAGTAGGCACTTGTGCTGCAAGTTGTTGTCCAGAAGCATGTGCATTTTTTAACTTAACTCAGAATGTGTATAACTTTTTCACTGCATCTACCAAGAGGTGGGAAACTTTACTAAGTTTTAGTCAACCTAAAAGTAAAACACTCAAGAGTTTGTCTGATACCCGTTGGAGTGCTAGAGAAGAGGCCTGTAAGAGCATGTGCGGGAATTTAGAAAGTGTGATACTGGCTCTGGAGCATTACGAAGATGATAACTAATGAAAAACCATTAGTAAGGAGTGAAGCATCGGGATTATTGAAGTCTTTGAACAGACTTGAAACAACATTGATAATGGAACTGTGGTGTGACATTTTGGACAGATTTGAGAAAGTGAGTCAAACTCTCAAAAATTTGATACTTCACTTGAAAAAGTAGTAATACTGTACGAGTCTTAATCACGTTTATTGCTTCCCTGCGGGAAATGTTTGATGAATACGAAAAATGAGCAAAGAAACATTGTGAGATGGGCTATGAGTCATGTAACAAATGCCAAAGAAAAAGAAAACACCAGGCTGATGAGAACAATGAGTCTGAAGTTATTCTTCATGGGAGAGAAAAGTTTAAGGTGAACACGTTTTATACAGTACTCGACGGATTAAAATCTGAGTTGCATAGAAGGAAAAATGCCTACGATTCAATAGCGGAAAATTTTGTAGTTTTTAAGGAACTGTCTACCACGCCATCTGCAACTGTCATTGAACGTGCTAACAAACTTCGATCTTTGTACAAAAATGATCTTGAAGAGTCATTTGCTAATGAATGTGTCCATTTTGCTGGACTAATAAAAAATGCTGATATTAAGAACACCCAACTGCATATGATGTTATTCATGCGACAAGAGCAACTTCAATCAACATTTCTAAATATTGCAATAGCTCTTCGTATGTATTTGTACAGCTATTTCTAACTGTTCGGCAGAATGTATGTTTTCTTTTTTAAAAGAATTAAATCATGTGTTAGATCTACAATGAATGAGGAAAAACCAACTCACTCTCAATCCTGCATGTTGAGGCAGAACGTTTAAACAGTGAACAAATGAACTTTGAAGGCCTTATTGAAGAATTTTCACTGATCAAAGCAAGACGAAAGCCAATGGAAAATCAAACCATTTGTGTAATTTGGGATCTTATTCAATCACTCTTAAATTACTATTTCTTTTATGAATTTGCTAACTGCTATAATTTTTATTGTTCGACTAAGCTTTTCATCATCACTGACATCATCAGGTCTTAAACAACAGTAGGTTGATGATGATGTCAGTGATGACGAAAAGCTTAGTTGAACAATAAAAATTATAGCAGTTAGCAAATTCATAAAAGAAATAGTAAGGATGGCTGCTAATTTAAACAATACGAAGAATAAAACACTCTTAAATTATTTGTTCTATTTATCCAATTTACATTACTTTCATTGATTTTACTATGTTTGATGATAAAACCAAACCATGTAGGTCTATAAATAAACCTATAAAAAGAAAGTAGGCCTACGTATATTACATGTTATAAAACTAATCTATGTGTTACTAAAGTGTACACATAAATAAATATTAATAAAAGTTAAAAAAATGTAGTCTTTTTTACAGTTCCATTACGTTTTCCTTTTAGATTTAAGATCAAATGAGATATTTGCAACAGAGATAGTTGAAATGACTATTTTCAGCAACTTTTTTTCAGCAGTCAAGGAGAATTGAATACATAAAAGTTACTTGTTGGGGGTGGGGCGGTGCTAACAATAGTGCCTAGGGGTGGCAGGACACCTAAATCCAGGCCTGGGGTTAAGAGCTGTCTAACTTCATGTCAATAATGAGGTGGTGCACCATCATGTTGAAAGAATATTTGCAGGCTTTATTCAAGTGTGTGTCTTCTAACATGATTGACATCTGATTTTGTAAAACGGTCTTTGTATGCAGTACCAGTAAGGTGAACTTGAGTAGTAAATGATACAATTAACTGGTCCACAATTATACCACACTATACATTTAATGATAACCAGTTTTGAAAACTTGACTATTATTTCGTTTGATTTTTCAGGTGTCTACCTGTGATTTATTTTCCAAATTTTGTGTTCCATTTCTCGCAAAAATAGAGTCAACAGTGAATAAACAATATTTCAATTTTCTTGTACCAATTGGCAAAAATTTAATCTTAACTCAGTCACCTAGTTGAAGATGTTGAATAGTATGCAAATGATAAGGGTAAACATTCCCTTCCGTTGGAGTTCTTCAGACTTTAGTACAATGCATGCCTGTCCCATGTGATATCCTTGTAGTGCTGAGTTGAGGACTCCACTGTATCATTTGAATGATATTTTCTTATTCAGATACAGGCTGTTCTACTGGCCATTCAATACAACAAGCAACTGTTGCAAACAACCTGTTAGTTCATAACTTATGAAAAACCAGGGAAAATGTTTTGTTATGAGGTACTCTTCTGTTTGGATATCTTCATTGGTAATCGTGTTTTACAGCCCGGGAATTTCCATTACTAAAACCATACATGAAAACAATATCTGCACATTCATGATTTGAAAGTTGCATAGCATCTCGAAATTATGTTTAAAAGAAAAATACACGACAAATACTCAAAGATTACAAGGTAGTTATGATAAAGCTAGTGTATTATAAATTAAATGTTTAACACCTGTTTCCTGATTTGATTTTGATTTTGAGTCTAAACAATCCAGTATTACCAACTGGAGTTTTGTTATAAACTTTTTTAAAACAAGTTAGTTTATGTTGTGGAAATTATATATATGGTATATATATATTTTTTTAAATTATTCTATCAATATTAACTGAAATTAACTTTGTTAACTGAATAACTTGCTGTTAATAAATTGTTATTATTAAAAAATAAATAAATGGTTTGTAATACATTACCAGAAAAAGAAATTTCGTGTTCTGTTTCTTCAATAAAATTTGATTTTTTATAACTTTAATTTATTTTTATTGATTTAAACAAGTAAATTTACATCAAACCTAAAAAGAATTTTTTTGATACTGTTAAACTTTGTACCTTTTAATATCTGCAATGTAAACGGCGGGTGCATGCAGTGACGTCATCCCCCCCGCTAAACTGCTGCCAGCGTGTCCCACATGCTCGCAGCAGTCTAGTTTAGTTAACTGTTAACCTCCGAACGGGCAACAAGCCTTCATTCGCCGTGGCTATGTAATTATTTCAATTCGGAATATTCCACTTCAAATTATTATTTTGCTCTTCAGTGTTTAATTCATTAATACTTAGGCAATTTCAGCTTCAATTTATTATTATGACTTTCAATATTTAATTTAATTCTACTTCTCAGGCAATGTATGCCGCGCTACACTGCACGTGCCATGCAATCATTTTCATACAAACTTTAATAAACAGTTAATTCAAAGAAGAAATACAGTCCACTACTTTATTTCACATCATACCAGCCAACTTATCACCTAACGTTGTAAGACCAACTCAAGATTATTTCGAGAGCGTCAAAGACGTAACATTTGGTCCTCCAGGCCGGATTTGAACCAGCGACCTATGGATAGCAAACACCAAATCATACTCCACCGGCATTCTCATCTCAGTAAACTAATCATAGAAGGTGAGCATCTTCGTCTACTCCATGCTGGGGTACAATTGACTCAGTACTCTCTGCAGCAGAAATACTGGATAATTAATGATAAATCGTACATACGATCAGTAATACACAAATGCATCACTTGCTTTCGATTCCGTGCTAGGGGCTCAAGCCAATTATTAGGACAATTGCCCTCTTCCCGAGTTACTCCTGCTAAGCCATTTTCTCAATGTGCAGTCGACTACGCCGGTCCTGTATTTATATGTCAGGGCAGGCAGCGTTCCAAATCGATGTCAAAGGCTTATATTTCTCTATTTATATGCATGGCCACTAAGGTCATTCACCTTGAATTAGCTTCAGATCTCACCTCAGACGCTTTCATAGCAGCCTTAAGACGTTTTATTGCTCGAAGAGGCATCCCTTCACAGATATTTTCTGACAATGGTACAAATTTTCATCGTGCTAGCAGTACACTTCACGACTTATACAAACTTCTCCAATCAAACGAATTTGAACAGACTACCCAGGACTTTACCAGTGCCCAAGGTATCAAATGGTCCTTCATTCCCCCGTCAGCACCTCATTTCGGTGGCCTGTGGGAGAGTGGAGTCAAGAGCGTCAAGTTTCATTTGCGGCGCGTTGTCGGCACAACCATTCTCACGTTTGAAGAGTATTACACCATTTTAACTCAAATAGAGTCCTGCCTCAACTCACGCCCCTTGTTCGCCATCTCAAATGACTCTAGGGATCCCGAGCCTTTGACTCCAGCACACTTCTAAGTTGGTTCTCCACTCACTTCACTCCCGGAAACTGACTATTCCGATGTCAAAATTGGTCGTTTGGGTAGATGGCAGCTGCTGCAACGATTCACCCACTCTATATGGAAGAGGTGGTCAAGGGATTATTTGCACCAGTTGCAACAACGCAACAGATGGTGTCTCCAGTCAAAAAATTTGGTTCCCGGACAACTCGTCCTTATTTTGGAAGATAATTCCCCCCCCTGCAGTGGAAACGCGGTGTAGTCACTCAGGTCCATTTGGGTCAGGATTCACTAGTGCGCGTAGCGGATGTTCGCACCGCAAATGGCATCCTACGTAGGCCCATTCACAAATTATGTCCACTTCCAGTGGCCTCAGATTAATTACTCGCATTCTCGTGCTTCATGCCCAGGACATACCCCAGGCGATCGCATGCTTGCCATTTGTTATTCTTATTATATTATTATTATGTCTTTGTATTATCATATTATTATGTATTATTGAATTTTTGGTGTCATTATTCTATCATTATGTAATGTCAATCATTATGTATTTCGTATTATCATATTATTATGTATTATTGAATTTTTGGTGTCATTATTCTATCATTATGTAATGTCAATCATTATGTATTTCGTATTATCATATTATTATGTATTATTGAATTTTTTGGTGTCATTATTCTAGTATTATGCATGTCAATTATTATGCCTTTTTTATTATTGTATCATTATGTATCCTTATCATATTATTATGTATTATTGAATTTTTTGGATCATTATTCTATTATTATGTAATGTCAATTATTATGTCTGTCTTATTCTCATATTATTATGTATTACTATGTTTTGACACTTATGATGCACTATTCATATAATAACTTAAACTGCATAATCATCCTATTTATTCAGGCAGTATGTTAAACTTTGTACCTTTTAATTAGTGCTGTCGATCGATCAAAATATTTAATCGGTTAATCAAGAAGGTTTAATCGATTAATCGAGTTTAGGTACTAAAAAATTATCATACTAATGGCTTACAAATTTAATTTTAATAGATGTATCTAATTGTTACTTTTTTTTGTTTTTAAGTAACTTATAAAATCAGTATATTAGCATGGATTACATTCAAATAATAATAATATTATAATATATATGAACAGATTTAATAATATGAACTGTTATCAGGAGACTAAGTGACAAATATGAATTTGAAGGTAAGGATATGGTATAACATTAGACTCACCTAGTCAGTACTGCTTCAACCAGGATTTTAAGCATGTGAGTGTGTTCACATGGTCCAGATCAAGGGTTGATCTACGTTTAGTAACAATATTGCCTGCGTCACTAAACACTCGTTTGCACGGAACCAATGTAGCTCGAAAGCAGAGCAATTTTTTCGCTACAGATGAAAGAAGTGGAAGCTGAATGGAATGTGTTTTCGACCACAGTAAGGGGTCTGCAAAGTCATCATCCAGTTCTGCCAAAGATCTGTAGACATCAACCTCTGTTGCGAGCGGTGTTAACGGAGCTGTTTCTTCCCTCTTGTCATCATCGTCTTCTTCAAAAACAAGTTTTCTTTTCTTCACATTTTGTTTTATTTCTGTTTGTGCAGTGGTCACAACTTTATTGGAAATTCTGTTCCACACTAATTCTCTTGCTTCACTTGGAAGACATTTCAAATATTCAAATCTTGGATCAAGAGCCATAGCTTCTTGATACATTTCTATTTTAGGCCAGGCATTTACTCTTTCCGTTAAATCATCTAACAGAGCTGTTTTGAATCGAGTAACGTAACCAGGATCCGTGTCGGTAATTTTTAGACTTACTCTTAAATGAGTTATGGCGGGTAGTACAACACTTGCCGTCACGTATTTACTTCCTCCAAGAAAATCACATATTTCCAAACATGGTTTAAGACATTTATACATTTTTTGTGTCATTTCCCATTCCACTTCAGTTAATGGAATGATGTTTGATGGACATTATAGCTACTATTCCTTCCTTAGCTTCCAGAAGTGACTCGAACATAAAGCATGTACTATTCCATCGAGTGACTATATCTTGTTTCAGTTTGCACTGCGGAATATTAAGTTCTATCAGTTTTTGGCATAACTGATTTTCTAAATAATATGTGCTTGAAATGACCCATAATTTTTCTACATTTGGAAAGCAGTTTCTATAGACGCATTCTCAATTGCTGTATTCAGAATTAATTGCAGGGTATGAGCAGTGCACCTAACATTATCGTATTTCGAATTTTCGACACCAAGAACAATATTCCTGGCATTGTCTGTACATATTGCAACTACTTTACTTTGAAGATTCCAGTCAGACACAACTTGTTCGAATTCTTCCGTACAATTTGCTTCACTATGTTTCTCCACCACATGTTTCACTTCTAACGCAGCGCTGCAGAATGCCCAGTTAGAATCAATCCAATGAGCACTAACACCCAAATAACCTTGATTTGCTATCAATGTCCAGAAATCACCTGTTAGGCCAACAAATTCAGTTTCTTTTAGTTTGTCTAGCAGCTTGGATCGTTCGACATCATAAAGTTTCTCAATCCATCTAGTTACAATGTCTCTAGATGGAAGATTATAAGAACTACTACTTACAGCTTCCTTAAAAACTTTTTTTAGCCCTTCATCCGAAATTATATTGATAGGTTGACTGTCTTTTACTATCCATTTCACAATTTTATTTGTTAGTTCAGCCTCCTTTAATGAAGAGATTGGTTTCACTATGAAATGATTCAAATGCGACTGAGACGAACTTGCATTAACAACAGATGATTCAGCAGCACTTTGTAAGGGATGGACGTGTTTTAAATGGTATTGCAAACTGCTAGTGCTACCGCTGTAGCTAAATGATTTCCCACAACGCTTACAGAAAACGGTTTTCCTGTCCATCACTTTACCACTGTCGTTCAATTTATATCCAAAACTTCCACCGAGTCTTCCTCGTAAGTCTTCGTACGCCATAACACAGATTTCACGCACGGTATCAGGAAACACACACACAAAAAGTAGCCTCTTTGAAAAACACAAGTTTTCCTCACCTGAATAAACACACTGTAACACGCCACCTGTCCAGCTGTTACTATTATAGCAAAATTGAAAGTTAAGGGCATGGAAATGGGCGAAACGCTCACGGTCAGAGGGGAAAGGCTATGTGGAGGGAGTTGCTGTGAGATGTGAAAATTTACATTCTTTTACATATCAGAATGTTTTATAAACATATCTGAGTGTTGTTTGGTCTGTCATTGTGTACTGCTGAGACGTAAAAATCTACAGCCTTTCTGACCGTTCTTATCGCAACGGAATTTTCAAACTGTACACTTCCACTCCTTAATTACACGCGACTATCTCTACAGTTTCTCGTTACATAAAGGAACGCATTCTTCATATTAATTTAATTGCAAGAATCTTTTAATCCTGGACAACAAAAAACTGTGTATTATAACTTCCCGTGCTTGACTATGAATAACTTTCCTGTCTTTGCTAGTTGAAGGAAAAGTATCCATTTTAACAAATCTCATTATAGGATGATAACAAATAATTACAATAATACGTAATTGTAATTACAGAATAAAAACTACCAATAGAAATTATCTAAAATTTAAATAACTAATAAAAATGAGTGCTGTAAAACAACGATATAATTAAAAATAAATTGAAATAATAATAACAAATGCACGACTGAGATAGTACGTTACACAATAACTAAGAAAGTACGGGTAACTAAAACATCACATGCAAAGTTGGCGACACCTTCACTTGCATACCAGCTGATTCTCCAGTACCCTCCCGCCATTCACAATTTCAAAGTGGACTCGTCCATCCATAAATTGGTTTCTGCGCATATGCCCTTAACTTTCAATTTTACTATACTATAGATCGCCCATTGTTAGGATGAGAATACAGGCTCTTGTGGGACTCTTATTTTTAGCATACTCACCCCCTCTCAGACAATTAGTAGTAGGCACCTGACTCAGTCTTCTATAGTAGATCTTATCATACACGGACTAAATCTGATATGCCGCTACCTGGCTTTTGAAAACCACTGTAACTACACCACCCTTTCTCTTTCAGTGTTTTCTGGGAACTTCCAGCAGTACTAAATGATTTAAAATAACGGGACTCTCGTTCAAGAGACAAGACATAACTCAGGTATTTGGTGGACAAGCTTCAACTTCTCATAAAAGAAAATTTCAACAACCGATTAATTTTAATCGACTCTATTATTCGATTAAGTAGTTTTGATTGATTAATCGAAGTTCAAATTTTCCTCAACACTACTTTTAATATCTGCAATGTAAATGGCGGGTGCGTGCAGTGACGTCATCCCCCCCCCCGCTAAACTGCTGCCAGCGTGTCCCACACGCTCGCAGCAGTCTAGTTTAGTTAACTGTTAAACTCCGAACGGGCAACAAGCCTTCGTTCGCCGCGGCTATGTAATTATTTCAATTCGGAATATTCCACTTCAAATTATTATTATGCTCTTCAGTGTTTAATTCATTAATACTTAGGCAATTTCAGCTTCAATTTATTATTATGACTTTCAATATTTAATTTAATTCTACTTCTCAGGCAATGTATGCCACGCTACACTGCACGTGCCATGCAATCACTTTCATACAAACTTTAATAAACAGTTAATTCAAAGAAGAAATACAGTCCACTACTTTATTTCACATCATACCAGCCAACTCATCACCTAACGTTGTAAGACCAACTCAAGATTATTTCGAGAGCATCGAAGACATAACAGATACCACTTTCTTCAATTTTTCAAGTCAAAAACCATATGGAACCATCAAATATACCCTTTAATTTAAGTTCCAAGAATTCAGTAGGGCTCAATTTTAGCCTTGGGGCAGAAATCAAGATGAAATTTTTCACAAACCATAGATCGAAAAAGAAGCATTCTCAGGCCCATGTTTATATGAACTTTTTTCTTTTTTTCAGCCTGTAGAATGCATTCCTTAAGTATGTCCCATTCCTCATCGGACACTCTGTATTATATATTGTACATGAACTGTGGATTATACTCACATCAACCTCAACCGGATTATACAGCATACCCTGAACGGAGAACAGTATATTCCACTGTATGCAGCCAGAAATAATAACAGCATTTGCTAAATGCTAGCAAATACATTTCAATTCATTTTCTCATGCTAATTGTAAAAGCAAATACAGAACTTCGAATTCAACGAAAAATGTATTTGTAAATTTCCTAAAGTAATAATTTCAACTGTTTAATATTTGTAACTTCATTTGTGAGTTTTTAAGCAAATTTCAGTTAGACCAACAAAATAGGGTAGAATAATTAAAGAAATGAACTTCTCCAAAGTAACTAGTTTTATTTTTATAACTAGCAAAGTACTTCGTGAGGCACAACTACTGCAAAGCGATCTTTTGATTTAATTTGTTTTAAATCATTCCCAATTGAACAAGTAGTCAAGCCATTTGTACTACATATATACTTACATAAAACCAGAAGTCACACGAATCAGCGACATATGTAAAAACATAGCTGGCGCCTGGCGCTACAATTGAAGATTAAATGGTCCATGATCGTGGGAACCGTTCAGCCACCGTGTGAAATTTTGCCATAACTTCCATAGTTTACACACCTTAATGTTCATAATTTGCATAAGTTAAGTTTAATAATGTACCTAACGATCTGTAAAATAATATTTATAAAAAAGTGTGTGCTTCATAGAAAGACGCGTAGGTTGTAATTAGCAATTAAATCGACGCGCGGACCTGTTCAATTTTGTCCAAACAGTTTCCAACAGGAATGGAACGATGGCAGGAGTATAAAACCCCAGCGAGCAACACACGCTTTCTCAGATCATCAACAGACAGTACGTGAAATCCACGCATCGCGCAACCGCGAATTTTACAAAGTTAAGTGATGTTTTAAACTGTATTACGTAACTTGAAGTGCGATGGAACCGGCAGTATGTCGGTGAAAGTAGTAGTGAAACACGAATTATTTAAAAAGACTATAATATCATAATCTACGAGGAGTCGTAACGTCGACGAACTTCAAGAAATCCACGTAGAACTTCGAGACATCCACGAGGGACAAGACGAGGAGAGGAGAGGAACCAGAGCAAAATACTAGAGGACGCAGGGACAGCCATATGCAGCTACATCCAGCTGTACATCATCACAACCAGAGGTCCACGTCAGAACTCAGCATCCAGTAGACGGAGAGAGTAATTTCAACGATGCAGAGACAGAGAAGGTGATACCCGAATAGGATCCCAAACTCGAGAGTCCAGGTGACGGTAACAACACAGTTAAATGGTTGCAGAAATATGCAGGTGAAGTCAGACATTTATTTAATATTATAAATTACCCTGAGGTCTATCGAAAGAAGGCTCT
Organism: Magicicada septendecula; assembly: GCA_034769895.1. Classification (NCBI taxonomy): domain Eukaryota; kingdom Metazoa; phylum Arthropoda; class Insecta; order Hemiptera; family Cicadidae; genus Magicicada; species Magicicada septendecula. The sequence continues at coordinate 824,848,478 of CM068367.1, forward strand.
AGATTCCATATACAAGTTTACATAAACATTATTATATTTTTATTTTTTCATAATGAATAATCAATAAATGTTCAAAGAATAATAATTGATAACAGAGAATATAACTTTATTAATCTCATAAATAAATGGTCAGTATAGAAACCATATTTTATTATATTTTTATATTTTATTAGATAATTAAATTCAAGTATGAGAGTTACTTAAATTGAAGATTGTTAATTAATTGAGACATTAGTAATATAATTAATTAAAGTAATAGAATGGTCTCTATTAGTATTTTTAATAAATGTTTAACTAATTAATTTTTTTATTAAGTGGTATATAATAAAAACCACACTTGCTAAGACAAGATGAATATTCAATTTCGTACGTGTTAATCACGTATTATAATAATATATGTGTTAGGTATTATATGTCTGTGTAAATGTTTCAGGTCATATATGTCTTATGTTTGTGTATAATATGTCTTAGAATATAAGAGATAAGATTTTTAACCACTTTATAATTATATTATATTCGTATCGAATATAAGGGTTCAAATAATAATTAACTCACACAACAATTAATAATATGATAATTTGAATTATTTTAAATAATAAACAAAATGAATATGATTTTATTAACAAAGTCGTACTAATTTCACAACCAGTACTAAATCTTCTGTACTCTTTACTTGTATTACAATTGTATAACGATATTCACGTGCTTATCCACATTCAAGCAAGGATGGCTGCTAATTTAAACAATACGAAGTAACTAGATTGTTTTCATATACAAAATTGAGTAGAACAAATGCACCACTTGCCTTTGTGAAGTCAGGCCTGCTGTATAGAACTACCAGTTCATGTCTTAATGCAGTTTCATTTAAATTAAATTGTTTAACAGCAGAAATTTGTAACTGTGTTTCTGGAAAGATAAGCTAATGTTTATAAAACAGGGTTGGTTGCAACAAAACTGCTATTGCTAAATGGTCTGAAAATGAAAATCTGTCGTCTATGTTGGTAACTATTATGTCACGAACTTCTTTAGCTGCAGTCTTCTTCCTTTCATCAAAACGTGATCTTTTTGGATTTGAGATGATTCTCCAAAATCATTTGTTGCAGACAGACTGGCATCAAAATCAATATAATTTCTGACATTTTGAATGTGTGACTTGAATGAGGCAACATACTGGTGTGTTTTAATACTGTTAATTTCTACTTGCTGTAATTGATTAAACAAAATGTCACAGGCTGGCATAATTTTGTTGAATAATGTTATCCAAAAATTAAAATCATCATTATTTAATGTGTTTTTCAGTCCTAATGCCTTCTGAACAGTAGACTTGTCACTCTTGTCATCATCTATGATTTTTTCAAGTGCAGTGGAAATGTCATTTTTATGAATAAATACTGTTGTCACACAACGGGATTTAAAATTCCACCTGGTATTAGAACATTTTGGTAGACGTTTCTTTACTACTTCATCAAGTATGCCAGTTCGTTTGGAAGATCTTGAAAAAAATGTTGTAAAGCTATCTAAATTACAGAAAAATATTTTTACTTGCTTGTTTTGTGATACAGAGCGCTCAATAATTAAGTTTAGTTGATGGGCATAGCAGTGTATATACTGGGCATTCTTGTATATGGCTTTAACTTTTGCTTGAACAACGTTATCTTTTCCACTCAATACTGCTGCCCCATCATAACTGTGTGCAATGGGCATCTTATCAAGTTCTAATTTTGCTAATTCTTCAAAAATGGTATTACTAATACCTTCAGCAGAGTGATCTTGTGGACTGACAAAACTGATAAATCTCTCATATAATTTTCCATTCAATTCATACCTCACAACTAACACCATTTGTGACAGAGTGGCACAATCCATGGTTTCATCTGCTTCAATTGAAATGTAGTCAGTTTCATTTATTTCTTTTTTTATTAGTCCAATGCACACTGCATAAATAGAATCCAAAATTTCATTTTGAATTGTTTTAGAAAGACCAACAAAAACCCTATTGTATGTTTTTTCAATATGCTCTCTTAAGGTACCATCTAGGCCTGCCATTAAATTTACTAAGCCCCTAAAAATACCTGGATTCTCAGATGTGTTTGTTTCATCATGTCCCCTTAAAGCTAGTTCAAATATTCCACAAAACTTTACACAGTCAAATTAACTTACTTAGGATGTATCTGTTCTTAGAGACTTCTTCATTATTCTGTTTAATTTTTAATCTATATGCACTGTCTAACTGGCAACTAATATTGACTTTGCCTAACAATGAATATTCAATACACTTGTTCATATGAGTTTCACTAATTTTTTTTTTTAATTTTTTCTCCCAAATGTTTCAAGTCCTTAATTCCATTTTCAGTCCAGGCTGAATCACTGTTTAGGTTCATCACCAAACATACATAACAAAAAAAAGGAATTCATCACCTCACATCCACATATCCAATCAGCATGTAAGTAACAGTTTCTATTAAATTTTCATGTGTAGTTTTTTACTTGATGCTGGCCTGTCCATTTTATAATTTTGTTGTGTGATATCTAAATTGTTTTTTGGTGGCCTTAATATTTTTAGTTCCATTTTCTTTTCGTACGCAAGTGAATTTGAAATAACCAAACGTTTAATATTACTTACTGAATTCATAGCCATTTTTCTTAGTTTCTAACAAATACGCACAGAACACACAGGCTCAGGCCTACACAGAATAAGTTACACGTTTATGTACACAAGGTTCGACAAAAACACTAACTTACACGGAATACACTGCCTAATAAAGAATAAATTATTAGAGTATTATGTTTACACAAAAAATACAACAAGAACACAATCAAAACTATATAAAACACAAGAGAAAATATATGCACTTTAAACAGCAACAGAGAAGTTTTGAACAATGCTCCGGTTCTCTATGAAAAGAGCTGCGAAATCAGACAGCGGGCAGAGTCCTCCCTATTATGGCTACCACTAATTTAAAAGCATAGACATGTGTACACGTCCTCTTTCCCCGCTCCCCGCAAGACCCGCCTATGCAGGGAGGGCTGTAGTATTAGCGTCCGGCTGCGGGACCATGCCGAAAACATCGGGTGATCGCTATTAGTCGCCTCAAAAATATTTATCACATAAGGATACTACACATTATAGTTATATTATTGACAAGTTTAATTTGCTAATTTAGTGGGAGGGCTGCGCCCTTTTGCCCTCCCTGTACAAGCCGCCACTTTTCACAAGTGATGAATTCTGAAAGTTTATTAACACAAAGTATTGGATTGTTGATTACAATAAGTAATTAACTGCTTCAATTTGTACAAACTAAATTGTCTGAATTTTCAACATTACTTTAATTTGGTACTGATAAAGTACAAGTATTGTTATACTCCTACTACATTTATAATTCTTCTGCAAAATTTATAATTCCATTTTGATACTTTTTATTATTTAGTTCACAAATACTGTGTTAAAGTCTCTTTATTGCAAATCTCTTAAGTGGATAAATCTCTTCAGGTAAGAGTAAATATTTTCCAAGGCTTACAAATGTTTGCTTTATAATCCACACTCTTATTGTGTTGAATCATTTCCTGTTGTATTTACTGTATAATATTTTAGGAAAAATAAAAGACATGTTAAAAATATACTTAATTTATTTATTTTTTTTTTTAATGATAATCTCATCCACTCTGTCAATTTCTCTTAAAGTAAACAATGGTAAATATGAGTTTTCTTATATGACCTCACTGAAATTATTTCATACACATTGTTCAAAATGTTTATACAATTTTAATGAATCACTTTTATAAATCTGCTGCACCATTAGGCTAATGTGTATTTATATTTACAAAATGCAAATTTATGGCAATCAAAATCGCCAGACTGTACAACAGAAATTTTAATTTAGTACATCATTCCTGGATGCACTCCACTTCGATGGAAGAAAACATTGGGATTGCTTGATAATGTAGGTTCCACAGTGGTATACATGTTTGCCTCCATACCGATGTTACCTGTAAAACAATATTTTAATATATTTCTGACCACTTTTTCTGGCTGCATACTATTTTGGTAGAGTAGTAATGGAAAATAAGATTTTTAATATGTTATATTAATAACATTAAATTAACTTAAACAGAATTATCACTGTTGCACACCACTATAGAAAAATATTCCAATTAGCATTTTCAAGCTTCACAGCTCGTCATCAGATTGGAAACTGACGATCTGACAATGAGCTGTGAAGCTTGAGAGCGCTAATTGGAATATCTTTTCTATAGTGGTGTGCAATAGTGATAATTCTGTTTGTGTTATAACCACTAACACAACTTTCTTAATTTAATTTAATTAACTTAGTAGATTAAAAATGTTTCTGTGAAAATAATTGTATAACAGAAATTTTATAAAATTAGTGTTTTATAATTTTATTACATTTATGAATATAACTTGATTTGAGTTTGTTAAATGTAAAAACTAATTGGTTAGCTCTTAGATTGTTGTATTAATATAAAAGAAAATTTTATTATTAGTCTGTTCTATTAATTTATTAATATCAAAGTGTTTGTTATTATTTTAAAGCACAATCTCGTATCTAAATTAATGTAACTGAGTTTTGAGAAAATAACAAGTAGATTACAACTTACAAAATTTTGACATCAATATAGATGAACATCAAATCTGAGAAGACTTCTGTGTTATTAATATAAATCTTCATGGGTTGCTGCCATCAACATATGTTTATATTATATATACATTATATAATTATTTAAAAACCGCCAACAACTTAAGTGATAATTTATTTCTGTAACTATAAAAATGTATTGCTTGTTGTACTGAGAAACAGGCAACACATTGTTATGTACAGTAGGACCTTGATAATCCGGCACGGTCGGGACCGAGAGCGTGCCGGATTATCAAAAATGCCGGATTACCAAGGCCATTTTTAAAACCCTGGTTTAAACAAGGGTATATAGATAAAAACTACAGTTTTAACATACAAAAACGATTAATTGTTTATTTAGTAAACACAACAGAAAACATTACAGTAAACAAAAAAAAATTAAAAGTATGTAATACTGCACAATGAAAACTACTGTATATTGAACTAAAAATCAAATATAATGCACTTCACTGTTAAATAGCTTAGGATTCTCAGGGACTTAGAACTCAGGGATAGCTTGAATTTTCTTTTGAGCCCTCTGAAACATTGTAGGGATGTTAACTTGTTTCTTTGATTGAACTCTTTTTTGACAAAAACTATTTTGCATAATATGGAGGAGGTTCATAACTTCAGCAACGTCATATAGCTGGCTCCTCTCTGCAAATTTCACAAACGTGTTTAATGCTTCCGAACAAGGGGACATGATGAAACAAACACATCTGAGAATCCAGGTATTTTTAGGGGCTTAGTAAATTTAATGGCAGGCCTAGATGGTACCTTAAGAGAGCATATTGAAAAAACAAACAATAGGGTTTTTGTTGGTCTTTCTAAAACAATTCAAAATGAAATTTTGGATTCTATTTATGCAGTGTGCATTGGACTAATAAAAAAAGAAATAAATGAAACTGACTACATTTCAATTGAAGCAGATGAAACCATGGATTGTGCCACTCTGTCACAAATGGTGTTAGTTGTGAGGTATGAATTGAATGGAAAATTATATGAGAGATTTATCAGTTTTGTCAGTCCACAAGATCACTCTGCTGAAGGTATTAGTAATACCATTTTTGAAGAATTAGCAAAATTAGAACTTGATAAGATGCCCATTGCACACAGTTATGATGGGGCAGCAGTAATGAGTGGAAAAGATAACGTTGTTCAAGCAAAAGTTAAAGCCATATACAAGAATGCCCAGTATATACACTGCTATGCCCATCAAATAAACTTAATTATTGAGCGCTCTGCATCACAAAACAAGCAAGTAAAAATATTTTTCTATAATTTAGATAGCTTTACAACATTTTTTTCAAGATCTTCCAAACGAACTGGCATACTTGATGAAGTAGTAAAGAAACGTCTACCAAAATGTTCTAATACCTGAAGAAGGCGAATACGTACGCCGAAACGCGTTCGATGAGAAGAGAATAAACAGTCAGTTCACAAGTAAAAGTTTCATTTTTAGATAAGTGTTAGTGCTGTGAAAGAAGTGATGAATAATCAAGACGACTAAATATTACATAGAAATGTGCATCAGCAATACTATTTGCCTGTGCACTTACTCTAGAATCTCAGCATATCTTCACCATTTTGTTAAATACCATTTGACATCATCTGCACGAAAATGTATGTTTGCTGCTTTAATCCTGTGATAATAACCAAATGGTTCTAATCATGTTCTTACCTGTAATTCATTCAGTCTCATTTTAAGTCTTGACCACAAACAAGTGATAATTTGATATAATCGTTTCATGCAATCATATCTTCTTTCTCCTACTTAAATCGATTACAGTGCCTTAAATTTATATGAGAGTATTCCAGATTTGTTGTGGCACAAATTATATGCTTTCATAAACTATATTAGCAACAAGAAAATGTCAATTCATGGTTACTGAAGATTTAAGCACCATTTCATTTTATATCACGTTAGAGATGTGTCTGTATTAGATATTGTGTACAAGTAACATGTAGACCACATAATGATTTTCTTTAGAATTAAGAATTTACAACTCAGTAATGTTCAATATAGATTAGGAAATTTATTACATTGAATGTAAGAATAAATTTTTCAATTTGTTTTTATATTATATAATTCTGTATCGTAATGAACAGTAATGAATGGCAATGTTTCTCATCTGCAACTCTCATAAACCTATTTTAAAGTAACTTATTATAAAAAATATCACTAGCTTTTATTTGGAAGGCCTTCTTTGACGAAAAATTACCTGGCATTGCTCTAGGGTAGAAGCAGTATGGGTAATAATGATGTCCAGGATGAGCAACCAAAGCTACTCGATCTGAAACTGAATAAACTGTTTTTTATTAAATCAAATTGTTTATTATAGGGCCTAAAACATTTTCATCCTTCACACACACAGGCGCGTGCGCATGCACATATATGTACACTCATGAATATGATAGCAAATATGATTAATTTCATAATTTCAGATTTAATCATGCTGTAAACAGACATATGGTTTTCTGTATTTAAAAAAATTTGTATTCGGTCATTTCAATTCAGTTTTTTAAAATTTATTTATCACAATATGTATCCTTTGTATATTCGATTGTCATATTAAGTTTTACTGTTTTATTTGATGAGATTGTATTTAACAACATTTACAGGTATTTAATATATAACTGCACATGTGGTGGTCTTCATCATGCATAGATAACACTGATCACTTACTCATCAATGTCCCAGTTGTCAACATATATTGGTAACAGTTAAATATTACAGGTTTATACTATTAGTCAATTAACTTGTAACACTATATTTAAAATTTTAACTAAGTAGAATGCCATACTTGAATGTAAAACAGATTATAAAGAAGTTATGAAAAAGCAAGTAACAGTTTTCAGGGGCGAGCCGCCCATGTGTGCAATGTGTACAGCGCACACAGGCACCAGGTACTCAGGGGCGCCTAAACTGTCGGCGCCTTTTAATGAAATGAAATATTTGAAAATGACATAATTGGCATAATACCATTATCAATCATTATCGAAATGTATATGAGGTAAAGTTGAGAAAAATGCAATATTTACAGACATCCGTCCGTGGCTTTTAATTAACGTTTGAATTAACCTAATGTTTCTTATCTGTCCGATTTTTTTTATACTATTATACCACAGTGATTATACATTACGTTACCTATCATCAAACAAACGAGCCGCGGTTGTCGGTTGTCGCTATGTTTTCGTAAGTGCGACAAGGAGATAATGCAAGCGATCCGAGCACGGGATTCACGGGATTGAGGCGGGAATTCCCCATTTCGTAGAATTACCCATTTCATAGTATTAGTCAATAATAAATAGTGAAAGAGAGAGGGCGCGCCGCGCATCGTGCGTGTAAATACCGTCACGGCCTTATTATTTATTAACTAAACTTTAAACTACTTTAATTGTATTGTATTTTATTATTGATAATTGAAAATGTGCGATGAAGATAAAAAAAAGAAATTATCTGGTTACCAAAATCTTATAAGAAAAAGAAAAAGAGAAGAGGAACGAGATAGAAATTCAACAAAAATTAGTAATTATTTTACGACTCTACCATCTACTTTCAAACAATTATCTGAATGTATTGAGAGCAATCAATCAATTCAAGATGTGGTGGGAACTTCAAAAATACTTCATCTTCATGCAGTGGTAAGTGTTTCCTGTGTTTCATTATAATCTAGTTGTATTGTACAGTTTTAATCCCTGACACAAAACGTTGGTGGGCTGTGTCTCAAACCCTCTCAACCGGCCAAGTGGAGACGCACGTATAAAGAATGGTTTCGTAGCATTATTATAATATTAAACGCTTGTTATTCATAGTTGTCATTTAATGTTTTTATTGAGAACTAGCTGTGCCCGCGACTTAGTTCGCGCAGTGTATTGTTATATGAAAACCACTTTTATTTGAACCCGTTTCACAGGTGTGGTGCGTTCTGTGTGTGCAAACAAGCATATAGACAGACAGACAAAAATTCCCAAAACCATTGGTTTGGCTTCTGCTGATTGTTATTAGCACCTCTCGTGTGATTTTTTCTTAAATACTTTCAATGTACAGACATGGACCATTTACAGTTTTATTATATGTATCGATGAGACCTTTTTTGACTAGGAAAACGGGGAAAATTTATTGTGCGTGTTATTGTGTGTGTTATTGTATATAGTGTGGGATTGATTGATTATTTACAATTTCAACATATTGAATTATTTAAAAAGTAATTTAATGTTACAAAATTCATAATCATTAATTTCATAAATATTATATTGTGTGTATATATATATATATATATATATATATATATATATATTTCAATCACTTTCTGCTACAGTCTGTTTCTTGATGTATATAATACTTTAATATTTATACTAAATTTACCTCAAGATGTTTTTTCTATTTGGAACATGTTTTGAGAGTTCCTGTTCTCTCATCTTCAGCCTTCGCCATCTTGTTTCTGGTGAAGTATTTGTGTGTTGGCTGCTGGATGTTATTAAGGTTGTTTGTTGGTCTTTGGTCTTTTAAAGTTGTATTATTGTGTGTGGTTGTGGTATATGTTTTTGTATTTTGTGTATTTTCGATGTTGAGTGCTTTGAATATTGTGTCATGTTTTGTATTGATTTGTATTTGTTCTGGTATTAGTTTGTTTTGTGTTTTATGTTTGTATATTTGTAAATTTTCCCAAATGTTCATTATGGTGCCTTTGTGTGGTATATGTTTTATTAGTGATACATTGGTTATGTTTGGGAATTCGTGTCCTGTGTGTATTGCATGTGTGGCTAAATTGGATTTATATATTTCTGGTTTTTTGTATGCGTTTAGGTGTTCAAATTAACGTTTTTTCAGCTGTTTTTTTGTTTGTCCTATGTAACATTTATTGCAATCTTGGCATTCAATTTTGTATATACCATTAGTTGTTGTATTATCTTTGTTGTGTGAGCTATTTAGAATTTGTAATTTATTTTTATTAGTTTTGTATGCTATTTTTATATCTGTGTTTTTAAATAGTTTTGTTAGTTTTGTCATTTTATTATTTATGTATGTGAATGTGGCCCATTTGTTGTTGTTGTTATTATTTATGTGTTGTTCATTTTGATTAATTCTTAATTATTCAGTTTTTATTTTGTATTTGATTTTATTTTCTATTTTGATTATAGTGTTTTTATTGTATCCATTTTCATAACCAATTTGGTATATTATATTTCTTTCTTTGTCAGTTTCTTGTTTGTTTAGGGGTATTTTGTACATTCTGTTAAATAACGAATAAAATGCTGCCATTTTATGTTGTGGTGGGTGGTCAGAATAGTTAGGTATAATGATGTTAGTGGAAGTTGGTTTTCTATATATTGCATATTGTATGTGTTTGTTGTATCTTGTGATGGTTATGTCTAAATAGTTGATTTTGTTATGTTTTTCTTTTTCTTCTGTGAATTGTATTTTGGGATGTATGTTATTGATTTGTTTCAGTATGTTCTCTGCATTTGTGTTTTTGTTATTTGATACATATAGTCCATCGAATTCCCAAACATAACCAATGTATCACTAATAAAACATATACCACACAAAGGCACCATAATGAACATTTGGGAAAATTTACAAATATACAAACATAAAACACAAAACAAACTAATACCAGAACAAATACAAATCAATACAAAACATGACACAATATTCAAAGCACTCAACATCGAAAATACACAAAAAACAACCACACACAATAATACCAACTTTAAAAGTAATGGTAAACTTTTAAACAACCACAACTTTAAAAGACCAAAGACCAACAAACAACCTTAATAACATCCAGCAGCCAACACACAAATACTTCACCAGAAACAAGATGGCGAAGGCTGAAGATGAGAGAACAGGAACTCTCGAAACATGTTCCAAATAGAAAAAACATCTTGAGGTAAATTTAGTATAAATATTAAAGTAATATATATATATATATATATATATATATTCACTGTCCATTGTAACTGTTGTGAAAATTTTATAAACAAATTTATATTCTTTTATTAATTGTATAATTATTTTGAATTAAAACTTTAATAATTTTTTTTTTATTTATATTTATGTTTTACTTTACCTTACTCGCCTGGTTAGCTCGGGTACCTCGGGTAAACTAGAAAGTTTTAAGTATATATTTGTACTAAAAGTGAAAATAGTATCGAGTGATATTTAATTAAATATATATATTATATACTACAGGGTCGGAGAAAATTTTCTATGAAAAATTACCATGCTAGTGTAGGTAACTGAGGACAGATCTGAATTATAGGCATAATTAAAATGTGTATAGGAATCTTTAAATGAAAATATAATACAAAAATTTAATTAATAGTCGAGTAATTTTTACTATGTTACATGGTAATATTTCTAATGTTGCGTAAAATATGAAACTTCTAATGAATTTTTATTAGGTATATTCAGTAAAATTTATAATTTATAATACTGTGTAAGTAAAATATATTTTTTTTTAATATTGCAGATTTCATGACTATTGACGAGGATGAAAAGTTAGAGTTAGAAGACGACGCCGTTGAAATCACATCTACGGCCTGTATAAGTATACAATCGCCACCGCCAAGACATCGTCTCCGTCGATACCAAGTATTTCCAAAGATGATCCTGGACTTTGCCCAGCAGTTTTAAATTCTGCATTATTGCAATATTTAATAGAAAACCCAGCCAAACAAGTCAGAAATCATGATTATCCGCGTGACACTTCAAATCGAAGGTTTTCAGTTTACTATTATGATAGGCATTTAGGAAACGGTGAAAAGTATCACAGAGAATGGCTACTCTATTCAGTTTCCAAAAATGCTGTGTTTTGCTTATGTTGTAAGCTTTTCGAATCAAAACATAATATCAAATTTTGTGAGGGAATTAGTGACTGGCAACATTTAGCTTTATATTTAAATAGACATGAGAAAAGTTCTGTTCATTTCAATAATTATAAAAAATGGATTGAGCTGAATCAGTCTTTAAAAAATAAAACCACTATCGACAGCGTGCAGCAAAAACTTCTAGAAGTTGAAAAATAGCGCTGGTACAATGTAATTAAAAGGATTATATATGTGGTTCAATTTTTAAGTTCACAAAATATGGCTTTTCGTGGAAAGAGCAGTAAATTATACGATCGTAACAATGGCAATTTTCTAAAATGTATCGAAATGTTAGGAAAATTCGATCCAACTATTACTGAACATATAAGATGCGTGAAGAGTGATTCAAAACTCACAAATATGCCGACATATCTTGGAGACAAAATTCAAAATCAAATAGTTTCTATACTTGCAACTCAAATCCAAAGCTACATTTTAAATTTATGCCGAGCTAATAAATATTTTTCAGTGATACTTGACTGTACTCCTGATGTTTCACATGTAGAGCAAATTAGTATAATTATTAGATTCGTTAATTTCAACACAAACTTAAGACAGCTGGAAATAAGAGAGCACTTTTTAGCTTTTTGTCCCATTACCGATGCTACTGGCACTGGTTTGACTTCTTTTATCACAGAAGAACTACCAAAACATAATTTGGACATAAACAATTTAAGGGGGCAGGGCTACGACAATGGTTCAAACATGCGCGGTAAAAACAATGGTTTGCAAAAGAGATTATTGGAGCTAAATCCGCGCGCTTTTTATGTACCGTGTGCTGCTCATAGTTTAAATTTAATAGTGAACGATGCAGCTAATCTGAATTACTATACTACTGGTTTTTTCAGTATAGTCCAAGAATTATGCAAATACTTTTCATCGTCTACCAAAAAATGGTATTTATTAAAAAAACACATAACTATGTTAACTTTAAAACCATTGTCTGAGACCAGATGGTCAAGTAGAATAGATGCCATAAGACCATTGCATAACAATTTACCAGAGATTTATGATGCTTTATACGAAATAACAAACACTTTATCTTTCGACCAAAAAGCAAAATATGAGGCGAAATGTCTAGCAGACAAAATATCTACGTTTTCATTTATTTGCTCAATTCATGTATGGCATTAGTCAACTTTGTTAGTAAAATTCTACAGTCTACTAATATGAATATCCAGGTCGCTTTAGATGCTTTATCAGATTTAGAAAAATTTTTGGTCGGATCTCGAACTGTCGAAAAATTTGAAATAGTTGTAAATAATGCCAAAAAAACTGCTGAAAAATTAGAAATAGAAACTGAGTTTGAAACTTGCAGACCCCTAAGACGATGAAAGACTCCAAAAACGTTTGATTATGAACATGAAGACCAGGCAGCTCAAATTGACTCAAAAACCTCTTTCAAGGTTAATATCTATTTTTACATTTTAGATCAAGCTCTAATGTCAGTGAAAGAAAGGTTTGATTTGTTATTTAGCCACGAAAACATATTTAGTTTTTGTTTAAACTCAGCAATGTTCAAGATACAAGCCAGCTTATCATTAACTGTAATCGTTTACAGGAAAAACTTTCTGAGAATGATAGTTTGTGTGATATAGATGCTGATGATTTGTGCGAGGACATTATATCATGCCAGTCTCTTTTTAAAGATTTTGACAATGATGTGATACAAATTTTTGGAATTTATATTTTTAAATAATTTAATAGCCATATGCCCTAATATCACAATATCATTACGAATTTTGATAACAATGCCAGTCACAGTAGTAAGCGCAGAAAGATCTTTTTCAAAATAATAAAAAATTACTTACGTTCAACAATGAGTCAGGAAAGATTGTCTAATTTGGCTGTAATATCAATAGAAGAGAACATCCTAGAATACATAGATACTCACGACATTATTAAAGAATTTTCAAATAGAAAAGCTAGAAGAGTTGAAATTTTATAACTCTGTTCAGATTTTTAATCAGCATGAGTCTTTTTTAATCTTAATTTTTACTAATGTTATAAATATCAAAACCGAGACACATAGCGATAACTGACAAGCGTGAAAATGAGAGAGAAAATAGCAAGCAACATTTAGTTGTTACTTATACTTAAGGACATAACCTTTAATCTTTTATAATTTGTATTTAAGTTAAATTAGTAGGTACCTAATAAATAATAATTATGTAATATGAGATTTCTTTTTGTCTATTTTTCCAAATGGTAGCGAAGTGGTTCACTCATTTACAAAATCAAAGAGGCGCTTCATTGGTTTCGTGCACAGGCACTGATCATTGTTTATTTATCACTGACTCGGCTTCAATTATTTCTTTAATTAAGTTATGTTTATTTTTAAGGATGGGGGGAAAATTGTAATTTAGACCTTTGCTGATAAGTTTTGTTTCTGCGTCAGTTAAAGTGACGTCAGTTGTATTTATTACTCTAGGGTAGAAAATGTGCGTGCGTTCGATGTTAAAAAAGTCAGTGATAAAAAACATTCCTGACCCAGGTAAACCAAATGAAATAAGAGTATTAGTAAATAATAAGTTTAATAAAATCATTAAAAACAAGAACAATAAGCTTATACAAAATAAAGTTAATTACACTAAAGCACAACACGAACAACGCATAGCTATACAACTAAATAAAAAACTTTCTAATAATAATATTTACATTACCAAGGTAGATAAGGGAAATTCTATAGCCATGCTGAAACTTGATGAATACACACAAAAAGTACACAACTTTATAAATGACAACAATATTACTAAGTTGACATCCGACCCCACTAAGAAGTACACTTTAGAACTGAATAAAACAATAAATAAATGCACGCAACTATTTGATAAACGCACACAATCCTCACTAAAACCAATAAATGCTAGTGCGCCTTGTTTAAGGGGTCTTTCGAAAGTACATAAACAGAACACTCCAATTAGACCATTAGTTAATTTTACAACTGCCCCCGGTTATAAAATAGCTAAAACCTTAGTAAAAATCATCAGAGAGCACACCAACTTAGAAAATAATCGGAGTGTAAAAAGCTATAAGGATTTTATCAAAAATATAAACCACGTTACAATTCAACCAAACTACAAACTAGTATCATTCGACATAGTAGATTTATACACTAATGTGCCTATTGATGAAACATTAACTTTACTCAGGCATAATTTAATGAATAAAGGTTCTTTAGAAATACAGAAAGTTAACCAACTGATGATGATACTAAAAACCATTCTTCATCAAAACTATTTTTCATTTGAAAATGCATATTATAAACAGAATGAAGGACTTGACATGGGATCTCCACTTTCTGGCATCCTGGCGGACCTATATCTAAACCATTTAGAAAATACAAAAAATTTTAAAAGATAATTATTTCGCCAGTAAAATCATCCATTACTCCAGATATGTAGATGATACCTTTATTATTTTTAACGGGAATGCCAGACAAATAGAATTATTTAAAAATTACCTAAACAAAATTCATAACAAATTAAAATTTACTATGGAGATCGAAAACAACAAAAGTATCAATTTTTTAGACCTCACTGTATTACACAACGGGAATAATTTAAAATACAAAATCTTTAGAAAACACACTAGTACTGACACAGTAATACACTATGATTCATATCATCCCGTTACACAAAAAATGGCAGTGTTTAATAGTCTTGTCAACAGACTTTTAAATGTTCCCCTCGAAAAGGAGGACTACTTAAATGAGGTTAGCACTATCAAACAAATAGCAATAAATAACGGGTATAAATCTACAATAGTTGACAAAATAATAAATAGGCATAGGAAATGTTTAGAAAATAAAAATTCAAACTCTATAAAAGCAAGTAACAAAAATTATAAATATTTTTCGGCTAATTTCACAGGTATTATGCCAAATATTTTAAGACCCGTTCTCAAAGATAATAACTATGTTTTATCATTTAAAACAAATAATAATTTAGGAAATTATTTCAAAAACAAAAACAAATTACCATTAAAAAAGAAATGTGGTGTATATAAAATAAAATGTGATGATTGTGATGCGTTCTATATCGGTCAATCTGGCAGATGTTTTTATAAAAGATTTTTAGAACATATTCCTAAGCCAAGTAATACTAAGTCCAACTTTGCACAACATTTAATATCAAGCGGACATAAATATACGAGCTTCGAAGAAAATTTAACAGCGTTGCATGTTTGTAAAAAGGGTAGACGGATGGATAGTCTGGAGGAATTTGAAATTGATAAAGCTTTAAAAGATAGTAACACCAAAAACAGTTTATTAAATGACCAGGTAAATTTTGCGTCAAATTACTTGTTCGACACTGCAATCAGTTTGTCTTAATCTTTGACCAGTCGCGTGACGATCGCGGTTGAGGGTGAACGCATGCGGGAGCTCCAGCCGTGGTTAGCAAAACTTATTACATGCGATTTGTAATTTATTTTATTTATTTTTGACTTGACCAGTATCATGGTCGTGATTTTAATATTTTAGTTTATTAATTATGTGTATCTGAGGATGGGACTTAGTCCCGAAACGCGTCATCAGTGACGAGACTGTGTATCACTAAAGTGGATATTAAGGTAATTATATATCATATAATAAGTGATACGGTACGCAAAAAATAAGAAATTAACATAAAAATGTGTTTTTTATTTAATGAAAAAATATTAAGTATCATAGTATTGTAAATTCATACGCCCTATATGTCAATTTAAAAAGAAAGAACTGAATTTTAAATGATATGTAAAAACATGTTTCAGTAAATGGTAACTAGTCTTCACAGAAAGATATGAAACACATGAAAATCATGTGTATTCTAAAGCAATAAAATTAAAAGTGTGCATATCCCAAGTGTTAAAAGGGGTCAAGTAATTGTTGTTCAGGAATTCTACTTGTAATCTGTTTTATCCAAATCCACTTATCACATATTTTGATCAATTTGCAGCCAAGAATTACCTGAGCTACATGTTAACTATATGACCTGACACTAAATTAATGATGTGTGCCCAGTACACTAAATTAATGATGTGTGCTTTTTTGTCTACCAATATATTTTAACAAATTATCATGTTCAAAAATATGAACCATTTCTTTGATTCATCAATAAAGTTTTAATAGTTCTTTACATATCAAAATATATTACAAGAAGAACTTATTTTAATTCTTACTTTTTGTTCTTGAATGAGAATAACTGCCAGCAAAAGTATTCAAATGAGCTTGTTGCTTTACTGGCTTAAAATGAAAAAACGATGGTGAAGCAGCTCTACTAAGTGATGATAATTTTTCTTCCCTGTCTTCAACATACATTCCCTCTCTACCCATTGCTGCCAGCTGTCTTCCTTTTGGCATGAACATAATGAGAAACACTATCAATGCACTTCCGCTCAAACCAAATGCAAGACAGGCATCTCTGTTTCTTTCCAACACAATCTGTTAACAAACATGTAACGAATATTATTTTTGAGATAAGATAAACATGTATAAGATAGTAATACTCATATAAAGCAGTAGACATTCTCATGAATACACAATTGTTTGCCTTGGCACATTTTTGTTTGGTACACATATTACATGTACACACAAAGACAACATTCAGTATATTTACAATGTTAAAAATGTTACAAAAATTAAATAACTACTTCCCAATATATTCAGTCCTAATTCATAATTTCACAGAACAGGCATTATTGCTTTCACCCTCCGTTTAGCACTGGAAGGATTCTCAGACCACTGGGAAATAATGGGGAAATTGAGAAGCAAGTGGACAATAAGCATACTCTCAAAACTATAACACTTTTGATAGGCATCATTTTATGGGAAATGCATTAAGAAAGTTACAATCTTATCACAAATTTAATTTCTTTATGATATAAAGAAATATTTATAATATCAATGTGATTCTTAATTTTTTAGTGAAAATCATGTATGTGTCTCATATGTATAATACTTCCTTCTGATATGCTGTGTGAAGACAATATCACATTCATGTCATAGGGAACAGCATTGTTTGGATTTTTGAAGAAACAGTAACTGACATTTCTTGTTCCATGTTTATTTTCAGCTATAAACTTATAACTGTATCAATAATCGCATTACAAAGGGGATATAATTGTCCCAAATAAATTGATAAATAGAGTTTATTTTTGAAGGGGATGCTGAAAAAATTATAGTTGAAAAGGGATGGTAAGCCTGAAAAGTTTGGAAAACTCTGTGTTAGATGAAACAACAGACTCAGTCAATAAATCACAGTTATGCTCATGTTTCAGATATATAAAAATGATACAGGTAAATATCACTATAATATTGACGACTCGGAACACAAAGTTTTTTATAAGTAAAAACGTAAAGTTTTACCTTACAGCCTAAACCGGCTTTCACCTATAGAAGGCTTCATCAGAGGCTGTCGTTAGTAGCGCTGCTCGTCTTGTTGTTGGCGACGAGAAAGTGTTTCGAAAGATTGAAGCTGTGTGTGTGTGGTGAGATGTGTTCGAATAATGCGTGCGATTTGAATTGTGTCTGTTCGTTTAGGATGTCGTTTTTATTTGTTTTTGTGTGTTTGTATATTTCTAATTGTTCTAGAGTGTCTAGTTTTCGGCCTTTTGTGTGTACGTGTAGTATGTTCATGTTATTGTCGATGTTTTTATATGTGTGGTTTGCGTAAAAGCTGACAAAGGTAAGTAAAAGCTGACAAAGGCAACACGACTGTAATTATCCCCACAGACAACCTACACAAAAAAGTACAAGACTTCATAGAACAGAACAACATCACAGAACTAAAACACGACCCCACCGACAGATACCAAAGCTCAGTAAAACAAATAGTCAACAAAGCCAAACACATTATGACACATAAACAAAAGCCCTACATGAAACAAATCCGACCATCAGCACCTACACTCCAAGCGCTTCCCAAAATCCATAAAGAAGACATTCCGATCCGCCCCATTATCAACTACCGTAATGCCCCTGCACACAAACTGGCAAAATATCTAGACAAAATTATTAGACAACACACACAAATAGACAACAACATTGCAGTAAAAAACAACACTGACCTAGTAACAAAAATAAAAGACATACACATCCCCCATAACGCCACATTAGCCTCCTTTGACATTAAAAACCTGTACACAAACATCCCCATCTCTGAAACAATCACCATCCTACAAAACAAACTCAAACAGAACAACACACCAGACGAACTTATCAATGAAATAACAGAAACTCTGAACATTATCACAAAACAAAACTACTTTACTTATAACAATAAATACTACACACAGAACGATGGCCTACCCATGGGCTCCCCCATATCCAGCATTCTAGCAGAAGTCTTCCTCCAACACTTAGAAAAAACAAAAATACTCACAAACAATGACAGACACTCACATAAAATACTATATTGGCACAGATACGTTGATGACATTCTAATACTATACAGGGGAAACAAAAGACAATGTGAACAGTTACTAACGCACATAAACAAAATACATAAAAACATAACCTTCACTGCCGAATACGAACACAACAATACCATAAACTTCTTAGACCTCTCCATCACAAAACTAGAACACAGGCACAAATTCAGTATATACAGAAAACCAACTACAACTGACACACTAATACACAACACCTCCAATCACCCAATACAACACAAACTAGCTGCTTTTAGAACCATGATACATAGACTTAACAACATCCCCTTAGATGAAATAGACTACAAAGACGAACTAAACACGATAAAATATCTAGCAGAATCTAACGGTTATGACAGAACAATAGTCAGTAAACTCCTACACAAAACACAAAACAAACAACAGACAAAGACAGAAAACAACAAATTCATAACACTAACATACATCAACAAACAAACAGAAAAAATTGCCCACAAATTCAAAAAAGCAGGATACAGAATCGCTTACAAAACTACTAACAAAACAGAACACACACTACCAAACGCATGCCCAAAGCACAAAACAAATTCGATCTACCCGGTGTATATAAACTAAATTGTTCAAATTGCAGTAAATTCTACATAGGCCAGACAGGACGTAGCTTCAAACAGAGATACATTGAACACACAAAAGCACTCCACACCACTACAGAATCTACCTTCGCAAACCACCTCATTGAAGCAAACCACACATATAAAAACATCGACAATAACATGAACATACTACACGTACACACAAAAGGCCGAAAACTAGACACTCTAGAACAATTAGAAATATACAAACACACAAAAACAAATAAAAACGACATCCTAAACGAACAGACACAATTCAAATCGCACGCATTATTCGAACACATCTCACCACACACACACAGCTTCAATCTTTCGAAACACTTTCTCGTCGCCAACAACAAGACGAGCAGCGCTACTGACAGCCTCTGATGAAGCCTTCTATAGGTGAAAGCCGGTTTAGGCTGTAAGGTAAAACTTTATGTTTTTACTTATAAAAAACTTTGTGTTCCGAGTCGTCAATATTATAGTGATATTTAGTTAAGTAACGGACACGTCATGGACAACGAAATCCAAGAATGATACAGGTGATGCCAAGAGATATTTATAGATTTTTTGTTGTAAACATTCAGGTTGCAGGTCACTCAACCAAAATTCTGTATCAGCTTGTTGTCAAAACTTGAAAAGATTTCAATTCTGAATCAAAATTGGTAGGTCAGACCTACCATGGAGCAACAATTACAGATCATCAAACTGGACTACACAAATAAGTACAAGAAAAATATCCACAAGCCACTTTCATTTATTGATACAACCATGTCTTGTATATAAAATATTGTCTTATAAATAAATGAATAAAGACCATTAGTGCTGCACCTACATGATCAAGCTTTTGATCAAAACTTATCAAACAAGTTATGAGCTGGTTATGATTTCTGAAGGTGT
Source organism: Magicicada septendecula (assembly GCA_034769895.1). Lineage (NCBI taxonomy): Eukaryota > Metazoa > Arthropoda > Insecta > Hemiptera > Cicadidae > Magicicada > Magicicada septendecula. The sequence continues at coordinate 824,868,888 of CM068367.1, forward strand.
TACAGAGAATTACGCTGATTTGATATTGGGTCATTACATTAAATTTCTGTTTCTTGGGGTCATTAAATGTCAGTCTGAATATAAATTATTTTCTTCATTACATTTTTTAAGAATATTTTGTCACTCATATTTTCTTTATAAGATGAAACATAAAAAAAACTCTTGATATTGCTTTCTGTGATTAATTTCAATATCTGCTTTCTTCACGTTGCAGTGTGGGGAACAGTGTGGAAAAAGCCAGACAAATATGACAAATTAACTAAAAAATAGTCTGAATTACTTGTAACACATGTCAAATCAGTTGATTATAAAAGATTACATGTCTCACCAAATATCAAAAAGTTTTAGTTCTCTTAAGATCTCAAATTCATAACTCTTCTGAAATAAAATTGTTCCTTTCTATAAATGTAATTTTTCTGAAACTTTTTAAATAATTTTAACACCCATCTGTATTACAAGTTATTTCTCTTTGTAGAACTAAATATGAGTTCTCTATTCTTCTCCAAAGTTTGGGAATAAACCTGTTCATGAATTAATACCAAATATGAACACCAATAATATCATAACATTTTCAGTGAAACTTTGTTGTTTTCATTAATTCTGTCAACACCAGCTTCATTTATTTCAGTGACTTCAGTGGAATAATCTTTTCAAGCAGCGTTAAGGAGAATTAATAATAAATTTTGAACAAACTAATCATAATAAAGGTTAATGTACTTTGCATTGGAAGAACTGCTCCTGAAAATTCAAATATGCCTTTGTTTTATGAAGAAGTTAAGACAATTTACTATTCACAACAGAAGAATAGATCTCGCATTTAATTAGTTTTAATGCTAATAATTTTTGTATAAGTATTGTTCCTGGATTACTGATTCCACCTCAGACATGTGGTATATTATAGCATATTATATTTTAGTTATAACCAAAACAGATTGTGAATCTCTAATGTAAACAAACTGTTTATAAATTAATTATAAGTATAACAGTACCGACTTGGAACACAAAGTTTTTTATTGGTAAAAGTGTGAAATTTTTACAGTTTAGCCTGAACCAGTTTTCGCTTATTATAAGCTTTGTCAGAGCCTGCCACTGGGAGCGCTGTCCATCTTGTTCTTGGTGATAGCGCCGTCTTTTGAAAGATCGATGTTGTGTGTGTGTGTGTGTGTGTGTGTGTGTGTGTGTGTGTGTGTGTGTGTGTGTGTGTGTGTGTGTGTGTGTGTGTGTGTGTGTGTGTGTGTGTGTGTGATATATTCGAATAATATGTGTGATTTGAACTGTGTCTGTTCGTTTAAGATGCCATTTTTATGTGTTTTTGTGTGTTTGTATATTTCCAGTTGTTCAAGAGTGTCTAGTTTTCGGCCTTTTGTGTGTACGTGTAGTATAGCCATGTTATTTTCAATGTTTGTGTATGTGTGGTTTGCTTCAATGAAGTGGTTTGCAAAGGTGGATTCGGTGGTGGAGTGTAGTGGCGTATCCTGCTTTGACAATGTGGGTGTGCTGCTTAAAAAATAATCATATCCATCTACTATGAAACTATTTAATTATCAAGTTTATAAGCTGCATTATTTAGGGAAATGCAATAACAAAATAATAATAATAATAAAAGTATCGTAAAAGTTAGTTCAGTCAACTTTTCTCCTGTTTACATATCTATTTATAAACAAGTTCTGCTCTTCTTTCTTTACATAAAAACTTCTCAATTACCCTTTCATATAATGAGTCTTTGAGTCTCAGTCTGTGGAGTATTTCTTTCTCAATAGAAATAATACTTAAACTGTTTAACCTGTCCTCGCTCTGAGTGCTCCTGCAGTAGTTGTGTATGCGTTTTAGAGCCGAAAAAGAACGTTCAACTGAACTTGTGGTACTTGGTATAGTCAGAATTAACTCAGCTAACATGTATACTTCTTTGAATGCAGAAATTAAGTCATTGTTCTTTAGAAACCTAACCAACTCAAAGACATGTAGACCATGAAATTCATCACTGGAATATACCACTAAAAGTTCACTTTTGAGTCTTACAAGATCAAATAATGACTCATACACTGATCCTAAGGACTCCAGAAGGACAAACGGAAAATTTTCCTTGTAAATGGAAAATTTATTAGGTGAGAGGAGATGACAGAATCTCAACTTCGAAACTGAACCATACCTCACATCTATTTGTTGCACAATATTGTCAATGATTTCACAGAACAATCGACGACAATAGTTGTCCTCAGAGTCCTGACAAATTCTTTTAGTTCTAGGCTCAGCTCCTCTTCTCTCACCTTTAGCTGCTATCCATAGGGCATCAAAACCATTTTGTCTCTCACTTTGCAATTGTACAGTATCAATAACTTTTTGACGACAGTACATTATATCTACAGATTCACTCTGGAGAATATTATACAGTACATCTGTGTATGAAAATGGTTTGAAAAATACTTCCAACAAAAATACGGTATTGAACTCACTCAAAAAAGAGAGAAAACCTCTTGATTTGACTACTGTATCACTTTCCCATTCACTACAGTTTTCCACAATACTTTCAAAAAATTCTATAAGTTGAACACTATATTCTTTGACAGTCTGCACTAACCTTGAAGTAAAATTCCATCTGGTAGGAGCAACTGATGGCAGTTTCCTCTGTACAAATTCTTCCAAAGCAATTGTCCTTTTTGAGGATTTGGAAAAGAATGCTGGAAGCCCACTAAGTGTTTGAAAAAAAATCCTGCAGTCTTTTATATTTGAGAGACATTGTTGAAGAACTAAGTTTAAAACATGGGCATAACAATGTGTAAAGAGAGCCTTTGGGTAAGATTCTAGAACTTTAGCTTGAAGCCCGTTCAAGTGACTGCTCATTACTCATTACTGCGGCACCATCATACGTCTGCCCTACCAATCTGTCACTGATATGAAACTCTTCCACGAAACTTGTCACATGTGCAAGTAGTCCTTCAGCTGTTCTATCTGAACTTACGTCAGTAAATCCAACAAAGCGTTCACAAGCAGCACTAACCTTAACAAACCGGAGCACAGTTGAAAGTTGGGATTTACATGAGATATCAGACGACTCGTCCAGCACGATAGAAGTGAAGGTTGCTGAAGAAACTTCTTCCTTTATTTCGTCTATAATAACATCCCGTATAGCATGGATTATGTTACTTTGTATTGCTGGAGATGTACCTCGAAACACAGTAGCTGTTTTTAGATGGTTGTCTAAAAGAGGATCATATGCTCTGAGTGCCTCAAGAAACTCCAAGTAATTTCCTTTGTCTAATGAGTCAGCTGATTCATCATGGCCTCTCACAGGAAGTTCCTACTTTGCAAGATAACAAACAGCATCTATTAATCTCTTCAATATGTCTCGATTTTTTTTAACAAGCTCATTGTGTTTGTTGATATTGTCTTTATGTTGGGAGTCAATTAAAATGTCAATTCTCTGCTTTCCAAACATCTTGCATTTAAGAAATGATTCTACATGAGACTGAGATCTTTCGTGTCGTTGCTGTGCAGAGGATAAATGACTGAGATCGGAAAATCCAGTTTTCGTCCACACGCTTTTTTCTTTGGAAAAAAGAATACATGGCCAACAAAATAATTTATTTAATTTCTCACAGCCAGTTAACCATGGAATCGAGTTGAAAGATGATACTGAAAAGTGTCTAGTGTATTCTTCCTTTTTGCCCTTGTGTTTAGTTGTTAAATTAGGCAACAGAGGGCACGGTCTTCTATTTGTAACAATTTTAAGTTTTTCTTCGAAACTTCTACATGAAAATCCATTTTTCAAAATGTCATCAATTGTACAATTATGATTTTCCATGATTTAGAAGCACATCACAAAAACAGAATCACGATTCAACAGAAATTATTCGAAAATCTCAAAGAACTTTAGAAACCATACAACTCTCGGCATGCCTGGTTGGTGCGGTACTGAAGCCACACTCAAGGCACGCTAACACCGCTGCACCCCCACTTTACCTCTCCGCTCCCCTCTACAAGTCTAGCACGCACTTCTCGCCAGTCAGCTACCTCAGCAATAGCCATGAGAGGTGCGGCTGCTCCCAGCGCACTCATTCCTTGCAATAACACATCTTCATTTGAAACATAAGTAGAGTTTTAAATTATTTATTCACAGCAATAATTTTAACGCGTGCGGCGCACATGTCACACATATGGAGAATTCGCGCCTGGTGCCTTTGTGTGTTCAACGTCCTTCTGGCCTATGTAGAATTTGTTGCAATCTGAGCAATTTAGTTTGTAAACACCAGGTAGATCAAATTTGTTTTGTTCTTTGTGCATATGTTTTGATAGTGTGTGTTCTGTTTTGTTTGTAGTTTTGTATGTGATTCTGTATCCTGCTTTTTTAATTTTGTTGGCTATTTTTTCATCATGGTTATTGATGTATGTTAGTGGTTATGAATTTGTTGTTTTCTGTCTTTGTCTGTTGTATGTTTTGTGTAGGAGTTTAATGACTATTGTTCTGTTGTATCCGTTGAATTCTGCTAGATATTGTATCGTGTTTATTTCATCTTTGTAGTCTTTTTCATCTAGTGTTTGTCTGTGTATCATCGTTCTGAAGGCAGCTAGTTTGTGTTGTATTGGGTGATTGGAGGAGTTGTGTATCAGTGTGTCAGTTGTAGTGGGTTTTCTGTATACACTGAATTTCTGTCTGAGTTCAAATTTTGTGATGGAGAGGTCTAGAAAGTTTATGCTATTGTTGTACTTATATTCAGCAGTGAAGGTTATGTTTTTATGTATTTAGTTTATGTGGATTAGTAACCGTTCTCATTGTTTATAAATGTCTATTGATTTTATAACTTATGAAGACTTTTACCTCAGTCATAGAAATTGGCAAGTTTAAACTTTTTAATATTCTATTATAATATTTAACAATGTTAACATTCAAATTTAGCCAACAATTGAATATGAACAAAAACTATTCTCATTTCAATACTACAGATTTTTGTTTAATTTGGTCCTTTATGAAAATCCAGGATACATCTCTAGAATATTGTTTGTGTGTACACCCACCACACCAGATAAATATCCCAATTTCCTTACAAATGAGATTATCACCTCTAATTTTCCAGAGATGGTTAGTAACATTTTCCACTATACTGACAGATGAACAGAAATCATTGCCCCTGCAAATAGTGTAAGACAATTTACATTAAAATTGTCCATTATAAGGTTAAACCAATTTTCCTAAACTAGCAACTGCTGGTACTAGGCTAATGACAAACAGGCCTGTGATCAGGCCAATGCCCCAAAACTGAGCAGTTAGTCTTTCAATGCATCTGCATTGGTAAACTTGATTTACAACTAAAACACAAAACAAGATAAGCAAACCTTCGAAAAGCTTCATTTAATGAAGCTTATCAAACAAAGTTTTATTTATCACAAATAATATTTGAATAGTCAGAAGTAGTTTTTTTTTCAAATAGAAATATAAGGAAAGGGAAACAAACTGACAAACAAATGCAAAAAGATTTGAGGAATTTCATTAAGAAAATAGACAAGGGCAGTTGCCTAGAACAAAAATTGTATATAAAAAACTTGCATATAATTAGTTGCAGCCTGCCCAGATTCTAAATATGCTATAATATAATACAGTCTCTTTAATGCTTAAAGTAAAAATAGTTTTGTATCAAAAATTAAAATATATCACTATTGTTTGATGACTCGGAACACTAATTAGTGTTCCGAGTCGTCAAACAATAGTGATATATATTTAAGTAACGGACACGTCATGGACAACGAAATCCAAGAAAAATTAAAAGTCAATTACATTAGCACTTACCAAACCACACAAAGCCCATCCTAACCAGATAGGAATAACGCAAGCAACTGCAAGGCCAATGAATGTTGCTTCACGATAATTGTCTCTGATGCCCCTTGACTTAATGGCTAAAACTGCTACAACAAAAATGAGGAACACTGAGTACACAAGTGACATCAGAAGATGATGATATGGCGTATGACAGGCTTGATGTAAGCCTACCTGAAACATAAATGATCCAAACACTTAAGAATTGAACAAACATTTGTAATTAACATTAAACAATAGCCGTACTATAAAAGATCTAACCTGGCTAATTAACATCAATTATTGAAATTTCATTTTATTACAGAACAAGAATATTTGGGATACAGAATTCACTGACTTAACCATTGCAACTAGATTTTTTATACTGTTCTTTAAACTGAATAAAATATGATGAATACTGAATCACTTTTTTACACAACATATTAATATAAATATTTATAATACACTTAAGATCTGATTTAATTATATATATATATATAATATTTAATTTTTATAATGAATTTACCTCAAGATATTTCTTTCCTTATTAGGAACATGTTTCGGGTACCATTTTGTACCCATCCTCAGCCTTCCGGATTTTGTGTCTGGTGAAGTACATGTGTGTTGGTTGGCTGCTATCGTGGCTTCCTGTCAGCTTCTGGTACTTTAAATTGGTTTTATTGTGTGTGATTGTGGTGTATGTATTAGTATTTTGTGTATTTTTGATGTTGAGAGCTTTGAAAATTGTGTCATGTTTTGTATTGATTTGTATTTGTTCAGGTATTAGTTTGTTTTGTGTTCTATGTTTGTATATTTGTAAATTTTTCCAAATGTTCATTATGGTGCTTTTGTGTGGTATGTGTTTTATTAGTGTCATGTTGGTTATGTTTGGGAATTCATGTCCAGTGTTTATTGCATGTGTGGCCAAATTAGATTTGTATATTTCTGGTTTTTTGTATGCGTTCAAAATAACATTTTTCAGTTGTTTTTTTGTTTGTTCTATGTAACATTTATTTCAATCTTGGCATTCAATTTTGTATATACCATTGGTTGTTTATTATCTTTGTTGTGTGGGTTATTTAGTTTTTGTAGATTATTTTTGTTAGTTTTGTATGCTATTTTAATGTCTGTGTTCTTAAACAGTTTTGTTAGCTTTGTCATTTTATTATTTATGTATGCGAATGTGGCCCATTTTTTATTGTTGTTATTATTTTTGTTTTGTTCATTTTGATTAATTCTTAATTGTTCAGTTTTTATTTTATATTTGATTTTATTTTCTATTTTGTTTACAGTGTTTTTATTATATCCATTTCCACAATTTGGTATATTATATTTCTTTCTTTGTCTGTTTCTTGTTTGTTTAGAGGTATTTTGTACATTCTGTTAAGTAGTGAATAGAATGCTGCCATTTTATGTTGTGGTGGGTGGTCAGAATGGTTAGGTATAATGATGTTAGTGGAAGTTGGTTTTCTGTGTATTGCATATTGTAGGTGGTTGTTGTATCTTGTGATGGTTATGTTTAAATAGTTGATTTTGTTGCAATAAATGTTACATAGAAAAACAAAAAAACAACTGAAAAAACGTTATTTTGAAAGCATACAAAAAACCAGAAATATACAAATCTAATTTGGCCACACATGCAATAAACACTGGACATGAATTCCCAAACATAACCAACATGACACTAATAAAACACATACCACAAAAAAGCACCATAATGAACATTTGGGAAAATTTACAAATATACAAACATAGAACACAAAACAAACTAATACCTGAACAAATACAAATCAGTACAAAACATGACACAATTTTCAAAGCTCTCAACATCGAAAATACACAAAATACTAATACATACACCACAATCACACACAATAAAACCAATTTAAAGTACCAGAAGCCAACAGGAAGCCACGATAGCAGCCAACCAACACACATGTACTTCACCAGACACAAAATCCGGAAGGCTGAGGATGGGTACAAAATGGTACCCCGAAACATGTTCCTAATAAGGAAAGAAATATCTTGAGGTAAATTCATTATAAAAATTAACACTTTACTAAAAATGAACTTTATCTTGTGAAAAACTTACTTTTTTCGTCGGACGCGTTTCGGCTTAGTATCCGCCTTCTTCAGCTTTTAGTCAGACTGCCATCATTTCGTAACGGTTTTTGTGTGGAAGGTGTAGTGGGGGTGGTGTGTGGAGGAAGGGGATTGGCGCAGGGATTCAACTTGATGTTTGTTTTTTGTAAAATTGTGTCAAAAAGTGTATGTGATTTATATTGCAGTTGATCGTTGAGTAAGTTGTTTGGTTGTGTTGTGTGGTGTTTATATATTTCGTATTGTTCAGTTGTGTTGAGTTTTCGGCCTTTAGGTAAGTAATGTAAAATTTCGAGATTGGTGTCTATGTTGGTGTAACTATGGTTTTCTGTGTGTATGTGTGTGGCAAATGCGGAGTGTATATTGTTGTTGGTTAGAGCTTTTAAATGTTCAGAATAACGGGATGAAAAAGATCTTCCTGTCTGGCCGATGTAGAAACTATTGCAGTCATTACATTTTAATTTGTAAACACCTGTTTTGTTATATTTGTCTATGTCTGTGTTTGTATTATTGATGTGTTTTGTAATGGTATTGGTTGTTCTGTATGCTATTTTGTATTTGTGTTTTCTGAATGTGTTGGCGATTTTGTGTGTGTAGGAGTTGTGGTATGTGAGTGTGATGTATTTATTGTGTTGTGTGCTGATGGTATTTTGTGTTTTGTTGTTTTTGTTTTTGATGCGTTTGTGTAGCGTGTTTATTAAATTAGGGTTGTAACCGTTTTTGATTGCTATGTATTTTATTGTGTTGAGTTCGTCGGTGTAATCTTGTTTATTTAAGGGTATTTTAGTTAGTCTATGGAGCATATGGTTGAAGGCCGCATGTTTATGTTGTGTTGGGTGGTTTGATGTGTTGTGTATAACCATGTCAGTTGTGGTTGGTTTCCTGTATATTTTGTATGTGTGTGTGTTGTTAGTTTTGTTAATTGTTAGGTCTAGAAAATTTATACTATTGTTTTGTTCAATTTCCAGTGTAAATTTTAATTTGTGGTGTATAGTGTTTATGTGGCATTGTTTATTGTTCAACACAACTGAACAATACGAAATATATAAACACCACACAACACAACCAAACAACATACTCAACGATCAACTGCAATATAAATCACATACACTTTTTGACACAATTTTACAAAAAACAAACATCAAGTTGAATCCCTGCGCCAATCCCCTTCCTCCACACACCACCCCCACTACACCTTCCACACAAAAACCGTTACGAAATGATGGCAGTCTGACTAAAAGCTGAAGAAGGCGGATACTAAGCCGAAACGCGTCCGACGAAAAAAGTAAGTTTTTCACAAGATAAAGTTCATTTTTAGTAAAGTGATAGTGCTGTGAAAGAAGAGATGAACAATCAAGACAACTATAAAAATTAAATATAATATATACATCAAGAAACGGGCTGTAGCAAAAAGTGTTTGAATATATGTGCGTGCGCGCGTGTGTGTGTGTGTGTGTGTGTGTGTGTGTGTATAAAATATATATAATTACAGTAATAGTATTGAGCCTACTAAATACATACAATATACATTCAAACATAGTGTACATACAATTATGGTACATAACACACACACACACACACACACACACAGATATGTAATACACATACCGGTATAATTATAGTATAGTACTGTACAGATGGTTTGTGAATAGATCTTGACAAGCAATAGTGTATATATATATATATATATATATATATATATGTCACAACAATGTGTAATTGTTATGACAATTACATAATGCTCTTGAAAAGATGGCAGGCACAGTTACATGAAAGTTCTCAGCTAGCCGAACATGTGGACTGTCTCTGTCAAGGCCGCACAAAGGACCTTCCAGTCTATTTGAGAGCACCTGTAACTATGCAAATTATGCTGGCATGCCACCAAAAGGATGGAAAGTTATTCTGGAACCTCTGCAGGAAGAATAAGCAACAGCGGCCAGCTTAGAAGTTAGTTATGTGAGTAATTTCTTTAGTGAGGAACAAGTGATTAGTGTTATAATTAGTGCAGAGCTCTTTTTGAATGTGGATATTATTATTGCATGTGGACAAATTTAACTTGAATATTGTATGAGTTATTGTTGATTTCACATTGTTGTTTGTGACTAATTAAAACTGGTAATTAGTGACCTCATTGATGTCTGTATTTTGTTTCCACTGTACCATACGACAATCCGTAAGACTGTCATAAAAGTGGGTCAGAAGTGCCACAGAACAGTGGAAACAGGGGATACTTTGTAGAAGAGTGGTGTACATTATAATTAATCTGTAAACATGGATACCACTGAGATGATGGAAGCTTTCCAAGTGCTGTTATGGTAAACACAGAAACAACAAAAAGCAGAATGACGACAAGAGGCAGAAGGAGCAGAGAAAGAACAGGATGAGAAATGAAGACAGGAAAGAAAAGAGGCAAAAGAATGCCAAAAAACACTAATCCTTGAAATGAAAGAATAACAAAAAGAAGAATATAAGCAGGAAGCAGGTGACATCAAAGCAAAAGCAGATAGAGGAGCAATAGCAGATGTAAGAACAATAGCACTGCAGAGTTGGGTCTATTATGAGGTGAGCTTAATAAACAAGTTACTAGAATATCAGAGGTACAAGAATCAGTGACATTAAAAATAGCTAAAGTAGAAAAATCTGACTCGAGTTTAGGAAAGGTATGTCTAAAAAAAACATCTGTCGTAGAAGAATCCATGTCAAATAAAATATCTGAAGTAGAGGAGTCTGTTGCAATTGTAAAATATTCAGGTCTTACATACATACATATACCTATATGTATATGTATATGTATATGTATACCTATATGTATAACCCAGCGAGAGGTATCCTGCCTAGTATAAACCCTCCCCCCCCCAAAAAAAAATTGCTGTTCGGATCCGGCGTTAAACTGTAGGTCCCATATACCTGTGAGAGACTCAGTACCACACGCACCACGGGTATATGCGGGGACAGTACTAACCAGTCGAAAGACTGAAGGACTACGAACTGAACTGAACATACATACGTCTTACATATTTAAAATTACATATGTTTCGATAGTAATCCAACTATCATCATCAAATATAAATTAATAAATCCAAAATTTTTTCAATCAATTGTTAAAAACAGCTGTTTTATATGTAGACTGAATTTAATGTTTTTATATATGTATATAAAATGTTATATAATTAATTGTAAAATATAATATAAATATTTATTATTCTATTAAATTAGTAATTTTGAAAATATTATCATTTTTTGTATTAGTCTAAATTTGTTCTGGTAATAATTTATTACTTGTTTTATGTTTAAATATTTCTAAATTTTCGCATAAGGTCACTTTTGGACCTTTAGAAATAGAGATTTAATCAACTGATATTATTTAAATTTGGAAATGTATGTTTTTTTTTTTATTGAGCGTGTAGCTAAATTTGATTTATAAATATCTGGTTTTAAACATTTTTTAGTTTGCCAACATAAAGTCTGTTACAGTCAGAGCATTCCATTTTATATACCTACTCCATTTAAATTATGAATTAAATTATCTATTTTAGGTTTGATCCTATAGTAAATAATCAAATTGTATAACATCATGTATACCTAATCTAGATATCTGATGATGATAGATTACTATCGAAACATATGTAATTTACAAAATAAAATATATTCTTGTAAAAAGTTTAATTATTAATAATAATATAAAATATATAACAAGAAAAATATGAGTATTTATAAATATATATACATATGTATATATAGAAGGTAATTCATATTAGTAAAACTATTTTTAATTAGAATACATACGTTATATATGTACGTAACGTTACTCATGTATATTTATATTATCCACAATTGATATATAACTTATGTATATTGATGCATACTATTTATAGAAAACACTAGAATGTTCTGTAATAACATGTTATACATTAATAGATACACATAGTTTATTCTACCAGATTCTCGAATTCATGTCTAGAATTTTCTAGATGTTCTTGTAAATGACACATGTTGGCAAATGCTGGTCATTACCAACCTAACTTATATAAAGAACTCTTAGAGAGATTGTCAGTCAGTCTTTATTGAGATTTTGGTTAAGTGAGTTACAGAATTAGTCCATGTAATTGATACTACGTAATATACTGTATTATATTTGTGTTTGTGTAAATTATGATTGTGTCAATAATCAATATCTCAGCTGTGAATCAAAATTTGTTTTTTGTCTTGTATATATTTTTATAATTTGTTATAATGTTAAAAATTATTTGTGATAACAAAAAATAAACAAGGTGTTGACAGTGATGAGTATTTTTATTTCGATTGCTGCCTAGAACATGACAACCCTTGACAGGATTTAGGATATATGAAGGCCAATTGAACCAGTCTAGCACAAGCATATTACTGAAGTGTATTTTACTCTCAGTATGGACAGAAACGTTTGGGTACAATCTACTCATTTTCCTTTGGGAGCACAAATGATAGCGTCAACACAATTTATGCATATATCTTTATTAAAATACCACACACACAGTATGCTAGCGATCTGTTACTTATTAAAATATTTACAATCTTAAAATGTTAAGTAAATCATCTTTCTACTTTCAATTATTAAATAATGTCAAATTATTTAATATATTAAATTATTACAATTTTGTAGATTTTTTTATTAATTAGTTTTGTAACTGTACTTCTTGTGCTTATTTTAATACTAAATTTGTTACCAACTGCAATAAATTAAATTACAATTTTATTGCTTATATAATATCTACTGACACTATTTCAGAGGACTAACATGGGATGTAGGCCTATACTTACTTGAATTACTTTTGGTGGGTTGTTGATCAACCATTGTGCCCCTATAGCAAGCTGAATAAGCACAGCAAAGAAAAGTAGTAGAGCTTGGTATGGTGCTGGCAAATAAACACCACCATTTAATGAAATAAGGAAAACACACTTGACGAGGAGGGTTGAAAATACAAGTGAGTAGGCGAGGCCAGTGCCAAGACGAACTCCAGCACAAGTCAATACTGTTGGTTCTGCACTCAATAAAGCTGCGACTGCTGCACACAAGAACAGACCTAACAACAACATCTGGCCCAAGAATAAATGCCGTCTACTTGGTGTTGTCCGCCATGTCTTCAGCAACACAAATACCTGTGTAAGTACATTAATATGAGTAGTAATATATCTTAACTAACAAATATTTTACTATTCTCATATAACATCTAAACACAACAAAAATTGGTGTAATATATTACAAAGAACTTCCATGATCAGTACATGTTTTATTTTTTTCGTATAATATCTAAACACAGAAAAAATTGGTGTAATATATTACAAAGAAGTTCCATGATTATGTACATGTTTATTTTACATCCTCTTTATCCTTTCCCTTGTTTAACAAAATCTACATTTATATTACATTATTCACTACAACAATTACTAAATTAAATTTAATATAGCTGCATAACACAGTCTTTACAAAATACTTTAATTCTAGTTTTCACAAGCTTAACAAATCTGTATGTTCAAGAATCATTGCTAATTGTAAATCCTTGATATTTTCCAGGTGTACTCATTAATTTTTACTTTTATTTAGTGTTGCGGATTTAATTGGTTAATCGAACCGATTAACCGATTAAAATTTGAACTTCTATTAATCAATCAAAACTACTTAATCGAATAATAGAGTCGATTAAAATTAATCGGTTGTTGAAATTTTCTTTTATGAGAAGTTGAAGCTTGTCCACCAAATAACTGAGTTATGTCTTGTCTCTAGAACGAGAGTCCCGTTATTTTAAATCATTTAGTACTGCTGGAAGTTCCCAGAAAACACTGAAAGAGAAAGGGTGGTGTAGTTGCAGTGGTTTTCAAAAGCCAGGTAGCGGCATATCAGATTTAGTCTGTGTACGATAAGATCTACAATAGAAGGCTGAGTCAGGTGCCTACTACTATTTGTCTGAGAGGGGGTGAGTATGCTAAAAATAAGAGTCCCACAAGAGCCTGTACTCTCATCCTAACAATGGGCGACCTATAGTATAGTAAAATTGAAAGTTAAGGGCATATGCGCAGAAACCAATTTATGGATGGACGAGTCCACTTTGAAATTGTGAATGGCGGGAGGGGACCGGAGAATCAGCTGGTATGCAAGTGAAGGTGTCGCCAACATTGCGTGTGATGTTTTAGTTACCCGTACATTCTTAGTTATTGTGTAACATACTATCTCAGTCGTGCATTTGTTATTATTATTTCAATTTATTTTTAATTATATCGTTGTTTTACAGTCACTCATTTTTATTAGTTATTTAATTTTTTAGTTAATTTCTATTGGTAGTTTTTATTCTGTAATTACAATTACGTATTATTGTAATTATTTGTGTTATCATCCAGTAACGAGATTTGTTAAAATGGATACTTTTCCTTCAACCAGCAAAGACAGGAAAGTTATTCATAGTCAAGCACGGGAAGTTATAATACACAGTTTTTTGTTGTCCAGGATTAAAAGATTCTTGCAATTAAATTAATATGAAGAATGCGTTCCTTTATGTAACGAGAAACTGTAGAGATAGTTGCATATAATTAAGGAGTGGAAGTGTACAATTTGCAAATTCCGTTGCGATAAGAACGGTCAGAAAGGCTGTAGTTTTTTACGTCTCAGCAGTACACAATGACAGACCAAACAACACTCAGATATGTTTATAAAACATTCTGATATGTAAAAGAATGTAAATTCTCACATCTTGCAGCAACTCCCTCCACATAGCCTTTCCCCTCTGACCGTGAGCGTTTCGCCCATTTCCATGCCCTTAACTTTCAATTTTGCTATAATAGTAACAGTTGGACAGGTGGCGTGTTACAGTGTGTTTATTCAGGTGAGGAAAACTTGTGTTTTTCAAAGAGGCTACTTTTTGTGTGTGTGTTTCCTGATACCGTGCGTGAAATCTGTGTTATGGCGTACGAAGACTTACGAGGAAGACTCGGTGGAAGTTTTGGATATAAATTGAACGACAGCGGTAAAGTGACGGACAGGAAAACCGTTTTCTCTAAGCTTTGTGGGAAATCATTTAGCTACAGTGGTAGCACTAGCAGTTTGCAATACCATTTAAAACACGTCCATCCCTTACAAAGTGTTGCTGAATCATCTGTTGTTAATGCAAGTTCGTCTCAGTCGAACTTGAATCATTTCATAGTGAAACCAATCTCTTCATTAAAGGAGGCTGAACTAACAAATAAAATTGTGAAATGGATAGTAAAAGACAGTCGACTTATCAATATAATTTCGGATGAAGGGCTAAAAGAAGTTTTAAGGGAAGCTGTAGATAGTAGTTCTTATAATCTTCCATCTAGAGATGTTGTAACTAGATGGATTGAGAAACTTTATGATATCGAACGATCCAAGCTGCTAGACAAACTAAAAGAAACTGAATTTGTTGGCATAACAGGTGATTTCTGGACATCGATAGCAAATCAAGGTTATTTGGGTGTTAGTGCTCATTGGATTGATTCTAACTGGGCATTCTGCAGCGCTGCGTTAGAAGTGAAACATGTGGTGGAGAAACATAGTGCAGCAAATTGTACGGAAGAATTCAGAATTCAAGTTGTGTCTGACTGGAATCTTCAAAGTAAAGTAGTTGCAATATGTACAGACAATGCCAGGAATATTGTTCTTGGTGTCGAAAATTCGAAATACGATAATGTTAGGTGCACTGCTCATACCCTGCAATTAATTCTGAATACAGCAATTGAGAATGCGTCTATAGAAACTGCTTTCCAAATATAGAAAAATGATGGGTCATTTCAAGCACATATTATTTAGAAAATCAGTTATGCCAAAAACTGAAAGAACTTAATATTCCGCAGTGCAAACTGAAACAAGATATACTCACCCGATGGTATAGTACATGCCTTATGTTCGAGTCTCTTCTGGAAGCCAAGGAAGGAATTGTAGCTATAATGTCCACCAATCCATCAAACATCATTCCATTAACTGAAGTGGAATGGGAAATGACACAAAAAATGTATAAATGTCTTAAACCATGTTTGGAAATATGTGATTTTCTTGGAGGAAGTAAATACGTGACGGCAAGTGTTGTACTACCCGCCATAACTCATTTAAGAGTAAGTCTAAAAATTACTGACATGGATCCTGCTTACGTTACTCAATTCAAAGCAGCTCTGTTAGATGATTTAACGGAAAGAGTAAATGCCTGGCCTAAAATAGAAATGTATCAAGAAGCTATGGCTCTTGATCCAAGATTTGAATATTTGAAATGTCTTCCAAAAGAAGCAAGAGAATTAGTGTCGAACAGAATTTCCAATAAAGTTGTGACCACTGCACAAACAGAAATAAAACAAAATGTGAAGAAAAGAAAACTTGTTTTTGAAGAAGACGATGATGACAAGAGGGAAGAAACAGCTCCGTTAACACCGCTCGCAACAGAGGTTGATGTCTACAGATCTTTGGCAGAACTGGATGATGACTTTGCAGACCCTTTACTGTGGTCGAAAACACATTCCATTCAGCTTCCACTTCTTTCATCTGTAGCGAAAAAATTGCTCTGCGTTCCAGCTACATCGGTTCCATGCGAACGAGTGTTTAGTGACACAGCCAATATTGTTACTAAACGTAGAGCAGCCCTTGATCCGGACCATGTGAACACACTCACATGCTTAAAATCCTGGTTGAAGCAGTACTGACTAGGTGAGTCTAATGTTATACCATATCCTTACCTTCAAATTCATATTTGTCACTTAGTCTCCTGATAACAGTTCATATTATTAAATGTGTTCATACATATTATAATATTATTATTATTTGAATGTAATCCATGCTAATATACTGATTGTATAAGTTACTTAAAAACAAAAACAAAAGTAACAATTAGATATATCTATTAAAATTAAATTTGTAAGCCATTAGTATGATAATTTTTTAGTACCCAAACTTGATTAATCGACCGATTAATTGATTAAACCTTCTTGATTAACCGATTAAATATTTTGATCCATCGACAGCACTACTTTTATTATAAAATGCAGATGTTATATCACAGCCATTAAACACAGAAAAATAATACATGCTGTTCTTTTGGAAAATGTTCATATAAACGTTTTAATGAAGCACTTTATGCTCACAACCATCTCTTCACACCTACCAAAAATATATTTTCTTACCAGATGGAGTTAAACATGGTAGCACTGTATCTTCAAATATACAACTGGTGTTTACACAATATGTAGGTATGTAGCAGTGTTTGTAACTGCTATATAAAAAAATAAATAAACCTCAGCTCAACAATCCATAAAGGACCAAGCCATACCGCGCGGCTTTTGTGTTTAGTGGGACGGTTGCATGGCTAGTACAACGTGTCACCAGCTGCTAGTTACGGTATTCACAGCCAGGAGGTGTCGCTGTTATCTCAGTTGGCTACTCAATTTTCCCTCGTGACATGTTGAGTGCATGCCGTACTGAGCCTCCACCAGGAATTGAACCCGGGACCATGCACACATGAATCGCGCATGCTAGCCACTAGACCACCTGGAGGCTCTGTAATTGCTACATCTGCATTATCAAATGCTTGATAATAAATAATATTAATTTTGCCAGTTTTTTATTATCAATTTTATAAATCTGTCTTTATTATTAGTATTACTATTTGACCCTCATTTGCCTTAAGATGTAGTCAAATTCATATTTTCATGAAATATAATGTCTACAGGGCTGTGTTTTGATAAGCAATTATTTCTTTTGGCACTTTGTGTAATACATATACTGCAACTGTAATTATGTCTGAATTATAAACTTCTTATTAGGTATTGAATATAACTGACATAAATCAACTGAAATGTTTCACTAACTTAAAAATTGGACCAATGTGATGTGACGCTTGATAACTGACATTCAACACACATGCACGATTTCCTTTAGAAACTGAAATTAATCTATATTAAAAGAATAATGTCAATACGGTTTTTAAAGTAAGTTTTCTCACCTTTTATGTTATATAAATGGCATTTTAAAAGTATTAGTTACTGTTTTCGTCTTGGAAATGTGGTAAATTTCATATACATGATATTTCAAAAAGTTTGTCAAACATTATCAAGTAATATGTATGTTTTACAGTGCCACTGAAAATCTGTAACCAACTCATTAGTCTTGAAGAAAACTTTATTACCTATCATTTGAGATGCCAATCTAACTCTTACAATTATCAACTATAAGGTGTAATATTTTATATAGTACAACTTACAAATTTATAAGACTCTACCATTTTCCTATACAAGTAAATTTATGGGGCCAGAAGTGACAGATTAAAAAAACGTTTTTTAATATTCATTGGCACTTATCAGTTTTTTGGCACATTTACATGCACGAAGGTAATTCAATAATTAAAGAGACAAATAGCTGTACAGGAAAAATGGTTTATTTAATCAATATGACAATTTTTTATTTTTCAACATAATCTCCAGAAACATTAATACACTTGTCCCATCTCTGAATAAGCTTGTTTATGGCTGCTGCAAAGAAATCTTTATGTTTTCGGAGCAATTTTCGGACATTTGCTTCCACTCTTTTCTTTGTCATTTGGATTCCAGCTCAAAATGATGAATCCATGTTTCATCACATGTTAGAATTCTATCGAAAAAAGCATACTGCATTGTTTCAGCTTTGTATACACTCTAAGTCCAGTCTCTGTATGATGGTTGGGCAACTCTCCTGTTAATGTTATGAACTGGGCCAGCACTTACTTGTAATTCTTTAGCTTTAAGTTCAACTGTAATCTGTCGGTCTTCTTGGATGTGGTTTTAAGCGCTTGGCTTTAAGAGCCTCAACTGAACTTCCAGAACAGTGCTGGTCAGTTACCGAAGTCAACCATTCTTAAACTGTTCTACCCACTTATAAAAATTTCCACGGTTCATACAGCTTTTCCCATATTGTTTAGTTATACAAGAATAAATGTTAGCTGGTTTTTCACCTTTAGAAATCAAAAACGGAACTGTACGTACTAGTTTTTATGGATTGAGCGAGCTTTATGATTGAGCTGTAAATCTGGCATGATGGTGAACCTAGCTGATTGTGGTACGAATTCTAATGAAGACATCTGAGCATTTTGCCGCTCTAATTATAGCCTGTGATAGCCTAATGACAGAACTGTGTTATCAGATAGGCTATATCCAAGGTAATGTGAGAATATGTTGCTCTTTATTAGAAAGTATTAATCCGATTAATTTGACATTAAATTTATGTACAAAATAAGTGATATTCAATTGTAGGTAGATATTCTAAATTTCTGAAGGCAACATATTTTACTGTGCTAATGAAATGTAGTTAAAATATCAGTAGCGTGATGGTGACATAAGTGTGTCCGAAAGTTTATTAATTACAACACATTTTAGTTATCGAAAGTTAGGAAAAATAGAAAGGAAATATAAAGGATCGTTACACATATATATATGATAACAAACGAAGAAAATAATAAAGTGTTTAATAATTCATTACACACGAGGCACTTCATGGAAACAGGGAAAATTCATCAACCCACTGAAAATGTAGAAATATTAAAAGTGGAAAATAATTTAAACGAAAGGAAGTTATATGAAGAATTAAAAATGTTAAAATACAAAAGAAGAGCAGTATTATACCTATGAACATTAAGACTGAATTTAGTAATGAAGAGATATTTTACCATATTTTGCAAGGGTGAGACATGTGAATTTCGTCAGACAGTGGTATTACAAGTGTTAGGCTACGGTCACAGTGGCACCGACATTGGTCGTCTGATTATTTTCGTCAGACGTCGGCCGATAGGGTGGTCACAGTGCCTCCGACAGTTATTCATTTCAATTCAGTGAGTGTACCAGTGTAGACAAAATGGATGTTCCATCATTTTTGTGTTTGGAAACAAGTCCCGCGTTACAATATTTATTATTAAAAAAGAGGAAATGTCACACCAATGATGTTTTTGTGAACAGAGAAAAGTACGGAGAATTTCATACGTTGTTTCACCAACTCCTCGAACAGGATGACACATTTTTCGGGTATATGAGAATGACTAAACCAACTTTTTATTATATATTGGAGAATATAAGAGATACAATCCAAAAGCAGTCAAACTTCCGAAGATGTATACCACCTGAAGAGAGCCTCATGGTAACCTTGAGGTAAGTTATATATTTTTCAATTATCATACTACTTATGGTTACATTAAATATTTGTGAAAGGCTTTTGAAATTATTATCTGAGGTAATGTAAATGGTGCATCAATATAAAATCGGAATGATAAGAGAAAATCTTTATTAAAACATCAATTGATTTTATTACAGTAAATAATGCAGAAAATCGAAAATATAGAATATAAAGTGTAAAACGAATATAGAAATATACAATAAAGTTTCAAGGCTTGAAACGCAAAAAATCGCCGAGAGCTGCTTGGTCTGGGTTTAGTCGAACAGGTTCAACTTCAGTAGTTGAAAAGCCGAGGGTGTGTGTTCCAGTTACTCTGTTGCGAACTAGGAGAAGGTGAGCTGCTCCAGTTGGAGTATTCTGACGGACTAGCTAAAGGTGTGCTGGGATGGTATGAGGCAGGGGTGCCCATCCCCCCCAAAAGTCTCAGCATTCCCCCCCAATTGAAAAGTCCCCCCCACTGCCCGCCGGTCTACAAGCTTAGCACACGCACACATTTTTACATTCACGATTTATTATTCACGTACCCTCTGACTCATTGACAGGATGTTGCTGCAGGCTGCCAGGGTCAGTTTTCCAAATTCCAAAACAAAATTTACTACTAGTTGTACTGGTAGAGACATTTATGCCGCCAGTTCGTTAAAACAATCATAAAGATATGTAATTGCTTTAGTTTTTTACTAATAGCTTAGTTTGTTGCACAAACACGGTAAAAATTTCCATCAATGTTGGAATTAAAATGTTATTCTTGAAATAATCCCCACCAAAAATCCTTAAAATACACCAGAAAAATCCCCCCCAAAAATTCTCAATGCGCAACTTGCGCTATGATATGAGGCACTACTTTGATTTGTAGGTTGACATTCAAGCAACACCTGTTGCAACCTAATGCGTTTGTTACTTTTTGTGCTGTGGTATAGCACGTAGATGCGGAAGTAAGCTCATGATAAAGAAGTAATTCTCGTCTTCTTTTTTATTTTGCAGTTCCTGCAGGTGGGCGACTTTTACTTTGTCTAGTTGTACTAGATCATGAAGAGCATCTTTTTTCTGACGTGGTCTCTTCTTCGGAGATTTGAAAAGCTTTTTTGACGCTTGACTCACGTCTCGAATCACAGAAGGGCTGCGTGAATTTCCAGATTGTTGTTCGCCCGATTGTTGTTCAATCAATTCATCGTCACAATCTGACATGCTCTGGTGGAGTGATTCTCCGCTCACCGTATAATCGTCTGCGTCGCTTTGGTGAGGGCGTGGCACATTTCCAACGAGACGCCTTGGGGCATATGTGTCGTGCAAAAAACTTCCATTTCGAATCACCCCCAGATGCCGAACCTGTTGGTTGATTGATCTTTACAAGCTCTCGACGATAGGTTTCTCTCAAGTACTGCCATTTAGTTTTTACTCCGGAACCTGGAACACACAATAATGAAACCATATTTTAAACATAATATTATTGAGATAAATAATATAATATTTAACAACATTTATAAAAACTAGAATATAAATAGAATTTCGTATTCTATGGTTCATTTTTCTTTCATTTGTTTATTTTACATAGCCAAAGAAAGACACGTTGCGAATTTTTACTCGCCAAATTCTGTTGGGATTCGATGTGATAACCACTAATCCACTGCAGCTGTCGATTATTTAATGAAATTGTTTATATTTTCCATAAACTGTTTTAAAATTGTCATTCTTATCTGGAGTATAATCATTTATTTTTATTATACATATTATAAATATATATGAATATTGGGATTAATCTGTTTTCTTTGTTTTAGGTTTTTATCGACTGGACTAGCCTTCAGGTCTTTGGCATTCTCCTTCAGAATCTCTCACAATGCGATCGCCAGGATCGTTTACGACACGTGCGAAGCTATTTGGATGAAATTTAATGGAAAACACATGCCATTTCCATCTGTTGAGAGTTTAAAAAAAATTGCGAGTGATTATGAGCATTTGTGGGATTTTCCAAATTGTATTGGAAGTATTAACGGGAAACATGTTCGCATAAAATGCCTCGCTCGTTCAGGATCCAAGTTTTTCAACTACAAAAAATTTTTCTCTGTTCACCTTCAAGCTACTGCTGATGCCAGGTATAAATTTATTACGGTGGATGTAGGAGATTATGGAAGACGAAGTGATAGTGGTGTGTTCATGGAAACTGGAGTCTATCACCATTTGAAAAACAATTCATTAAATGTGCCGCCTCCAAAACCATTACCAGGGACAAATGAACCCCACATGTTGCTGGGTGATCAAGGATATCCTTTAAAGGGATACTTAATGAGGCCGTATCCTACTGGGAACAATGTTGATACAGAAAAAGAAAATTTCAACTATCGCCTCAGCAGAGCTAGACGTTCGGTCGAATGTGCCTTTGGTATTTTAGTGAGCAAATGGAGATGTCTAAAGACTGAACTGCAAGTGGATCCATGTCATGTAGACACTCTTGTCAAGACTGTTTGCTTACTGCATAGCCTAATATTGTGATAGATAAAGATGGTATAAATGAGTCCGTCTCGTTAAACGTCGACACCACCGAACACAGCTTTGACAGCACGAGTTTGAGACGTTTTAATCGCTCGTCACGAAGAGCATATGAGATACGCGATATTTTCAAACAGTATTTCAAAGACAACAACATTAATAAACCTAATGACAGTGTAAATATTTAATGTAGTTTCTTTTTATGTTTAAATTTACTTTTGATAAAAACAGCTAGATAGAAAATACATTTTTTATCACTATATAAGAGGTACAATTCGTGTTCTTATTTTTATTACTTATCTATAGTAGGGTCGACGAAAGAATGAACACAGGTGGAGGGGATGGCACATGGCAGCCCTCCTTCCACGAAGCATCCATTAAAATCTGTTTATTAAAATGTTCCGTTTTCTGAATAATACTCAAAAAATGATTTTCATTATATACGTAGGCCTACTAAAATTATTAAAACTATATTATATAACAATAGACTAAAGAATATAGACAAAAAGGTTAGTAACAAATTGTAATGGATGGTAGGCCTACTCACTTGTATTTTCCAATAAATTTGCAATTTCATTCCACAGACGTCTTGCGATATGTCTATTGTGATATGCGGCATCCTCATTGTTCCATAAGCTTCTCCTCTCTTCAACTAAACTTATAAGTTTCTCGCAATCCATCATGATGAGAATTATTTCGTACTGTTGTCGATCGAATCGGCCGATAAAAACAAACCGACTTGAAATTCGCCCGATGGATACCCGACGTCGGTGTAATCGGCCGATGCGGTCGGAGACACTGAGACCACCTGTATACCTTTTGCCTTGTTTGAAATGATCGGGCGAGTTGGGGCGACGTCGGCCGTCGGTCGAATCGTCCGATGTCGGTTCCACTGTGACCATTACCTAAGGCAAACAGAAAAGGTGGGTGTGGCTTAATAGGGTAGTAGAAGGAGCGACGAAGCTCCTCAGTAGGCAGCCAATAGGAAGGCAGAAGGGGCGTGGCTTAACGGAGTTGAGCCAATAGGGAAGTGACAAGTAGAGTTGTTCAAGAGTTGACCATTGTTGAAGGCAGATTCACGGGTAGGCTTCTAATATATGTGGGTTCTAATGGTACATATGTTTGTCAGGGGTGACAATTAAGAAAGATCAGATACGACGCTCTCTTGGACACTTCCCAAGCTTGGACGCTTTCTGCACTGCTTGCTGCAGCCGCCCGCCTATCTTCATTGAAGAGGACCGCCTTCTTCGCCTTGCGCCGGTGCCGCTCTTTTTAACAAGACACCGAACAGGAAGAAGACCACTGGACTCAGCTGTTACCGGTGAACTGAGTAGCCGGTAGAGGAAGAGCTGGCATTCTGGACCACGCCATCAACGTTCCTTCTAAGGGTCACCTGCTGCCGGAGACCATCCAACTGGCCACAAGAGAAGAAGACTGCAGTACTCTGGGCTTTGGTGAGTGCCGCGTCACAAGAGCTCTCTCCTAACTACTCACGGCTGTTAGGTAGCGCTGCTCCCATTGATCCTCCCCACCAGTGGTAACCACCGCTTGAGATATCTCCGGGGTAAAGGGACCAGTGACACCAGTCTTGGTAAGAACTGGTATTCAACGAAGCTGGTCGTTAGTCCAGCTCCTCCTTCATCGCCGTGAGCAGAGTAGTCGCGTGGGTTACTCGGCTTCGGCCTGACCCAAGATCCCTGGCGTCCGGAGTGGACTGCCCTGCAGTCTCGGCCTGACGGCCACACACGTCGGCCAGCATGCCCACTAAGGGCAACGGTATGTGTGTCGAGTCGCTCGCCTCCGCCATGCCCCACACGGACGACTCGCCAGATTCGCCTCGAGCGATGGAGAGGGACGAGATCCTTCCTCACCCCTCCCCCCTCCCGGTGGAAGAGCCGGATGACTCGCGTGAGCTAAGAAGCCTAGGAGGAACCGTTCAACCGAATCCGCCTCCTCTCGAACCTCGGCTATGGACATCGGTCCTTCGCAGGGCCAACCCGGTTCGGTCCCGACTACTTCGGAGGCAGCTCCGACTCCCACTGCTGTTGGTCGTACGCCGTCCGTGTTCGTCCACGGGGTGACCAATGTCGCTACCCTTTACCGGCGGCTTATCGGGGCCCACGGGCTGTCTGCCGATAAACTCGACCTTAAGCTGCTTGGCGGCGACACGGTTAAGATTGCCGTCAAACGGCTCGAGGACCATCGCATGGTCGAAGCCTTCTTGCAGGCTAACAACCTGGAGTACCATACCTTCTCCCCTCGTCGCGTTAAGCCCTTGTCAGTCATTCTGCGCGGGCTCGACACGCACACAGATCCTCAGGAGAGGAGCTCCGCGACCTGGGTACCCAGTGCAGGCAATTTTCTGCCTGTCCACTAACTCCAACCCCAGGATTCCGCTCCCGATAGTCCGTCTCCACCTCGAGAAGGGCGAGGCAGCAGACAAAATTGTTGAGGTATGGTTAAAAATAATTAATAATTTAAGTACAGGAGCAAACACACACTTTATTGAAGAACAGTTTAGTAGCAAGTATACATACAACGGACACACGAAATACACATTACAAAAGCAGATTTAAAACTGAACTTAACTGGTCGAGTGCATCTCTGTTTATATAGAAAAAAGCTTCCAGAATTTTCCTTTTATTTAAAACTACCAGAACATTACTTTTGTAGACTTCTCACAGTAAACAAGCATGTGTGTGGGCTGAGGCCCCGCCCAGGTAGCTAGACCTCCCACCGCACAATACAAACTTTCACTCTACAATAATAGGTATACTTACTTAAAATTGAATGTAGAGTTTTCTAGTAAATTCTCAACACCCTCCCTAAAACTCTACATTCTCACAATCACATTAATTTAAAAATTCATTTTTACTCTTAAGTCCAAGTTTAGATCTTAAATAAACAAATTTTGGTTTTGACAAAGCTTTCGTAAGTATATCAGCAACTTGTTCATCACTTTTAACATAATGCACATCAATTTCTCCATTTTGAAAACAATCACGTACATAATTATATTTCACATCAATATGTTTTGTCCTTTGATGGAATTCAGGATTACTTATAAGTTTTAATGCACTCATATTATCTATATATAAATCATATTTATCAGTCTTACAATCGCATTCATTAAATAACTTCTTTAACCACATTATTTCAGTTGTTGCTAATGCTGCACTTACAAATTCTGACTCGGTTGTTGATAATGATATAGATTGTTGCTTCTTACTTCGCCAAATAATTGCAGCATTCGCATACATACAAGCAACGCCAGAAGTTGATTTACGTGTAACTGTATCGCTAGCATAATCAGCATCACTATAAGCTTTAAAGTTGCCATCCTTACAATATAGTAATCCAAAATCAATCGTACCTTTTAGATAACGTAAAATTCGTTTAACAATTGACCAATGAGCTACACTTGGTTTGCCTAAAACTCTAGATACAACATTTACAGCAAAACTTATGTCCGGACGTACAGTTTGCAAAAACATCAAATTGCCGACAGCTTCACGATAAGGTACATTACTTACAATAGTTTTTGATAAATATTCATCATGATTACAATCAATTGGCGTGGATACAATATTAGCTTCTGACATATTAAACTTTTCTAAGTTTTTGTTAATATAAGTACTTTGATGAATGAAAACAGACCCATCATTCAATCTACAAATTTCCATTCCAAGATAATTAGTAACTTCTTTAGTACTAGTAATTTTAAATTTTTTACTCAAATCATTCAACAATTTATCAATCAAACTTTCATTTGAAGCTGCAATAAGTCCGTCATCAACATAAATTGCTAACAAGATCTTATTATTATTATTGTTATATATGTATAAACATGGGTCACCCGTACTTTGACAAAAATCTAAATTTACAAGAAAATTAGTGAAGTGCTCAGTCCAGCATCTTGGTGCTTGTTTTAAGCCGTATAAACTTTTCATTAATTTACATACGCGTGAGCTTCCATCATCAAAACCTTCAGGTTGTTTCATATATATATCTTCCTTTAAGTCACCGTATAAAAAAGCCGTTTTTATATCAAATTTACCGATATGTAAATTTTCACGAGCAGAAATACTAAGTATCAATCTTATTGTATCAAAGCGAACAACAGGACTAAAAGTTTCTTTATAATCTATATCTTTCTGTTGCGAATAACCTTTAATAACCAACCGCGCTTTATAACGTTCTGTACCATCTGGATTGAGCTTCTTCACAAAAACCCAACGTTTGTTAATCACCTTTTTATCTTTTGGCTTTTCCACTAATACCCATGTCTTATTTTCATACAAAGAGTTTATTTCGTCCTGCATTGCAGCTTGCCAACTATCTTTTTCTTTACTTGTAATTGCTTCGTTATAATTGGATGGTAACTTTTCAGCAATAAACGTGATCGGACATCCATAATATTCTGTAGGTTTTAATTTTGTTCTATCGCGCAATTGTCGTTCAGTTTGATTGTTATCGCTATTTGAAGATTGTAAAGGTTCTCTTTCTTCAAACTCATTTGATTCATTTTTAAGTAAAAGTTCATTATTTTTAGGAGTTATAATTTCATTTTCTTCAGTTTCTTTATTATTATTGTTCAAAGAATTCAAAATAATTGAATCAGCTAATACTCTTTCAGGTTTAAAAAGTACATCTCTACTTATAATGACATCTCGCACTTCCGGAACATATACACGATAACCTTTACAATCCTCATGATATCCGACCAGATAACCTCTCATCGATTTTTTATCAAGTTTCTTATGCTTTTCTTTTGATATATGTACATAACACATGGTTCCAAATATTTTAAATCTATCAACAGTAGCTGTTTTTCCATTCCATAACTCATAAGGAGTTTTATTATTTTGTTTTGTTGGGACTGTTATATTAATTACATGTACAGCAGTATTCATTGCTTTTGCCCATAAGAATAGAGGTAAGTTTGAATTTGAATATAACATTGATCGAGCAGCCTCTACAATGATTCGGTTATCGCGCTCTGCAATTGAATTTTGTTCGGGCGTATATGGAAATTAATCGAATATTTTATACCTTTACTATTTAAAAAAGAGATCACTGCTTTATTATCGTATTCTTTACCACCATCAAAATGAATTTCTTTAATATTTGTTGCAAATTGATTCTCAACCCCGATACAAAATGATTTTAGTTTTTCTATTACTTCAGATTTTTCTCGAATAAAATGAATTTCTCTATAACTTGAAAAATCGTCTTTAAAAGAAACAAAATATAACTTTCTACCGAGAGACTCTACTTCCATAGGACCACAAACGTCAGTATAAATTATTTCGCGAGTTTTAGTGGCACGATCGATCTTTTTGTGAAAAGGCAATCTATGATTTTTGCCATAAGCGCAACCTTCACAAAAGAAATTTTCATCCGTAAATTTTATATTTAGATTTTTCAAAAATTTCTTCACATGTTTTACATTTTGATGACAGTCTTTCGTGCCATAATTTAAAACATTACCGTTGGAAATGCTCGATCTACTCTTTTGTTCTACCACGTTACATTCTTTTGGAATTAAAGTTTGAATGTCTAATTTTAGCAAACTACCAGGCTCATATTCGGAACCAGTTACAAGAATTTCATTACCATGCTTTAAAGTACATCTCGTAGCATTATGTGTTATTTCATAATCTATACCCCTTTTACCCGCATATTTAACAGAAAACAGATTATACATTGAATCAGGAACATATAATACATTATAGATAGTACCTTCTACTCGTTCACTATTTTTATAAGTTTCAAAGTCAATATTACCTTTACCATATGCAGACATTGTCATACCGTTGCCCATTCTTACACTAACTGGTGTTGTATATTCTTCGAACGTTGAAAACCATTCTCGATGCTTCGACATATGATCCGTCGCACCCGAATCCACAATCCAGAGATCATCCCGATTGCCACAGCTGCCTTTTTCACCTATTAGTGCTATCCTCGATGTTGATTTCTTCTGTCCAGAAGACGAGTTACTTCTTTCTTGATTATTCGACCATCTTCGCTGTCCATTATTCTTATTCATGAAGCAATTGTTACTTTTATGACCTTTTCTTTTGCACGTATAACACCTGAAGCAGTCCCTTTTTAAATGACCTTGTCTTCCACAATTATAACACTGCTCTTGTTTCAAATTATTCTTCTCATATTTATAAGAGTCATTCTTCTGTTCTTTATGACCGATTTTCAGATTAGCTAGCAACGCTGTCGTCTCTTCGTGTACTTCCTTTTGCTCTTGTAATCTAAATTCTTCTGCCATCAAGCGCTCAGTCAAATTTTCGAGATTCTTCTTATCGTCAGATACCGAATCCCAAGCACTGTGAAAATGATTAAACTTTTGTGGCAAAGATGTTAAAACACGAGTCATCACCATAGTCTTTTCAATTTTTCCCCCGAGATTTTTCATTTTTCTAGCCAACTGTTCTATTTTTGAAATATTATACGTAACACTTTCACTCTCTGTCCACTTAAACTCAAAAAATTGTTTTTGAATCATCGACAGATTTTCATCAGATTTTAGATCATATGCTGTATTCAATTTGTCCCACATCTCCTTGGCAGTAGAACAACCCATTATAAGTTCGAGAGGCTTTCTCTCCACTGTTGTAACAATTAACTTTCTGGCAATTTTGTCCGCCTTCTTGAACTTTTCCAACAACGCGTCACGATCTTCTGCACCTGCAGCTGGCTCGGCTAATCTTCCTTCGCAAACATCCAGCACATCATCATCCTCTTCCATCAACGTGCGTACTACGAAACGCCATTGATGCCAATTATCTTTGTCTCGAAGTTTTTCAATTTTTATATTCGGTTCCATTTTTGCACAAATATTTTATACTTGCACTCCAATTACACACTGCACTCCGATTTTAAAATGCCACTGGGCCCATAACCTGTTGAGGTATGGTTAAAAATAATTAATAATTTACGTACAGGAGCAAACACACACTTTATTGAAGAACAGTTTAGTAGCAAGTATACATACAACGGACACACGAAATACACATTACAAAAGCAGATTTAAAACTGAACTTAACTGGTCGAGTGCATCTCTGTTTATATAGAAAAAAGCTTCCAGAATTTTCCTTTTATTTAAAACTACCAGAGCATTACTTTTGTAGACTTCTCACAGTAAACAAGCATGGGTGTGGGCTGAGGCCCCGCCCAGGTAGCTAGACCTCCCACCGCACAATACAAACTTTCACTCGACAATAATAGGTATACTTACTTAAAATTGAATGTAGAGTTTTCTAGTAAATTCTCAACAAAAATCTTCCACCTGACGCGGTTTTTTGGCTTCCGCGTCAGGGTGGATCCAGTCGTCCCCCGGGCAAATTGCCGCAGTGCCACCGGTGCCAGAGATTCGGCCACCATACCGACGTCTGTCTCAGTGCTCCGGTCTGCCTCCGTTGCTCACTGGGTCATCCGATGCAGTCCTGCACTGAGGCAGACAAGACTAAGTACTGCTGCATCAATTGCGGCCAAGGCCACGCAGCGAACAATAGCAGCTGCCCGGTGTATAAGGCAGAGCTCCTTAAGCGAAAACCGCAGGGGCCTCTCCCAAAGCCGAGGCAGCCAGTTGTACAGCCCCCAACACAGAGAAAGCCTAAATTACAGGCTAAGCCGAAACCAAAGACACACCGGCACAGCGCGAGCCCTCTCCGGATCCTCCTCCAGCCCCTGTCACAAAGGCAAAAAACTTTCCGCGCCTGCAGAGAGAAGTCCTGTAGCAGACATCTCGGTTTTTGAGCCGGAGAACCAACCCTTCACTTCCGCGGTACCACCAACTCCCGCCTCAGAACCAGAGGCAGCCTCGCCACCACTGCCATCTCCGCGTTTTCCGGGAGCAGGCAAAACAAAACCAAAATCAAAGGGTATATCAACATCGAATGCTCGGACCCGAGCTCCTGGAATCCCACAGCCCAAAAAAAGTGTCTTGCTACCCGGTACAAGTCCGACGAAGGGCAGCAGCGCACTTTTTCTTCCGAAGATTCAGCTTCGACTGCCCCTGGTCCAGTAGCTTCCACTACTACCCAATCTGCCGTTAAACCTGGTCGCTCTTATGGGGCCACAGTTTCCAGGCAAAGCGGCCAGTCCGTCACTTCCGATGACGCACAGTTCGTCCGCAACTTTCTGTCAAGCTACGACCTCAAGAAAGTTGCATCCACCTTCAGGTCCATCCGAGACCGCCTGGAAACTGCCGACCCAACTGAGAGGTTTATGCTCTTAGTGGAAGCTTGCACAGTCATAGGTTCTATGAACCGAGCCCTAAAACGAGATCTCTCGCTCGTAGCCTGGAATGCTAATTCTGTCGGTCCTAAGCATCTTCTGGAGTTCCTGGCGCGGTTCATACCCGACGTACTTCTCCTGTCAGAGACCCAGCTGACCAGGGCGAACCGGTTTCGGTTACCAAATTAGGCTACGTGGTCTATAGAGATGACCGTGTTGGCCGACAAGGAGGCGGCACGGCGATCGCGGTGAGGACCTCTATAGGTCACCATCGTGTCGTTTTGCCGCAGCGGACTCACCTAGAGGCCACCGCCATTGAGGTTCATGGAGCTCTTGGCGGCGTCCTCGTGGTCTCAGCTTACAAACCCCCGAACGCTGAACTCCTTGTCGGCGACCTGGATGTCATCTTCGATTCCCACCGAAGTGTAATTTTGGCCGGCGACCTCAACAGCAAGCATCGCGTTTGGAATAGTCGCTTGACCACTCCGAACGGGAAGTGCTTGCTCAGGTATGTTGAATCGCGCCGGGCAACGGTGGTTGGTCCAGCGCAATCCATGTCCTTTCCGACTAGGCTTAAATGCGGCCCCCGATGTTCTGGATATTGGGGTTACCCAAGGAATTATCTGTCCAGTCGAGGTATTCTCGCTTACGGAGCTCACATCCGACCACAACCCCATCTTGGTTCACGTCGCTACCCAGCACGCTACCGCACGGAACAAGAAAAAGGTTATCGATTATGACCGCTACGGGACGGCTCTTTGCCGTCGACTTCCGCTAGCGGGCTCACTCGATACCATCCGTCTCTTAGACGAAGCAGTTTCGGGAATCGAAGAGGCAACATCTCAGCGGTAGACGTGTTTTCACTCATGTGAGCTGGTTTCACGCCCGACTGCCAACGCATCCCTGAGGAAGTCTCACTTCTCGCTCGCGAGAGGAATTACTTCCGGAAACGTTGGCAGAGGACCCGTGGTCCGGCCGATAAGGAGCCTATAATCGACTCACTGGACGACTGCGTGGCAGTCTGAAAGTGTTCCGACGAAGCTGTTGGTAACTCCCCCGAACGGGGGATGCGGACCCGCAAAGTCCGTGATGACGGGACGGAGGCGACGACCTCCACCGACCGCCATCGTCGGACCGTTCGGACAACTCCTGGGTCGCCCGGAAGAGGAGGCCGAGTACTTGGGCGCGTGTTTCGAGCGTCAGTTGGCTCCCAACCGTCCATGGACAATTGGGACTTCAACGAACAAGTCGAGATGGAGAAGACTTTCTGTCTCTTTCTATCACGGCGGGGCCTGAACCCATTACTTTGGAAGAGGTCTCAGATCGGCTCGTTGAACTTCAGCCAAGAAAAGTTCCATGCCCAGACGGTGTCACGAACGTCTTCTCCCGGAGCCTGGAGTCCAGTTCTTGACTGACTTGTTCAACGCGTGTCTTAGACAGGCCTACTTTCCCAAGAAATGGCGAAAGGCGACGTTCATCGTGATCCCGAAACAGGGAAAGGACGCTTCCCGCCCCGACAACCTCCGGGCCATCAGCCTACTTTCCGCTACGTCCATGGTTTTTGAGCGTCTCGTCGTGTACGAGATCATCTAATAAACTTTGATGTACTGGTCCCCGAACAGTTCGGCTTCCGAGTGGGGCATTCCACCACTCATCAGCTGATGAGAATGGTGGAATACATCACGGACGCCGGTTGTCGGAGAGAACAGACCGTTGACTGTTTCTTAGATGTAGAAAAAGCCTTCGACAGCGTATGACATGATGGGCTTTTATTCAAGCTTAGGGAAGTCCGGCTCCCAGACTGCTACCTTCATCTGTTTGCTAACTTTCTGACGGAGAGGACCTTCTGCGTGAGAGTTGGCGATTCTGTCTCTTCCTAGAGATGAATCACTGCCGGCGTCCCTCAAGGTAGTGTTCTTGGCGCCCTTCTGTTCTCAGTCTCCGTCAATGACGTGGCGAGACAGCCTGGAGTCCAGGTAGCCCTCTTTGCGGATGACACGGCTGTATTTACAGCCGATCGCCATGCAGAACGGGCTGTCTTACGAGTGCATCGCCAGCTCGACTCGCTTGGCGACTGGACTGATAACTGGAGGGTGTCTCTCAATGCGACCAAGAGTGTAGCCGTCCAATTCTCTAGGCGACGGAAGAACCCTGTTAGGCAATTACGCATCGGCAGGACGTACCTGCGCTGGTCCAACGAGGTTAAGTACCTCGGAGTACACCTTGACCGTCGGCTCACCTGGCGTACCCACGCTCAGACAGTTCTTAAGCGAGCATCCGCTCGTCCCAGCTTACTGTTTCAACTCCTGATCAGCTCAGCCATGACCAGGAAATTGGGCAAGATGATCGTTGGCGCGTATTTGCTGCCGGTCAGGTCATTACATACTCTTGTCTGGTCTGGGGTTACCTCGCCGCAATGCATAAAAAGAAGTTGCAAAGCGTCCTCGACAGGGGTCTTCGGCTAGCGGGCAAAGTCCCCCGTCGATTCTCATCTCGCCTTCTAAGGAGAGGACTTTGCGTTCGATCCTTAGACGACACCTTCAGGCGGCTGGCACGTAAATTTTATGCACGTGCGGCGAGGTTCCCAGACAATCCTCTTGTGGCTGGGCTGGGCAGGTATCGTATACGTCCAAGTGATTCGTGGAAACGCCCTCGGTGTATACTGCGCTAGTGTAGGCTAGCACAACAGCCGAGAAACGGCCTGCTACAGAGCAAGTCGCCCTACTTGAGCAGGGCCACGAGGCAGGAGCTCCTGAAGGCAGCTCGGAACTCAGTTTCCTTAGCGGTTCGTGTCTGCGACGCACAACCGCGAAGTCCAGAGTCAGTTCAACATACGTTTGTCGTGGTTTAGGGCTTGTTTAATGGTGGAGACAAGGAAAGGCCGTCCGGAGCGTGACATGTAGCAGTTCAGCAAGTAAGCACGACGAAGTCGTAATCAATTAGTTTCACTTTATTAAAATACTGATTAGGCCTACTACTGTAAATAGTTGATTCACGTAATATTTTTGTAAAATTATTACTACATGAAAAAGTACATAAACGTGGTAAGTGTAAATACTTAATAAATTACTACTTATTATATTAAAATTACTAGTTATGTTTTAATTACTAACTGCAGCTTCAAAATATCATGTTATGTTGTTTAGGAAGGGGAAATGTTGCATCCAGTGAAGTGTTGTATTGCCAGTTATACAAAATAAATAACACTCGTTACTTAGCCAGTAGCTACATATTTGACAGTTATTTGCAAGTTTATGGAGACTATATAAATCTGTTTTAATACATACCTCAAAAAGTGCAATAAGTATCATTGTTAACGACGAGAATACTAGCAGAGGTGCCACCCACATATCCCTGCGTAGGATGGCGGTTTGGAGAGGTACTGGAGTCCGATGTACGGGAATGGCAGGAGCACTTGGTATTAAGAAGTATTCTGTGCTTAGTTCTAGTCTTGCTACGGAGACATTTAGACCTGCCATTGCATCCAGCATCCGGAGAACCATCATCTCTCCGCCATTACCTAAATATGTAAATGTGTTATAGGTACAATTAATTGAAATCTGTGAATAGCATAGCCTGTTATCTTGTTCTCATGTCTTTAATTGGCATTGAAAATAATTTTTGCAAAGTTAGTTTCACATAAAAACATACATTATAAAAGAATTAATGAACGAATTAATGAACAATTA
This sequence comes from Magicicada septendecula, assembly GCA_034769895.1. Lineage (NCBI taxonomy): Eukaryota > Metazoa > Arthropoda > Insecta > Hemiptera > Cicadidae > Magicicada > Magicicada septendecula. Next base: position 824,903,374 of record CM068367.1, read on the forward strand.
TTTTGTTTTTCTCGCGGACGCGCATGTGTGTGTGTGTGGGGGGGGCTGTGCACACAGGAGACAGCATGGATCAAGAGACAGCAGCAATGCATATTGTCATTCATATTAATAGCATGTGATTACGAAGCTTTTATGCTCTCTCACACACAGCGTGTCTTCACACTATAGCTACAGGTACACGCTGTGTGTATCTTCACACTGGTATGAAAAAAGCTTTTGTAAAAATTTGAGATAGTACGTCTGATGATTAAACTGCCAGGAAATGCTCTGTCAAGTGATCATACTGCATATCAGTTGATGCACCTGATTAATCTGTCGAGGTGAAACGAACTTATTGTAATTGTTAATTTTTTTGAGGCGTATACCGTTTTGATTATCATGCTTTAGTTCAGTGATTCTCAACCGTGGGTCCGTGTCCGCCCGACACATATGAGTAGGGACTCCGCAGAACGAGTCAGATTAGTAGAAGTTTTACATACAGCTTTATAATGAAATTTTCAAGTTTCTTAACGAATTGATACGAAGTTATACAAAAAAATAAGTCTTAGGTGTCTTTACACTTCAAAAGGTGATCGTATTGTTGCCTATTAATTTTTACGAAAATTTTTGACTATGCGTATACGAATTTCAGATTTAAACAATACAGGAATTTGAAACTGTTTTTGTTAATACACTGTATAAAATATAATATATGAATACAGTAAAAGATAATACAGTAGAGTCCCTCTAATCGGAAACCAGGAAATCATTTTCCTGATCGGGCCTGTTAACACAGGTGAGACTAAAGCCGAAGTAGTTGCCAAGATTCTCTTGAAAATTGTTGATTCACATGATTCCATTACTCCGCCACCCAGTAAATAACATCCGTAATGGTCACTTTCTTCAGTTTTTGAAGAAGAGAATTTACTTCGTCTTCAGTAAGTGTTCTAAAGAGTATTTCCTTGTAAGAGAGTTTAATGTTTTGCAACATGTTTTGATAACATGTTACAAAACGATACGGCCTTGTACGATACGGCCAGAGGTCGCAACCTGGCGCTGGCGTTTTCCCTAGATTTCAAACGAAAAATTCCCTAGATTTCCCTACGCCTTATCATTCTCAATTAAAAAATGATTATAAGAAACTTTCTGTGGGCAGCATGTTATAAGGGTATATTAATAGACATTGATGCAAATTAAAAAACTAAAAAAAAAGAATAAAACTAATAAACGTAAAAAGAAAATTCACTCACTACAAACAAAATTAGCACTAAACTTGTGAGATAATAGAATTCAGTTTTGCTCCTATCCGTATCTCTTAAGACGACTACTGCCTCCAGTACTTCCTTCCACGAAGCTTCGGTGTTGCTACCCATGAGTGTCCCAATCTACAGGGGAGGTCCGTCACAACAGCAGTGAAAAGATATGCCAAGGAATAAAGTGAAACTGCTTTGAAAGACAAATGTACAAGGCTATTCCACAGAATTCAAGTGTCCCAATTCTGCACGTGACGTCTTCAGAACGCCACAGAAAATTGATAAATACGTGTATACAGATTTTAGTAGTAGGCCTACTAAGTAGCTCTTCAAAAATTGTTTGTACGAGACAACACTGAAACATGATATTAAACTCAGTATAATTAAAGAGTAAAAAATAATTAAAATTACTTACCCCAAGTGTATCAGATCTTCATCAGTAAAATTTTATTTCTTTACACGGTTGTCCATATTAAAATTTTATATACAATAATTATAGCACATAAGACACCAGACAACAAGAACCACAACTCAGAAATACACACAGCCATCAAACTGAGAGAAAAGGCACACAAACACAACATCACATTAGTAAAAGCAGACAAAGGCAACACGACTGTGATCATCTCCACAGACGACCTACTCAACAAAGTACAAAACTTCATGGAACAAAACAACATCACAGAACTAAAACATGACCCCACCTACAGATACCAAAACACAGTAAAACAACTAATCAACAAAGCCAAACACATAATGACACACAAACAAAAGCCCTACATGAGACAAATCCGACCATCAGCCCCTACCCTCCAAGCGCATCCCAAAATCCATAAAGAAGAAATTCCGATCCGCCCCATTATCAATTACCGCAATGCCACTGCATACAAACTCGCAAAACATCTAGACAAAATTATCAGACAACACACAACTAGACAACAACATTGCTGTAAAAACAACACAGACCTAGTAACAAAAATAAAAGACATACACATCCCCCATAATGCCACATTAGCCTACTTTGACATTAAAAACCTGTACACAAACATCCCCATCTCTGAAACAATCACCATCCTACAAAACAAACTCAAACAGAACAACACACCAGAAGAACTTATCAACGAAATAACAGAAACTCTGAACATTATCGCAAAAAAAAAACTACTTTACATATAACAATAAATTCTACACACAGAATGATGGTCTACCCATGGGCTCACCCATATCCAGCATTCTAGCAGAAGTCTTCCTCCAACACTTAGAAAAAACAAAAATCCTCACAAACAATGACAGACACTTACATGAAATTCTATATTGGCACAGATACGTTGATGACATTCTAATAGTATACAGAGGAAACAAAAGACAATGTGAACAATTACTAACGCACATAAACAAAATACATAAAAACATAACCTTTACTGCCGAATACGAACACAACAATAGCACAAACTTCTTAGACCTCTCCATCACAAAACTTGAACACAGGCACAAATTCAGTATATACAGAAAACCGACTACAACTGACACACTAATACACAACTCCTCCAATCACCCAATACAACACAAACAAGCTGCCTTCAGAACCATGATACATAGACTTAACAACATCCCCCTAGATGAAAAAGACTACAAAGACGAACTAAACACGATAAAATATCTAGCTGAATCCAACGGATACGACAGAACAATAGTCAATAAACTCCTACACAATACACAAAACAAACAACAGACAAAGACAGAAAACAACAAATTCATAACACTAACATACATCAACAAACAAACTGAAAAAATAGCCCACAAATTCAAAAAAAGCAGGATACAAAATCGCTTACAGAACTACTAACAAAACAGAACACACACTGTCAAAACACACACACACAAAGCACAAAACAAATTCGATCTTCCTGGTGTTTACAAACTAAATTGCTCAGATTGCAACAAATTCTACATAGGCCAGACAGGACGTAGCTTCAAACAAAGATACATTGAACACACAAAGGCACTCCACTCCACTACAGAATCCACCTTTGCAAACCACACATACAAAAACATCGACAATAACATGAACATTCTACACGTACACACAAAAGGCCGAAAACTAGACACTCTAGAACAACTGGAAATATACAAACACACGAAAACAAATAAAAACGACATCCTAAACGAACAGATGCAATTCAAATCACACGCATTATTCGAACATATCACACCTCACACACAAAACATCGATCTTTCGAAAATCGATTTCGTCGCCAACAACAAGACGGACAGTACTACCAGAGGCAACCTCTGAAGAAGCTTTTTAAAAGTGAAAACCGGTGCAGGTTGTAAGGTAAAGGTTTTACGTTTTTACCCATAAAAAGTTTTGTGTTCCGAGTCGTAGTGAAATAATTATATTTACACTAATTTCATATCGATTTAGTCCTATACACTGCACTTTAAAAAAGTTTCAATTTATTATGTACACTACACAGATTCTATATACCGGTACATTAAAGTTTTACGTTAGTCTGAATCACTGTCAGCTCTTGCCTGTGATTTGAAGTCATACTTGTCCTGGTTGAACTTCCGTAGCACACTTTCCTTTCCTCAATAGGAATGGTAAAGCAAGAACTTCCATTAATTTTTTTCTTTGCATAAAGCAAACCAGCCAAGGTGGAGATATTAAGACGATTCCTTTGTTTTGTTTTTATCAATTTAATACAAGAAAATATGCGCTCCACAGCTGCACTTGAATGAGGTATACGCTGTCCAGGCAGTGAAGGCGGCTGGATGGTTAGGAGACCCTCACACACACACTGACAGGCCGCCTAACAATAGACAGGGACAGGCCTTTGACCTGCGCTGCTGTCTTTTTAGTTACAGTCCACTACAATAAATTAAATTTTATTGTCGTGCTTAAACTTTTAATTTTGATTGTTCCATTGAATTCAGACTGTAATTTCATTTAAAATAAGTCCAAACACGAAGTTTTTATGGCGATATTCAAATGTTTTACATTTATTTGTTTATTTTAAACTATTGTTAATTATTGTTAAACTTTAGAACACCATCTAAGCGACTATTATTAAAAATGATGATTATTAAAAACTAAGTTACTGATCATCTTATTTATTTTTCAACTATTTTTCTGTGACACTCCCTTTAATTTTTTTTCCGATTCACCAATTGTGATACTCGATAAAGAGCAGATTGACGACCCACCTCTTTATTGTTATAATACTGAAAAAATTAATCAACATATGTAACAGATTTTAATATATAGATATAAAGATTATTTTCAAACCTCATATTTTTATTTCAAATTAAACAATATATGAAATAATAGTTGTTATACGTTATCGAAATAATTGTTTGTCTTTTTACTAGCACGAACTTTTAAAAATGTTATTTATTATAAAAATATTATATATTATATAATTTTAAAATTCCGAGTATATTACTTAGTTGAATTTTGAGCTCGAGTTTAAAGCCTTGTATAAAAAAGTAAAGTAGCCTAACTATTTAGAATTAATTTGACGTGTAGTATAAAAATATACTAAAAGTAATGCATCCGCTACGATGAATATACAAAAAGCCAGCGAGATCGGCCGCTGGCAGTTCTCAGTGTCATTTGACGGGCCGATTTAATCGGCCGCTAGCAGTTCCAACAATGAACCATAGGGCCATTTAACCGGCTTCTGGCATCCAAAGGGAGTGTATCAGAAAAATAGTTGAAAAGTAAATTAAATGATCAGAATCTTAGTTTTTAATAATAAAATTTTTTTAATAACAGTCGCGTAAATAATTCTCAGAAGTTTAGGAATCACAATATTTCAAAATAAACAAATAAGAGTAAAACATTTGAAAATCGTCGTACAAACTTCGTGTTTGGACTTATTTTAAATGAAATCACAGTCTGAATTAAATGGAACGACCAAAACTATAAGATTAAGCAGAATAACAAAATTTAATTTATTATAGTAAACTGTATTTAAAAAGACAGAAGCACAGGTCAAGTGCCGTCCCCCGTCTATTGTTAGGCGGCCTGCCAGTGTGCGTGCGTGAGCCAAGGGTCTCCTAACCCTCCAGCCGCCTTCACTGCCTGGACAGCGTATAAGCACAACAGTTTCTTTACAAGGTTACCATAACCGTTATTGCCCTGAAATACATTGTTTGTGCCAGGTACAGGATCCTACAGTGTGAATTGTGAAAGTTTCAAAAGTACCGTCGAGCTAATAACTATGAAATACTGCTACCTGCTACGTTTACATAGCATAGGAACGTTGACTACATCATAGGAAAAAATTTTTATAATCAGTGGCATTCAAACAAATTTTTCCCTATATTTTTTGGATGATTTCCCTGTTTCCCTAGTAATTTTGAGAATTCCCTAAATCTAGTGGAAATTTCCCTAGGGTTGCGAACTCTGGATACGGCCTTGAAACTGCTCTCCGGTACTAAGATAAGGTAGCGACCACTCGCTGGCAAATTGAACGTGAACGGGTGCGCACCCTACTTCCGCACGCTATTTGTATGCAAAAATTGTTGACATTTTATATCATGTGACGACCTCGGTAAGAGTGACAGTTTTATTTTAATATATATCTGATGATGGAGCATAAGCTCTGAAACGCGTCGTAGAAAAATTATAAGAAGTCACAAGGCGGACAAAATAAGGTAAATTTAGTTATTAATTCGTACAAGTGACTTGGATACCGCATTCAACATGAATATTGTAACGTCACAAAACGTTCCATAATAATAATGAACACCAGAAGGGTGAATGGTACTAAGATAACTATAAATGAGTAACCAGGAAGAATGTAACAGTAAATATTATGAACCATTAAAGAATGAAAGGAGAGAAGAAATTCAAGTGAACAGTGGTAAATCCACTACCTGCATAATAAAACACTACAACATAAACAAACAGAATGACAAAGACGAATTGACAAGACAAGTTTACCACATAAACTGTTAAGTGAGCTTAATAAAACCTTTAATGAATAAAGTCAAATAAAATAAATAAGATAAAAGATGTCACGAATGATATTTGTATCATGTATTGTAAATAGAAACAGCACATTGGCTGACCCATATCAAAGTACTGATTTAAAAGGACAAATCAATAAACATAAATCCTAAAATACAATTCACAGAAGAAAAAGAAAAACATAACAAAATCAACTATTTAGACATAACCACCACAAGATACAACAACCACATACAATACGCAATATATAGAAAACCAGCGTCTACTAACATTATACCTAACCATTCTGACCACCCACCACAACATAAAATGGCAGCATTCTATTCCCTATTTAACAGAATGTACAAAATTCCCCTAAACAAACAAGAAGCTGACAAAGAAAGAAATATAATATACCAAATTGGTTATGAAAATGGATACAATAAAAATACTGTAAACAAAATAGAAAACAAAGTCAAATATAAAATAAAAACTGAACAATTAAGAATTAATCAAAATGAACAACACATAAATAATAACAACAACAAAAAATGGGCCACATTCACATACATAAATAATAAAATGACAAAGCTAACAAAACTATTTATAAAACACAGATATAAAAATAGCATACAAAACTAATAAAAATAATTTACAAAAACTAAATAGCTCACACAACAAAGATAATACAACAACTAACGGTATATACAAAATTGAATGCCAAGATTGCAATAAATGTTACATAGGACAAACAAAAAAACAGCTGAAAAAACGTTGTTTTGAACACCTAAACGCATACAAAAAACCAGAAATATATAAATCCAATTTAGCCACATATGCAATAAACACAGGACATGAATTCCCAGACATAACCAATGTGTCACTAATAAAACATATACCACACAAAGGCACCATAATGAACATTTGGGAAAATTTACAAATATACAAACATAAAACACAAAACAAACTAATACTAATACCAGAACAAATACAAAACATGACACAATATTCAAAGCACTCAACATCGAAAATACACAAAATACAAATACATATACCACAATCACACACAATAATACAACTTTAAAATACCAGAGACCAACAAACAACCTTAATAGCATCCAGCCGCCAACACACAAATGCTTCACCAGACGCAAGATCGCGAAGGCTGAAGATGAAAGCACGGGAGCTCTCGAAACATGTTCCTAATAAGGAAAAAAAGTATATCTTGAGGTAAATTTAGTTATAAATATTAAATGTAACATATATATATTTTTTTTTTTAATTTAAGTTTATAAAAATTTAGATATCTTTTGAATTTGAACATAAAATTTTGATTGAAAATTTAATTTAATCATTCTCGTTTGCTAAAATAAAATGAAGCATAGTACAGTAGGGAAAGTAAATACGTTCTTTAAAACAACAGGTAGGTGATTTCTTACGGGTAAATCCCCTACTGCAGTGCTTCCCAAACTTTTCATTCCGCGGATCCCCCAAAAATTAAAAATTTCAGGGACCCCGTTTGAGTTCTCAATTAAAACAAACAGTAAATGTGATACAAACTCTTGTATTTTAATTAAAATGTATTAAAATCAAAAATCTTTTAACCTGCAAAATTATAGGACTAATATTAATGATATCAAACACAGTTTAATGTGAATTATGAAGCTGCTTTTGAACAATTAGCTCTGCAATATTGGGTTTAATGTCTGATAATTTCAATATTAAGTCACTCTCGACAGCAAGTTTATTTCTTAATTTTGATTTCAAGTACGTGAACTGGAAGAATTCGGTTACACACAAATAAGTAGAGGGAAACACAGTTAAACACTTCGCGAGTTCAGGGTAGTCAGTTATTACATATAACCAGAAGTCAGCTAGCTGCAATTGCGAAAACTGTAATTTTAATTAACTGTCAGTTGAAAGTTCTGCTAATAAATCATCTTCTTGTAGAATAAAAAAGAAGTTAGTTGACAGCCCATCAGCAAATGGATTCCTTATCCACATGTCACTATCATCCGTCACTGGAAAATATTCCCTTGGCTGCAAGTGCAGCTGTTCCAAATGATACTTAATAACGTTGAGGATCTCTTTTGGAACATTTTCTTCTGACATCTGGATTAAATCTGCCATGGAAGGGAATTGTTCAGTGACTTCAGACTCTAATCTCTGAATCCACAGCTTCAATTTTTTTTATCATCCCCTTGATCATATCTCGAACCTGGAAATGGGCTTATAAGCAAGATACGGTGCTTATACGTGGACTAAAACAGTGCGATCAGTTCAGCGTTGATACGGCGCTCTAGTCAGCTCGGCTGACAAACAGATCTGCTACACGACGTGATTAAAAGACATTATTAAAGCCATTAGTTTGAAATTACTTTTACAATTACAATTAGTGTGAACCAAAAAAGCTGGAATACTAATTGTTTTTAATGATTACAAAATTTAGATTTAAGAGCATAAAAATAGGAGAAAATTACGGTAGGCCTATATTCTATTTTTTCTTAAAAGTGTTCGCGGACCCCCTGAAACATTCTCACGGATCCCCAGGGGTCCGCGGACCCCATTTTGGGAACCACTGTCCTATTGGGACTGCTTCCTTTGTGATATTTACGTGTACAACGTTATGTGCATTCTTACGCTACGTTACGTATATAGGCGTAGGAGTAGGAAATCGCTTCGCGCAACCATTGCTAGTTCTCTTCTTTAGGGATTTATGTTCTAAATTTTATCTTAATTTTTGAGGTTACGTCCTCTTGGCGACTAAGACAGAGGTAGCTTTTGAATGGATTCAGTTTGCAGTGTATCCAACTCGGTTTATCATATTTTTAGTGCAGTAATTTATTCCACAGCAATTAGGGCCTAAAAGAGAGCAATATTAGAGTTTTAACATTGAAAATGTTTATAAGGACGTGTCGCACATTTGAAAACGACCGCTGGTGCGTGATCGAAAATGGGAACCGGTGAGTTTCCATAGAAACTACTTTTTTGTTGTCAATAACGTAGTACACATATATAACTTCGCTTATGAATGCGACTACATTTAGGCCCTAACTTATAATCTGTACATTGGTAAATGAAGAATGAGTTCATTGATTGGTGAATGAAGAATGAATTCATTGATTGGTGAATGAACATAAATATATATATTTTTTAGATTTATTGAAGCATTTTCAATGTCCTTCTCTGTGCATTGCATTTGTGCAATGCCTGTAAATTTTTTCCTTTGCTATCCGAACATGCTATACGATACGATGCGTCTTTTGTTGTACATGGTTTTTTTATCAGTATTCAATAATTTTTTCGTATTTAATGCTTTATTACAATTCAAAAACAAAAATCAATAATTAAAATTTCAAACGTGTCCGATGCTCTGTACATACGTAAACTTAACCTTACTAATCATGACTTTCGGAACGCGACTTACAAGAGCTCCGTAATCTCCACCGATGTACTGATTCGTCTGCTAACTTCGAACAAAATTTGCGGCCAACCACGTATTTGCTCGCCCTTAGCTCAATTTTTAAATTTCTGGTTCTGAGGGCCTGTAGTATCCATTTTTATGAAAATGGTTTATTCACTTCCACAGCAAAACGAGTAGATTAATCTATTCCATTTTGCTGTATATACGCCTACTGACAAAGACGTGCTAACTAAGGTAAAGTTTTAAACAATTCGTATCAAACATTTAACACTATCAGCGTTTTCAGAAGATGGGAGAAAATTTGTGCCAGTTTTCCGGTATCTTGTTTTATTTATGTCGCAACGTGTATGTCATTTTTATTGTTTCATAACTATGTTAAATTTTAGATATCTCCTAATATGACCCCTAAGTTTCCACACGTACTTTCTCGGTTACAACAAAATAAATAGCTAATAACTAGTTCGTTTTCTTTTAATTTTTATAGTTTTACTCCCAAAAATCTAAACCCCTGTCATCCCCTCCCCAAAAGAAAAACTGCCTGAGCCCCCTGGTTATGACACTGACCTAGGCAAATGTAAACATAAGTCTCTGAGAATTTAATGTACAATCAATAGTTTTTCTTCAATGTTCCCTGCCGAATGTAATTATAATGAAAGCATCGACACCTATTTTCTTATGTTGTGTGAGAAGTGTTAGTTTAATGCATGAAAATAAATGTGGAGATTCATAATCTGTCTTCTCAAAGTCTAGATATAGAGTTTTTGTAAATCTATCTTTTTAAATTTAATTTATCTTTCTATAAGTTTAAAAATTAAATTGTAGGCCTATAAATTGAATACCGGACTATATAAGGGTTTCCACATGATGTTATCGACAGCTGAGTTCTCCAATTTATTTGTGGAAAGAAAAACCATATTTTCGCACATCATATACTTCAAGACAACAAATTTGCTGTGAGCTCTCAAACCTGCCATCAATAAGTCATGAAAAGTAATGGATTGAAAGTGTATCTGTTTCCGAATTCTGCATCCACAGATAATGTGTGCATTATCTATTAGAATATGTAGGCCTAAGTGTAGTTCACAACTAAAAAAAAATATACAGTTTAAACATTCTTAATACACATTACCTTGTTAATTTGCCACATACAAATTGTGATAAAAATTAATTCTGTCCCCAACCAACACAAACTATTAAGTTATAACTCACACACTTTATATAAATGTATAAACATGAAATAATTACTTTATGTTGCAATTATACAATTATTTTGTCTAACATAAATTTACAGACTACTTGGATTGGTAGAAAAATTAATTTTTGTACTTGTAGAAGAAATTGTTTCACGATGATAGTGATATAACTCCAAGAAAGTTTGGAATTCAGTGTTACATACAGCAGCGCGCCAACACGCACACAACACACAATTACTATGTAATTGGGAAATAAATGTTATATAATAATTATTATTACTAATATTATTATATTACGCTACCGGGTTAGGCAAAAACACATACAAATGGAAATAAAAAGCAACATACTTATTATAAAATGTTATAAATGTTTACGTAATTACATAATAAAAAGGGCGAAATTCTGTGTAGCTAAACTACTTCAAAACTAACCAGCCGTGGAATTAATACATTATACTAATAATCCATATACTCATATACAGAGTGTTCAAAGCAAACAGTGGCGCCATATTTTAGGAAATGATTCTACTCGTTAAACTGAAGGAAAAATGTCCAATAAACATACTGTGAAAAATGCTTCATTTTCCGTCTGTACGTCTGTAAGTATTTCTTAAAGAAAACTTAATTATACTGCCTGGCGGGATGATACATTGAGTTGAAATTCGGCATACTTAGTAAGTTTATTTTTTATAAGTAGTCTACAAGACAATCCAAATGCAAATTAAAAATTTTTCAAATGGCGAATGAATTTTAAAACCTAATTTCATAAAAATCGAAACTTAAAGTAAAAAAAATCATATTAGGCCTACATGAAACTTACCCCTTTTATTCTTAACCCAACGATGCCTTGTTTATAGAACTCAGATAAAAAATAACTGAGTTATTACAGTTCTTTCTTAACAAAACATTCGGCCTATTCTTTACAGGAACTACATTTAAACTACTTTAATTAAACCGCACATATTATATCTACTGTGTTTAAACCGCATTTAAATAATTTTCAAATCTATCGATCTTTTTTTTTTGGCTCAATCGTCTTAACAATAAAACCATGTAATTATTAAAGTTGTGTTAGTGATTATAATCACAAACAGAATTAACACAGTTGCTCACCACTATAGAAAAATTATTCCGATTAGCGCTTTCTAGCTTCACAGCTCATCATCAGATTGGAAATATACAATAATGGAACTAGACAACTTCTTTATCTAGTTCCATTATTATTATAAAGAAGTAGTCTAGTTCCATTATTGTATAAGATATTTCCGATCTGATGATGAGCTGTGAAGCTTGAAAGCGCTAATCGGAATAATTTTTCTATAGTGGTGTGCAACAGTGTTAATTCTGTTAATAAAACCATTGTTAATGCACTAACAATTATTAAGACAATAAAAACATTTATTGGCACACAATGAAAACATTTGTTTTTAAAAAACGCGATATCAGTTAATTTTACAAAAACACGATAACATATACAGTATATACTAATACAGCAACACCCAAATTAAGAAGATCGTCTGGAAGTAAACTGTAACAGGGAGTTTTTTTTCAAAAATAAAACACACTTACTGAAACTATTAGTTTTATTTATTTCATTAACGGACCAATAAAAAATAAGGAAGTAAAGTAAATTCAAAAGCTGAATAAAGTATAAAGTATAATTAAAATAATTTATACTGTAATTAAATTAATAAAGTAGAATAATCTGAATTTTGTCTGTAATTTTTTTTTAATAAATTTGAAAACTTTAATTTAAAACTTTTCTTCTAGACCAGCGGTCGGGAACTTTTTAGATATTGCGGACCACTAAATTCGCAATTTAAAATTTCGCGGACCACTAACATAATTTTTAAAGGTACGAATTAATACGAGCATTGAGTATGATATACAATACATATATATTTATTTATATTTTAATAATTTTAATTTTAACACAAAAATAATAATAAATAATAGACAGTAATATATATTAAAAATTAGTGCGACATTTGCTGCTCTTGGTTTAAAATTATTTTACTAATCCTTGGCTCCAATGATGTCACCGCAACACGTAAAGGAGCTTCTATTTCAAGCCGAGAACGATACTTGTTTTTAACAGCTGTTACAGTTGAGAACGTTTTTTCACACAAGTAGGTCGTTGTGAATGGGGTCACAATTTTTAAGGCTTTTTCACTCAATATTCGCTTTTTACAGAAAGCCAAAAATGACTTCTTGCAGATGAGCTGAATTGAAGTTTGAGACTATCATCCGACGATAATTCGATTAAACTTTCTTTTTCTTTCACATTTAAATTGCTTTCCTCAATAATTGAAGAAAATGGATTTACTATCCACATATTTCCATTTCTGGGATCCTCTTCTTTTGGATAATAATGTTCAAAAGACTCTTTGAGTGACTGCAAGTGCTGTTGAACAAGACCTATTATCTGTCGGTTGACGTCTTTTTCTTTCATGTATTCATCCAGATTTGGAAACATTTGCAAATCTTCGTCGATTAATAGTGTTTTCCATAACAATATTTTCTTCTGAAATGCGTCCATTTTACTTCGCAAAGTAAAAACGTCTGAAAGTTGTCCTTGAATAGATATGTTCAACTCATTTAACAAAGAAAAAATGTCTGCTAAATAAGCAAGCTTTGCTACCCAGTCATCATCGGAGAAGAAATTTTGGAATTTAGAATTATTTTGTTGTTGAAAGAATAATTTTACTTCTTGTCGCATATTAAACAAACAGGTTAAAACTTTACCCCTTGACAGCCAACGCACCTCAGCATGAAGAAGATGTTTATGTTGTGAGCCCATTTCATCACAAAGTGATTCAAATAATCGAGAGTTCAGAGCTTTATGCCGAATTTCATTTATAATATTAATTACATCAGACTTCATGTAATTCTGGAGATAATCTTTTCGCGGCAAGTTGTTCACGGTGTAAAATACAATGAGTAAAAATTATATCTATGTGTCCAACATCTTTTATTTTTTTAACAACTCCAGATCGATGCCCGGTCATACTTGCAGCACCGTGTAAATGTATATTCCTATACATTTTCCCCAATCAATTTCATGTTTCAGAAAATAATCATTCAATACATTGAAAATTTCAGATCCTGTTGTTCTACCCGGCAAGTCGAGTGAACGTAGAAATTCTTCTTTTAAATATCCTTCGAAATTAAATCACACAAAGCAAAGAAGAATAGCCTTGTTTGTTATGTCGGTTGATTCATCAAGTTGAATTGCATAAAATGTTGCATTTTTGACCATTTCTACCACTTGAACTTCAACATCTTCGGCCAATTCTTCAATTCTGCGTTTCACAGACCTAGCAGACATAGGAATTGCCTTCATTTTTTGGGCGGCTTGATTTCCCAAAACCTCCTCACAAGCTTGTAATAAGCAAGGTTTAATTAGTTCCTCTCCAATCGTATAAGGTTTTTTTGATTTCGCTATTTGAAGTGCCATCAAATAAGAGGCTTTTAATACAGACTTATCTTGAATTGTCAGTTTTTTTAAAGAATATATTTGCTTTTGTAAATTGTCACGCAATCTTTGAAAATGTTCGACTGGCTTATTAGCTAAATCTGGATGTTTAGTCAGCAAATGTCTAGTAAGTTTTGATGGTTTCATGGCGTCATTGGATAAACTTACAAAACATACGACACAAAACGGTCGTGGATCAAGTTCAGTTCTAGGTTCTTGTATAAAACCATATTTCAAATAATCATGATCATATTGTCTTAAAACTTTAAATTTTTTCTTCTCTCGACCTTCAGTTTTATCTTCTTCTCTACTGGTGCTTGATGATGATGGAATCTGTGAGGGCCCTATTGATTCTTCAACTAACTCACGTTTACGTGAAGTGTTGCCAAACAAATTTTAAATTGTCGGTTGCTTCTTCTCGCCCATTTTAATTTTTTATCCTAGAACCAAACAAAAATAAGATATAGGGTGTCCCATAAAGTACGCAAGATTTAATATTGTTGTAAAAACTTTTATTTATTGATAAATATGAGATGTTTTAATGTTAATATAAAGTACACTTACTGCGGTTAAATGTGAAACACAATATCAGACAAATGTCCCCCGCGACTCTGCTGGCACACTGTTGTCCGTCGATCGAAATTTTCGATGACCTTCTTGCACAATTCCGGCTCAATCTCACCAATAACTCGTTGAATCTGTTCCTTGAGTTGAAAAATGTTCGTGGATTGCGGACATAAGCGCGTGATTTCACATATCCCCAAAGGAAGGAGTCGCATGGTGTTAAATCACAAGACCTCGGTGGCCAGTTCTGATCGCCGTTGCGTGAAATAAGACGTGCAGGAAACTTTTCAGATAAGAAAGCAATTGTTTCGCGGGCAGTATGACTGGTTGCGCCGTCCTGCTGAAACCACATATCTTCGAATTCCATACCTTCCAGTTGAGGCCACAAAAACTCCATTATCATGTTCCGGTAACGTTCGTCAGTCACTGTTACTGCATCTCCAGCCTCATTCTCAAAGAAATACGGCCCAATCACGCCACCAGCCCAAAACCCGCACCAAACAGTTGCTCTTTGTGTATGCAAAGGCTTCTCGTGAATGATACGAGGGTCTCCGTACCCCAAAGCCGACTATTTTGTTTATTTACATACCCGTTGAGGTGGAAGTGTGCCTCATCGCTAAAGATGATTTTGTGGGAAAAATCACCGTCCGTTTCACGTTTACCCAATATCCAACTGACGAATTCTCGGGGCTTCAAATGGTCACATGGTTTGAGTTCTTGTATTAGTTGGATTTTGTAGGCATTCAGATGAAGATCGATTTTTAGAATTCGCTGCATTGTGCTTCTTGGAATGGCCAGTTGTGATCGACGGCGAATTGATTTTCCTGGACTCACATCGACACTATCTCTCACTACCGCGACGTTTTCAATAGAACGGGTAGCGAGAGGACGTCCAGACGATTTAACGTCTAATAACGAAGCTGTTTCTTCGAATTTCTTAATCAATCTCTGCACAGTTGACAGATTAGGTGCTTTTCGTTGTCCAAAAATTCCACGCAATTTACGAACGGTTTCCGCATAACATTCACCGTTCTTATAATGTGTTTTCACAATAACAACGCGCTGTTCTTTCGTGTAACGCTTCATGACGACTAATGGCGAGTAAACGGCAACAATACAACAGTTGCAGTGCTACCAACCTAACAAGACGACAGTGGCCCGTAATTCAAATATTGCGTACATTATGGGACACCCATTATTTCTAATAATTTTGATTGCTTAAATATATTTAAAATATTATGTATAATATTAAACTTTAAAAATGCAAACAGTATTTGGCTACTGATAAGTGCAAGATTTCAAACGCATATAGCCTACTCCGTACGTTGTAACATAATATGTTTACTGTTACTTATTGATTATATTTGGGAATATTCAAAAGCCCCACGGTTGGGTTCGCCAATCTTGTAACGTCTCGCGGGTATAGCTCTCAGAGCAATTATGTACTATCGTTAATTTGTTAAGCTTTCCTAATTAAGCACCACGTTGGTACGTCATCTTGTAACGTCTCGCGGGTATAGCTTAATAGTATCGTTTGATCTTATCGTCACTATCGCTCTTCGAAAACTCGCTTAAATAGAGTCACCGAATTCGTTATAATTTATGTTTAAATTTTCCAGAAAAAAGAAATCGAGAGTGTGTGATTATACTGATTTTTCCCTTAGATTTGATTTGGGAGAATTCGATGAAGTTGTTTGACCGTAGTTAGGAGAGAGAGTGCAAAAAGTATTATCCTCTTGGCATACAATTACTTAATTTAAATTTCTCCGCTCATGAAACCAGCTGATTTTGACGTTTACAAACAAATTGGAGGTTAAATTAACACCAATGGTATGTAATATTTTCTGGTTGTCCGTTCTCTTCTCTGTCTCCTGATAATCTGTAAACAACTACCCTCTACTGAAAATAATACACATTTTTTATTCAAATAACACAGTATTCATTGTATTTATTTAATAAATACAATGTTTTTTATCTTCTCCCAAAACAGAAAGGTATAATCGATTCTCACTATCAACACAACATTAGTTCGATCTTATTTTGTGAACATAGAATGTATAACAAATATTTTTATCTTTTATCAAATATAATACAATAAAGAAATAATTTATTAATTTCCCAGGGTTATTTTTGTAAGTTCTTTGTACTATGAGACTGTCAGAAATGAATAATTTAATACCAAGCTTTACATTAATTAATAGATTATAATTTTTAGTATGTAGTTCCGAGTTTATCCGCCAGAGTACAGGTTATGTTTCTACACTACAACAACGAAATTATTTAATGGTGGCTAACAATTCATAGGAATCCGTTATGCAGATTTTTTGGTTAACAAAAATTAATAAAGTCTGTTTCACCTCTTTTCCTGAAGTGTTTACCTATATGGTGCTGTTTCTAGTGTTAGAAGTTATAGTTGAGTTGTAATTTAGTTAAATTTACTCGGATACGATCTCACCAAAATCTCGAAGTGCTGGAGCCTAGGCCTGGAGCTGGTAGTTTTATTTTTCAAAGTTCATCAAATTAAAGGCGTGAATGGTTATACTTGAAGGAGTTCTAATATAAGGTGGACTTCACTCGTCAATTTTATTAAATTTCGCACTAGTTATTCCAAAAGTATTCATTAATTTTCTCAAATTTTAATAGGCATTACTTTTTTCAAAACCGTTCACTTCCAAATCGTTTTAACAATTCATTCCCAATCTTGTTAGTTGGTTACTCGTAGTAACCAAATTCTTTTATGGTTTTTTATTGGTGAATCTATATACTTTTTAGTATATAGGCTATTATTAATTATTATAAATTTATTTCTTCTTTTTTAGAAAAATAATCCTTTTTAAATTTTGTTTATAATCCAATTTAATTTATCTAAGGTTTTTCTTTCTATTTTTTCTTAAGTTTGTACATTGGTATTTTTACACTTTAATCTCTTTTAATTTGATTTATTTATAATTTATCCTTTACTAAATGTATCCTTACTCTAGACTATTTTTCCTATGCCATCTTTCTAACATAGTAGTATTTTATATTATTATTATTTTATATTTAATCCTGGGTTATCTTATATTTAAACACAATTATTATATTAAACACAAAAATTATACCTAGGTACAAGACCTTTGTGGCCTACACAATACAAATTATACAAAATACAAAAAGATACAAAAATTGTCAGCAGCAATATAGTCCACTGCTACAATTGATTGTTTTTTCATCTACAGCAGCCGTTCTCAACCTGGTGCTCGCGAGCACTGTAGTGCTCGCGTAACTAAAAATGGTGCTCATCATGGATGTATAAAAAAGTGCTCGCGAGCAACAGTGACCCCTAATTTTCAATTATGAACTATATAGCACGGCCGTACAGCTGTTGTCCACCAACAACTTAGTATAGCAGAATACTGTTTGGAAACCTTTCTTACTTCTAAGAGCACTACTTGCAATGGTTTCCGGAATTGTCCGTAGTTTACAAGCCGATACCGACTCTATTTTTTGCAGCTTTAAAAGGCAGAGAGAGCCTACGAGGGGTTTATTACTGTAGGCGCCAGGTTGTCTCATCTTGTAAATGGGCTGTTAAACACATACTAGTACCCTCAAAAAAAGCGGTTATTCAAAATATTTTAACTTTATTGCCTCTGAAATCCCTAAACTTGGCAGCTTTAAGTACGTTCTCACAGAAATAATCACGTAGCATTTTACACTTAGCTCAACCAATCAATTTTCAGATTTTATATAGAAATTTCGAAATTTGCCAATGAGACTTTAAGAGCAGCCACTACCATAGAGGTATATAGATAGAGGTGGTGAACTGGCTGAGAAACCGTCCGGCTGGAAAAGACAGATGGAATCACGTAAGGATCATTTCGGTCCTTGTCTGCCTCTAACGCTGAACTGACGCTGAATCAGCTGATCCGTGCGAGTTCCGCTCTCGCGCATGCGTCAGTAGACAAGGATAGAAATGACCTCTATGAATGTTTCTGCGTGGACATTTCCACTTACACGAGCGACATTTGTGACTGGAGTGACATAGTGTAGCAGTGTACACCAGTTTTGTGACGTATTTTGGTTGTAGTATTGCTGTTCTGTTATTTGTGAAATACGCGTAATTATTGTCAGTTTACAATTTTCCTTTCGCCTCGAAGTGTGTTGTGAACGTTCTTAAAAAAGAGACATGGATAAATTTGTAATACGAAAACGTAGTGAAGAATCGATACCTAAGTTACCTTCTTCATCAACCCAAGATTCCAACAAAAGTAGCGAAGCAAAAAGAAAGAAACTGTATTCTTTTCAAGGTAACTGGGAGACAGATTTTTTGGTGGTCACTAATGACGAGAATACCGGAGTTATTTGCGTTTTGTGTCATGCACCTTTATCGGGTTTCAGAAAAGCAAATTGTCAAAGACATTATGAAACTTATCATAGTGCGTTTTCTGATCAATATCCCACGGGATCAGATGCAAGGATACATAAAATCAAAGAGTTAAAATCACAACTCTAACGTCAACAGAAGTCTTTTTCATTTAATGTTAATAGTTCTGTTTACAAACTTCCAACCGAAGTGTCTGTATCTGTGTCTCATAAACTTGTTCAGCATGGGATGCCATTTACAAGTGGAGAAATTGTGAAGGAGTGCATAGTTTCCGCAGTGACACAACTCTCGCTGAAAGTATACCTGAGAAATACAGAAGTGTTTTGATTAATGCGGCAAAAAATGTGCCACTTAGTAATGACACTGTTGCCAGGTGCGTTGACCTCATCGCGGCTCAAATTAAACAAAAAGCTCTCCAGAAACTTTCTGAATGTAGTTATTTTTCTCTTGCTGTTGACGAATCAACAGACATTGCTTCTGTAGCACATTGGCGTGCTTTGTACGTTGTATAGATAATGTGGGAATTGTAGAAGATTTCTTTTTAACAATTTTACCGCTCCCGGGTACAACTACGGGCCAAGACATTTACAACGCTGTCGCGAATTTCGTGAAACCTAATGGCATTGACTTATCAAAGCTCGTGTGTGTGGTTACTGATGGCGCACCTTCCATGGTAGGTAAAAATAAAGGATTTGTCGCTCTTCTGAAAAATTATGAACATTTTCCTCCCTTTGTTCACTATCATTGTTTAATTCACGTTGAAAGCTTAGCCAGTCATCTTATATCTGTTCCTGAAATTTCAGAACAGTTAAAACTGATAGTTAAGTTGATCAACTTTTTGGTTTCTAAACCCCTTTTAATAAACGCTTACTAAAAGTCTTCTTGCATGATTTATCAGCGCCACATTCAGAACTAATCCTACATGCGGATGTTCGTTGGCTAAGTCGCGGGGAAGCAATTACCAGAGTCTGGAAAGTTTTCGAAGAAATCAAAGCATTTATTTCTGCCAACGATTATGTCACTAAGTTTCCACAAATATTCGGGGATGATTTCAAGATCAATCTTGCTTTCATGGTAGACCCATGTCAATATCTCACCGAGCTGAACAAACGTCTTCAGGGTCAGAAAAACACAATTTGTGAACTGAAAGAAATTATATTTTCCTTTCGATCAAAGTTACAAAGATTCCTCGGGACGGCAAGTAAAAATGACTTGGTTCTTTTTCCTGAACTGGCACATACACTCTCAAGTCTTGGTCCCCTCCCCACTCGGAGTGTCCTAAAATTGTCGTTCTGGCAATTCAAGATCTGTTGAAAGAGTTTGCTACACGATTTCATGTACTCGAAGAAAGTGAGCCGTTGTTTAATATGGTGTTCAATCCATTTCAATTCAATGTGGACTCTCTCAGAAAAATTCAGATTATTCAACAACACAATCTTGCTCGCGCGGAACTTGAATTATTAGAGCTCCAGTCCTCTCAAGCCTTAAAATATCTTTTCAAAAAGGAAAGGATCACAGATTTCTGGGGTGCAAATGATACAATGAAATTTCCGACATTGCAAAATGCTTCTCTCAAATGCTTGGCGATGTTTGGGACAACCTACCCGTGTGAAAAATGTTTTTCATTAATGAAATACATCAAGAACAAAGCACGATCAAGATTAAATGACTCACATTTGGAGGACTGTTTACGTGTGGCTGCAAGCGACTTCTCCTTAGATATTAGTGAAATTCTGAGTAACATTCAGGGCCAAGGATCTCATTAGCCTGGTGAGTGTATTTATTATTATTATTATTATTAAATTTTCATGGTGCTCTCCCACTTGCCCCGGATTATGAAAGGTGCTCTCAGTCACAAAAAGGTTGAGAATCCCTGATCTACAGTATAACTAAATATCACTATAATATTGACGACTCGGAACACTAAGTTTTTTATAAGTAAAAACGTAAAGTTTTACCTTACAGCCTAAACCGGCTTTCACCTATAGAAGGCTTCATCAGAGGCTGTCGTAGTAGCGCAGTTCGTCTTGTTGTTGGCGACGAGATAGTGTTTCGAAAGATCGAAGCTGTGTGTGTGTGGTGAGATGTGTTCGAATAATGCGTGCGATTTGAATTGTGTCTGTTCGTTTAGGATGTCGTTTTTATTTGTTTTTGTGTGTTTGTATATTTCTAATTGTTCTAGAGTGTCTAGTTTTCGGCCTTTTGTGTGTACGTGTAGTATGTTCATGTTATTGTCGATGTTTTTATATGTGTGGTTTGCTTCAATGAGGTGGTTTGCGAAGGTAGATTCTGTAGTGGTGTGGAGTGCTTTTGTGTGTTCAATGTATCTCTGTCTGGCCTATGTAGAATTTATTGCAATTTGAACAATTTAGTTTATATACACCGGGTAGATAGAATTTGTTTTGTGCTTTGGGCATGCGTTTTGATAGTGTGTGTTCTGTTTTGTTAGTAGTTTTGTAAGCGATTCTGTATCCTGCTTTTTTGAATTTGTGGGCAATTTTTTCTGTTTGTTTGTTGATGTATGTTAGTGTTATGAATTTCTTGTTTTCTGTCTTTGTCTGTTGTTTGTTTTGTGTTTTGTGTAGGAGTTTACTGACTATTGTTCTGTCATAACCGTTAGATTCTGCTAGATATTTTATCGTGTTTAGTTCGTCTTTGTAGTCTATTTCATCTAAGGGGATGTTGTTAAGTCTATGTATCATGGTTCTAAAAGCAGCTAGTTTGTGTTGTACTGGGTGATTGGAGGTGTTGTGTATTAGTGTGTCAGTTGTAGTTGGTTTTCTGTATATACTGAATTTGTGCCTGTGTTCAAGTTTTGTGATGGAGAGGTCTAAGAAGTTTATGGTATTGTTGTGTTCGTATTCGGCAGTGAAGCCTTCTATAGGTGAAAGCCGGTTTAGGCTGTAAGGTAAAACTTTACGTTTTTACTTATAAAAAACTTAGTGTTCCGAGTCGTCAATATTATAGTGATATTTAGTTAAGTAACGGACACGTCATGGACAACGAAATCCAAGAACTACAGTATAAATCTGTGAGATGCTCTTTTTTTTAAAAGTTTACACTCTCACTATGTACACTATTCTCACTTTGTACACTATATTTCACGTTGTTATTGTTTACAGAATTTTGTAGTACAAAGTTTTTGATAGCTAGGTACATAATACCCATTTCTGACTTTTAGATTGTGATTGTGTTCTCATATTTGGGCATGGGTTTACTTTGTTATTGTTAACAGATTTGATCTCATATGTATTATTCCCTTTCACCTGGGTTACGATGTATGGCCCGGTATAAAGTAAAAGTAATTTTCTAGCAATGCCCTCTGTAGAACTGGGTAATTGTCTATTTTTTATCAACACCTTATCTCCTACTTTGTATGTATCTATTCTTTTCTTCTTCTCCGTTTCCTTTTTTTGTTGAAGTTCAGCTTTATGCAGCAACCTGTTGTGCATTTCGATCTTGTTGAATTCCACTCTCTCTCCTGGAGGAAAATTTATTAACGATGTGATTTCTCTTGGTGGTGGTCTGTCAAACATTACTTGATAAGGGCTGGTTCCGATAGTGTCATGGTATGACCAATTAAGGAAGGTTTCTGCTGGTTCCATTTTCTATGTTCTTGGTGACAGTAGGTACGCAAAATTCTACCAACTTCCCTTAAGACGCGTTCGGCAGGATTACTACTAGGGTGGTATACTGACGTTTTATATGTCCTTATTTGCCAATTCCTCAATTCTTCTTTCCACTTTTTACCTCTAAACTGCGTCCCATGATCCGTTATTATGGTTTCAGGTCTTCCCACTTCAGGTAAGTATTTTTGAATAATTACCTCTAAAATTTTCTTTGTAGTGGCTCTACTGATTGCGTAGAGTTTCGTATATTTGGTATAATGGTCAAATATAATTATTATATATTTAAATTTGTCTCCCTCCACTTCTGGGAAAAGCTCCACATATATCTAAGAATGTCTTCTCAAGTTTACCATTAGATTTTATTGTAATCATAGCTCCAGTTCTCTTTTCATTATTTATTTTTACTAACTGGCATAAGTTGCAGTTTTTCACTATTAATCTTACTCTCTTATTTATTGCTTTTATATAACAGTGTTCAGACAGAGCTTTAATAACTCTGAGTGGTCCCATGTGACCATATCTTTCATGGTAGTCCTTTATTAGGGCTACTTCCGTTGCTTATGGTACATAAATTTTCCACACACGATCCTCAATGGTTGGACGGATAAAAAGGATTTCTTCATAAACACAGAAAAATTTTGTTATTATAGGATCCTTTTGTAATATCCTGTCTTTAATTTTTATTAATTTGGTATCCATTTCCTGATCTATTTTTATTTTACTAATTATATCATGTAACTCCTTTTTCAATTTAATAATGTAATATATCTTCCCAATACTCTCCGGTTCTACTTCAAAAGTTCCTTTTTCTAGGTTAATCCGTGACAGTCGGTCTGCTATTATATTCTTCTTCCCTGGGATATATTCCCAGTCTAAATTATACTCTTGAAGTATTAACACCCATCTTGTGAGTCTACCGTGGTTAAGTTTACAGTTTTTTAAAAATGAGATTGACCTATGGTCGGTCCTTATGGTTACTGGGTATCCCAATATAAATGTTCGGAATTTTATACATGAGAACACAACACTCAGCAGTTCTTTTTCAGTTACTGTATAATTCCGCTCACAACTACTCACTACTCTGCTTGCAAAACTGATGACCCAATGATTTCCTTTCTCATCTTCCTGATATAGTTCACTTCCAAGACTAATGTTGCTGGCATCACAATTTATGAAAAAACGTTTATCGAAATTTGGGTGGTGTAGCATTATGCTATCCAGAAATTTATTTTTTATTATCTTAAAATTATTGTCTTCCTTTTCTTCCCATTTCCACTTGTTTTTCTTCGAAAGTAAATATTGGAATTTGGTTTAATTCCAGTAGTTGACAGAATGAATCCTAAAAATGGTAATTCATGTGTGATAAATTTAGATTTATCTAGTTTCAAAGTTATATTATATTGTAACAGCTTATTTAACACTGTTTCCACTCTATTACAATGCTCCTCCCATGTACAAGAAGTAATTAATATGTCATCAACATATATAGTAGTGAAGTCTAAAACTTTTTACCCAAAATTTGATCCATGCATTGGATGAACACGGCCACAGAATTTACCAATCCGAAAGGCAAACGTTTAAAATGATAATTTCGTCCTTCAAATATGAAAGCGACATATTGTCTGCTGTTAGGGTGCAACTCTATTTGCCAATATCCACAGACTGCATCCCAAGTACTCATGTACTTACATCCGTAGAACTTTTTCATTATTTCTTCAATCTCACCTGGAGACGTGCGGTCGTTAATGAGCATTTTATTCAGCTCACGAGCATCGAGGCATAGTCTTACTTGACCATCTTTCTTTGGTATAGCTACCAATGGGCTGGTATATGGAGAACTGCTTCTTTCAATTATATCTTCCAATATCATTCTCTGAATTTCCTTTCTTGCTGCTTCTTTCAAAGCTTGAGCAATGGGATATGACCGTTTATTAAAATTGACATTTTCTTTTAACTTTAATTCACACAGGAAGTTTTTTGCTTTTCCAGGTGAATCCGAGAATACTGATTTATATTTATTATAAATTTTTATAAGTTGTTGTTTTTGTTCTACACTAATTATTTCCTGGGCCTGCCTATCTTGAAACTCTATGATTTCTTCTATCTTCTCTTGCCAAATCTTTGATTCTGTTACTTCTGTATTTTTACCTAGGGTTAAGAGGGCGCCAAGGTTGGCCAGCCAGGCGCTCGCGGTAGAGTACGCTTTTAACATGGGATAACTGTTTAAATTTACGTTTTTAATATAAGAACGTCATAAATAAAATAAAACTTCACTAACATGTCATAGAACTAATTAACCTATTACTAATAAACCTAGGCCAATGTGATTTCCGCTAAAAAATAATTTTTTATAATTTAATTTAAAAAGTTAATTTCCCATAAGGAATATTTATTTTATACTGATTTTGCCTAAACGATTAAAATTTATCGTGACTGTCAATAACGTTGGAAGTTATACCATTTTAAAGTATATTTTGTGTAGATCGATTCCGTAGTGATATAATATGTAATTTTTTTCTCAATTCTTTATACAAACGGTTTTTCTACAAGTTTACATTTTATAATTCAGGGCCGCTGCTCGCTGCCGCGCTGGAAGTTCGCCGGTTCGCCTGCAGGTCGCATTAGTGCAGTGTCGGTAAAGTAGTACCGGTACCTCTCGCTATGGTAGTATTGTAATGACGCGTCATGTGAGAGTTTATAGAATTATTTATTAGTCGTACTTTTCATGGTAAGTTGGCTGGATGTAATTCTTTGACACTGTGAGTTTTTAACTATAACGCAAATACATGTGCCCATTGTTTTCGACGGTATTTCTTTGAATGTTGTGATTTATTTGTACAGTATTTTTATATCGCTGCATGTGTATTGTTATTCATATTTTTTAATTTTGTTCAAAATATGGGGAAATCTCTCCTTGCACTTTCTGCATATCGGAAAAAAAGAAGACTAAACCCTGTGCTTGAACGATACAACGAAAAAAGAAGGTAAGCTGTAATTAATTTGGGTTAGACCTTCGATTTATGTATTACCACATGTGGTATCAGTTTGAAGACGATACTAAAAAAAAAATTAGTCTTTATTATTATATTTTTTATTATATAGGAACATGAAGGCGGAAGCAGAGTTGAGGCAGCAGCAGGAGCCGGACGCAGGCCCAGCGGTTCGTTCCTCTGGGGCAACTACAAGAATTAGTGACTGGAACGACACAGCAACCTTCACGTGACCCACTGAAACTAACTGGAAGAAGAATTGTAAATATTGTGGATTTTTCCAGCAAATAAAAGATTTAGACAAACATAGTCCAGTTGGTTGTACATTTTCAAATATGGAAGTAATATCCGAAACAAGACAAGGATTAAGAAGTGCTTTTGTTTTTCGGTGTGAAATGTGCCATTTGAAAACCACCGTTTGGTCTGAAACACCCCGAAATAACATAATGGATGTCAATACTGCCGGTGTTTGCGGTACATTTACGACAGGAGGTGGGCACGCTCAAATGGAGGAGTTCCTTCGTGTACTTGACATTCCTCCTATGGGCCAAGGAACATACAAGAAATATGAAGAAAAGGTATCAGAAGATGGGCGGCGGCGGCGGCGGCGGCGGCGGCAGCGGAGATGGAGGAAGCAGCAGCGGAGGAGTCGCGGCTGGCGCGGGAGCACGGAGAGGTGGACAAGGACGGCGTTCTTGTACCTTGTAACCTTGTACCCAACCTTGTGTCAGTCAGCCTATACCCCTTGATTATGGATGTGTTCCGTGACCTAAGTCGTCACAGCAGGAGCTTGCTTGCTGATGTGACAAGCAACTATGTCGAGCACTACAATTCCATAGTCGCCAAATTTATCGGCGGTAAGAGGATTAATTTTGCAACAAGTGGGTCGTACAAGGGTCGATGTTCTGCGGCTGTTGTTCATCACAACACCGGACTTGCGCACTACAAACTCCACAAGAACATGTACAATTCCAGCCCGGGAACATTTTCCAAGAGCACCGAAATAAAGAGAAAAAAAAATCAGATAACCGCAGAAAAAGTAAAAGATGTCGTAGGTCTTTATTTATTAGAAACGGTACTGAAAAGCAGGACTACGGTCTAGCAGCTCAACGACCAGACATAGACGAGTACATGATGGTACAGCAATCCAATGAATTTTTGAATAGTCTTCATAAATCAGATGAGGAGTTTGACAGAATTGAGCGACAGACAGTACTGCAAAGGGACTGCAGTGAATGACTGGAACTTCGCCGAAACATCCTGGCTGCATCAAACTTTGGGCGGGTCTGCAAGATGAGACCAACCACTGGCTGCGAGTCCCTTGTCAAGCAGATTCTCTACACTGCGTTCGATTGCGAGGCAATGGAGTATGGCCGGAACAACGAGGTCTTCAGCTCGTGAAGACCTTGCTTCTAGGATTGGAGAAAAAATCATAAAATGTGGGATTTTTTTATAGAATTTTATTCATACATATTCAGGGGTGCATATTTTCATTTTTGTGAAGATTGGTCGATTTTAAGCTAAATAATCATTTAATTTCGCTAAATTAAAACCCTTTAAAACGATAGTGTATTAAGACCGAAACTACTTATCCAATCTCCACCAAACTTTATATGTACATTCTGTACATATTCCGGGGTACACATTTTAATTTTTGGAAACATTGGTAGAGCCAAAGTTAAATAATAATCGTTTAATTCCGCTAAATTAAAACCGTTTGAAACTTACATCAACGGCGCCGGATCGGTCCGACGGTGAACGAGTGTACCCGAACGCACTCACATGATTACACATTGAGACGTGGTGTATCGACTGCAACAATGCTGTAATTATTTCTTTG
The DNA here is from genome assembly GCA_034769895.1 of Magicicada septendecula. Lineage (NCBI taxonomy): Eukaryota > Metazoa > Arthropoda > Insecta > Hemiptera > Cicadidae > Magicicada > Magicicada septendecula. The sequence continues at coordinate 824,931,041 of CM068367.1, forward strand.
AGTGCGTTTTGCTTTTCGCTTTTGTGTAACCCAGAATATGTTGAAATAATTAATCATGCCTAAGAGACGCCGAGGTGAAAGTATTCATAGTCGTCAGACTTATCGTCAACAACAAAATAGTGGTTCACGAAATCAAAACAGTCATGTGTTGTCTAATGTTGATCAGGTTAGTGCAGATAACTCTCAGTTTCGCAATCTACAAATTCAGTTTGAACAAGAGTTACAGAATTTAAATTGTTTTGAGTGTAACAACTGTGGTAGGACTGTAATTCAAAGGAAAAATTTTGATGCGTGTAAACAATGTAAAAAACATCCTCATAAATTTACGGCAGTAAATAAGATGGATCCAAGAATGGTAGGCCTACCGATTGAACTTCAAGGACTTACTTACGTTGAGCAGTTACTTATAGCTAAAGTGCAACCAGTAATACGTGTATACAGGTATAAAGGAAATATAATCAATGTTGGACAGAGTATTGATGAAATAATTCGTTGTTTACCTCGAATACCATCTACATTGAGTACAATCGTTGTGAGACGAGAGGGTTTGAATGGACATCGTGATTTCCATGTTAGGCGAAATAAAATAATTACCACTAACTTTTTTGAAAACCAACAATTCTTACTATGCAGAAATATTAATTGATGTCGATCGTATTTCTCAGCTTCCCATAGAGGGTAGTATTTTAGATCAAATACCAACGGTAGAAATACCAGAGTTGGATGATAACTCAAAGGAAAGTAATGATGTTTATGAAAGTGTCATACCCAATGATATTAAATTACAAGAAATTGACCGCATCCGATCTGATGTAAATAATGTCATACCTTGGCCAAAAGGTACTAACATTATCAACGAATTTACATGTGAAGGATATATAACTATGGCTTTTCCAGCATTATTTCCTTATGATTCTGCGGAATTGAATGATAATACTCGTCCTAATAACATGAATATAACACCATTAGAATATTTCCAATTTTTAATGGAATACAAAGATCGCCGTTTTGCTCAAGATCCACGGTTCCGATTATTTGCACTAAATACTGTTCAACGACACGATGCAATCAAACGAGGAATATTTGCTAAAAAATCTGATTTTCATGGTAATATTCAACAATTACGTGATGCAATATCACACAATCCAAAAATAGTAAAAGGTTTATATTATTGGTGCTCTAAAATACGAGGTTCTAATTCTTATTGGTTCCAAAGGAGAGGTGAATTAGAGTCGATGATAAGCCAGCTCGATATACTACCGACAGCTTTCTTAACATTGAGTGCTGCTGACCTTTGGTGGCCTGACTTAGCACGTCTTCTAGGCTGTAATTTAGAGGAAGAGGATTTATTGAATGAATCTCAAATTGTACAACAACGACAAAAACTCATAAATGAAAATCCATTAATTGTTGAAAATTACTTCACGTTTCGAGCTGTTACTTTCATTGAAAAAGTGGTATGCAAACGTTACAAAGTTCTCGATTATTGGTTTCGGTTCGAATTTCAGCATCGTGGTTCATGCCATTTACACGGTCTTATTTGGATATCTGGTGCTCCGGATCCTAGAACTTTTGATGCTGCTTCTCAGCAACAGTTGCTTGAAGCAACAACGTACTACGATAAGTTAGTAAATGCCTAAACCTGGAAAAGTGCATATCAGCGAAGTAACACTGTGGAACCTCAGCAGATTAATATGTCTTTACAGCCAGTGGAAGACGAAGATGAATTTGAAAATAATGATAATAAAATTATATTTAATGAGAGAGACTGGATGGCAATTGCTGCAGTTATGCCTAATGACCTACCAGCCTATGTTACTCGTGGTAATCGTGACATCGATATACTTCATGACTGGAACGAAGCTTATCATAGTTATCCAGATATAAAAGATAACACTGATTTCATTGAGAACAGTAGTGAAACGATTGTAAATCAACGACAATTCTTTGAACCTTTGAATATCAACTTCAATGAACAACAAAATGCCATTTTGTCTTTTTTGGATCAACAGCTAATGGATTACGATAATTGTTTACATAAGCTTGCAATAGTCCAAGGTAAGGCTGGAACAGGAAAGAGTTGTATCATCAACGACGAGATGGTTCATCGAATAAACTCTCATTTCCAATGCAATGCTACTCTTTTGATGGCTCCGACAGGTGTTGCAGCGAATAATATTAACGGACAGATCCTCCATTCAGCTCTTAGAATACCTCCTTCGAGAAACGCTCTACCACAATTAAACAGTGATGCTAAAATTTCTTTTGAAGATGAATTCAAAGACATTAAATTTGTTATTATAGATGAAGCCAGTATGCTTGGGTTGAACTTATTTTTCAAAGTTGATCAAAGACTCAGAGACGCTAAACCACAATTAGCCAACCTGCCATTCGGAGGTCTTTGCATTTATGTAGTGGGCGATTGGTCACAACTTCCTCCAGTATGTGATTATAGCCTTTACAGTATTGGAAAAAACGCTAAAACTATTCAGTCAAGTTTATTATATTTACAGTTCAAAAAGGTATTTTTTTAACACAAATAATGAGACAAATTGGAGATGAACAACGATCTTTCCGAGAAACTCTTAATAGGATTTCGAATGGAAGTATTACTGAGCTTGATCATCAACTGTTATCTTCTCGATTTTTTATCAGTAATATTGGGGATAAGTCTTTTGAAAATGCAGTGTGCATAATGGCAAAAAATACTGATATTGATAAATTTAATTATGAAAAGTTACAAAAAAATGAACAACCGATCGCCTTGATTAAAGCTATACATAACTGCTCAGAAGCCCTTGCTGCATCTTCTGATGAAGCTCAAGGATTGTCTGCTGAATTACGTCTATGTAAAGGAGGCAGAATTATTTTAAGACGAAATCTTTGGGTGGCCAAGGGTCTCGCGAATGGATCAGTTGGCACAATTACTGATATAATTTATGATCCTTCTATTGAATACGAGGCTTATAGTGAACGTATGCCATTATGCATTCTCGTTCAATTTGAAAAATATACTGATCCGACTATTTATGGAAGCTCAGTCCCTATTGTGGCTATTACGTCTTCATTTAAACGGCGTGGAATCAGTTGTACACGTAAGCAGTTTCCTGTTATGCTTGGATACGCGATCAGTATTCACAGATCCCAAGGAATAACTCTGGATAAAGTAATTGTCGACATTGGTGATAACGAGTTCGAAGTTGGTCTAACTTATGTCGCATTATCGAGAGTAAAAACTTTGAGTGGATTGCTGTTGAAACCATCATTTAACTTCGATCATTTGAAAAAAATTAACAGTAGTCATTCGATGAATGCACGTCGAAATGAATTACAGAGACTGTGGAATATATGTTATTCAAAATAGATGCTACTTATAAAAAATATATGTCATCTTAACAAGATGCTACTTCCATTTACTGCATATTGTTATTATTATATTAAATATATTATTATTGTATATTATATTCAAAAGTTATTGTTATTATTGTATATTATATTCAAAAGTTATTGTTATTATTGTATACTATGTTCAAATGTCTTACTTTTTTTTGTTACATGCTATATGTAAATACTTTGTTATAAAATATAGTGGATAACTGATCATTTGCATCAATTTGTATTCTTATTATTGAACACATTTCCCAAATATTATTTTAAGATATGAAAACATTCATTTCTATATTTAATGGAAAATTTCACATTTGTCTAGAACTTCGCCCCTTTTTGTCCGCGCTCGGGGACACCTAGTGTAAAGATAAGCTAATACGGTCCGTGGGTGCTAAACGACATAACACAGTCGGCACTCAGGAGGGCCATACGACGAAGTGCCGTGGTAAGTTCACGGCACTGCCACGCGAGTAAAGTTGGTTGAATTTGAATGGAGTATTGTGCAAATAGCGGCAACACTGCACTTATCGCTGCTTGCCCTAGCGAAGTGACAACACCGCGCCGCTGACTTATGTGGCTCATGAAAGTGGATAGAACGTTTGCATGTTGCCTAGCTGCAAGAGCAGGCGTCGCGATGACAGCGCTTGGTGGCCACCCCGTAAACTAAAATGCGATTCTCGGGCCAACCTTGGCGCCCTCTTAACCTATTATTCTCCCTAATATAGAATGAGCTCGGACACTGAGGGGCACTTTGGCTACCAATTATCTCAGCCGATAACTCACCTTCTTCTGCGCTCAGTGTTACTATACCACTGGCCAGATTTATAACTGCAGTGTGTCGCCGTAGCATATCACACCCTATTAACACCCTAAAAGGTAGCCCTTTAGCTACTAAAAATCCCATAGGTATTCCTATCCCACTGTTAGTAACATTCAAAGACACTTGTTTTCTGATTGTTTTATTTTGCTTCCCGGTGGCGCCAATAATGGTTAAATTATTAATTGGTAATGTAGGTATTCTCTCAGTAGTTAGTTCAGTAATCCGGTCAAGTTCTAATTGATCAATAATTGAAACATTTGCTCCTGTATCAATCATGGCCTCTGCTAACACTCCATTTAATTTGATTCGTATATAAACTATATCATTGTTTTGTGATGATTCTTTAATTGCTCTTTCTTCCATTAACTCCGCCTGTATATCCTTTAAATAATGATTTCTGACAATTGTTATTGGTTTTGTTAATTTACTATTATTATTAGGTCTGTGGTAAATTCTGTGCCCGATTGTTTCTAGCAGTGACGGGCAGTCACATCTTCTCACTGCTGGTACCCGTTTCCCCGATTTCCGTCATTATTATTATTTGGTTCAACATTCTCACTATGTTGAGTATTGTTTAATGGCCTTCTTTCTTCCTCACTAGCTCTGAATCTAGGTTGTTCTTCACTCCTACTTCTTTGTGGACCTTCTTCTCTCTGATAGGAATCATTTCGATAATTTCGATTGTTATAATTTTGCCCTCTTCCTCGATACCTGTTATTATAATAATTATTGTTGGCACGGACATAATTTACTCTTGGTCGATTATCTCTAGGAGGTTCGTTTTTCTGCTCCTCTGTATTCCCTGACCTCCATCTACTCCTCCTGTAATATGATTCTTGCTCATAGTTCTCTAGTAGCGTTTCCATACCTCCAATGGTTTTTATTTGTCCGCTTAATCGAGCACTGATAATCTTTTCCTCGAAGTGATACGCGATTTTGGTCACCAAACTTAGATCTTTGGGTCTAAATATTTTGCCACACACACCTTCCCCAAAAAATAAGCAGTAGATGTCTGTCCTAGACTGCGGTCATACCTACCATGACAGATATCATCTCTAATAATGTTTTGAACTGACTCAGACCAGTACTTAAGCTTGAACATCATCTTAAAATTCCCATAATCACACACCTCGTTCCGGATTACAGTCCACCAATTATCGTTAATGTTTTTGAAACATTCATCTAATATTCCTTTAATCATGTTCCATCGGTTCTCCTTCGACCTATTTAAAATTTCATCTACTCTCCCTAAAAATTCGAGTGGGTTTGTTCGATAATCTCGAAAGTTTACACTTTCCTTACTATCTTGGATAGTATGTTGATTGTTGCATGTAGATCTGGAACCCATTCTATCTACATCCCCTTGTAAGTTTGTTTGTAGTTGTTGTAAATTGTCTAATTTTTCTACTTGGCTATGGAACCGATTCTTGACATTCTCTATGGTTTTGTTAAAATCTGTAAATTTACCGTTTATGTTGCTTTTTATACTATCTAACTGGTCACTATTCTCTTGGCGTATGGCCATTATACGAACTTGATTACTTTGTTCCTCTCGGTCCATTCGTGCATCTATTCCTGTTTTAATTTGTTCCATCTTCTCTTCAGTTTTATCTAATCTTTGATTGGTTTCTATTATTTTCTTTTCTGCCTCTTCCTTATATTCATCTACTCTTTGGCTAAGTGTATTACTGACCAGTTCAATTTTACTCTCAAGATTTTCCCTTAATTCCTTATTGAAATTTTCCATTTTACCCTCAATTTGTTTTAAATTTTCATTATTTTCTTCAAATTTTGCATTCATATCTTCCCTTTGTCTGTCAACAGTTTCTTTCAATTCATGGTAGGCCTATTGTTCATTCATGGTTTGTCTGATATCTCCATAAATGGTCTCAATTTTTTCATTGAATTGTTTTACTAAACTTTCCTGAATACTATATATTTTCTCATTGGTTTGTTTGTTTTGTTCCTTCAAAGTTTCGTTTTGTTTCTTTGAAGTTTCCTCCTGTTTCCTAAAGTTCTCCTTATTTTCCTCATTTATTTGTTTATTGCTTTCCATTATAATTCTCAACAGCTCCTGCATACTCATGTCTTCCTTTTGGGCGGATTTATCTGGTTGGTCCCCTTGGGCATCCTCTTCAACTATTTCCCTTTCCGTGTCCAGAATTGCTTCAGTTTCTTCTTTATCGCCTGCCTATTGTTCCATTTCACTGTCCGTGACTACTTCTATTTCTTGTTCCTGTCCACCTTCTTCCTTCTCCTTGTCTTCTGCCCTCTTCTTCGATCTGCCTCTGGTATTATGCATTTCTTGTTTTCTCATAGCTGCCGACGAAAATTAGGTTTTTTGTTATATTATTTTTTCGAATATCTCAAACTTTCTTTCCTAATTAAAGCCCTTTTAAGTTGAGCGCCATTTTGTAACGTAATATGTTTACTGTTACTTATTGATTATATTTGGGAATATTCAAAAGCCCCACGGTTGGGTTCGCCAATCTTGTAACGTCTCGCGGGTATAGCTCTCAGAGCAATTATGTACTATCGTTAATTTGTTAAGCTTTCCTAATTAAGCACCACGTTGGTACGTCATCTTGTAACGTCTCGCGGGTATAGCTTAATAGTATCGTTTGATCTTATCGTCACTATCGCTCTTCGAAAACTCGCTTAAATGAGAGTCACCGAATTCGTTATAATTTATGTTTAAATTTTCCAGAAAAAAGAAATCGAGAGTGTGTGATTATACTGATTTTTCCCTTAGATTTGATTTGGGAGAATTCGATGAAGTTGTTTGACCGTAGTTAGGAGAGAGAGTGCAAAAAGTATTATCCTCTTGGCATACAATTACTTAATTTAAATTTCTCCGCTCATGAAACCAGCTGATTTTGACGTTTACAAACAAATTGGAGGTTAAATTAACACCAATGGTATGTAATATTTTCTGGTTGTCCGTTCTCTTCTCTGTCTCCTGATAATCTGTAAACAACCACCCTCTACTGAAAATAACACACATTTTTTATTCAAATAACACAGTATTCATTGTATTTATTTAATAAATACAATGTTTTTTATCTTCTCCCAAAACAGAAAGGTATAATCGATTCTCACTATCAACACAACATTAGTTCGATCTTATTTTGTGAACATAGAATGTATAACAAATATTTTTATCTTTTATCAAATATAATACAATAAAGAAATAATTTATTAATTTCCCAGGGTTATTTTTGTAAGTTCTTTGTACTATGAGACTGTCAGAAATGAATAATTTAATACCAAGCTTTACATTAATTAATAGATTATAATTTTTAGTATGTAGTTCCGAGTTTATCCGCCAGAGTACAGGTTATGTTTCTACACTACAACAACGAAATTATTTAATGGTGGCTAACAATTCATAGGAATCCGTTATGCAGATTTTTTGGTTAACAAAAATTAATAAAGTCTGTTTCACCTCTTTTCCTGAAGTGTTTACCTATATGGTGCTGTTTCTAGTGTTAGAAGTTATAGTTGAGTTGTAATTTAGTTAAATTTACTCGGATACGATCTCACCAAAATCTCGAAGTGCTGGAGCCTAGGCCTGGAGCTGGTAGTTTTATTTTTCAAAGTTCATCAAATTAAAGGCGTGAATGGTTATACTTGAAGGAGTTCTAATATAAGGTGGACTTCACTCGTCAATTTTATTAAATTTCGCACTAGTTATTCCAAAAGTATTCATTAATTTTCTCAAATTTTAATAGGCATTACTTTTTTCAAAACCGTTCACTTCCAAATCGTTTTAACAATTCATTCCCAATCTTGTTAGTTGGTTACTCGTAGTAACCAAATTCTTTTATGGTTTTTTATTGGTGAATCTATATACTTTTTAGTATATAGGCTATTATTAATTATTATAAATTTATTTCTTCTTTTTTAGAAAAATAATCCTTTTTAAATTTTGTTTATAATCCAATTTAATTTATCTAAGGTTTTTCTTTCTATTTTTTCTTAAGTTTGTACATTGGTATTTTTACACTTTAATTTCTTTTAATTTGATTTATTTATAATTTATCCTTTACTAAATGTATCCTTACTCTAGACTGTTTTTCCTATGCCATCTTTCTAACATAGTAGTATTTTATATTATTATTATTTTATATTTAACCCTGGGTTATCTTATATTTAAACACAATTATTATACTAAACAAAAATTATACCTAGGTAGAAGACCTTTGTGGCCTACACAATACAAATTATACAAAAAGATACAAAAATTGTCAGCAGCAATATAGTCCACTGCTACAATTGATTGTTTTTTCATCTACAGTATAAATCTGTGAGATGCTCTTTTTTTTAAAAGTTTACACTCTCACTATGTACACTATTCTCACTTTGTACACTATATTTCACGTTGTTATTGTTTACAGAATTTTGTAGTACAAAGTTTTTGATAGCTAGGTACATAATACCCATTTCTGACTTTTAGATTGGGGTGATTGTGTTCTCATATTTGGGCATGGGTTATGTAACGTTACAACGTATAGGAGTATAAGTAGGCATACAAAGTAGAAATTAATTTTTTAATGTCGACGCCGAGACGCCACTGACGTTTGAAGAAGTACGTAAATGTATATGGACAAAAAAAGTGATAGGGGAAGTTTGATTTCTTAGGTTGGTACGACTGTCAAAGGTTTCCAAATAAACAAACGCATGTGATTTTCAGCAAACATAACCAAAATATAACATAACCTTAACTACTAACTTGGCTTGGTCGTAAATATAAATCATATCTGATCGTATCCAAATCGTAGCCAAAAACAATGCGTAGATCGTTATAATATAATAAATAAAGCAGCAGAACAAAACTAAAAAACAGTCAACACTAAAAAAATTAAACACAATAATGAACAATCATGCATAGAAAACATGGCAGAAACGGGAAACATATGTTACGCTAGGTAAATTAAGCACTCCATAACGTGTATAAATCCTGTGCGACAAAGAAATCCTAACCAATCACAATCGTTATTTCATCAAATACGTAACCACAGAAATTCTAGCTTTGGAGGAACCAGAAACCTTTTACGGTACTGCCAACACACTCCGGGAAATATGACATGGTCACTTTCTTTGTCCATTGGAAAGATTGAAAGAATCACGGTTATGAATTATTGAGCTTTACCTTAATTGTACGTTTATACAATAAGATGATTCATATGACTGCATAAAAAAAACCAACGATGAAACACATGCGAAAGCCAACGATATGCATCCACAGATATTTGAATGGATTTAATACTGAAGTAACAGTTTTACTCGTCGTTGTGTTCAGTGCCGTTGCCAGAATTGTAGTTGAAAAAATTATTTTTTTGTGTTTTATAAAACAAATTTGCTTAAATGGCCACCTACCTTAATATCTGAATTTCTTTGCGGGCCATTAAAATTACGTCACGGACCACCAGTGGTCCGCGGACCACCGGTTGCCGACCGCTGTTCTAGACGACTCAATACGCGTTCAATGTGACCGCAATTCATTCGTTGACAACATTCCACACCTCTTCTTAATGATAGTCCATGGTCCGAATTTAAATAATGATGTCCATAATTAACTATTAATTTAAATTTATTTCGTTTGGCATTGGAAATCGGAAAAATAATCCAGTGTCTGTAAATTTTTAATAAAATACACGGTTGTTATAAGAAAAGTAGGCTAAATGTCAGGAAAGAAATTTAACAACTCAGTTATTTTTTAATCTGAATTCCACAAACAAGGTATCGTTAGATTTAGAATAAAAGAATGCAGTTTTTTGTGATTTAGAATTAAAAATTTCAATAAACCGCCGTTTTCAAAAATTTTAATCCTGTATTTTGGTTTCTTCTGTACTTATAAGAATTAGTTCACTCACTGTGTATACGAAATTTCGACTCGACGGCTCATTTAGTTGGGCAGTAATTGCCGAACTCATAATAATGACATACAGACGGAAAACGAAGCTGAGTTTGTATCTACACACACACGCGCGCGTGGGCGCCTATGTCCTCACATGTTTATAGGACATTTCCCTTCAGTTTAATGAGTAGATTGATTATTTTAAGTTTGGTATCACCTTTTGGAAACACTCTGTATATTTTACTATTAGGCTATACTCGAATACTATACACGTAATGAGTAAAATACATTAATTGTAAGGTTAATTACATTATAAATCGATAAGTATTTCTTATGTAAGATCATAAAGACTTTCAGACAGTCGAAAAATGATTTAAAAAACGACAAATGTTAAAGGAAAGGATATTTTTAACAAGACTATTCACAAACTTATGTCGATAGGGATTAATATTACAGAAAAAGCCAATATAATAGACTAGGAGCAGGAAAGAGTAACGCTGACATTTGAAGGTGTCTTTATAACATTGAAGTCTGTCCATAACTTGGAAGTACAGCGATACAGTCGACCAGTCGCCCGGTAGTTAAACTAGGGGGGGGGGCAGAAGAAAAAGAAAAAAGAAATGTCCTACGAAAGCGAAATTGCTTTGTGTAGCTACTTGGTTGTTGAGGGATGCTTCAAACGTTTTATCCTAGTTTCTGAAGTTATATATCCTCTTATTAGTAGTAAATGGGTGGCCTTCAAATTTTTCTCACCAAGCAGTATATAAAACTCGGTTTACGATATTTAGAATGCAGTAATTTATTCCGAAGCAACTCAAAAAAAATGTATTCTAGTTATTTCAACAAAATTTGCACCCATCTACGTACTTGCGCACCCCGTAGTGCGATTTTGAAATGTTTGTTTTGTGGGCTGTAGTGACGATTTTATGTAAATCTTCGATCCATTTCTGCCGTCAAACGAGTGGACCGAAGTAACTGTATTTGCTGTATTTCCAGACACGTAGGCAAAGTTTTAAATAATTGATACAATACTACTAATATCAGCGTCTGCAGAAGATGGAAGAAAATTTGCACCAGTTTCCTAGTATGATTTGTTTTAATTATATTTTTATAAGATGTCACTTTTGTTGTTTCATAACTTTTTTAATTTTAGGTATCTGTTAATGTAATTTTTATGTTCCCCCCCACATTTAATTGTTAATTACAACAAAATAAATAGCAAATATGAAGATTTTTATTTTTGTAGTTTTTATTAACAAAATTCTAAACCCCTCTCAGAACTAATCAGACCCCCCAACCAGAATGGAATCCTGGCTATGGCACTGTAGCGATAAAATTGAAGATTTGCAAAAAAATTAATCAATTTAATTCGAAATTCCGACTATAAGGAATCAACTCTACGGGTGAAACTACAGAATCTGAAACAGAACTGGGATTAGATTTTCTTTCGTAGTCATCGTTGATTCAGCGATTTCAGTCATTAATCCCAGGTTCACATGGCAACAATTCGATACGATATTTTCACGTATACGGTTTTCTCGAATACGAGATAGCATTTCACACGGCGACAGTTCAATACGATTTTTTAACGTACAGATCGATTTCTGTCACTACAAGAGAGCCAGTTAGCTCAGTTGCTATCATGGATCCACGCATTCCACTTCTCTTGTACTCGAGTGCGCAAGCAACGTTCCAGGAGGTTCTGGGTTCATCCTCTACTGAAGACTGGCCCACACCGAGAAAAAAGATTTGAAAAGTTTTTCATCAACCTGAGAAATGACGAACAAAAATTTTTTAATTATTTTCGTATGTCAATAGCTTTGATGATTTATTAGCAACACTGGAAGATTCGACCCTGCCGCGTCAGGATACAAATACGAGGTTATGCATCAGCACTAAAATGAAAGTCGCCATTTGTTTAAGGTCTGTATTTGCTTATTTATACATTATTTATTACTTACATAAAAAAATATCAAAATTAAAATGTAGTGTAATCAATTGTAACAACACAAATTGCAAATATAAATTTATTTTAAATGTGGAGTGCCAAAATTTATATAACATTACTGGTAAAGTGTACCAATTAATGGACACTTAACTAAAAATGAACTTTTTTCATGTGAAAAACTTACTATTTTATTGTACGCGTTTCGGCTTAGTATCCGCCTTCTTCAGCTTTGGTAACAGACTGCCAGCATTTTGTAACGGTGTGTGGAAGGTGAAGTGGGGGCGGTGTGTGGAGGAAGGGGATTGGCGCGGGGATTCAACTTACTGTTTGTTTTCTGTATAATTGTGTCAAAAAGTGTATGTGATTTATATTGTAATTGATTTATATTTAATATATAAATCAATATATATAGCCTCCAACACTTTTGCTTCAACACCGTTATGTTTTCCACTCATTACTGCTGCCCCATCGTAACTTTGTGCAATAATTTTACTAGGCATCTTATCAAGTTCTAATTTTGCTAATTCTTCAAAAATAGTATTACTAATACCTTCAGCGGAGTGATCTTGTGGACTGACAAAACTGATAAATCTCTCATGTAATTTTCCGTTCAATTCATACCTCACAACTAACACAATTTGTGACAGAGTGGCACAATCCGTGGTTTCATCTGCTTCAATTGAAATGTAGTCAGTTTCATTTATTTCTTTTTTTATTAGTCCAATGCACACTGCATAAATAGAATCCAAAATTTCATTTTGAATTGTTTTAGAAAGACCAACGAAAACCCTATTGTTTGTTTTTTCAATATGCTCTCTTAAGGTGCTATCTAGGCCTGCCATTAAATTTACTAAGCCCCTAAAAATACCTGGATTCTCAGATGTGTTTGTTTCATCATGTCCCCTTAAAGCTAGTTCAAATATTCCACAAAACTTTACACAGTCAATTAACTTACTTAGGATGTATCTGTTCTTAGAGACTTCTTCATTATGCTGTTTAATTTTTAATCTATATGCACTGTCTAACTGGCAACTAATATTGACTTTTCCTAACAATGAATATTCAATACAATTGTTCATATGAGTTTCACTAATTTTATGTTTTTTTATTTTTTCTCCCAAATGTTTCAAGTCCTTAATTCCATTTTCAGTCCAGACTGAATCACTGTTTAGGTTCATCACCAAACATACATAACAAAAAAAGGAATTGATCACCTCACATCCACATATCCAATCAGCATGTAAGTAACAGTTTCTATTAAATTTTCTTGTGTAGTTTTTTTTTACTTGATGCTGGTCTGTCCGTTTTATAATTTTGTTGTGTAATATCTAAATTCGGTTTTGGTGGCCCTAATTTTTTTAGTTCTATTTTCTTTTCGTAAGTAAGTGAATTTGAAATAATCAAACATTTAATATTACTTACCGAATTCATAGCCATTTTAATCGTTTCTAACAAATACGCACAGAACACACAGAATAAGTTAGACGTTTATGTACACAAGGTTCGACAAAAACACTATCGTACACAGAATACACTGCCTAACAAAGAATAAATTATTAGAACATTACGTTTACACAAAAAGTACAACAAGAACACAATCAAAACTATATAAAACACAAGAGAAAATATATGCACTATGAGAAGTTTTGAACAACGCTCCGTTTCTCTATGAATTTAGCTGCGAAACAGAAAACGGCCACAGTTCCACCTGTTATGGCGGATGCTCATTTAAATACATAGAGTTGTGTATACGTCTCTTGCCCCGCTCCCCGAAAGAACGGCCTATTCAGGGAGGGCGAAACCGAAACCGTCCCAGCTGCGGGGCCATGCCGAAAACATCGGGTGATCGCTATTAGTCGCCCCAAAAATATCTTTCAATAAGAATACTACACATTATAGTTATATTATTGACAAGTTTAATTTGCAAATTTAGTGGGAGGGCTGCGCCCTTTTGCCCTCCCTGTACGAGCCGCTACTGTCCGTAGGTCCTCTTCTGATGGAGTTCCCTGCACGTCCCCAGGTTCCACTTGTCCAGTTACTCGTCTATCATGGTCCCATCTGGTTGATGTAGTATAGTGTGAGAGGTTGCTCTGCACCTGCTGCTGTAGTTCTAACAGACGCCTCTATTGTTCAGCATAGCGTTCCTCTGCATGATGTAACATAGTAGCTGGTCTTGACTGACGGACGTTTGTGTGTGTAGACATCGTAAAGTATATTCTATATTCGTATTCGGAAACAGATTAAGAGTTACTGTTTTGCACTTATGACGAACATAGCGTCCGTCCGCATCTACTGTTCAATTAACAAAATTTAAAAATTCGCGTCGTCAATGGACAGAGCGTCCCGCCGCTACTGAAGACTGATTGAGAAGAAGACTGGCTTCACTCGTGCCCTATTTATAATCGAGCAACGTACAGATCCTGTTGGGACAGAATTCTGCCTTTTTGAAATTGTTCAGTGGCGTCAGTTCTCCCACTCTCGTCCAATTTCATATTTTCGCATATGTCTGCCAATGGCAAAGTCTAATGTAAACTACAGGGTGCTCTAACGATGGGTGATTTAATTACACATGTCCAACGTAATTACCATCGTAATAGAATAATCCGTGTAATTACTACGCACTTAAAATCGCACTGAATTCGCACTGCGCGTCCTTTTCACGCCATTTTCTCACTACACATGCGTATTAATTTTATACATATTTAGGAGTCTTTGAATTTTTTCTACCACTTATGGTTTTATTATAATTAAATAAAAACTGTAATTTGACAATTATTCAGGGTGAGATTGTAAACTTTCATGCTCGAACTGGCCTCACTAACACACATCACTTACTACTGTACACACTCTCAGCGATAGTCGCGTGAGTGTTCAGGTCAGTTCCTGTCTGTCCACATTCCGTATTTTTAACATAAACTCAGCTTTCAATCTCATACCTGCTTATTTATTACATATTTATAAATTTAATTTAAATATTTATTTTATCTATTAAATCCACAGTACAGCATATGATTGTACTGTCGCACAATATTGCCATCATCTGAATAGCTGTTTGATAATAATGAATCTTGGGAAGTTATGGACGCTGGACTTGTATTTGGAAGATAGGGGTAGCTTGTACTTGGAATACCAGATCTATGATCTCCAGAGTCTCCATAGTTCCTAGTATAATTGCCTGTATAGTACGGTGAACAATCTTGAGATCCTGGTGCCATCTGTCGTTGTGTAGTACTGCTGTTTTGTATTCCCTTCATCAGGTTAAGAACTCCTAGTTGAAACTCTATTACTTGATCGTCATCGAATTTGTCCAGTGTCGGAATCAAACCGTTAAAAAATGAAATGTGTCTGTTGATTGTTACAGCTTGAGATGGGAAAGAATCCATAAATTTTATCATTTTTGCGTCCACAGGAGATAACTTCGAAGTCGATGGTCTTTTAGGTAGGGGTTTATTGAGTTGTAATGATTGTTTATTTAACAAGTCACTAGAATGCATGGAACTCGCGTCTTCATCAGCAGAATCTTCTTCAATAGTTTCTGCCGTAGTTTCCGACTCGCTTATACTACTAACTGTTTTATTAGTTTGTGCAGTTTTTTTAAGAAACGAAAGTTGTTTGTGGTATACATAAGGTTTGGCAGTTTTAGCTCCACTTCCAGACATCTTTTGGCCTTCTATTTTCTTAACTTAAGAATTTTTTACCTTGTATAATCCCCTAGACGATCTCAGTTTTTTACATACAACATGTTTCAGGGACTAAATCCCCATCTTCAGGTACAGTAAAAAATTATTATTCCCCTAATACATAGGACCCCTATATGTCGAAATGATTAAAATGTTTATACATAAAAACACACGCACAAAAATCACTGAATAAATTAACATATAACACAAACACATGAACACGGTAAAAGCGACTCGGTGCACCGGTCGACCTCCGATCGTCAACTAGCCTGTGTTCGTGCTTCATTGCTTATCATCAACGCGGTATCATATAATTTATTGGATTTAAATGATAGCTGATCGTTGAGTAACTGCTCTTTATTTACTTTGGATGCCTTGAATATTTCAAACTCTTCTAAAGCATTCAGGAAATGACTTTTATTACAAACATGTATCGGCTCCATGTTCTCTTTGAATCCGGTGTAATTATGGTTTTCGTTTATGAGGTGGAGTGCTTAATTTGATGAGGTGGTTTGGGGTTTCTTTTTTGGTAGGTGTTCTTTAAATCTCTCGATAAATTTCCTCCCCGTTTGTCCGATATAGAACTTATCGCACTCACTACACTGGATTCTATATACCCCTGAACTTTCCTCCAAAGTTATTGGTTTTCGTGGCTTAAGTATATTTTTTAGATTATTTATGGTCTTGAATGAAACATTTATATATAATTTTTTAAATTCATTTTTTATTATGTTGGGGAGTATGTTCGTATATAATGCTGAGACATATTGTGTTGTATTTTTAACTTTATTATTGTCACCATTTATTTTCCGTAATCGTTTATGTATCATTTTATCCACAATTTCTGTGTTATATCCATTTTTCAAGGCTATGTGTTTTATTATGTTATATTCTTCCTTATAATCCTCCGTATTCATTGGTACGCTTATTAGTCTATGTGCTAGTGCATTATATACGAATATACTCCCCAACATAATAAAAAATGAATTTAAAAAATTATATATAAATGTTTCATTCAAGACCATAAATAATCTAAAAAATATACTTAAGCCACGAAAACCAATAACTTTGGAGGAAAGTTCAGGGGTATATAGAATCCAGTGTAGTGAGTGCGATAAGTTCTATATCGGACAAACGGGGAGGAAATTTATCAAGAGATTTAAAGAACACCTACCAAAAAAGAAACCCCAAACCACCTCATCAAATTACGCACTCCACCTCATAAACGAAAACCATAATTACACCGGATTCAAAGAGAACATGGAGCCGATACATGTTTGTAATAAAAGTCATTTCCTGAATGCTTTAGAAGAGTTTGAAATATACAAGGCATCCAAAGTAAATAAAGAGCAGTTACTCAACGATCAGCTATCATTTAAATCCAATAAATTATATGATACCGCGTTGATGATAAGCAATGAAGCACGAACACAGGCTAGTTGACGATCGGAGGTCGACCGGTGCACCGAGTCGCTTTTACCGTGTTCATGTGTTTGTGTTATATGTTAATTTATTCAGTGATTTTTGTGCGTGTGTTTTTATGTATAAACATTTTAATCATTTCGACATATAGGGGTCCTATGTATTAGGGGAATAATAATTTTTTACTGTACCTGAAGATGGGGATTTAGTCCCTGAAACATGTTGTATGTAAAAAACTGAGATCGCCTAGTGGATTATACAAGGTAAAAAATGCTTAAGTTAATCATAATAGCGATCTGGAGACTGCAAAAAATGTATCTTCTATTTTCTTTTCAGACTTCAAGTAGGTGTCCCTAATGTATGTCCATTACTGTCTTCTTGGCTGTAACAGTAAAAATCACACTATTAGTGCAATCAACATTTTTAATGGTGAAAATTGAATATTGAAAAACGTTAGAAATCAAATCTATTCAGTTGCTGGCGAGGTTCTCAGTGTACTTGTTTAATCTTATTTTTATTTTATTGTTTAAGGTACTTGGCATCAGGTTGTTCTATGAAAGATTTTCATTATACGTTTAGAGTGGGTACTTCAACAATAAGTGGTATTGTAAATGATGTATGCACGACGCTATGGAATGTTTTACATGAAGAATTTCTACCATTACCAACTAAAACACAGTGGGAAGAAATCGCAAGGGCTTTGAACTAAAGGCCAATTTCCCACATTGTCTCGGCGCTATTGACGGAAAGCATATACGGACTAGGAAACCTGAACACAGCGGATCTTTATATTTTAATTACAAGGACTACTATTCTATTGTGCTACTTGCAATTGTAGATTCAGAATATAGATTTGTGTACGTAGACATAGGTTCTTACGGAAAACATTGCGATTCTTACATTTTTAAAAACTCTGTTTTTTGGAAGAAACTAAATGACGGTTCATTCCAAATACCTGACCCCAAACCACTTACCGGGTCTGGAGATATTGTGCCCTTTGTACTTGTAGGAGATGAAGCATTTGCCTTGCGTAATAACCTATTACGGAGGTACCCACTTAGATGAACGTAAAAAAATTTTCAATTATCGCTTGAGCCGAGCTAGAAGATATGTCGAATGCGCGTTTGGAATCATGGCAGCAAAGTGAAGAATTCTACAAAGGTCAATTGATACTAAAACTACTTTAACCGTCGAAATTGTAAAAGCTTGCATTGTACTTCACAATTTTGTCCGCGAACACGATGGTTTTCATTTTGATGATTTTAATGTAATGTCAGAAATGAACAATTTGTGGAAACAGCGAAGTCCACGTGGAGGGCTACAAGCCAATAATATTCTATCAACATTTGCTGGTTGTTTTGTACATTTGCTGATCTCCTGAGGGGTCTGTACCATGGCAAAATGAATACATTTAATTTTTCAATTGAAGTTAATTTTTAAAGGCAATATAATTTTCTTAATACAATTTTTTTAATATAAATTTTCTTAAAATTATGTAATAATAATAATAATTAAAAATAAATTTTAGTAATAATAAAACTTTCTACTTACCATATACTTGTCTTTTCTTTTCATCCCAAGTCTCGAAATCTGGATAAATGTTTATTAAAATTTCTTTCCACGAATTTTGCGTAGCAACTTTATTTTTGTAATTGTCTAAAGACTTATCCCATAAATTACCTCTTTCTTCAATTAAAGAAATAAAGAATTCTGTTGAAATTGGAAATTCGTCCTCCATATTGCGTTCTCAACAAGTGTCGGCGGTGAACTTAGTTCCCTGTGAACGACACAATATAAAATAAAGCGCCACTGTTCACGTATTCGATAAATACCGTTTCGAGATTTCTCGGACTAGTAGTGACAAAACCGGATTGTATACGGGAAGAATTTGTCTCGAATACGGGATTTTACCGCATGGACTCTGCGTGAACATCCAATACAAAATACACTGCCATTGTTCTATTCGATAAAATCTCGTATGGGGTGTACGGGAAAAATATTGCCGTGTGAACCTGAGTCTTCGCAAAAGCAAGAGGTGAATAAGCCAGCGCTCAATCTACTATATGCGAAGATCGTCGCAATGCAAAATATTAAGGAAGCCATGATATTTTTGGAACATAAAGAGTCGCTGCCAATCCAATACGATTAAGTCCAAAATGTTAACTACTTCTGCTATATTTGGTTTTTCCAAAGTTATCAGGACATTCCCTAATAAACTTAGTCAATGGCTACAGTTTCACTTTTCTTCGTTTAAACTTTCCGTTAAACTAATAACCGGCGACGTAATTATAATACAACATGGTTAATTGGTGTACAATAATCAGTGTTTATTGTATGTATTCTGAAATACTTAGGCTATAGTATATTAGAAATTCACAGACACATACTAAGTAAATATTATTTACTTCAAATATTAGGAAGCCAATAATAACACGAAGAAGTGTGCCGCGTTTTGGAAAACGCGGCGATGTTCCGATGTCTATATTGTGATTAATTAAAGTATTTACGTATTTGTCGACGAGACAGAAGTTGTCCTTTGGTACGGTCAGTTGGACTTTGTCATGCTGTTGCCCCTTGTCCGCCCGACTCGCGCGCGCCCTATCTATGCACGTACGGTTTTTTTCAACAGCCGGTTTATTCAGTTCGACTTTAGCTATCAGCGGCGCACATTCTGGTCCCCGGCTGGCAGAGTAGATTGAACAGTTTTCGTCTCCCAGCTTCTTCTATGAATAAGTAGAAAGCTACGTGACCTCCGGGTTTCCGAGGTAGCCGGGAATCTGCCCCGCTCTGGAAGGATGGCCGAACAACTGCCTCCGACGATGTAATTTTAAAACCTTCGTCAGCTATGTCAGCCGGAAGGATGGACTGGACACACACTACTGAGCCCTCAACATACACCCTTCAAACCAGGTGAAATTTAACCATTTTTTAACCTAAATCGTGTGGCCGAATTACTCTGTGAGAATTTCATGAAACGTTCCAGTGTGGACAGTTATTTCCGGACAATGGGTGGAATGTTTTAATTGCATTTTGTAAGGCTTACGCCTCCTCAATTACTATCATGTATATCTCGTTCTGAAAGTGAAAACTCGGCCGGGGTCACGCACCGCCCGGGTCGAGGGGAGTTCGGTAGATAGAGTTGAATCTCATTCTATTTCTGTTTTAAGCATGTTGGGATATTTATGTTAACGATTTTCCTCCATCTGGACACGTGTGTTATTATTTATTCATATCTGGGGGTGGTTTTAAACCGTGGGCGACTCCCGTTGGAGACGTCCACTGCAAGTCTGTCTGTGTCAGATCTTGCTGGATCCCGTCCGATGCTTGACCCTGCCGGTAGTCAAGTTTTGTACACTGTGAGCTGATTTAATACTTTTATGACTTATATTCTGTATTACAAATTCTGTTCCACTGTTTAGCCAATTTGCACACTTTAAAGTTTACCATTGTCACAGATTGTATTTTACCATAGCAAATTTTGTAACCATAATTGTAATTGCTCCCTATAACAATTAGTTAACCATAAGACTACGCAAGATTGATCAATGTCAGTTATGAATACTCATGGTGGTCAAGTTCCACTAATTTTCTATATTCTGTTTGAAGGTAAAAAGAAACATAAAATGCAGTTAGGCAACCGGACATCCATGTTGACCTTGTGATGCTACTTTTCATTATAGTAATTGATGGGATTTAATTTGATAATTAAATATCGGCATGGGATTTGTGCGCGGGCC
This sequence comes from Magicicada septendecula, assembly GCA_034769895.1. NCBI lineage: Eukaryota > Metazoa > Arthropoda > Insecta > Hemiptera > Cicadidae > Magicicada > Magicicada septendecula. The sequence goes on from CM068367.1 coordinate 824,951,895, forward strand.
GCATGGCTTACAGAGAACATTCAGTTAACACGTATCTTGTTAAAACTTGGGGGCATGTCTGCTCCACTCCTGGGATATTTTAATTGAAGTTTTGGGGAGGGGGTTTTAGTCGCCTATTAATTAAACAGTAAGGGGGTTATGGGTGTTGAACACGATTATTATATGCGCTGATGACCAGGGTGAACATGCGATGGGTTATTTAAATATACGTTTGTTGATGTTAATTATATGTGTGTGTTGTTTTACATAATTGTTACTTGTCCTATTGATTATGTCTGTGTATATTTCTGTATATTTATGCCTTGTTATAAAAGGTGATTACTTGCAATCCGAAACTATGTGCCATTTTATAATTGTATTATTTTATAACTATAATTTGTCATTTATGTAACATTCCACGATTTGTTAGTCAATGATGGTTCAGCTATTAATATTCATGCAATACTTAGTGCTGTTAACAGTTATTATTCCTTGTTCAATTTTGGCAAGGCACATATTAATGAAATTATCTTTAACGATCAAAAGACTGATTTATCCTGCCTTTAGAGGCTCATATGTTGTACTACCCAAGAACAATAAATTGTTGTTGTTATCTCAAGATCAGTGTTTCATTTGCAAGTCCCATCATACTGGACCCAGCCCAATTTTAGCTTCTCTAGGCTCTTGCCTAGTTCTAAATAACTTGTAACCTCTCTTTCAAAACCAGCAAGCAAGGAGATAGAAATTTAAAAAGAAATAAAATAAATACTAAAAGCACCGAGAGGTTACAGAAGTAACATTGCATTTTTCTTTAAAACTATAGGAGGGTTTATTAAACAAGACTGTCGAATTCATATGTCAATTATATAAATTAGAAGTAAATTTAATACAACCCTGTATGGAGAAAATGTCTACACACCAAGTAGAAGTAGGCCTACTGAATCCGAGATCCAAAGATGACGGAACTCACGACGCTAACTCTGATTGCAAGTGCAACTGCCTTTCAGATCACTCATTCTGTCAGACATTGTATTAAATAGTCGTGCACTTACGTTATAGGAAAAATTATTAACAATTCGTTTGATAGATAAAATAGGCCTAAATGTTAAAATTAACAAACATAATACTATCGTGACAGTAGAAAGTAGTAGGCCTAGTAGTAGTAGTAATAGAAGTAGTAGCAGCAGTAGTCACTGTAATGCAAGGTTAGATAGTCCTGTGAAAGAAATAAATGGTCTTGTGTTTATTATTTCTTGAACATAAGGCACACCGTGATTAAGCCGTCCAGGGTCGGCTCAAGACCCGAGCGACCCAGCTGGTGGCGGAGGAGTGCTGCTAATCTAGTGTTAAAAAAAAGTTGATTTCTTTATCACTACGAATTGGATTGCTGGATCTTGGGGTAAAAACCTATAAAACCTCAGTATACCATCCTAGCAGTAACCCGGCAGAAAGAGTGTTAAGAGAAGTTGGGAGAATCCTCAGGACATACTGTTCCAACCAACAACGGAAGTGGAATGAGTACATATCAGCAGCAGAAGATTTCATAAATCTAGCTCACCACCAATCCATTGAAACCACCCCTTATAATGCCATGTTTGAGAAACCCCCACCACGAGAAATCACTGACATTATTAATTTTCCTCAAAGCCAGGAATACCAGTTCAACAAAGTCCAATTTCATACTAAGATTGTAGAGAAGATAGAAGAAAGGAGAAGAAAGTACAAAAACAACGTACCACTGAAAATAATACAGTACCAAGTAGGGAATAAAATATTACTAAAAAATCGAGAATTACCCAGTACAATGGAGGGTATCACGAAAAAACTACTATTATTGTATACAGGTCCGTATACCATCACAAAAAACAATCAGAACAACACATATGAAATTTCAGACCCAGTGAGTAAGAAAATCAAAGGTACATTCAACCAAGCATCATTGAAGAGATATTATGAATAGTGAGAACTATCAGATATGTAATATTACACAATATCTAATAATATCAAAGTATACAATGCTCCAGGCAGATGTAAATAAAATGACTTAAACAAAATGTAATTGACCAACAATTAACCCAATAGAATGGTGAAAGTGTGAAAACCCCAGATAATTCAAGGAAACTAAACAACCGAAAGTGTTACAAACTAGTGTATAAACAATGTTAAAAAAGAATTATGGTAAAAATAATGAAGAATAGAAGACTATGACATAAAGTGATGAAGAATTTAAGAATTAACTGCATAATTATATGGTGATGAAGATTTTTATGTGTGTAATTAAAAACATTGAATAATCACAAAAACAACTTGCAACCTAGTATTGAAAAATAACAGCACAGCTGATGATAATATAACAAATATGTCAAGTTATAACTAATAATGACCTGTGAAGAGAAATATGTTAAATGAACTGATAAAGTATTAGCAGTGATAATGTAATGGAACCTCTAATCCCTTGAGTATTCTAATGAATATAATGTCTTATATTGAAAAATAAGTAATATATTATGTCTTATGTGTTGTGATAGTCCAACTGTTGTTACGTGCAACTTTTTATTGTCGCAGACAGAGATGAAGATTCCTCTGTTCTGTGAGTGTATAATTGAGGAACGGCGGAGAATGGATGCCAAAGAGAGCCCCTCTGACTCCGAACCTGCTATAAATGTTAGGGAATTATGATATTTCAAGGATTAAATCAACAACTATGAGGTAAATAAAAGAGCAAAGGAGAATTGTCACAAGAATCAAGATATGTATAATGTGAAGAAAAAATGTATTATTGCAGAAAACAGGGAAATTGTTAAAATAAGAACAAATGTATAATATAACTAAATGACCAAGAGAATAAAAACTTGACCAATACTTGTAAACTGAAGATAGTACTAGCAGTGAACTTAGTCTAAAACAACCCACCAAGCAACTACTAAATTCAGTAAAGAAAAAAGCAGTAATCTTATAATTAAACCAAGATAAAGTGATAATTTCATCAAATCACAACACCTGTTTTCTCAAATTATCAATTTTGAGAGGGGAGTATATGTAACATCACAAAATGTTCCATAACCATAATGAACACCAGAAGGGTGAAGTATACCACTAGAATTGTAAATGAGTAAATAAAATGAATGTAACAGTGAAGAGAATGGACCAGCAAGAAGAAAAGAAGAGGAGGGATCCCAAGAAGTAGTGATGAATCCACTACATGACACTACAACTTAAATAAACTGACTGACTATGACAAATTGACAAGCAAAGTTTCACAAATAAGCTGTCAAGTAAGCCAGATAAAAACATCGATGAGTAAAGTCATACTGAATAAACAAATTAACCACTGACTTTAATTGCATGGTAATAAATAACAGCATATTGGCTGATATAAATAGGACCATTATATAGAAATAACATATACTGTACCATGTACTATGCTAGATGTAGCCACAAAATTGTAAAAGATAGAATAAAAAACAAATATTGTAATGTAAAATTACAAGTATTGATGTTTGTGATGTAGTTATGTAGTATCTACGTTCCTGGGGTCTTATTATGTCAAGCCCCACGTTGGGTTCGTCAATCTATAATATATAGATTATAGATACAGATACAGATATTTATATTTATATTTTGATGTAGTGTATCTTCACTCACTTCTGCCACACTGTTGGATATAAATATATAAATAATTCTTCTTAATGTGGTGTATTCGATATATTTTGGTGTGTTCGTGTGAGTGTAGACACGCACTGGTATCTACAATAATGTTGTTTATTAAAAGATGTAATTGTAATTATTAAGGTTATTAGAGTTATTGTATTGTTTTTTAATGGGTGCGTAATAATAGTCCACTTCTTTTATTTTAAAATGGTTCGCGCACTCTGTTGTATACCTCCCTCACTTACCACACGTGAATACTTCAATCCTGTTCTGTGACGTTTCTTCTGAAATACATGCACTTCAAATACAAGTAAATATTCCGATCGAATATTTAATATATTATCACACACAAAAATAAATGAAGCAATATCTAATTAATATTCTGAATTATGTTAGATCTCTTCAAATTCTTCCGCCACCTGTGTCAGAACTGATTAAAAAATAAATGAACTTATTTTTAATAGAAATGATACTCCTTTCACTGGTAATAAAAGTGGAGGTTTATTAACAATTTAATAAATAATAAACTCTTTGACAATTAATAAGCAAAAACTAACAACCTTTCAATTACTGATTACAATTAATAAATTCAAATAAGACTCTGTCCAATTCTCAAGGCTGGTAGACCTGTTATTGGTACAATAATTTAACTTCAATAGGTTATGTTATTTTGGTTCAGTGAATTACCATATTTCGTAAGGTTCTTTTAGGTAACATGATACCAGGCACAAGATGTAATACAAATAACGATATAAAATTAACAATAATGAATAATAAGCGAACAAATATAAAAATCAAAAATTGATACCATATGTCTGGTATTTATGGAACTATCGTACGCGGGAATGCGCACACATCTTATAATACTAGTTTGCAATTGTCAAGCTGTATGACTTGTACAGTAGTTAAAAATGTATTATTTTCGTTTAATAATTCGTTTTAAAAATCATCTATTCACAAGAGAAAAATTTATCAAAAAACTCTTGTTAGTAGTTCTATCTGATTTGGATGTTACTTGAGAACAGATCGGTAATATTGAAATTATCAAGTTACCGTAACGATTCTGAGGTAGTTATAACCGGTGTTGTTACAATGGATAAGTATTTCTTAACAGTTATTATTTCTTAAACTATACATATAAACATATCATTCGTAATACTTTAATATACTATTATCAGAATTACATTTATTTATACTGTATGAAAATTAATAAAGTAAATTTCAAAACATCGAAAAAATCAAGAAAAATAAGTTTAGTCAAATGAGTGACTAAATATTCTTGTATTCATTAATAATTATTTCAAATATGATATTTTAATTTATTATAAATAATTAAAATATTTTTATAATATTTTAATAATTGTGAATTAAATTTTTCCTTTAATTCTGATAATTTAATTATTGTTTTCGATACTCTGCATTATCTGACTTGCGTAGTATCGAAAGTTAGTCATTTACGAAATTATTATTTTTGTTCAGTATTGTTTAAATAAAATTGTACTCCCTGTTTCTTATTTATCACATCACTCGCAAGTATGGTCGACATTATACACTGACCTTACTTGTTTAATTAAATAACTCCGCACTTTTCACTCGTATATATTGGTGTAGTGTTAAAGGTTATATTATTTTGGTTACTTAATGAATATGTCGTGCACAAAATTCAAATATAAACTCCTTCATGTCCGTCGAGTTGCGTGACCTCTCTGTTGAAAAGCTAGACGTGAACTGTAATGTTTCCTGAAAGCGTCTCTCGGTCGTCTGTCGAAAGTCATTCATTCTATTGGCTGGAAACATTGTACTCTCTGACCCAAACGCCTTTGTTTTATTAAAATATTTAATTTTTTGACAAAATCGAGTTTGGTGTTGAGGCTTTTTGACGTCAGCACTGGTACAAAAATTTAACTGAAAAGTTTAAAATTACTATAACTTTCTTAATTTACGTCCTATCGTTAAATGGTTGATGTTAGTGAATTGCGGACATTCTGCTTGTTAATTTAAGCCCAAAAATGCTTATTTTCCGTTCATCACTACTATCACAATAACGATTTTATTTATTATTTCTGGTGTATCTTATTTTTATAAGTCCGTTACACCAGATTTTACTTAATTATAATAAAACACTTCTTAAATAAACACTTTGAGTCTATATCTCAATTGGTTTGATTTACAATTTGGGAATAATTGTTCCCTACACAAATCTCGTTATGGCGTCATTAAGCGTCCATGTTTGATTTTCCATAAATGTGCTTAAAACTAATTTTCCTTAATTAAAACAGTAATATTACAATCTAATAATACTAGTAAAGTTTATTTACACAATTTTACACTATAATATTTATATATAACTGTGGTTAATTTAATATTTACATAGTTTCAGTCCTCTTCTATCTCTCTTATACAATTTTTTACCTTACTTTTGGTCTTCTCTATATAAATCATATCATGTAATGATTGTAATTAGTGTACACTCATAGTACCTAATTTATTATATATAATGGTTATCTTTTAATTAGTTCAGAACCCTTCAATCTTTCAGTAATGGCTCTGTTTATGTTGTGTCATATCATAGTAGTCATTTATTTTTTGTTAATACAATAACTAAATTGTTATTGTTCTACTTGGTTTGGATTTCCAAAGTAGCATTAGATATTATTCTAACTTTTGATAATGTTTTCATTTACTTTTACACAAGTTTATATGTTATATTTTTCATAAATAACTTGCTTGTCATTGTTTGTTTACATTTGGTGTTCTTCATAACAGTCGTTTGGTTTTTAATTGTTTGTATATAACATGACTGTTTTTATGGTCATAATCTGTTCTCAAAGTAGCATTGGGATTTCCTCTTACTACTGGTAACAATTGTAACAATCTGTGTTCAATATTTGATACAGTATTTTTCTTAACTAATTAGCTATACAATGGTTCAGCTTACTTCTGGTCATATGTACATAGTTAGTTAGTTTACAATAATTTAGTTACAATATTGTTTTTATTATGTTCAGAACCTGTTCTCAATGTATTATCAGATATTTATCTCACTACTGGTAATACTCTTATAAACATTGATATTGGTTTTGATACTGTACTTTGCCTAACTAAATTGGCATACTTTTTTCATCTCTGCTATTCTCTGTGCCATTATGTTTGACTTGTTCTATTTGCATTGTTTTGCAATATATTACATTGTCTCTTAGGATTTATTATTTATATATAACAAATTCTTGTTTGATATCATAGTTGATGATCATTTATTTATACTAATATGTATGATTTTCTGTTGTAATAGGTATCTTCCCTGTGGGGTTATGTAACAAAATACCATCTGTTTAGTGCAGTATTTTTCTACTACTAAATTGACTTCACTATGGTATCTTAATATAATACTTTAACTATCTTGTTACACATGTTTATACAACTCCTTCTTAAACACTAACACAAATCTTTTTTGTATTATTTACAATATTTTTCTGGTCAATGGTGGAACTTAATTCCTGTCATTGTTTGATACATAACAAATGTCTTTTATTTGTTGTCAGTTGTCTATGAACAATAACATAATTGTTCTATTTTGTTCTATTCTGGTGGTCTTATGATTATGTGTATTGATCACAACTTTATTAAATTAGTCACACTCATTGTCTGTGTTTATTTGACTATTTTAATTCTTGTTGTTTCATCATGAAATTAACATATTTTCTCACACTGTAAACTTCATCACTGTAATTGTTTGTGTGGTTTATTCAGTTGAAATTAGTTAATTATTCACAGGTTTCACATTTGTATTAAGTACACACTGTAATTGTTTGTGGTTCCTTAAATGTTTCACACTGGTTTTCTTTTCACATTTATAATCATCATTTCTTTTGTCACTTACATTGTTTTTAGTATACGTGTTTTATGTTGAGTCCTTATATTATCTTCTGTTCATCTTCTCTCTTCTTCTTGGTGCTCTTCCTGGTCCTTCTTCTTTCTTCTTTTTCTTATATTTTCATAGTAGTCGCTATTTTTTATTTATCTCCATTGCTGTTGGAGCTTGTTGGTCCTTGTTTCACTTGTTCCCCTCACTGTTGGATCCTATTGGGTCTGGTTACTGATATTTTGTTTTGGCTCGTGGCATTTTCTTTCTTCATTTTGTATTTGGCGTTGCTATGTTAATATTATCTCCTTCATCGTTGGATTTTTTATTAATATATTTGTAGATACACACTTTCATACACTTAGGTTTATTTATCTAGACATACTTCCATGTTTTTCTCTTACTTGACGTTACATTAGTTCATATTATGTAACTACCATATTTGGTACTGTTACATATGCCTTCCTATAAGAATTGATTAATTCTGAATTATTATACTATATTTTTCATTGAAGAATTTATCAATTGTTGTATGTTGATTTACATGTTTTTTCCATATATCCCTTCACTTTCTTCTATTTGAATCGTATTTATATCTTCTCTATGTAATCATCTCCCTTGTTTATTTAGTTCCCTAATTCCCTAACATAAGTTTAGCTGGGGCAGTTTAGAGCGGCTCACTTTGGCTATTCAACTCTACTGGCCATATTAACTTCAATAAATATGGAGGCAAATCATCTCCTTCAATAATAATAAATGATTGCTGGCATTACTCTTCAGTCAATTCATCTCAAATCATCAAAAATAATAATAGTGGTCGTTCTTCCGACAAATAATAAATATCCTTGGGATTAATTCACGCATCTGCGGTTTATACATTGTTATTCTTTCTTTTCTTGATTCAACTTAACTATATTCTTCACATATTATAGGGATAGTTTGTTTTACACTTCCTCACTGGTATACTCTCATGATTATCTTCGTTAGTATATTATTTTTTCATTCTTCATTATCATTGATTAATCTCTTCATTTTGTTGTTACTTTGAATGTCGTCTCGTCATATTCTTCATCTCAGGTTCCATTCTTCTAGATATAATTCATAAATACATTTGTTTTTCTTCTTCTTCATGGTTTTTATTTGGTATTCGTATTCCATGTGGTATTGGCTTTTTCTCTAGTAACATACACTAGAAACAATGTGGTTGTGTGTGGTGGTTTGTCTACATTAATACATTACTTTGGTTTCATTTTTCCAACTTCTCATTTGCTCCTTCTTCTTTCTTCAATAGTACGGGTAAGGTGTTCTTTTTACTTGTTGACTTGGCTCTTGGAAATATTTGCCAGGGATGTTGTTTGTCTTTCTCGTATATCATTTTTATTATAGTACGGGTAAGGTGTTCATTTACTGGTTGACTTGGCTCTTGGAAATATTTATGCCTTAGGTGTTGTGTGTCGGCCTCGTATGTTCCTTTTTTTTTTTTTTTTTAGTACGGGTGAGATGTTCTTTTTTACTTGTTGACGTGGCTCTTGGAAATTTATTTGTGCCAAAGTTGGTATTTGTCTTTCTCGTATATTCCTTTTTTTTCTATAGTACGTTATTATTCACAAATACAATGTTCTGAATCCTTTACATTAATTCTCTTGGAGCGTGTTTTCACACATTATAAAATTACAATATATTCAATGTTCAATACATAATTATATAGTTATTTCTCATTTAATATACACACATAATAGTTTTCATAATAGTAACACATCCTTTTTTTCTTTAGTCAACATCTATTTTTATAATCATATTTTCATTTTTCACTTTTAAATAACAATAATCTTCATAGCCACTTTTCATTTTTCATCTTGATATAGTCAATAGTTATATTCATATTTATACCTTCATTTTTCATAACAAATATTTTCATCCTTTACATTATCAATAATAAAATAATCCTTATCGCTATCTTTTCACTTTTGGTCCCATAATTTAATTTTCAATATATTTTTTCATTGAAGTTTGATTATAGGTACCCTTTATCTTTTTTGTAATAGGGTTCTGCAATTCATATGTGTTGTTTAGATTGTTTTTAGTCACAGTATATGGTCCGGTATATAGCAGTAACAGCTTCTTTGCAATGCCCTCAATAGTACTTGGGAGCTCTCGATTTTTGATAAGCACTTGGTCTCCCACTTCATATTTGATAATTTTGGGTTGCAACTTTTTGTACTTAAGCCTCAATTTATTCGCTCTTTCAACTGCATTATTATAGAATCTAGTTCTGTTAAATTTTACCTCGGCACTGATTGGAAAATTAATGATCTCTGTGATCTCCCGGGGTGGTCTTTTCTCGTACATAGCCATGTATGGTGTTTCGTCAGTCGATTGATGGTAGGCTAGATTTAGGAAGTCTTCAGCCGGGGATAAATACTCCTCCCACTTCCTCTGCTGGCTGTGACAGTAGGTTCTTAAAATCCTTCCTACTTCTCTCAACACTCTCTCAGCAGGGTTGCTGTTGGGGTGATACACCGATGTCTTGTATGTTTTTACTCCCAGATGGATCAGTGTTTCCCGCCACTTTCGTCCTCGGAATTGCGTTCCGTGGTCTGTAATTATCATCGATGGTTTACCCACTTCGGGTATATACTTATTTATGACTATCTCCAATATTTTACTTGTTGTCGCTCGATTGAGTGGGTACAGCTTAGTATATTTGGTGTAGTGATCAAAGATTATGATGATATACTTATATTGGTGTCTCCCATCACTCCGTGGAAATGGTCCACAAATGTCCAAGAAAATTTTTTCTAGTCTTGCTGTTGATGTAATTGGTATCATAACTCCTTCTCGCTTCTCATTGCTGCATTTTGCCAGTTGACAAATATTACAACTCTGTACATATTTTCTGACTTTTCTGCTCATGTCCTTAAAATGCACATGCTCCTGCAAAGCCTTTATGACCTTCACTGCGCCCATATGACCATAGCGTATGTGGTAGTCGATGGTCAATTCTTTTTCTAGGGCTTTGGGGATAACTACCTTCCATCTCTCATCACCTTTATTGTGTTTGGTGAATAACAACTGATTATGAGTACAGTAATAATGGTTTATGTTTGCATCATTGTTGGCTAGTTTTTGGATAATTAATGATATCTTGGGATCTTGTTGTTGATGATTGGTTATGTCAGATAATATATTAGTGAGTTCAGATTTACTCTTCAATAGGTGGTATACTCTTGCAATGGTTTCCCTCTCTCCTTCAAATGTCTGTGCGTTAATGTTTATCCGGGACAACACGTCTGCAGCTGTGTTGCTTTTTCCGGGTATGTACTCCCACTTCGTGACGGGTTGCTGTCCACCAGTTGTCAAACGTGTTTTTAAACGATTCATCTAACATACCTTTAATGACAGACCATCTGCTCTCACGGTTTCTTTGTATTATTTCTTCCATCCTCTCTAGGAATTCTAAGGGATTTTTTGAATAGGTCCGGAAGTCAATCTGGTCTCTGCCTTCTAAGTGACTCAAACCGGATAGGAAGTTTGGTATTGTTTGCAGACGATGCATTTCGTCTCGGAGGTCGTCCAATTCTCTCCGTTGACGTTCTGTGGATTGTGTCTTGTCATCGTGCACTTGCTGCTTGATCGCGTCTACCTTTCCAAAAACTTCTTCGCACTTTTCTTTTAATGTTGACTGCGCTGCCTTCATCTTTGTCTGCTCTTGTGCTATTACATCTAGTTGGGTATCGTGGGTTTTCTTCACATCACTAATACGTTGGTTGAGGTCCATTTCCGTCTGTATTAGTTTTAGGTTGGTACTTTCTCCTTCTTTCCGCACTTCAGACATCTCGACATTAATTTCCGTCGTTAATATGGCCATTTGTTTCTCGATTTCCTCGACACTTTCTCCCAATCTTCTCTCAACCATTTCTACCGTCTCCTTAGCGGTCTCCTCCATTTTGTCATTGTTGACACTTATCTGTTGCCATATACTTTCGTGATCAGCTTTTATGGTTTCAACATCTCGATTAAGTTTAGCGTTGATTCCATCAATCTTTTGGTTGGTTTGATCAATCTTCACTCCCAACTCTGCCGATAAATCTTCTTTCATTATGGCCATTTTCTTCTCCAACAATTCTTCGGTTTTCCGTTGTCCATCCTCCATCCTTCTATTCATCTCGTTTATTTGGTTATTAAATTCTTCTTTTAACAACTCCATATGTTTCTGGTTCTCCCTCTGGCTTTCTTCTATTTTTTGGTTTGTGGATCGGCTGGCTTCTTCTATTTTATGGTTTAAGTCCGCTTTGGTGGATCGACTGGCCTCTTCTATTTTACTGTTTACTTCCTCCTTGGTAGATCTCAGTGATTCCTCCATCCTCTTCTGGCCTTCTTCCATTGATTCTATGGATTTGTTCATCTTCTGGTCTGTGGACTTCAGGTCTTCCTTTAGTGATTCTATGTTCTTATTGTTATCGTCTAATTTGCTGTTCAAACCTTACATTACCTTCCTCATCCATTCTTGAAAGCAGACTCTCCTAGTGACGCTGTTTGTTCAGGCTGTCTTGGTTCTGGTGGAGCTTCTTGACTCATCACTTCCGGTTCCTCCATAGGCTGCTGAACCCCCTCCGCTGGTTCAATTGGTTTTTCCTTTGTTTCCAGTAAAACTTCTTCTACATCTTCCGTCGACATGGCCTCCTTTTCTTCTCTTCTGGTCTCCTTCTCCACTTCAGTTGCCCTCTTCCTCGATGTTGATCTCGATTTTGATCTCGATTTTAATCTGCTGGTGTACATCTTGCTGTACTGGTAATGTACCTGCTGTCTTTTCACAAATTGGGGTGGTTAGGTTACTAGTTATTTTGTAATTTCCCTAAATCGTGCTCAGACGTTGGGCGCCAACTTGTAATGTAAAATTACAAGTAAGTATAGATTATTATTATGAATTCTTAGTGGTGTGTTCGATATATTTTGGTGTGTTCGTGTGAGTGTAGACACGCACTGGTATCTACAATAATGTTGTTTATTAAAAGATGTAATTGTAATTATTAAGGTTATTAGAGTTATTGTATTGTTTTTTAATGGGTGCGTAATAATAGTCCACTTCTTTTATTTTAAAATGGTTCGCGCACTCTGTTGTATACCTCCCTCACTTACCACACATGAATACTTCAATCCTGTTCTGTGACGTTTCTTCTGAAATACATGCACTTCAAATACAAGTAAATATTCCGATCGAATATTTAATATATTATCACACACAAAAATAAATGAAGCAATATCTAATTAATATTCTGAATTATGTTAGATCTCTTCAAATTCTTCCGCCACCTGTGTCAGAACTGATTAAAAAATAAATGAACTTATTTTTAATAGAAATGATACTCCTTTCACTGGTAATAAAAGTGGAGGTTTATTAACAATTTAATAAATAATAAACTCTTTGACAATTAATAAGCAAAAACTAACAACCTTTCAATTACTGATTACAATTAATAAATTCAAATAAGACTCTGTCCAATTCTCAAGGCTGGTAGACCTGTTATTGGTACAATAATTTAACTTCAATAGGTTATGTTATTTTGGTTCAGTGAATTACCATATTTCGTAAGGTTCTTTTAGGTAACATGATACCAGGCACAAGATGTAATACAAATAACGATATAAAATTAACAATAATGAATAATAAGCGAACAAATATAAAAATCAAAAATTGATACCATATGTCTGGTATTTATGGAACTATCGTACGCGGGAATGCGCACACATCTTATAATACTAGTTTGCAATTGTCAAGCTGTATGACTTGTGCAGTAGTTAAAAATGTATTATTTTCGTTTAATAATTCGTTTTAAAAATCATCTATTCACAAGAGAAAAATTTATCAAAAAACTCTTGTTAGTAGTTCTATCTGATTTGGATGTTACTTGAGAACAGGTCGGTAATATTGAAATTATCAAGTTACCGTAACGATTCTGAGGTTAGTTATAACCGGTGTTGTTACAATGGATAAGTATTTCTTAACAGTTATTATTTCTTAAACTATACATATAAACATATCATTCGTAATACTTTAATATACTATTATCAGAATTACATTTATTTATACTGTATGAAAATTAATAAAGTATATTTCAAAACATCGAAAAAATCAAGAAAAATAAGTTTAGTCAAATGAGTGACTAAATATTCTTGTATTCATTAATAATTATTTCAAACATGATATTTTAAATTATTATAAATAATTAAAATATTTTTATAATATTTTAATAATTGTGAATTAAATTTTTCTTTAATTCTGATAATTTAATTATTGTTTTCGATACTCTGCATTATCTGACTTGCGTAGTATCGAAAGTTAGTCATTTACGAAATTATTATTTTTGTTCAGTATTGTTTAAATAAAATTGTACTCCCTGTTTCTTATTTATCACATCACTCGCAAGTATGGTCGACATTATACACTGACCTTACTTGTTTAATTAAATAACTCCGCACTTTTCACTCGTATATATTGGTGTAGTGTTAAAGGTTATATTATTTTGGTTACTTAATGAATATGTCGCGCACAAAATTCAAATATAAACTCCTTCATGTCCGTCGAGTTGCGTGACCTCTCTGTTGAAAAGCTAGACGTGAACTGTAATGTTTCCTGAAAGCGTCTCTCGGTCGTCTGTCGAAAGTCATTCATTCTATTGGCTGGAAACATTGTACTCTCTGACCCAAACGCCTTTGTTTTATTAAAATATTTAATTTTTTGACAAAATCGAGTTTGGTGTTGAGGCTTTTTGACGTCAGCACTGGTACAAAAATTTAACTGAAAAGTTTAAAATTACTATAACTTTCTTAATTTACGTCCTATCGTTAAATGGTTGATGTTAGTGAATTGCGGACATTCTGCTTGTTAATTTAAGCCCAAAAATACTTATTTTCCGTTCATCACTACTATCACAATAACGATTTTATTTATTATTTCTGGTGTATCTTATTTTTATAAGTCCGTTACACCAGATTTTACTTAATTATAATAAAACACTTCTTAAATAAACACTTTGAGTCTATATCTCAATTGGTTTGATTTACAATTTGGGAATAATTGTTCCCTACACAAATCTCGTTATGGCGTCATTAAGCGTCCATGTTTGATTTTCCATAAATGTGCTTAAAACTAATTTTCCTTAATTAAAACAGTAATATTACAATCTAATAATACTAGTAAAGTTTATTTACACAATTTTACACTATAATATTTATATATAACTGTGGTTAATTTAATATTTACATAGTTTCAGTCCTCTTCTATCTCTCTTATACAATTTTTTACCTTACTTTTGGTCTTCTCTATATAAATCATATCATGTAATGATTGTAATTAGTGTACACTCATAGTACCTAATTTATTATATATAATGGTTATCTTTTAATTAGTTCAGAACCCTTCAATCTTTCAGTAATGGCTCTGTTTATGTTGTGTCATATCATAGTAGTCATTTATTTTTTGTTAATACAATAACTAAATTGTTATTGTTCTACTTGGTTTGGATTTCCAAAGTAGCATTAGATATTATTCTAACTTTTGATAATGTTTTCATTTACTTTTACACAAGTTTATATGTTATATTTTTCATAAATAACTTGCTTGTCATTGTTTGTTTACATTTGGTGTTCTTCATAACAGTCGTTTGGTTTTTAATTGTTTGTATATAACATGACTGTTTTTATGGTCATAATCTGTTCTCAAAGTAGCATTGGGATTTCCTCTTACTACTGGTAACAATTGTAACAATCTGTGTTCAATATTTGATACAGTATTTTTCTTAACTAATTAGCTATACAATGGTTCAGCTTACTTCTGGTCATATGTACATAGTTAGTTAGTTTACAATAATTTAGTTACAATATTGTTTTTATTATGTTCAGAACCTGTTCTCAATGTATTATCAGATATTTATCTCACTACTGGTAATACTCTTATAAACATTGATATTGGTTTTGATACTGTACTTTGCCTAACTAAATTGGCATACTTTTTTCATCTCTGCTATTCTCTGTGCCATTATGTTTGACTTGTTCTATTTGCATTGTTTTGCAATATATTACATTGTCTCTTAGGATTTATTATTTATATATAACAAATTCTTGTTTGATATCATAGTTGATGATCATTTATTTATACTAATATGTATGATTTTCTGTTGTAATAGGTATCTTCCCTGTGGGGTTATGTAACAAAATACCATCTGTTTAGTGCAGTATTTTTCTACTACTAAATTGACTTCACTATGGTATCTTAATATAATACTTTAACTATCTTGTTACACATGTTTATACAACTCCTTCTTAAACACTAACACAAATCTTTTTTGTATTATTTACAATATTTTTCTGGTCAATGGTGGAACTTAATTCCTGTCATTGTTTGATACATAACAAATGTCTTTTATTTGTTGTCAGTTGTCTATGAACAATAACATAATTGTTCTATTTTGTTCTATTCTGGTGGTCTTATGATTATGTGTATTGATCACAACTTTATTAAATTAGTCACACTCATTGTCTGTGTTTATTTGACTATTTTAATTCTTGTTGTTTCATCATGAAATTAACATATTTTCTCACACTGTAAACTTCATCACTGTAATTGTTTGTGTGGTTTATTCAGTTGAAATTAGTTAATTATTCACAGGTTTCACATTTGTATTAAGTACACACTGTAATTGTTTGTGGTTCCTTAAATGTTTCACACTGGTTTTCTTTTCACATTTATAATCATCATTTCTTTTGTCACTTACATTGTTTTTAGTATACGTGTTTTATGTTGAGTCCTTATATTATCTTCTGTTCATCTTCTCTCTTCTTCTTGGTGCTCTTCCTGGTCCTTCTTCTTTCTTCTTTTTCTTATATTTTCATAGTAGTCGCTATTTTTTATTTATCTCCATTGCTGTTGGAGCTTGTTGGTCCTTGTTTCACTTGTTCCCCTCACTGTTGGATCCTATTGGGTCTGGTTACTGATATTTTGTTTTGGCTCGTGGCATTTTCTTTCTTCATTTTGTATTTGGCGTTGCTATGTTAATATTATCTCCTTCATCGTTGGATTTTTTATTAATATATTTGTAGATACACACTTTCATACACTTAGGTTTATTTATCTAGACATACTTCCATGTTTTTCTCTTACTTGACGTTACATTAGTTCATATTATGTAACTACCATATTTGGTACTGTTACATATGCCTTCCTATAAGAATTGATTAATTCTGAATTATTATACTATATTTTTCATTGAAGAATTTATCAATTGTTGTATGTTGATTTACATGTTTTTTCCATATATCCCTTCACTTTCTTCTATTTGAATCGTATTTATATCTTCTCTATGTAATCATCTCCCTTGTTTATTTAGTTCCCTAATTCCCTAACATAAGTTTAGCTGGGGCAGTTTAGAGCGGCTCACTTTGGCTATTCAACTCTACTGGCCATATTAACTTCAATAAATATGGAGGCAAATCATCTCCTTCAATAATAATAAATGATTGCTGGCATTACTCTTCAGTCAATTCATCTCAAATCATCAAAAATAATAATAGTGGTCGTTCTTCCGACAAATAATAAATATCCTTGGGATTAATTCACGCATCTGCGGTTTATACATTGTTATTCTTTCTTTTCTTGATTCAACTTAACTATATTCTTCACATATTATAGGGATAGTTTGTTTTACACTTCCTCACTGGTATACTCTCATGATTATCTTCGTTAGTATATTATTTTTTCATTCTTCATTATCATTGATTAATCTCTTCATTTTGTTGTTACTTTGAATGTCGTCTCGTCATATTCTTCATCTCAGGTTCCATTCTTCTAGATATAATTCATAAATACATTTGTTTTTCTTCTTCTTCATGGTTTTTATTTGGTATTCGTATTCCATGTGGTATTGGCTTTTTCTCTAGTAACATACACTAGAAACAATGTGGTTGTGTGTGGTGGTTTGTCTACATTAATACATTACTTTGGTTTCATTTTTCCAACTTCTCATTTGCTCCTTCTTCTTTCTTCAATAGTACGGGTAAGGTGTTCTTTTTACTTGTTGACTTGGCTCTTGGAAATATTTGCCAGGGATGTTGTTTGTCTTTCTCGTATATCATTTTTATTATAGTACGGGTAAGGTGTTCATTTACTGGTTGACTTGGCTCTTGGAAATATTTATGCCTTAGGTGTTGTGTGTCGGCCTCGTATGTTCCTTTTTTTTTTTTTTTTTAGTACGGGTGAGATGTTCTTTTTTACTTGTTGACGTGGCTCTTGGAAATTTATTTGTGCCAAAGTTGGTATTTTTCTTTCTCGTATATTCCTTTTTTTTCTATAGTACGTTATTATTCACAAATACAATGTTCTGAATCCTTTACATTAATTCTCTTGGAGCGTGTTTTCACACATTATAAAATTACAATATATTCAATGTTCAATACATAATTATATAGTTATTTCTCATTTAATATACACACATAATAGTTTTCATAATAGTAACACATCCTTTTTTTCTTTAGTCAACATCTATTTTTATAATCATATTTTCATTTTTCACTTTTAAATAACAATAATCTTCATAGCCACTTTTCATTTTTCATCTTGATATAGTCAATAGTTATATTCATATTTATACCTTCATTTTTCATAACAAATATTTTCATCCTTTACATTATCAATAATAAAATAATCCTTATCGCTATCTTTTCACTTTTGGTCCCATAATTTAATTTTCAATATATTTTTTCATTGAAGTTTGATTATAGGTACCCTTTATCTTTTTTGTAATAGGGTTCTGCAATTCATATGTGTTGTTTAGATTGTTTTTAGTCACAGTATATGGTCCGGTATATAGCAGTAACAGCTTCTTTGCAATGCCCTCAATAGTACTTGGGAGCTCTCGATTTTTGATAAGCACTTGGTCTCCCACTTCATATTTGATAATTTTGGGTTGCAACTTTTTGTACTTAAGCCTCAATTTATTCGCTCTTTCAACTGCATTATTATAGAATCTAGTTCTGTTAAATTTTACCTCGGCACTGATTGGAAAATTAATGATCTCTGTGATCTCCCGGGGTGGTCTTTTCTCGTACATAGCCATGTATGGTGTTTCGTCAGTCGATTGATGGTAGGCTAGATTTAGGAAGTCTTCAGCCGGGGATAAATACTCCTCCCACTTCCTCTGCTGGCTGTGACAGTAGGTTCTTAAAATCCTTCCTACTTCTCTCAACACTCTCTCAGCAGGGTTGCTGTTGGGGTGATACACCGATGTCTTGTATGTTTTTACTCCCAGATGGATCAGTGTTTCCCGCCACTTTCGTCCTCGGAATTGCGTTCCGTGGTCTGTAATTATCATCGATGGTTTACCCACTTCGGGTATATACTTATTTATGACTATCTCCAATATTTTACTTGTTGTCGCTCGATTGAGTGGGTACAGCTTAGTATATTTGGTGTAGTGATCAAAGATTATGATGATATACTTATATTGGTGTCTCCCATCACTCCGTGGAAATGGTCCACAAATGTCCAAGAAAATTTTTTCTAGTCTTGCTGTTGATGTAATTGGTATCATAACTCCTTCTCGCTTCTCATTGCTGCATTTTGCCAGTTGACAAATATTACAACTCTGTACATATTTTCTGACTTTTCTGCTCATGTCCTTGAAATGCACATGCTCCTGCAAAGCCTTTATGACCTTCACTGCGCCCATATGACCATAGCGTATGTGGTAGTCGATGGTCAATTCTTTTTCTAGGGCTTTGGGGATAACTACCTTCCATCTCTCATCACCTTTATTGTGTTTGGTGAATAACAACTGATTATGAGTACAGTAATAATGGTTTATGTTTGCATCATTGTTGGCTAGTTTTTGGATAATTAATGATATCTTGGGATCTTGTTGTTGATGATTGGTTATGTCAGATAATATATTAGTGAGTTCAGATTTACTCTTCAATAGGTGGTATACTCTTGCAATGGTTTCCCTCTCTCCTTCAAATGTCTGTGCGTTAATGTTTATCCGGGACAACACGTCTGCAGCTGTGTTGCTTTTTCCGGGTATGTACTCCCACTTCGTGACGGGTTGCTGTCCGCCAGTTGTCAAACGTGTTTTTAAACGATTCATCTAACATACCTTTAATGACAGACCATCTGCTCTCACGGTTTCTTTGTATTATTTCTTCCATCCTCTCTAGGAATTCTAAGGGATTTTTTGAATAGGTCCGGAAGTCAATCTGGTCTCTGCCTTCTAAGTGACTCAAACCGGATAGGAAGTTTGGTATTGTTTGCAGACGATGCATTTCGTCTCGGAGGTCGTCCAATTCTCTCCGTTGACGTTCTGTGGATTGTGTCTTGTCATCGTGCACTTGCTGCTTGATCGCGTCTACCTTTCCAAAAACTTCTTCGCACTTTTCTTTTAATGTTGACTGCGCTGCCTTCATCTTTGTCTGCTCTTGTGCTATTACATCTAGTTGGGTATCGTGGGTTTTCTTCACATCATTAATACGTTGGTTGAGGTCCATTTCCGTCTGTATTAGTTTTAGGTTGGTACTTTCTCCTTCTTTCCGCACTTCAGACATCTCGACATTAATTTCCGTCGTTAATATGGCCATTTGTTTCTCGATTTCCTCGACACTTTCTCCCAATCTTCTCTCAACCATTTCTACCGTCTCCTTAGCGGTCTCCTCCATTTTGTCATTGTTGACACTTATCTGTTGCCATATACTTTCGTGATCAGCTTTTATGGTTTCAACATCTCGATTAAGTTTAGCGTTGATTCCATCAATCTTTTGGTTGGTTTGATCAATCTTCACTCCCAACTCTGCCGATAAATCTTCTTTCATTATGGCCATTTTCTTCTCCAACAATTCTTCGGTTTTCCGTTGTCCATCCTCCATCCTTCTATTCATCTCGTTTATTTGGTTATTAAATTCTTCTTTTAACAACTCCATATGTTTCTGGTTCTCCCTCTGGCTTTCTTCTATTTTTTGGTTTGTGGATCGGCTGGCTTCTTCTATTTTATGGTTTAAGTCCGCTTTGGTGGATCGACTGGCCTCTTCTATTTTACTGTTTACTTCCTCCTTGGTAGATCTCAGTGATTCCTCCATCCTCTTCTGGCCTTCTTCCATTGATTCTATGGATTTGTTCATCTTCTGGTCTGTGGACTTCAGGTCTTCCTTTAGTGATTCTATGTTCTTATTGTTATCGTCTAATTTGCTGTTCAAACCTTACATTACCTTCCTCATCCATTCTTGAAAGCAGACTCTCCTAGTGACGCTGTTTGTTCAGGCTGTCTTGGTTCTGGTGGAGCTTCTTGACTCATCACTTCCGGTTCCTCCATAGGCTGCTGAACCCCCTCCGCTGGTTCAATTGGTTTTTCCTTTGTTTCCAGTAAAACTTCTTCTACATCTTCCGTCGACATGGCCTCCTTTTCTTCTCTTCTGGTCTCCTTCTCCACTTCAGTTGCCCTCTTCCTCGATGTTGATCTCGATTTTGATCTCGATTTTAATCTGCTGGTGTACATCTTGCTGTACTGGTAATGTACCTGCTGTCTTTTCACAAATTGGGGTGGTTAGGTTACTAGTTATTTTGTAATTTCCCTAAATCGTGCTCAGACGTTGGGCGCCAACTTGTAATGTAAAATTACAAGTAAGTATAGATTATTATTATGAATTCTTAGTGGTGTGTTCGATATATTTTGGTGTGTTCGTGTGAGTGTAGACACGCACTGGTATCTACAATAATGTTGTTTATTAAAAGATGTAATTGTAATTATTAAGGTTATTAGAGTTATTGTATTGTTTTTTAATGGGTGCGTAATAATAGTCCACTTCTTTTATTTTAAAATGGTTCGCGCACTCTGTTGTATACCTCCCTCACTTACCACACATGAATACTTCAATCCTGTTCTGTGACGTTTCTTCTGAAATACATGCACTTCAAATACAAGTAAATATTCCGATCGAATATTTAATATATTATCACACACAAAAATAAATGAAGCAATATCTAATTAATATTCTGAATTATGTTAGATCTCTTCAAATTCTTCCGCCACCTGTGTCAGAACTGATTAAAAAATAAATGAACTTATTTTTAATAGAAATGATACTCCTTTCACTGGTAATAAAAGTGGAGGTTTATTAACAATTTAATAAATAATAAACTCTTTGACAATTAATAAGCAAAAACTAACAACCTTTCAATTACTGATTACAATTAATAAATTCAAATAAGACTCTGTCCAATTCTCAAGGCTGGTAGACCTGTTATTGGTACAATAATTTAACTTCAATAGGTTATGTTATTTTGGTTCAGTGAATTACCATATTTCGTAAGGTTCTTTTAGGTAACATGATACCAGGCACAAGATGTAATACAAATAACGATATAAAATTAACAATAATGAATAATAAGCGAACAAATATAAAAATCAAAAATTGATACCATATGTCTGGTATTTATGGAACTATCGTACGCGGGAATGCGCACACATCTTATAATACTAGTTTGCAATTGTCAAGCTGTATGACTTGTACAGTAGTTAAAAATGTATTATTTTCGTTTAATAATTCGTTTTAAAAATCATCTATTCACAAGAGAAAAATTTATCAAAAAACTCTTGTTAGTAGTTCTATCTGATTTGGATGTTACTTGAGAACAGATCGGTAATATTGAAATTATCAAGTTACCGTAACGATTCTGAGGTTAGTTATAACCGGTGTTGTTACAATGGATAAGTATTTCTTAACAGTTATTATTTCTTAAACTATACATATAAACATATCATTCGTAATACTTTAATATACTATTATCAGAATTACATTTATTTATACTGTATGAAAATTAATAAAGTATATTTCAAAACATCGAAAAAATCAAGAAAAATAAGTTTAGTCAAATGAGTGACTAAATATTCTTGTATTCATTAATAATTATTTCAAACATGATATTTTAAATTATTATAAATAATTAAAATATTTTTATAATATTTTAATAATTGTGAATTAAATTTTTCTTTAATTCTGATAATTTAATTATTGTTTTCGATACTCTGCATTATCTGACTTGCGTAGTATCGAAAGTTAGTCATTTACGAAATTATTATTTTTGTTCAGTATTGTTTAAATAAAATTGTACTCCCTGTTTCTTATTTATCACATCACTCGCAAGTATGGTCGACATTATACACTGACCTTACTTGTTTAATTAAATAACTCCGCACTTTTCACTCGTATATATTGGTGTAGTGTTAAAGGTTATATTATTTTGGTTACTTAATGAATATGTCGCGCACAAAATTCAAATATAAACTCCTTCATGTCCGTCGAGTTGCGTGACCTCTCTGTTGAAAAGCTAGACGTGAACTGTAATGTTTCCTGAAAGCGTCTCTCGGTCGTCTGTCGAAAGTCATTCATTCTATTGGCTGGAAACATTGTACTCTCTGACCCAAACGCCTTTGTTTTATTAAAATATTTAATTTTTTGACAAAATCGAGTTTGGTGTTGAGGCTTTTTGACGTCAGCACTGGTACAAAAATTTAACTGAAAAGTTTAAAATTACTATAACTTTCTTAATTTACGTCCTATCGTTAAATGGTTGATGTTAGTGAATTGCGGACATTCTTCTTGTTAATTTAAGCCCAAAAATACTTATTTTCCGTTCATCACTACTATCACAATAACGATTTTATTTATTATTTCTGGTGTATCTTATTTTTATAAGTCCGTTACACCAGATTTTACTTAATTATAATAAAACACTTCTTAAATAAACACTTTGAGTCTATATCTCAATTGGTTTGATTTACAATTTGGGAATAATTGTTCCCTACACAAATCTCGTTATGGCGTCATTAAGCGTCCATGTTTGATTTTCCATAAATGTGCTTAAAACTAATTTTCCTTAATTAAAACAGTAATATTACAATCTAATAATACTAGTAAAGTTTATTTACACAATTTTACACTATAATATTTATATATAACTGTGGTTAATTTAATATTTACATAGTTTCAGTCCTCTTCTATCTCTCTTATACAATTTTTTACCTTACT
Source organism: Magicicada septendecula (assembly GCA_034769895.1). Lineage (NCBI taxonomy): Eukaryota > Metazoa > Arthropoda > Insecta > Hemiptera > Cicadidae > Magicicada > Magicicada septendecula. The sequence goes on from CM068367.1 coordinate 824,975,455, forward strand.
TTTGGTCTTCTCTATATAAATCATATCATGTAATGATTGTAATTAGTGTACACTCATAGTACCTAATTTATTATATATAATGGTTATCTTTTAATTAGTTCAGAACCCTTCAATCTTTCAGTAATGGCTCTGTTTATGTTGTGTCATATCATAGTAGTCATTTATTTTTTGTTAATACAATAACTAAATTGTTATTGTTCTACTTGGTTTGGATTTCCAAAGTAGCATTAGATATTATTCTAACTTTTGATAATGTTTTCATTTACTTTTACACAAGTTTATATGTTATATTTTTCATAAATAACTTGCTTGTCATTGTTTGTTTACATTTGGTGTTCTTCATAACAGTCGTTTGGTTTTTAATTGTTTGTATATAACATGACTGTTTTTATGGTCATAATCTGTTCTCAAAGTAGCATTGGGATTTCCTCTTACTACTGGTAACAATTGTAACAATCTGTGTTCAATATTTGATACAGTATTTTTCTTAACTAATTAGCTATACAATGGTTCAGCTTACTTCTGGTCATATGTACATAGTTAGTTAGTTTACAATAATTTAGTTACAATATTGTTCTTATTATGTTCAGAACCTGTTCTCAATGTATTATCAGATATTTATCTCACTACTGGTAATACTCTTATAAACATTGATATTGGTTTTGATACTGTACTTTGCCTAACTAAATTGGCATACTTTTTTCATCTCTGCTATTCTCTGTGCCATTATGTTTGACTTGTTCTATTTGCATTGTTTTGCAATATATTACATTGTCTCTTAGGATTTATTATTTATATATAACAAATTCTTGTTTGATATCATAGTTGATGATCATTTATTTATACTAATATGTATGATTTTCTGTTGTAATAGGTATCTTCCCTGTGGGGTTATGTAACAAAATACCATCTGTTTAGTGCAGTATTTTTCTACTACTAAATTGACTTCACTACGGTATCTTAATATAATACTTTAACTATCTTGTTACACATGTTTATACAACTCCTTCTTAAACACTAACACAAATCTTTTTTGTATTATTTACAATATTTTTCTGGTCAATGGTGGAACTTAATTCCTGTCATTGTTTGATACATAACAAATGTCTTTTATTTGTTGTCAGTTGTCTATGAACAATAACATAATTGTTCTATTTTGTTCTATTCTGGTGGTCTTATGATTATGTGTATTGATCACAACTTTATTAAATTAGTCACACTCATTGTCTGTGTTTATTTGACTATTTTAATTCTTGTTGTTTCATCATGAAATTAACATATTTTCTCACACTGTAAACTTCATCACTGTAATTGTTTGTGTGGTTTATTCAGTTGAAATTAGTTAATTATTCACAGGTTTCACATTTGTATTAAGTACACACTGTAATTGTTTGTGGTTCCTTAAATGTTTCACACTGGTTTTCTTTTCACATTTATAATCATCATTTCTTTTGTCACTTACATTGTTTTTAGTATACGTGTTTTATGTTGAGTCCTTATATTATCTTCTGTTCATCTTCTCTCTTCTTCTTGGTGCTCTTCCTGGTCCTTCTTCTTTCTTCTTTTTCTTATATTTTCATAGTAGTCGCTATTTTTTATTTATCTCCATTGCTGTTGGAGCTTGTTGGTCCTTGTTTCACTTGTTCCCCTCACTGTTGGATCCTATTGGGTCTGGTTACTGATATTTTGTTTTGGCTCGTGGCATTTTCTTTCTTCATTTTGTATTTGGCGTTGCTATGTTAATATTATCTCCTTCATCGTTGGATTTTTTATTAATATATTTGTAGATACACACTTTCATACACTTAGGTTTATTTATCTAGACATACTTCCATGTTTTTCTCTTACTTGACGTTACATTAGTTCATATTATGTAACTACCATATTTGGTACTGTTACATATGCCTTCCTATAAGAATTGATTAATTCTGAATTATTATACTATATTTTTCATTGAAGAATTTATCAATTGTTGTATGTTGATTTACATGTTTTTTCCATATATCCCTTCACTTTCTTCTATTTGAATCGTATTTATATCTTCTCTATGTAATCATCTCCCTTGTTTATTTAGTTCCCTAATTCCCTAACATAAGTTTAGCTGGGGCAGTTTAGAGCGGCTCACTTTGGCTATTCAACTCTACTGGCCATATTAACTTCAATAAATATGGAGGCAAATCATCTCCTTCAATAATAATAAATGATTGCTGGCATTACTCTTCAGTCAATTCATCTCAAATCATCAAAAATAATAATAGTGGTCGTTCTTCCGACAAATAATAAATATCCTTGGGATTAATTCACGCATCTGCGGTTTATACATTGTTATTCTTTCTTTTCTTGATTCAACTTAACTATATTCTTCACATATTATAGGGATAGTTTGTTTTACACTTCCTCACTGGTATACTCTCATGATTATCTTCGTTAGTATATTATTTTTTCATTCTTCATTATCATTGATTAATCTCTTCATTTTGTTGTTACTTTGAATGTCGTCTCGTCATATTCTTCATCTCAGGTTCCATTCTTCTAGATATAATTCATAAATACATTTGTTTTTCTTCTTCTTCATGGTTTTTATTTGGTATTCGTATTCCATGTGGTATTGGCGTTTTCTTTAGTAACATACACTAGAAACAATGTGGTTGTGTGTGGTGGTTTGTCTACATTAATACATTACTTTGGTTTCATTTTTCCAACTTCTCATTTGCTCCTTCTTCTTTCTTCAATAGTACGGGTAAGGTGTTCTTTTTACTTGTTGACTTGGCTCTTGGAAATATTTGCCAGGGATGTTGTTTGTCTTTCTCGTATATCATTTTTATTATAGTACGGGTAAGGTGTTCATTTACTGGTTGACTTGGCTCTTGGAAATATTTATGCCTTAGGTGTTGTGTGTCGGCCTCGTATGTTCCTTTTTTTTTTTTTTTTTAGTACGGGTGAGATGTTCTTTTTTACTTGTTGACGTGGCTCTTGGAAATTTATTTGTGCCAAAGATGGTATTTGTCTTTCTCGTATATTCCTTTTTTTTCTATAGTACGTTATTATTCACAAATACAATGTTCTGAATCCTTTACATTAATTCTCTTGGAGCGTGTTTTCACACATTATAAAATTACAATATATTCAATGTTCAATACATAATTATATAGTTATTTCTCATTTAATATACACACATAATAGTTTTCATAATAGTAACACATCCTTTTTTTCTTTAGTCAACATCTATTTTTATAATCATATTTTCATTTTTCACTTTTAAATAACAATAATCTTCATAGCCACTTTTCATTTTTCATCTTGATATAGTCAATAGTTATATTCATATTTATACCTTCATTTTTCATAACAAATATTTTCATCCTTTACATTATCAATAATAAAATAATCCTTATCGCTATCTTTTCACTTTTGGTCCCATAATTTAATTTTCAATATATTTTTTCATTGAAGTTTGATTATAGGTACCCTTTATCTTTTTTGTAATAGGGTTCTGCAATTCATATGTGTTGTTTAGATTGTTTTTAGTCACAGTATATGGTCCGGTATATAGCAGTAACAGCTTCTTTGCAATGCCCTCAATAGTACTTGGGAGCTCTCGATTTTTGATAAGCACTTGGTCTCCCACTTCATATTTGATAATTTTGGGTTGCAACTTTTTGTACTTAAGCCTCAATTTATTCGCTCTTTCAACTGCATTATTATAGAATCTAGTTCTGTTAAATTTTACCTCAGCACTGATTGGAAAATTAATGATCTCTGTGATCTCCCGGGGTGGTCTTTTCTCGTACATAGCCATGTATGGTGTTTCGTCAGTCGATTGATGGTAGGCTAGATTTAGGAAGTCTTCAGCCGGGAATAAATACTCCTCCCACTTCCTCTGCTGGCTGTGACAGTAGGTTCTTAAAATCCTTCCTACTTCTCTCAACACTCTCTCAGCAGGGTTGCTGTTGGGGTGATACACCGATGTCTTGTATGTTTTTACTCCCAGATGGATCAGTGTTTCCCGCCACTTTCGTCCTCGGAATTGCGTTCCGTGGTCTGTAATTATCATCGATGGTTTACCCACTTCGGGTATATACTTATTTATGACTATCTCCAATATTTTACTTGTTGTCGCTCGATTGAGTGGGTACAGCTTAGTATGTTTGGTGTAGTGATCAAAGATTATGATGATATACTTATATTGGTGTCTCCCATCACTCCATGGAAATGGTCCACAAATGTCCAAGAAAATTTTTTCTAGTCTTGCTGTTGATGTAATTGGTATCATAACTCCTTCTCGCTTCTCATTGCTGCATTTTGCCAGTTGACAAATATTACAACTCTGTACATATTTTCTGACTTTTCTGCTCATGTCCTTGAAATGCACATGCTCCTGCAAAGCCTTTATGACCTTCACTGCGCCCATATGACCATAGCGTATGTGGTAGTCGATGGTCAATTCTTTTTCTAGGGCTTTGGGGATAACTACCTTCCATCTCTCATCACCTTTATTGTGTTTGGTGAATAACAACTGATTATGAGTACAGTAATAATGGTTTATGTTTGCATCATTGTTGGCTAGTTTTTGGATAATTAATGATATCTTGGGATCTTGTTGTTGATGATTGGTTATGTCAGATAATATATTAGTGAGTTCAGATTTACTCTTCAATAGGTGGTATACTCTTGCAATGGTTTCCCTCTCTCCTTCAAATGTCTGTGCGTTAATGTTTATCCGGGACAACACGTCTGCAGCTGTGTTGCTTTTTCCGGGTATGTACTCCCACTTCGTGACGGGTTGCTGTCCACCAGTTGTCAAACGTGTTTTTAAACGATTCATCTAACATACCTTTAATGACAGACCATCTGCTCTAACGGTTTCTTTGTATTATTTCTTCCATCCTCTCTAGGAATTCTAAGGGATTTTTTGAATAGGTCCGGAAGTCAATCTGGTCTCTTCCTTCTAAGTGACTCAAACCGGATAGGAAGTTTGGTATTGTTTGCAGACGATGCATTTCGTCTCGGAGGTCGTCCAATTCTCTCCGTTGACGTTCTGTGGATTGTGTCTTGTCATCGTGCACTTGCTGCTTGATCGCGTCTACCTTTCCAAAAACTTCTTCGCACTTTTCTTTTAATGTTGACTGCGCTGCCTTCATCTTTGTCTGCTCTTGTGCTATTACATCTAGTTGGGTATCGTGGGTTTTCTTCACATCATTAATACGTTGGTTGAGGTCCATTTCCGTCTGTATTAGTTTAGGTTGGTACTTTCTCCTTCTTTCCGCACTTCAGACATCTCGACATTAATTTCCGTCGTTAATATGGCCATTTGTTTCTCGATTTCCTCGACACTTTCTCCCAATCTTCTCTCAACCATTTCTACCGTCTCCTTAGCGGTCTCCTCCATTTTGTCATTGTTGACACTTATCTGTTGCCATATACTTTCGTGATCAGCTTTTATGGTTTCAACATCTCGATTAAGTTTAGCGTTGATTCCATCAATCTTTTGGTTGGTTTGATCAATCTTCACTCCCAACTCTGCCGATAAATCTTCTTTCATTATGGCCATTTTCTTCTCCAACAATTCTTCGGTTTTCCGTTGTCCATCCTCCATCCTTCTATTCATCTCGTTTATTTGGTTATTAAATTCTTCTTTTAACAACTCCATATGTTTCTGGTTCTCCCTCTGGCTTTCTTCTATTTTTTGGTTTGTGGATCGGCTGGCTTCTTCTATTTTATGGTTTAAGTCCGCTTTGGTGGATCGACTGGCCTCTTCTATTTTACTGTTTACTTCCTCCTTGGTAGATCTCAGTGATTCCTCCATCCTCTTTTGGCCTTCTTCCATTGATTCTATGGATTTGTTCATCTTCTGGTCTGTGGACTTCAGGTCTTCCTTTAGTGATTCTATGTTCTTATTGTTATCGTCTAATTTGCTGTTCAAACCTTACATTACCTTCCTCATCCATTCTTGAAATGCAGACTCTCCTAGTGACGCTGTTTGTTCAGGCTGTCTTGGTTCTGGTGGAGCTTCTTGACTCATCACTTCCGGTTCCTCCATAGGCTGCTGAACCCCCTCCGCTGGTTCAATTGGTTTTTCCTTTGTTTCCAGTAAAACTTCTTCTACATCTTCCGTCGACATGGCCTCCTTTTCTTCTCTTCTGGTCTCCTTCTCCACTTCGGTTGCCCTCTTCCTCGATGTTGATCTCGATTTTGATATCGATTTTAATCTGCTGGTGTACATCTTGCTGTACTGGTAATGTACCTGCTGTCTTTTCACAAATTGGGGTGGTTAGGTTACTAGTTATTTTGTAATTTCCCTAAATCGTGCTCAGACGTTGGGCGCCAACTTGTAATGTAAAATTACAAGTAAGTATAGATTATTATTATGAATTCTTAGTGGTGTGTTCGATATATTTTGGTGTGTTCGTGTGAGTGTAGACACGCACTGGTATCTACAATAATGTTGTTTATTAAAAGATGTAATTGTAATTATTAAGGTTATTAGAGTTATTGTATTGTTTTTTAATGGGTGCGTAATAATAGTCCACTTCTTTTATTTTAAAATGGTTCGCGCACTCTGTTGTATACCTCCCTCACTTACCACACGTGAATACTTCAATCCTGTTCTGTGACGTTTCTTCTGAAATACATGCACTTCAAATACAAGTAAATATTCCGATCGAATATTTAATATATTATCACACACAAAAATAAATGAAGCAATATCTAATTAATATTCTGAATTATGTTAGATCTCTTCAAATTCTTCCGCCACCTGTGTCAGAACTGATTAAAAAATAAATGAACTTATTTTTAATAGAAATGATACTCCTTTCACTGGTAATAAAAGTGGAGGTTTATTAACAATTTAATAAATAATAAACTCTTTGACAATTAATAAGCAAAAACTAACAACCTTTCAATTACTGATTACAATTAATAAATTCAAATAAGACTCTGTCCAATTCTCAAGGCTGGTAGACCTGTTATTGGTACAATAATTTAACTTCAATAGGTTATGTTATTTTGGTTCAGTGAATTACCATATTTCGTAAGGTTCTTTTAGGTAACATGATACCAGGCACAAGATGTAATACAAATAACGATATAAAATTAACAATAATGAATAATAAGCGAACAAATATAAAAATCAAAAATTGATACCATATGTCTGGTATTTATGGAACTATCGTACGCGGGAATGCGCACACATCTTATAATACTAGTTTGCAATTGTCAAGCTGTATGACTTGTACAGTAGTTAAAAATGTATTATTTTCGTTTAATAATTCGTTTTAAAAATCATCTATTCACAAGAGAAAAATTTATCAAAAAACTCTTGTTAGTAGTTCTATCTGATTTGGATGTTACTTGAGAACAGATCGGTAATATTGAAATTATCAAGTTACCGTAACGATTCTGAGGTTAGTTATAACCGGTGTTGTTACAATGGATAAGTATTTCTTAACAGTTATTATTTCTTAAACTATACATATAAACATATCATTCGTAATACTTTAATATACTATTATCAGAATTACATTTATTTATACTGTATGAAAATTAATAAAGTATATTTCAAAACATCGAAAAAATCAAGAAAAATAAGTTTAGTCAAATGAGTGACTAAATATTCTTGTATTCATTAATAATTATTTCAAACATGATATTTTAAATTATTATAAATAATTAAAATATTTTTATAATATTTTAATAATTGTGAATTAAATTTTTCTTTAATTCTGATAATTTAATTATTGTTTTCGATACTCTGCATTATCTGACTTGCGTAGTATCGAAAGTTAGTCATTTACGAAATTATTATTTTTGTTCAGTATTGTTTAAATAAAATTGTATTCCCTGTTTCTTATTTATCACATCACTCGCAAGTATGGTCGACATTATACACTGACCTTACTTGTTTAATTAAATAACTCCGCACTTTTCACTCGTATATATTGGTGTAGTGTTAAAGGTTATATTATTTTGGTTACTTAATGAATATGTCGTGCACAAAATTCAAATATAAACTCCTTCATGTCCGTCGAGTTGCGTGACCTCTCTGTTGAAAAGCTAGACGTGAACTGTAATGTTTCCTGAAAGCGTCTCTCGGTCGTCTGTCGAAAGTCATTCATTCTATTGGCTGGAAACATTGTACTCTCTGACCCAAACGCCTTTGTTTTATTAAAATATTTAATTTTTTGACAAAATCGAGTTTGGTGTTGAGGCTTTTTGACGTCAGCACTGGTACAAAAATTTAACTGAAAAGTTTAAAATTACTATAACTTTCTTAATTTACGTCCTATCGTTAAATGGTTGATGTTAGTGAATTGCGGACATTCTGCTTGTTAATTTAAGCCCAAAAATGCTTATTTTCCGTTCATCACTACTATCACAATAACGATTTTATTTATTATTTCTGGTGTATCTTATTTTTATAAGTCCGTTACACCAGATTTTACTTAATTATAATAAAACACTTCTTAAATAAACACTTTGAGTCTATATCTCAATTGGTTTGATTTACAATTTGGGAATAATTGTTCCCTACACAAATCTCGTTATGGCGTCATTAAGCGTCCATGTTTGATTTTCCATAAATGTGCTTAAAACTAATTTTCCTTAATTAAAACAGTAATATTACAATCTAATAATACTAGTAAAGTTTATTTACACAATTTTACACTATAATATTTATATATGACTGTGGTTAATTTAATATTTACATAGTTTCAGTCCTCTTCTATCTCTCTTATACAATTTTTTACCTTACTTTTGGTCTTCTCTATATAAATCATATCATGTAATGATTGTAATTAGTGTACACTCATAGTACCTAATTTATTATATATAATGGTTATCTTTTAATTAGTTCAGAACCCTTCAATCTTTCAGTAATGGCTCTGTTTATGTTGTGTCATATCATAGTAGTCATTTATTTTTTGTTAATACAATAACTAAATTGTTATTGTTCTACTTGGTTTGGATTTCCAAAGTAGCATTAGATATTATTCTAACTTTTGATAATGTTTTCATTTACTTTTACACAAGTTTATATGTTATATTTTTCATAAATAACTTGCTTGTCATTGTTTGTTTACATTTGGTGTTCTTCATAACAGTCGTTTGGTTTTTAATTGTTTGTATATAACATGACTGTTTTTATGGTCATAATCTGTTCTCAAAGTAGCATTGGGATTTCCTCTTGCTACTGGTAACAATTGTAACAATCTGTGTTCAATATTTGATACAGTATTTTTCTTAACTAATTAGCTATACAATGGTTCAGCTTACTTCTGGTCATATGTACATAGTTAGTTAGTTTACAATAATTTAGTTACAATATTGTTCTTATTATGTTCAGAACCTGTTCTCAATGTATTATCAGATATTTATCTCACTACTGGTAATACTCTTATAAACATTGATATTGGTTTTGATACTGTACTTTGCCTAACTAAATTGGCATACTTTTTTCATCTCTGCTATTCTCTGTGCCATTATGTTTGACTTGTTCTATTTGCATTGTTTTGCAATATATTACATTGTCTCTTAGGATTTATTATTTATATATAACAAATTCTTGTTTGATATCATAGTTGATGATCATTTATTTATACTAATATGTATGATTTTCTGTTGTAATAGGTATCTTCCCTGTGGGGTTATGTAACAAAATACCATCTGTTTAGTGCAGTATTTTTCTACTACTAAATTGACTTCACTACGGTATCTTAATATAATACTTTAACTATCTTGTTACACATGTTTATACAACTCCTTCTTAAACACTAACACAAATCTTTTTTGTATTATTTACAATATTTTTCTGGTCAATGGTGGAACTTAATTCCTGTCATTGTTTGATACATAACAAATGTCTTTTATTTGTTGTCAGTTGTCTATGAACAATAACATAATTGTTCTATTTTGTTCTATTCTGGTGGTCTTATGATTATGTGTATTGATCACAACTTTATTAAATTAGTCACACTCATTGTCTGTGTTTATTTGACTATTTTAATTCTTGTTGTTTCATCATGAAATTAACATATTTTCTCACACTGTAAACTTCATCACTGTAATTGTTTGTGTGGTTTATTCAGTTGAAATTAGTTAATTATTCACAGGTTTCACATTTGTATTAAGTACACACTGTAATTGTTTGTGGTTCCTTAAATGTTTCACACTGGTTTTCTTTTCACATTTATAATCATCATTTCTTTTGTCACTTACATTGTTTTTAGTATACGTGTTTTATGTTGAGTCCTTATATCTTCTGTTCATCTTCTCTCTTCTTCTTGGTGCTCTTCCTGGTCCTTCTTCTTTCTTCTTTTTCTTATATTTTCATAGTAGTCGCTATTTTTTATTTATCTCCATTGCTGTTGGAGCTTGTTGGTCCTTGTTTCACTTGTTCCCCTCACTGTTGGATCCTATTGGGTCTGGTTACTGATATTTTGTTTTGGCTCGTGGCATTTTCTTTCTTCATTTTGTATTTGGCGTTGCTATGTTAATATTATCTCCTTCATCGTTGGATTTTTTATTAATATATTTGTAGATACACACTTTCATACACTTAGGTTTATTTATCTAGACATACTTCCATGTTTTTCTCTTACTTGACGTTACATTAGTTCATATTATGTAACTACCATATTTGGTACTGTTACAATATGTGGTAGTATAAGTTAAGAGTAATTATAAATGGAAGCATTATGTGTATGTAGGTAACTTCCTGAGTGAATAATGTGTATATAAAAGATAATAGTAATCAGGGAATAAACATTGTAGTAGAATTATACCCAGACCCTGTATGACCAAGTTTATGTCAATGAAATGATAGGGAAATAGAACCCCTAAGTAGCATAAAATAATAGAATCCTAACAATAACGAATAAGGTGTAAAATACCACCACTTGGCCGGTATTATACACTTAAGAAATGAGAAGGACATATCCAAATATAAATAATGAATTAGGAAAGTTCATGTTAATGTGTCAACTTAATTAGACCAGTAATTTATATTGTTCAGCTGTAGGCAGCATTTAAATATAATAATGTATTTAATTTTAATCATTTTTATAATGCTCGATAGAGAAAACAAACATAATTAATCAAATATTAAAGAAAAGTAAATAGTCGAATTTGCGTTGTTAGCAGACGACACTAGTAAACAATGCCTTAGGACAGTAAATTAATGAATTGTTAATGAAAACTATGTTTAAACTGGCCTCAAGCCACATCAAATTAAAGATAAGAAAATAAGCTATAATTTGGTAGTAATAGAATCCGAAATGGAATTGTAATAGTCAAGTAATTAATGTTAGCATCATAAATTTGGCGAATATTGAAAAAGTTCATGTAATAATAACAACAATGAGAACGAGTACACAATACGACTCGGTAATGTTTATTAATAACATTACGTCATCATGACATAATTTTGTACCAATCACGAACGAGTTTAGTTAACGCAAATGAACCCTAGCGACGGTCAAGAGAATCCTATATAATCGACGACGCGCCAAAAAGACGGCATTAGAAGAGACAGAAAGAGAAGACTTCTGCTCCAGACTTCAGAGGATCAGGACTGCTCTTGGACTGCTCTCTATTCTGGACGCTACTTCAGCTTCTGCTGCATCGCCCACCTCGTCGTTGGACGAGGATTCTCGCCTTTCTCTTCGCGGGAAAGAAGACCAGGAGCCAGCTGCTGCCGGCGAATTAAGTAGCCGGCACAAGTGGTAGCTGGCCGAAGTTGCCCTTCTAAGGACCACCTGCGCCGGAAAAACATCTTGCCGGACAGGAAAGAAGAGGATTGCTCTGGGCTCACCTGGTGAGTGCCGTATCAGTGTGTAATTCCTAACTTGTTCACGACTGTTAGGTAGCGCTGCCCCGGACGATCCTTGCAAGCCCCCACCAGTGGTAAGCGAGCTAGGATATCGCCGGGGTAAAGGGGCCAGTGGACACCAGTCTTGGTAAGGACTGGTATTCAACGAAGCTGGTCGTTAGCCCAGCTCCTCCCGCATCGTCGTGAGCAAGGAAGACGCGCGGGTAATCCGGCTTCGGCCGGACCCGAGATCCCTGGCGTCTGGCAGTGACTGCCTAGCAGTCTCTGCCCGGCAGCCGTCGCACCTGGCCAGCATGCCTTCCACAGGCAACGGCCCAAGTGCCGAGTCGCTCGGCCCCGCCTTGCTGCCCCATCTGGGCGACTCGCCTGATTCGCCTCGGGCGATGGAGACGGACGATCCTCTCCCTAACCCGCTTCCTCCTCTTCCGGCTGACGAGTCGGGCGAGTTCGCGACCGTTGGTCGGCGTAATCGCCCGGCTAAGAAGCCCAAGAGGACCCACCCAACCGCTTCCTCTAGCACCTCGGCCATGGACATTGGACCTTCTCAGGGCCCACAGGCCGCGGTTCCGACTGCTTCGACAGCAGCTCCGGCTGCTGCCGCTGTTGGTCGTGCGCCGCCCCTGTACGTCCATAGCGTGTCTAATGTCGCCGCCTTATACAGACGGCTGATCGCGGCCCACGGCCTGTCGGCCGACAAGCTTGACCTGAAGCTGCTTGGCGGTGATACGGTCAGGATTGTCGTCCGCCAGCTCGAGGACCATCGCTTGGTCGAGGCCTTCCTCCAAGCACACAATCTCCAATACCACACCTTCACTCCTAAGCGGGTCAAGCCCTTGTCTGTAATTTTGCGAGGGCTTGACGCGCACACTGATCCTCAGGAGATCCTCTTGGAACTCCGCGACCTCGGGTACCCGGTGCAGGCAATTTTCCGCCTGTTCACTCACTCAGAAACCCGAGTACCTCTCCCGCTCGTCCGTCTCCAGCTCGAGAAGGGCGAGGCTGCTGACAAAATTTTCCACCTGACGCGGCTGTTTGGCTTCCGCGTCCGGGTGGAAACCAGTCGACCCCAGGGCAAGCTTGCGCAGTGCCACCGGTGCCAGAGGTTCGGCCATCACACCGACGTCTGCCGCAATGCCCCGGCCTGTCTACGATGTTCTCTGGGACATTCAACACAGGCCTGCACTGTGGCAGACAAAACCAAATTTCGCTGTATCAATTGTGGCCAAGGCCACGCAGCGAGTAACGTAAACTGCCCGGTCTATAAGGCGGAGCTCCTGCGGAAGCAAAAGCCGCAGGGGCCCCTCCCGAAGCCACGGCAGCCAGTTATGCAGCCCCAACCTAGACAGCCTAAAATGCAGGCTAGGCCTCAACCTCAGGCACAACCGGCACGGCGCGCGCCCTCTCCGGCTCCACCTCCAGCCCCTGCAAAGGCAACTAAACGTACCGCGTCTCCTTCCGAAGCAGAGACACGCCCAGTAGCTGTCATCTCGGTTTTGGAGCCGGAGAATGAACCCTCCACCTCCGCGGAACCTCCTACTCCCGCCTCTGAACCAGAGGTAGCCTCGCCGCCCCTGCCACCTCCGCGATTTCCGCGAGCAGGCATAAAACCCAGGAACAAAGGGATACCCACACCGGATGCTCGGCCCCGAGCTCCTGCCGGCCCACAGCCCAAGAAAAGTCCTGCTTCCCGGTATAAGTCCGACGAAGCGCAACAGCGTACTTTTCCTGCCGCTGATTCAAAACCGTCTGGCCCTGGTCCTATGGCTTCCACCACGACCCGATCTGCCGTAACACCTGGTCGCTCTTATGTGGCCTCAGTTTCCAGGCACACCGCCCAGTCCGTCATTTCCAATGACGCACAGTTCGTCCGCGGCTTTCTGTCTAGCTACGACCTCCCGAAAGTCGCATCTACCTTCAGGTCCATCCGAGACCGTCTGGAAACTGCTGACCCAACTGAGAGATTCATGCTCTTGGTGGAAGCCTGCGAAGTCATAGGTCTTCTATGAACCGAGCCCTTAGACGAGATCTCTCGCTCGTAGCCTGGAATGCTAACAACATCGGTTCCAAGCATTCCGACCTTCTTGAATTCCTGGCTCGGTTCAAACCCGACGTACTTCTCCTCGGGGAAACCCACCTGACCCCGGCGAACCGGTTTCGATTACCAAATTACGTGGTCTATCGGGATGACCGAGTTGGCCGACGAGGAGGCGGCACGGCGATCGCGGTGAGGACCTCCATAGGTCATCATCGTGTCGCTTTGCCGCAGCTTACCAACCTAGAGGCCACCGCCATTGAGGTCCACGGAGCTCTTGGCGGCGTCCTCGTGGTTTCAGCTTACAAGCCCCCACAAGCTGAACTCCTTGTCGGCGACCTGGACGTCATCTTCGATTCCCATCGAAGGGTAATTTTGGCCGGCGATCTGAATTGCAAGCATCGCGTTTGGAATAGTCGCCTGACTACTCCGAACGGGAGGCGCTTGCTCAGTTTTGTTGAATCGCGCCGGGCGATGGTGTTTGGTCCAGCGCAACCCACGTTCTTTCCGTCACTGCCTAACGCGGCTCCCGATGTTCTGGATATCGCGGTGACCCACGGAATTGTCTGTCCGGTCGAGGTATTCTCACTTACGGAGCTGACATCCGACCACAACCCTATCTTGGTCCACGTCGCTACCCAGCACGCCTATGCACGTTCTGACAAGAAGAAGGTTATCGATTGGGATCGCTACGGCCCGGCCTTGTGCCGTAGATTGCCGCCAGCGGCCCCACTCGATTCCGTTCGCCTCCTAGACGAAGCAGTTGCGGGAATCGAAGAGGCAATCATCTCGGCTATAGGCGTGTCTTCACGTACGCGAGCTGGCTTCACGCCTGACTACCAACGCATCCCTGAGGAAGTCTCTCTTCTCGCTCGCGAGAGGAATTACTTCCGGAAACGTTGGCAGAGGACCCGTGATCCGGCCGATAAGGCAGCATACAATCGGCTCACCGGACGACTGCGTGGCAGTCTGAAGGCGTTCCGACGTAGCTGTTGGGAACTCGACGTGGCCCGAACGGGGGATGCGGACCCGCAATCTCACCCGTACAGAATACCTACCGCATTGACGGGACGGAGGCGCCGACCTCCACTTCCCGCCATTGTTGGACCGTTCGGTCGACTCCTGGGTCGCCCGGAGGAGAAGGCCGAGTACTTGGGCTTGTGTTTCGAGCGTCAGTTCGCTCCCAACCCGCCCATGGACTGGGACTTCGACGAACAAGTCGAGATGGCTGTGGAAGACTTTCTGTCTCTTCCGATCACGGCGGAGCCCGAACCCATCTCTTTGGAAGAGGTCTCAGATCGGCTCGCTGAACTTCAGCCAAGAAAGGCTCCAGGCCCGGACGGTGTTACCAACACCGCTCTACGACTTCTTCCCGAGCCTGGAGTTCAATTCTTGACTGATTTGTTCAACGCGTCTTAGACTGGCCTACTTTCCCAAGAAATGGAGAAAGGCGACGGTTATCGTGATCCCGAAGCAGGGAAAGGATACCACCCGCTCGGAAAACCTCCGGCCTATCAGCCTACTTTCCGCTACGTCCAAGGTTTTTGAGCGCCTCGTACAGCGTCGTGTACGAGAACATCTAACCAACTTTGACGTGCTGGTCCCCGAACAGTTCGGCTTTCGTGTGGGGCATTCGACCACTCATCAACTGATGAGACTGGTGGAAAGCATCACGGAAGCCGGGTGTCGGAGAGAACGGACCGTTGGCTGTTTCTTAGATGTTGAGAAAGCCTTCGACAGCGTATGGCATGATGGCCTTTTATTCAAACTTAGGGAAGTCCAGCTCCCGGACTGCTACCTCCATCTGGTTGCTAGCTTTCTGACGGAGAGGACCTTCTGCGTGAGAGTTGGCGATTCTGTCTCTTCCGAGAGACGAATCACAGCCGGCGTCCCTCAAGGTAGTGTTCTAGGCCCCCTTCTGTTCTCGATCTACGTCAACGACGTGCCGAGACAGCCTGGAGTCCAGATGGCCCTCTTCGCTGACGACACGGCCGTATTTACGGCCGATCGTCATGAGGAAAGGGCCGTCCTACGACTGCAGCGCCAGCTCGACACGCTCGTGGACTGGACTGAGAATTGGAGAGTGCAACTCAACGCTACCAAGAGTGTAGCCGTCGAATTCTCCAAGCGACGGAAGAACCCCGTTAGGCAACTACGTATCGGCAGAACGTACTTGCGCTGGTCCAACGAGGTCAAGTACCTCGGCTTACACCTTGACCGTCGGCTCACCTGGCGTACCCACGCACAGACAGTTCTTAAGCGAGCATCCACTCGCCTGTGCGCACTGTTTCCACTCCTGATCAGCTCAGCCATGACCAGGAAATTGGGTAGGATGATCGTCGGCGCGTATCTGCTGCCGGTCATTACCTACGCCTGCCCGGTCTGGGGTTACCTCGCCGCAATGCATAAAAAGAAGTTGCAGAGCGTCCTCGACAGGGGGCTTCGGCTAGCGGCCAAAGTCCCCCGTCGCTTCTCATCTCGCCTTCTAAGGAGAGGACTTGGCGTCCACTCCTTAGACGACACTTTCAGGCGGCTTGCACGCAAATTTTATGCACGTGCGGCGAGGTTCCCAGGCAATCCTCTAGTGACTGGGCTAGGAAGGTACCGTATACGCCCAGGTGATTCGTGGAAACGCCCTCGGTGTATACTGCGCTAGCGTAGGCTAGCACAACAGCCGAGAATCGGCCTGCTATAGAGCACGCGCCCTACTTGGGCAGGGCCACGAGGCAGGAGCTCCAGAAGGTAGCTCGGAACTCAGTTACCGTGCGGTTCGTCTCTGCGACGCACAACCGCAAAGCCCAGAGCGAAAAAAAAAGACGGCATTGGCATTTTTTCCCACAAGCTAGTCGTATGCGTTCTGCATTTTGTCAATATCACATAACCAGCAACAACAGTCCAGATTAAAATAATTAATGTAAATTTTGGAAATCAATCACTGAGAAGAAGAATAATTTCACCTGTGTGCATCGAGAGTTAGTAGTGACTTTAAACAAGTAGTGCGTGCATCTGAACGAGACATATAATCATAACCTAAAAAGGCGATAACCTATCTGTTTAGTAAGCAGCAAATTATGCTCGTTCCAAGTGCGAATTAAGTGAAGTGATTTAACGATCATTATAATCCGATCGTTAATGTGTTTATAAATTAATCGATACGATTAAAATACAGGTAGTACAGTGATAAAATTTATTTGTTTACATTTTCATTAGATAACCGTAGAACCTAACACACTTTGTACTGACGCAAAACAATAAGACTATTTGTAGATAACATTGTACCAAATTTATTTAGAGGGATTAACACATCCCGAAGTAAGATTACATGTATTAATATTTTTATAACTAAACTCAGTTTGAGTTTGAACAAACGAACGTTTCGTTATTTAATTGAAATTTATTAAAGGTGTCTAACCTAACTTATGATATCATATTAGTGCTTTTTGAAAGAAAATAACGTTCTATTCTGTATCTTAAAAGAAACCACCCTTGAGGTAATTAATTAAGATAATAATTTGTTAATAAGAAATAAGAGTTTTCATTGTACTCAAAACTGAGCTAGGCCAGTAATTAAACCGGACAACTTGTGATCCGTAATTTATTATTTTGAATGTATTTGTCAACATAATTCAATAGATAATAATAAAAAATCAGTATTATACAGCATCAGCATTTGTTATTAATTATTTTAATTAATAATCAACAATCAGTATTGCAAGCACTGAGGTGCATTTAACAGTGAATAATCAAGTAAAACCTTATTGAATTGATCTCAATTTAAATAACCGATCACTGATAGAATCATTAAAGGTCAATACTCACAATTAAAATCAGAAGTTTATTTTTATGGGACATTTCTGTTGAAAAAACCCATATGGCGCCCAAGTAATATTTAAAGTGTTGTCAAACCTTTTACAGTAATAATATACTGGTTAACCAAGAACTTGACAGTTTATTAATTAACGGTGAACATCTGAACCTCCAGTCTTCAACACAGGTACGTGAAGTGTAATTTATATTAATAACCTTGTCTAGACAATACGTTGACTTACACAGACGACACTTTTAACAGAAGAGGACATCAACTTCAAGAGATCTACGCATCAGTTACATTCATCGACGGATCGACAAGTAAACATTTACTCATAATAAAATAAACATTGATTAAACGACGACAAGTGTAAATAACCTGATTTATCTACATTGGATTCCACAATAGGTTGAATTGAATTAGATAAATCAATAAACCAAATCATTAATAATAACCACAGACTTTATCAATTATTAATAATAATTACTGCAATATCAGAGACCCTATTAAATAATAATAAACAGTAAAATCTGGGTATTTAACAGAATTTACACAATTTTTTATAGCCTATTGATTAAAATCAAATAGTATACTGCCATGTAACGAATTTACTGTCAACTAATTGTACATACAATGAAAAATATTTGAAAAAGTTTAAAACAGAAATTACGATATACTGTTGACGCCTTAAGGAAATTTATTTCCTCATTACTTCTGATTTATTGTTGTTGAATTCATTTCGTGGCCGAAAAAAGAAATGTATCGCCCATCTAACCCATCTTCTTAGATGTCTGTCTATAGTTATAAAATCAGTTGATTTTCTATTTACTTCCTTATTTATGACTATTTATTAATTTATTAGTAACACTAAAATATTACAAACTTTACGCTACTATTTGTATGCGTGTTACATTATTGTTTGTGCGAAAGATACAGAAAATCAATAAATAAAAATAATAACGGCAATTTTATTGTTCACAAATTTTCTATCCATTATCAAATACAAAAATAAAAATATATGTATAAAAAAACATGTTTTGAATAAAATTGAGCAAACAATCTTTAAAGTTCGAAACTGAGACTGTCAATGTGAAAAGTAAAACTATGAAATTGTAATTTTTTTTGTTTGGAAGGGCGTAATGAAAAGGGACACGTCAAAAAGTCATCTTGGCCAGGTGAAAATTTTTACTGCGCCGCCTCTGAAGCTGCCGCTCCGTCGCTAACGTTTGTTAGCAATGCCATACACTCACGACAATAGTGTATCAGTGTCTCTTTTTTTGTGGTCTGTTGTCCTTCAGATATGCCATCGCTTATTAAAGATAGAGCGAATCGTGCTACCATTTCAACAAGGCTGTGTTCGTACGTTCCGAATTTGGTTCTGGGCGAAAAAATACCGTACAGTGGTTTTAGTGAATACAAAATTCTAATCTATAAATTTGTCTATTATGAATAAAGACAGAAACAAGATACATATGTTACGGCAATAAAAAATCGTTTTTTAAAAATAAATGTTGGGCTATTTTGTCATTGGAGTTACTTGATCGCGGGGAAAGTAGTTCCAGTAAGAATTTCCCAATTGGGCAATGCTTCCAACCTAACGATACTTAAAACTAACAATTCGTACTAATTTCGCTGATGTCAGTTTAACATTAAAATCAAAAGTAAGCTACGTTAACAATGAAAGGAGACAGCACTCATAATCGTTTACAGTTATCGCTTTACTGAAAAAAACTTGTAAATATAATATGAAAAAATATAAGAGGCGGCGATATGGACCCGCGGGTCCCGCAACTGCAGGGGGGAGGATCGCACGGTCTTCAAGGGCGAAATCTTAATGATAGGGTAAAGAATAGGGGTGGGAAAGGATGGGAAATGCCTGATTGCTTGTCAACAAGTTAATCATGAAATATAAAAATTGACAGATTTTTAAATGCGGCTTTGTTAGATATTTCTTTATATGAGACTTTCCCAGATATTAAATTAAAGCGTTACTGTCAGAAATGTGGGGGAATAAAAAGTATAACCTACAAACGTCAGAAAGGCGGGAGAGTAAAAGATATAATTGAATTTCCTGAAAAACCAGAGGGAGAAGTAAAATACCTCAGTCATGACGTGCAGAATGAGCTCATTTAAATTATTTTTGGAGAAGTGAAAAGAACTATTCTGAGTAACGTGAAGAACGCATCATTTTTCTCCATAATCCTTGACACCACTCTAGATACTTGACACGACTCCAAATGTTTCGCGAGTTGATCAGTTAAGTAAGTGTCGTTTTCCGTTACGTGTAAATTATAATTGATGAAAGTGGCAAACCAGCTCACTTAAAAGTGAATAAATCTTTTGTGGAATTTTTTCCAGTACCCAATCACACAGCTTCCGGGCTAAAAGACCTTATTTTAAATTACCTTCAAGCCTTCAAGTGAATAACATTGACTTCAAAAATGTAGAGGTCATGTTTACGATGGTGCGCGGGTTATGAATGGTACGTAGTATAACGGCTTAAAAGCAAAACTCGAGGAGCTGGAGGAGGATGCGAAATATGTCCACTGTGCTGCACACAATCTGAATCTCATGTTGAATGACGCCGTCAAAGGAGTTCTTGAGGTGGCCGATTTTTTTGATGTAGTGAATTGTATTTTTTAAATTTTTTAGCACGAGTGTTAGAAAGTGTTCAGTGCTTCTAGATAACGACATTAAAAGGTTGTGTCCAACCAGGTGGACGAAAAGACGAGGCATTGTCACCTCTCAGATTCAGGTTTACAGATGTGATTAAAGCACTCTCACTGAAGTAATTATAAGACCAAAAAATTTCGAAGAAGGAGCTGAAGCAAAAGGACCGAAAATTAACGATTTTTCATTCATTTTTCTCACCCCAGTGTTCCCCAAAATATTTTTCGTTGTAACCCCCCGTAGTAGTTACTTCTTGTTAAAATCAATCGACATGAAGGAAGCTGAAACTCTCATACAAAGTGCTTATGATAATATCAGAGTTATGAGAAATAATTTTATGGAGTTAAAAAAGGAAAAGGAAACCCTCTCGAACTCCCACAAACGTGGGGAATAGAGTCAAATTTTAAACAAAATGGGTTTTCATCGCGTAAAGAAACATTTTGACGAAAGAAATGAAGACAAAAAATATTTCAAGTTAAAATTTATAACCGGTTATTGGACACTTTAATTACGCGATTAGGTGAACGTTTTGAAGCATTCAGTGCGGCATTAAAATTTAATGTTCTGAGCCCCTCAGTACTGATAAAGTAAGCGACGACGAATTATATTCATTATCTGTGCGTTCTAAATATTAGTACAAGACGGATTTACTGGACTCTTTCCCGCAGCAGATGATAAGTTTCCTATCAATTATGAAATAAGTAATTAAAAACAAAGTGGCAGTCTCAGAGACCTCAATATGTGAACACGCAACCCTTTCGTTCAATTTTCCAGAAGTTTGTACTCCCAACATTCTTTTCATGAATGCCTGTGACAACAGCAACAGCCGAAAGATTGTTTTCTAAAATAAAAATCATCAAGTCATATTTGAGAACCACAATGTCACAAGAACGACTCCGTGGACTGTCACTTCTAAGCACCGAAAATTAGATGGTACGGAATACAGACTTCAATTTTCTTATTGATTCCTTTACTGCATTAAAATCGCGGTGAAGGCAGTTTTGAAATGGTCCTGTATCATTTTTTAAATAGTATATTTATTTTGTTTAAACCACGTGTTGCATTTTTTAAAGTAGGCTATGTGTAGCATTAAGAAAATTAAAATTTCAGTGTAATACAATAGACTTCCTGCACGTTTTTCGTGGTACGTCTTCGTAATTTTGTACATTATATATCGTATTGTAATCTTCACGTTATATTTTGTCTATTGTAACTAATTAAACTTGTAATTTAATAAGTAACGTTTACATATCGTGAAAATTATATTTAATTAATTTAAAACTTTATTTTAATTCTGTAATGTTTAAAATCTCGTCTCCCATACTAGCACTCATTCGCTTTGAGGGAATTTTGTATCAGCACTTATTGAAAAAGAGTATTTTTCTATTTTATTACATTCTAACGGATTTTATTAAGACAGACGGTCGGTCCGATAAACGGACAAAATGATAAATCCGAGTATTGCAGCTTGTTTTCTTATTCTTTATTTCAAAATCTTCTGGGACAAAATTACCCAGATACTTATTATTTATGAGATTCAGTTAGTAAAATTCCGATTCCGATATTAAGTCATATCATACCAAACAATTGTATGTTGGGGCGTTATCTCCTAACCTAAGCGCCACCGCAGAACAATATAATAACATAATAACAACAATAATAATAACAATATGAAATTAACGAATATATTACGGGATAAACCTAATAAATAAATATGGGATAAACAACGGACAATAAACCTAATACGGGAAGATAAGTCAATTAGACGACGGGGCCCGCTGTTTTCTCTGTAGGCCTATACACTATATTGAAAGTCTGGCGTATATATATTGATGTAACCGTTTTTGATGAGTTATTGCAAGAGTGTTTGGTCACTATGCATATCTCTTGTCATCAACATTCACTTCTGGCACAAAGTGGTTTCAGCAGCTGACGTATCCTCTGTGTTCAGCCAAGAATGTGATCGGCTCGTTCTATTACTTCCAATTCTCTCTGTATAAAAATAAATAATATTTGTAAGACGACAACACAGTATCACAAGTGCCATCAATGGGTAGTGCTTAGACACTGTATGATGGAGAGGTCTCTTTTTAGAAGCATTGTTACACTGGCGACTTCTACTAACAGAATAAAACGCTCAAATAGGCTATGTCTGCAGTCTCCAGACAGGAGCGGACGGAACACCAATCCCTTCAATTCCAGTAGAGTAGTGTTTAAACAACTGTATTTTGAACGTTTTCTAGAGGTATCAAATGTGACAGCGTGGTAAACATCTGATCGCTGATTGCTCAGTCTTGGGTCCAATTAGATAACTCGGTGTTAAGAATAAACTGTACGTTTGTTCAGACTCTTTGTCAGTTTAGCTTCAAATAGGTAAATTTCCTGTAAATTATTATGTTGTGTGTGTTTTGAGGTGTCAACTCTGATGGTCTGAAATGTACGGATGTAGGGTATTAGTATTATAGATGTAAGCGGTGAATCACTTGCCTTTACATACTGTACGTGCTGTGTCCAGACAAGTTAGCCGCACACTGGAACCAAAAACATCCGCGTTGTGTCTCAGTACCATTTTGAGTGCGGGGTGTGGAAATTGTATTTTATGCAGTTTTGAGTATATTAAGCAAAATTTCCGTGTGTTGTTTTTAAAAATATGGTTTTATACCAAAAATTAATTAGCCATTTAACAGTCAGGAATTTTTTAAAGAAACTATATAAATTCATGCCTTAATTTCTTAGTTAACTTACAATTATGTAAAAGGAATTATTATTAAAGGAATAGAAAACCGAGACATTATGATTTTCCTTTATGTCGCCTGAGTGTGAAGCAGTTGAAACACAAAAATCTGGCAGATATCTTCCATATTTTTCTTTTGTTCAGAGCAGACATACGTTATTATAAATCATTTCCACTATTGCTGTGACAAGACCGTGATTGATCGAGATCTCAATAATTACTAACTCTGAAGGATTATGTTCCAGCTCTATGGTTCGACAATACAACATTCTATCAAAAAATAATTTAAAAAAACTGTATAAAAGAGGTTTGGCAATACCAGCGGGTATGTTTTTTGGATATCTAGAGCTCGCGAGGTCGATTCCTGGATCACCGAACTCAACTTATGGGAACGAGTGGGCTTACTGAGAGTAGTTGTGTCCACACTGCCTTCCTCGTACACGGCCAGGAACAGGAATCCATTATTACCTAAAAACAATATCTTAGTGTGCAAGGTTTACAAAATTTCACTCTCAACATCAGTGTTAAAATTTCGTTAATAGTGTTTATTGTTCACTTTAGTGATTATGGTGATGTTTTTGATAATACACATTTCAAATAAACGTGGCATATGACTTAAAATTGAAAAAAAAATCATATTATAACTAGAAGTCTATTGATTGTTTTCAAACTTTTACTAAGTCTAGCAACACTTAAGATATCCTGAAAATCTGATTAAGTCTCTTTAGATGATTACGTAACACAAGATTACCATAGCAATAATCTGTAGGTACCACATAGCAACATTTGTTTATGAAACAACGATTAAAGCGGTTATTTACGTAGCCGTATAATTCCACATTTGTGTACAGATTGTGTACATTTTTGTCTTTTAACGTACAGATTTGTGTACGAAAAGTCAGCTCCGACGTAAGCTACACCTCGATTAAAAGAATACGGAAAGTTACACTCAGCTCCGATGGTGGTCTTACAGTCGAAATTCTCATTTGAATACAACTAATTAACAAATTTTTGTTAACACAGACAAACTGGTAGAATTAATATAAATTTACATGGCAGTGGTACACTGAACAAAGGGATATACATTTTTCAGTTTCGTATAAGGAACTCCAGTGAAGGCGTGCAACCTTAGGTATGTGACCTATATGTCCAAACCCACCCATATTTCGTAATTCTCTCTGTACACACTCCACATTGCGCAGTTTTATGTATCGATACTGTTTCTGCCTTTGTTACTGACCGTCAGTCATGTATTGACTACTTTTGTGCATTGCTAAAGAAGCTGTTAATAATAATTAAAGTCCTCGTATTTCTTTTTCGAGTAGTTAGATATGGGTATGGGTATGGATATCAGATATCCGTGTGGGACGGCAACATCCGTACCACATAGGTCAGACCGATATAACGAAAGTTGAAATACAGCCGACCACGGCAAATAAATAATTCTGGGCGTCTGAGCAGATACTACTACTCAAGGTTAAGATTACGCTGGCGACTGGCATGCGTGCTGTTTCTGCCAGAGTCAAAAGAGGAAGTCCTACGGTTCAACGTGTACTTTCTACTATTAATCAGAGCTTAATTATTCAATACTGAGGTCTTCCTTGGGATGTCCGGCAGATATCAGTGTTGTTTGAGATTAGTTTGCTCGGCGTGTGCCAACTGGGTGACGTAACAGGCAACCGATACGTTCCATATATATACGTACAAAATTCATATAAAACATTTCACATGAATATAAAATTTATACACGAATAATGTATCCTCATTGATTTTTGTGAGATGAAATTGTAAACATGTGACGCCCAACTAAAAACATTGTTGAAACAATGGGCGATGGTAATGGATCTAATACGAAAAGAAGAGCTTTGTGAAATTTTGTAGAACGTTTTCCCCAATTTTCCTGAGTGGAAAAATTGTTGCAAAGTAATTTTTGTGTATCTATAAAAAAAACCTTGACTTTAAGTATTTAAAATATGTATATATACATTGACTTTAAAAAATGTATAGGGGTCAGGTGATTGATCGGCTTTAATGACTCTGTACATTTGTATGTAAAAATAATCGTTCTCTTTATGAAGATGAAATTAAAAAAAACATTGAGGGCCCAGTGCGAGATGAACTTAATTTTTTTTAAATCGAGAGTATCAAGAGTTTTTCTTGCCATGCCCAACGTTAATAAATTGACGTTTAACTATAAATGGATTTAATTTTTATTAAATTTCAACCCTGTTTAACTTCGGAAAATTATTTAAAAATATCGTATTCTAGTAGCCTATTAGGGTACGTTTAATGAAATAAAATGTTTAACAGATACATACTTACAAAAATATTTTTTATTTAAGTTACACATGATTATTATTTTAATTAAGTACCGTATACAAAAATCTTCAGCAAGTCTAAAATTTACAAAAGTCTGTTCGTAGACTGGTGGAGTGACATAATAGAATTAGATCGTTATAGTGTACTTTAAAAAATTGACATCTCTTTCTTCTGAATGCAATGTCTGCAAATTGTGTAAATTATTTGACAATAGTTGTTGACCTGGAAGTTCCCGGCTGTCCTTTCTGTTTACTTCCTGCTTGTTTTGTAATTCCCGAAATTTTACTCAACACTCTGTATCTGAATATGAGTACCGGTATTTAATGCGTAGGTAACTTGGGTTTTATTTGCTTACTTTTAAAGTAATAATGTTTCTTAATAGATCTTTAAGTCTCCTAAGGGCGTTTCTTTTATTTTTCATTAAAGTTTTTGTAATAGGTTGCAATTTTTTGTATCGCTTTGTCAGTGGCAACGTAAAAATGGTACTCTTGTCAAACAACCTTGTTTAGGAGGGTAAATGTCTTTTTTAATTTTTTTCCAGTAATCCTACTGCACTATTACTATGTAGAAAAGTGTCTCCTGGATCTAGAAAATAATGTAGTTGGATTTCATCGTACATATACGTGTGGATTAAGGAGTACTAAAGTATAAATATTGTCATTTGTTGTTGTCTTGCACAGAGTCTGAGAAAAACCAGCTTTCTTTATTCAGAGTTTACTGGGGATTGAGCACTATCAATAAAGAAGATCCTTCGTCACTAGATCTCGTGCCATATACACATTGTACCCATACTGGTACTTCAAACATGAATTCCAAGGTTGTAAATATAAAGTTGACACAAATAAAACCTCTGCAGGTATTTTTGGGTAGGTAATGCCCGTTGTAGGCAATAACTAACACCGCCTGTAAATTGAATACAAGTCTATAAAAGGAAGCACTGCTGTAATACAAGTCTTTAAAACGAAGCACTGATGGAATATAAGCCTACAAAACCAGCAGCGTTTTAATATAGGCACTTCTTTGCTTTGCCTTGATGTAGCCCCCTCCTGTCAACTTGAATGAGGGCTGTTTTCCCTCCAGATTCATTTCTAGCAAAGAATAAACCCTGATTAGAAAGGAAATATTATTGTGCGGACCACAAAACATAAAGCTGAGATATTGAAATGTTTTATTTTGAGCGTGCGCCTATACAGGGCACAAACTTGGGGCACTGAGGAAAGAAAAGGAGAGGAGGTTACAGGCCTTCGTAATGTGGAAATAGAGAAGGATGGTAATCATTTCCTGGGAGGATAAAGTGACAAATAATGAGGTACTTGTAAGAATAGGAGAGAAATGTAGAGTGGGCATGAAGAGAAATTGGTTGGGACACTTCATGCGACTCACACAAAATAATGAGATTGTCGAAACACTGGAAACGGTGGTAACTGTCCAGCGGAATAGAGTACGGAGAAAAGGAATATTATTATTTATTTATTTATTTAATAGATAAGAATTAACTTATTAAATTAACAAAATTTAATTTTATTAACGTAAAAACAAAATTATCGCTCCTTCTAAGATACAATAAACTGGTCTTCTTTGGTAGCGTAAATTAGCATAAATTTCATTGGTAGGCACAAATCCTTAAATGTATTTGCTAACCATTCATTGCGCCTACAGATATCTAAAGATGTCGTTTTCAACCCTATATTGAAAGCATGATTAAACACGTGCAAATATTGTACTTTGTACTTTCCATATGAAACAAGTGTGCCTACCGTTTCAAAAGAATATTCATTTTTATACAGGGAATACGCTTATCTGAAGAAGTATTTTCATGTGTGGTTTCCTTATTTTACTTCTTGATGTTAACTTACGTATCGAGAAAATTTTCTGATATGTGAGCGAATAAAATACATTTTTCTCGTAGAGATTATGACCACGTTTTCCTCTTTGGTCGTGTGAACTAGCTCCAGGCGTAGAACTAGTTTCAACCAACCAGTGGCGGCGCTAACGAAACGGGGGCCCCCCCGCGAAACTAATTAGGGGGCCCTATAAAAATGGTTAAATTTTGTATACGTAATAGGGGAAAACACTCAAATGAGTTTCTATTTACGTGTGTTTCACAACAATGGTTTGTGAATACTTTCTCGTCTATCACAAAGCGTTTGCAATTTACAAAGGATGTTTTACACGTGTACAAACTCTTAAAATTCATTGTTGCTAAATAGACAAAGTTCTATACAAACTATAAAAAAACCAAAATAAAAAGAATGATTTATTTTTACGTCAAAGATTTAAATTCGGACTATGAAACAGTACCGCACACAGAGTGTTAAAAATTTATTATTTAAAAACGAATATCAAAGTAACATTCTAGCTTTTTTCAAACATTTAAATTAGTTTGAAACTGAATTTGTAAAATTCTTGAATATACTCTATACAAGTTCTCCTTAAGTCTAATCCAATTCAATAACACTCGAACTCAAGTAAAGTACAATATTTACAGATGAGGATCAACCAAAGTTCACTGTTTTCCTAAGCCTAGTCTTCTTTTTTTATAGCTAAGAACTTTTCAACCACTTCGTTGATATTAGTTTTCTGTGTCTCTTCATGCTCAATGCTTAACAGTGCCAAGTCACTCAACCGATTTTGGGCCATGGTACTTCTTAAGTATGACTTAATTTAATTAATTTAAGTTTTGAATAGCTTCTTTCCGCTGTAGCTGTTGTGACAGGTATGGTTAAATAAAGCTGCAAAGGTGTAGTTAAGTCTGGGAGGCAACTCATAAGGCAGCTGTTTTCTTCAACCAGTAAATTCATCATTTCTCGAATTCTTTTCTTGTGTACAATTTCTTTGGCCATCAGAGCTTTGAAGGATATTACTTGGTCAGGCAGTGATGTGGAAAGGTCACCAGGATACACATTTACCAGAGCCTTACTTTTCTCCACTATTGTCTCTTGTGAGAAGTTTACTAAATTCTGAGGCGTCAGGAATGAAAACCTATCATCAATGCAACGCAATCCTTCGAATCTCATTTGTAGCTGAGCTATTACAATATCTAGTGTTGCATTGAAAACTTTTACTTCAAATGATTTAACTGGGTCGTCAATTCTATGGTCAACTGATAATTCAACAAAGAAGCGTTTTACAACTCGTTTACGCTTATTTTTCATGTTACAAGTTATGTCCCATGACTGGGCCAACTGGGGCCCCCCATGAGGGTCGGGGCCCCCCGCGCCGCGGAGTCTGCGGGGGCCTTATCGCCGCCACTGCAACCAACTCTGAATCACTTAATGAAGAATAACTGCTACTTATATCTGAAACAAAATTACTACTGTATTACCGTTTGCATTATTCATTTTCTTATTACCACCGAGTTTCCTTTTTACTATACGTAGGCCTACTCGTTTTTAAAAAATATAAAAACTTCGCAAAACATACGCGAATATCATTTTTGACATAATAGTTATATGTAATCTTGCGTTTAATTTCATACCCACTATTTCGTTTTGATTCATAACCTCTTTTACGTCAACTATTTTGCAAAGACCCACTAACAAAGCATTTTTCACTACTATAAACCCCAAACTTTATGAAAACTGCACTACTTTCAGTTTTGCTTTGGCACTTTCTGAAACATAATGACAGCCCAGTCGTATGAATTTTTCAGGTACACATTCATAGTCACTTAGCTCAGTCCTCTATACATTTTTTAGCAATATTCATCTAAAATATTGTCTCTTGCCTTCGTCATTTTACAATTTGAATTGTAATGGATGTTAATAATACTGACATCCATGTCCGTATCATAAAAAATAACTTAATATCATATCACGTAAACGTGACATAAAGCACGTGTTTATTATGTTAAGGAAGAGTTACTACAGCTATCACATCTACTTTTCTAGTGGCTTAGCTCCTTTCCACACTGAGGAAAATATTTATTGGTCCTTCCCTGACCAACTGGACAGATTACAAAAATCCTATCATAGAAAAATTTAGACATTTGATAGAACGGTAAGGATTTACGTCCCAAACGAAAGCTGTCCCACGTCCCACGATTCTAAATCCAGTAAATTACAAAGTCATAAAAAACTAAAGTTCTTAGATGAGAGGCGTAGCCTAGCTTCTCATTGAGCCCTCAATTACTCTTTTCCAAATCAATTTGAAATTTAATAGAACCATACTGCCCCTTGATAAAATTAAATATATAAAGATAAAGCATTAAAGAAAATTAATTAAAAATAAAAATAATTTTTGTTTCAAATCAAATAAAGAAAATTTATTTAGGCTACTGGTTACACGTGTATATGAATCGTGCAAATGATTTTCGATCTTTACAGAGATGAAAATTAGCCTTCTAAAAAACCTGAATTTTACTTATTTAAAATTAATTGTTCTCATTTAAGTTCAAATATTCATTGTTATGGTTTCTTGAACGACGTGGCGGAATGAAGTCTTCTGCCGAAATTCCACGTTTCACGTAATCCCGTCAAAAATGTCGAACAATTTCGCTGTTCGAATTCTGTTACCCGCCCAGCCTATTAGGCTGGTTACAAACGTCCGTAGACACCCGACTCCGTAGCGGCATACACCTGCTCTTATGAGCCAACTGTCATCCCCCATCACTCGTACAATGGTCCCACATAAGCAATTGTGTGAAAGTTGAAATAACAACATATATAAATTATATTAGTAAAATAGTTTACCTTTTTCTTGTCCGTCTGGTGGCCTTTTCACTATATTTCAATCGACGCGTTTCAGGGCATATGCCCCATCATCAGGATATCCCTTGTTAAAGGTCGTCAATGGTTAAAATATTAAAAACACTGCACACACAATTCTAACACACAACAATAAATGTAATACAAACATAAAAACACATAAAATGCCCAAATTATAGACACACACGATATCGATGGTGCGCACCACGACATGCTATAGTCGACTGCAGTGTTCATGTTGTTATATGTCGTGCACTATGGACCTTGTTCTGTATTCTTATCGCTGTGTCGTATAATAGATTGGACTGGAAATACAGCTGATCGTTAAGGATGACTTCTTCTGTTTTTTTATTTTTGTAAGCTTTATATATTTCGTATTCTTCAATAGCATTCATATAATTACCTTTTTTGCATATGTGGAGGGGTTGAAAGTTCGTTGTGAAATCAGTATAACTATGGTTGCTGTCCATCAGATGGCGCGCGTAATTTGACACTGTTTTACTAAATTCTTTTCTAGGTAAATGTTCTTTGAATCGTCTTTTAAAAGGTCTACCAGTTTGGCCAATGTAAAAGCTGTCGCAGTCATTGCATATTATCTTATAAACGCCCGTCCTGTCTTCAATTGATTTTGAATGTTTAGGTACGAGTATCTTATTAATGTTATTATTAGTTCGGTAAGCCATTTTAATATTTATCCCACCGAATACTTTGTTTAAAATTTTGGGTAGGGTGTTACCATATTCCGATGCTATATACCTAATTTTATTTTTATTATTTTCTTGTAATTCTATGTTGTTTTTCTTTTTTCTGTGTTTCTTGACCAAATTATCCACGATTGATCTTTTATAACCATTGGCCTTAGCTATGTGTTTGATCGTGTTCAGTTCTTCGTGAAAATCTTTGTCATCTAATGGTATGGAAAGTAACCTATGTATTAAACTATGATAAGCTGCCATTTTTTGAGAAAAGGGATGATGTGATTCAGCATTTATCGTGAGATCCGTGGTTGTCGGTTTTCGGTATATTTGGTATTGGAACTTTTCATCTAGTCTTGTAATTGTCAGGTCGAGGAAGTTAAGTTTATTATTTATCTCTGTCTCGAGTGTGAACTGTATGTTTCTATTGACACTATTCATGTATAATTTCATATTTTCTATTTGTCGTATTGTGCCATTAAAAATTATAAACGTATCATCAACATAGCGTGTATATGATATTATGTTCTTGGAAAGTTTATTTATGCCATTGAGCAAATATGTATTCTCATAGTGGTTTAAGTATATGTCAGCCAATAAACCAGATAAAGGTGACCCCATGGCTAGGCCCTTTTTTTGGATGTAATAATTATTGTTAAATGTAAAATAATTTTGGTCAAGTATAACTTCCAGTAAATTGATTAAATCATTGATTTCTTCAGAATTACATATTTTGGCGTTAATAAGATTTTCTTTAAGGCTAGTGAGAGTTTCTTGAACAGGGACATTCGTATACAAGTCAACAATATCAAAAGATGCTATTTTATAATTAGGTCGTAATTTAATGCTCTTCAATTTGTTAACAAGGTCAATGTTATTTCTTATACTATGGTTATTACTTATCTTTATACTGTTTTTTATTTTCACTGCAAGTTTTTTGCTGACATTGTAGCTCGGCGCAGTTGTGAAATTTATCAATGGCCTAATCGGTATATTGGTCTTATGGATTTTAGGTAGGCCAACAAATTGTGGTGCTTCTGCGTTAATGGGTTTTAGTGCACGGCGTGTGGCGTTATCAAACAGCCGTGTACATAAGTTAATTTTATTATTCAAAACTTTGACGAACTCTGCAGTTGGGTCCGATTGTATCATTAAAATATTATTATTTGATATGAAATCATTAACCTTTGAAGTGTATTCGTCTCTGTCTATTACGACTACAGTATTCCCCTTATCAGCCTTTGTAATCAGTGCATTGTTATCTACCAATTTTGTTTTTATATGTTTCAAGGTTTTATTTTCTTTCAAGTATCTCTGATTAACTTTATATCGCTTTTCATTATTTGTTATAGTTTTTAGGCATTTATTCAAGCTATTATTAATTACGGCACGGGTTTCATTTTGTAAAGTCTGGTTTGGTATTGTTTTTATGGCGGCCTCTGCACTAATAATTTCTCGAATCATGTGGTCTTTACCGATATAAGGAATATTATAATTTAGCCCCTTGTTAAGAATATCTCTTTCATCAGATGTAAATTGTATACTCGTCAAATTAGAGACACGCGTGTAGAACTTGTGTTTACATTCGAAGTCCTCCTCCCTTATCTGCCTATGTTTAAGAGCTTGAAGTTTAATCTTTTGTTTTTGGTAAACACGTTGCAGTACGTCATGAACGTATTTGTTGATAACCTGGATTGTGTTATCTAGTAGGGCTACATGAATGCTATCAAGTAGTTTTAAATGAGTCTTATATAAATCTCTGTTTAATTTTGCTTTCTTTTTATACAAATATTTAAGTTCCTCTTTCATCCACATTATTTCAGCATGTCTTTTGATTTTCATAGCAGTCTCTGATTTTCTGTTTATTTTGATGAAGGCATATCTAGGTATTATATCATTCGCAATACACTCTTGATTGAACTTTATGTGTAAACTTGTTTTAAGCAGTTTTATTTTAATATTTTGGAATTTAAATACCGTATGTGCTTGACAAGCTTCTAGTTTTAGATCCATGTTTTTCGGTATCCAAGCCACTTATAGTATATATTAGTAAAATAGTTTACCTTTTTCTTGTCCGTCTGGTGGCCTTTTCACTATATTTCAATCGTCGCGTTTCAGGGCATATGCCCCATCATCAGGATATCCCTTGTTAAAGGTCGTCAATGGTTAAAATATTAAAAACACTGCACACACAATTCTAACACACAACAATAAACGCGTCGATTGAAATATAGTGAAAAGGCCACCAGACGGACAAGAAAAAGGTAAACTATTTTACTAATATATACTATAAGTGGCTTGGATACCGAAAAACATGGATCTAAAACTAGAAGCTTGTCAAGCACATACGGTATTTAAATTCCAAAATATTAAAATAAAACTGCTTAAAACAAGTTTACACATAAAGTTCAATCAAGAGTGTATTGCGAATGATATAATACCTAGATATGCCTTCATCAAAATAAACAGAAAATCAGAGACTGCTATGAAAATCAAAAGACATGCTGAAATAATGTGGATGAAAGAGGAACTTAAATATTTGTATAAAAAGAAAGCAAAATTAAACAGAGATTTATATAAGACTCATTTAAAACTACTTGATAGCATTCATGTAGCCCTACTAGATAACACAATCCAGGTTATCAACAAATACGTTCATGACGTACTGCAACGTGTTTACCAAAAACAAAAGATTAAACTTCAAGCTCTTAAACATAGGCAGATAAGGGAGGAGGACTTCGAATGTAAACACAAGTTCTACACGCGTGTCTCTAATTTGACGAGTATACAATTTACATCTGATGAAAGAGATATTCTTAACAAGGGGCTAAATTATAATATTCCTTATATCGGTAAAGACCACATGATTCGAGAAATTATTAGTGCAGAGGCCGCCATAAAAACAATACCAAACCAGACTTTACAAAATGAAACCCGTGCCGTAATTAATAATAGCTTGAATAAATGCCTAAAAACTATAACAAATAATGAAAAGCGATATAAAGTTAATCAGAGATACTTGAAAGAAAATAAAACCTTGAAACATATAAAAACAAAATTGGTAGATAACAATGCACTGATTACAAAGGCTGATAAGGGGAATACTGTAGTCGTAATAGACAGAGACGAATACACTTCAAAGGTTAATGATTTCATATCAAATAATAATATTTTAATGATACAATCGGACCCAACTGCAGAGTTCGTCAAAGTTTTGAATAATAAAATTAACTTATGTACACGGCTGTTTGATAACGCCACACGCCGTGCACTAAAACCCATTAACGCAGAAGCACCACAATTTGTTGGCCTACCTAAAATCCATAAGACCAATATACCGATTAGGCCATTGATAAATTTCACAACTGCGCCGAGCTACAATGTCAGCAAAAAACTTGCAGTGAAAATAAAAAACAGTATAAAGATAAGTAATAACCATAGTATAAGAAATAACATTGACCTTGTTAACAAATTGAAGAGCATTAAATTACGACCTAATTATAAAATAGCATCTTTTGATATTGTTGACTTGTATACGAATGTCCCTGTTCAAGAAACTCTCACTAGCCTTAAAGAAAATCTTATTAACGCCAAAATATGTAATTCTGAAGAAATCAATGATTTAATCAATTTACTGGAAGTTATACTTGACCAAAATTATTTTACATTTAACAATAATTATTACATCCAAAAAAAGGGCCTAGCCATGGGGTCACCTTTATCTGGTTTATTGGCTGACATATACTTAAACCACTATGAGAATACATATTTGCTCAATGGCATAAATAAACTTTCCAAGAACATAATATCATATACACGCTATGTTGATGATACGTTTATAATTTTTAATGGCACAATACGACAAATAGAAAATATGAAATTATACATGAATAGTGTCAATAGAAACATACAGTTCACACTCGAGACAGAGATAAATAATAAACTTAACTTCCTCGACCTGACAATTACAAGACTAGATGAAAAGTTCCAATACCAAATATACCGAAAACCGACAACCACGGATCTCACGATAAATGCTGAATCACATCATCCCTTTTCTCAAAAAATGGCAGCTTATCATAGTTTAATACATAGGTTACTTTCCATACCATTAGATGACAAAGATTTTCACGAAGAACTGAACACGATCAAACACATAGCTAAGGCCAATGGTTATAAAAGATCAATCGTGGATAATTTGGTCAAGAAACACAGAAAAAAGAAAAACAACATAGAATTACAAGAAAATAATAAAAATAAAATTAGGTATATAGCATCGGAATATGGTAACACCCTACCCAAAATTTTAAACAAAGTATTCGGTGGGATAAATATTAAAATGGCTTACCGAACTAATAATAACATTAATAAGATACTCGTACCTAAACATTCAAAATCAATTGAAGACAGGACGGGCGTTTATAAGATAATATGCAATGACTGCGACAGCTTTTACATTGGCCAAACTGGTAGACCTTTTAAAAGACGATTCAAAGAACATTTACCTAGAAAAGAATTTAGTAAAACAGTGTCAAATTACGCGCGCCATCTGATGGACAGCAACCATAGTTATACTGATTTCACAACGAACTTTCAACCCCTCCACATATGCAAAAAAGGTAATTATATGAATGCTATTGAAGAATACGAAATATATAAAGCTTACAAAAATAAAAAAACAGAAGAAGTCATCCTTAACGATCAGCTGTATTTCCAGTCCAATCTATTATACGACACAGCGATAAGAATACAGAACAAGGTCCATAGTGCACGACATATAACAACATGAACACTGCAGTCGACTATAGCATGTCGTGGTGCGCACCATCGATATCGTGTGTGTCTATAATTTGGGCATTTTATGTGTTTTTATGTTTGTATTACATTTATTGTTGTGTGTTAGAATTGTGTGTGCAGTGTTTTTAATATTTTAACCATTGACGACCTTTAACAAGGGATATCCTGATGATGGGGCATATGCCCTGAAACGCGTCGATTGAAATATAGTGAAAAGGCCACCAGACGGACAAGAGAAAGGTAAACTATTTTACTAATATATACTATAAGTGGCTTGGATACCGAAAAACATGGATCTAATATATAAATTAATTCTGTCGTCAGGAAATTTACCACGTGTTTTCGGTTCTAGTAAATTATATTTCACTGCATGTTGTTTAAATAATACATTTATTAAAAATGCCTGTGTTTTAAAGTAACTTAAATATATTTATTGTCACTGAAAATATTATTTAATCTTTTACGATGACATTAATATAACGTAGGCTACATACTTTTATTTAAAACGCACTGTATTTACCGCACAGTATAATCGTGGCCAGGTTATAGTTATGACTTCAAAAAAGTTGGAATCTTTCACAACGTGGGTGCAAAACTAGTCTACTTCATTGCAATACATGTATAATATTAATATCATTATTTTATTTGTAGTGCTGTAACGTCGGTATATTGACATTGTGTTTCAAACATAAGTTATTTTAGGCTATTGTGTGGTGTGACAGTCTAGTACATATAATGTTTTGACTTGTCCGTATTAAAGTGCGATAATTATGTGTTACGCGCGTGCGTGTGTGTAATGTGCGTTTAATATGAAAGTGAAAGTGTAGCCATGTGTACGAATATGTCCACATATTCTAAGCCACCATTGTAATGTGAAATTTTACAGACTTAAGTGTAGGATGTAATTTCTTTATATAACCACACTGTTGTGTGTTCAGCAATTATTGAATATACTTATGTATTATAAATAAACAAATATTTACGTTCTGACGGTAGAAAACTAAAATTGTTTTCTTCCACCACATGATTATACTTCCAGTAATTAATTTATTTCCTGAGAAAACAATAGAAAGGAAATATAACGTTTTCTTCCTCCCCATCAAAATGATATAAAAAAGTAATATTTCTACCGTATTCTAGTGCTTATTTGATATATGATTGAAAGCAACAAAAATACTTTAATAGAATAATCACAAACTTCGTGTCCATTGATGTTCACCGTATAAACTGTAAACTAACGATTAGAAAGCTGACAAAACTAGAATGCCATAATACAAACCGCAGGGGCAGAAGACTTCTCACTATGTAACACAACAATACGGGATACAAGTAATTGTGCAAACTGGATACACATCAATATGTACGATTACTTTTGATTACATATAACGCCAAAAGCAAAATAAATTTTAAAGATATTTCA
The DNA here is from genome assembly GCA_034769895.1 of Magicicada septendecula. NCBI lineage: Eukaryota > Metazoa > Arthropoda > Insecta > Hemiptera > Cicadidae > Magicicada > Magicicada septendecula. The sequence continues at coordinate 825,012,466 of CM068367.1, forward strand.
TGGCCTTCAATTTAGGTCGTAGGCATTTTTCTTCAAAGCCATAGTTTCTTCGAGAGCCAAAACTCGAAGCACGAATAAACATTTATACCTCTCAAAGCATTGAATCTATAGGAATAAAAAAAATCTCAACTTGTTTCGAGTACAATGAATTTTATTTTGAGTGACTATCATTTTTTTTAATAGATACAATATTTTGAGAGTTATATAACAATTAGGTAATAATTTTAGGGAGGGCTGAAAATCTCAGTTTTTACATCCTAACAACTCGAAAACAATTGGTTTCTATGAAAAAGGGTATACTGATGTTCTTTCTTAGAATTTCATAATCTATCGTTTGAGGGTTTATCGTAGTTTTTACTTTCTACCCACTGAGAAGGAGTGGGAACAACCCTCTGAGATAGAACACCCAAAACATTATTTTTAAGTTTTATCTAGACATGTACGTTCAGGACTGCCAGAAAGCATGATACAAATTAATATTTTCTACAGATAACGATGAAATGTTTGTTGAGTTAACGCGATCAGGTAATTGACGACACCAGGCTTAGTCGTACGTCAGTCAATGTCACAGTTAAACAACTGTTAAGCATGAAGGACTGATTTTATTATATTTCAAATTCAGTAATCTAGCAATACAGTATACAGCAATACAGTAATCTAATACAAAATTCTTTTTCATGTAGGTCACCCTGGTTGTCTTGGTTACCAAAGTAAATTGTTTTTGAGTTATTGTACCTTGTTTTATTAGCTCTTATCCCGTGTTCGTAGAAAGCTCATATCCTGAAGATGGCGAAATATTACAACCCTAGAGGCAGAAGAAAAGCTGGTAGACCTAAGAAAAGTTGGACTGTGGAATAGGAACAGGTCGCTAAAGCCTAAAACCGTTAAGAAGATGATGATGATGATGATGTACCTTGTTGAGTTTCATTCCTTTAACCTTAATTTAGTTCATTACAGTAATATTTTAATCTTTATTTTGAGTTATTCAGTTGCACGAATCCCGCATAATATTTGATAATGCGGTTCCAATTAGTTCGAATGTGTGCTCGTGTAGTAAATTTCCACAGCCTGATGTATTTTCAGTGTTGGTTTTTCCGGATGTTTTTGAGTCCTTCCGCATTCTTGTTTTGTTATTTCTCACCGCAGTCATGAATTTTGCAGAGTTTCTTTCGGATGTTAGTGATAGGTTCGAGCCCAATACTGTGTTGTGAGAAAGACAAGTTGTCTCTTTCCTTCACCGATCTGATACGCTATTTTGTGCCCTCCTGGATCCTCCTGTTAGACTGCCCGAGGGAGAGGAAGGTCGGAGTCATACCGAAAATATATATGTAACACACACGCACACAAATTGAATGACTCTACATGATTAACTGAAAACACATAGTATATGTCTAACGTACACAACACATAGGCCTAAACGTTCTACCTTACAACTGTCATATTGTAATAGCCTTTTTCCGAGTCAGTCAAGAAACGAAGATTCTATGTCCTACATGAAGTAATAGTTTAGTATATTTCGTGTCTATAGGCCTACACAGTACACACACACAGAATTAATTATTGTATTCGTAATTAACTAATTATTAAAAAATTACTGGTTGTTTATATTACTCAATTATTAATTAATGATTGTATTACTATACTTATAATATATTATAAATCATATTCTGTTATTACGTAATGTATACTATTGTATGTTATATTACTAAATATTTTACTAACTATAGGCTATTATCTTATATTATATCTTACACCTAATTTTACTATAATGTTAGTTTAGTAGACCTACTATTGTGCTTGTCAAAATTACAGATATATAATTTTAATATAATTTCGTATACGAAATTTAGCATATTTCACAAAGTACCAACACAGAATATGCGAAAAGTGAAGTTTACCAGTGCTTTTTACAGCCTATAGGCTATTATAATTTAAAGAAAGTTTGCAAATTACTGTCTCTATCTTCAGTTCTTTTTTAAGAAACCTTGAAGAATTCTTGAATACGTTTGATTAAAAATACTAGATACTATCACCTAACTGGATTAAACGATTAAAAAAAATATTCTAATCCGTTGTTAATTACTGATAGCAGATTGGCGAGAATCTTAGTTGTAACGACTCACGTTGCGAGAGCGCTCTCGAGCGCACGCACGCATATTCTTATGTTCACCAATTCTATTTGAGTTATATACGACAAGTTTAATATATACGACATCTCTGTTCCCTTCTATATAATTAGTTTTAGTTCAATTTTCAGTTTTCAAACTAGTTACGTAAATTTGAATCTGCTACTAAACGTTAGAATCATTATTTCTATTCTTTTTCCTCTACATGCATCACTCTACCCAAAATGTCATATTACTTGAATGTAACGTGCATACTTCTTTTTACTGAAGTCAGTAATATTTAATTTACGTTTCAATTGCATATATAAAAAAAATCACGTAAGAGATAATTGAACAGGTGAGATATGAGTAACTTGTATTAGCTCAAGGGTGGATACAGATGTTGTCTCAGGGGTGGATGTACTTACTGATATCTTTGCATTGTTTGCAGTATCCATTCATCCCAGGGAGCGATGACACGTAACCAGTTTTAATAGTAATTTTAAATAAATATTTTATTTCTTCTTTTAATTAAAAGCTTTCAGATATTATGTATTCTGTAAACAATTTTAAATTATATAAACTTTAACACATTTACTAATGTTTATTGACATACGTACATTATTTACATGTGATGTTGGTAACTTTGACTAGATTTTCTTGCCGGAATTAGCATAATGACTGGAAAATCATTACATTGCATGGGCTAACTTTGAACAATCTATAAAACTGTATGACCACAAACACAAGAAAATATCATGCCATATGCACATGTATTAAAAGATTTAGACCTGCGTTTTTCAAAACATAAAAAGAGTAAAACAAAGAACATCAATCTGCTTGTGTAACACAAATAAATTAAAGTTAACAGAAGTTTTTCAAAGATTTCTAGTAGGCCTACTTCATCAGCGACGTAGAAGAGGCAATATCCCGATGGATGTGAATGATCTCGAGTCGAGCTTCAGTCACTGTAGATGCTAAATAAATTGTAAGTCGACGTAGGGCTGAAAATGAAAGGTTCCGCCGTGTTAGTGTATATTAGATTTGAAAAATCACTCTGGACAAATCTTGTGTGATTTTGTACGCTTCTGCAGGATATTTGGGAAAGTTTTGTGATGTTTATATTCACTTCTGCTTCCAGATCTTGAGTTCTCTTTTAGAACAGGAAAGCAAGCTAAATCATCCTCATACAATTCAGCCCCCCTTCATAATCTTCTTAAAAATCTGGTGATAATTTTTTAATTTCTCCAAAATTCTACAGATTAGTAGAATATATGATTTTGGGAATCTAGAAGAAATTTCATTGCACTCTAATAAGAAACTATTCTTCCGCAGAATGTGACTGTAGATTGGATTTTTTTTTGAGTCCTGCTATTATTGGCATTTTAAGTGGTTTCCATTTCACTCTTCAGACTTTCAGTAGAGTTGTTTGAAGTGGCAAATGCTGTTCGCAAAAACTTCAGCAGATGCGTACTCATAAATTACATGTTACTTGTTCACTTGAAATTTAAGCACTGGATCGACTTGTGTTTTAATAAACGTGAAGTTGGATGTAGCAAAATAAATATTAACTTGATACAGTTACAATTTTTTCTGTTCTGTAAGGAGGGCTCAAGATCTGGAAGCAGCTGTGTGTGTGTGTGTGTGTGTGTGTGTGTGTGTGTGTGTGTGTGTGTGTGTGTGTGTGTGTGTGTGTGTGTGTGTGTGTGTGTGTGTGTGTGTGTGTGTGTGTGTGTGTGTGTGTGTGTGTGTGTGTGTGTGTGTGTGTGTGTGTGTGTGTGTGTGTGCAACATACAAGATTTACTAATAATATGTGCACATATAAAATATAATAAATAATAATATTTTATATTTGGAAACAAGAATATATTTTATTGTTTTTTATTTACAGTGTCGCAATAGTTTTATAATGCACTGTCATAATCAGTACATTATAAATCAATTTATAATAAATTGTTAAATAAACGAATTTTAAAATAATTGTTTCAACATCTGTTTTATAATTATTTTGTTAATTATAATATTTATAATAATATAAAAACATATTATAAAATGTTTTCATTATAATTAGATGTTTTTATATTATAATTATATCTATAAGTATAATTATGTTCTATTTATGGTTAATAAAAATTTTTTGAACAATTGACTTTTATTCCTGTTATTTACGCTGAGTGAATAATGAATATATTTAATAAATATTTAATTTACGAAGTAACTTCTAAGACTTTTATTTCATACATACAAATGATTAGTAGATCAGTGCATATTTAGTTATATGGTTATTAACCGAGCGTGCTAAACACTTGTCTATTAACCTAGACGTTTCCGGGCGCACCATAAAATCAAGGCGCGTTTTTATACTACTGGTCAATTCAACTCAGACTGCGGAAATATACTGGCGGGGATAATACACTGGCGACTGCTGGCTACACTATGCCTGAAGGCTCAAATAACGTAGCCTACCCCTAAACCTAAATGGTACAAAAAGAAGCTATTATTGTTGTTGTTGTTGTTGTTGTTGTTGTTGTTGTTGTTGTTGTCATTTGGCTAAGCGTGGTGGCGGAAAAACTGAGCTCGTCTTGCTCGCCAAACGACACAATCCCACAATAGCAGAGGTGCGAGTAGGTTCTGAAACGATTAAAGAAAAGACAATTAAATATTTAGGTGCGCGACTAGACACGAAATTATTGTACTGGGCACAAATCAAGTACACAGAGGAGAAAGTTAGCAAGGCGACGGCAAACAGCAACCTCGTGGCCAGAGTGGGCGGGCAAAGGGAAACTGTAAATGGCGGCTGTGAGGGTGGACTAACTAACGTAATGAAAAAGAGAAATACAGAAATCTGATTGCTTCAGTGCAGCGAAGTGGCGTGCTCTTATCGCTGGTGTCAGAACCAGCGGTCCTGATAGTGGCGAGAATCATCCTAATCGATCTAATGCCTCAGGTCTATAACTGAAGGTGAATACCAACATTCGTCGGTGGCAAGACCCCTGGAACAACACTAGAATAGGAATAGACGGAGTGTCAGACTGACTGGGAGTTTGGATCGTCCCATTCAGTGCAATCAGCTATTACCTCACAAGTTTTTGATTGGGCACGGCAGTTTTCACGGCTATCTGTTCAATTTGGGTACAGCTAGGAATCCCGGATGCCGTTATGGTGACTCGGATAACGATAACACCCCAAAAACAACACGCTTTCGATAAGTGGGCGGTAGACAGATTCTTGAGGCGGAGATTGGTCAGATATTGCCCGACAGTGACGTGAAGATCACGTTATCCGACAGAGTCAACTGGGAACAGGTCGTGGAGAGTGTGTCGTACACAAAGAAGGAAGGAGTAGACCTTTGATTCATGAAAAGTCTAAAGAAATAAAGTAAGAAGGAGCCCAGTAGCGCCTAAAATACAGGTTCCACCATAATGCGAAGCAGTTCCGGTGTCGTTAGCCTGAAGAGAAGGAGAGCTTTTATCGGGTTGTAGTCCCACACACACCAGGGAGCTCGTGCCTCTCTGATGATGCATACCGTATTTTCTCTATTCATAAAAAAATTATTATTATTTTTTTTTCTATTATTATTACTACTGTTATTGTTATTAAAATAATTATTAATGGTGTTATTATGTTTCTTTATTTTTACTTTTGAAGGTACGTAGTTGCCAGGAGTTTATTTTTTCTTTCTTTATTTATTTTCCCTTATTTTTTCCTTTATTCCTATATTTTTTCTTTACTTTTCCGTTACCCAAGGCAAATACTGCATGTACAGAAAGTAGAAACAATGGCATTATCGAACAAACAGGGTAACTGTGGTTCTGTTGTCTTACGTTTATATCCTTCTCCAATAATGCTTATAGTCAAGGCTTAAACATTTCCGGACAATGCTCACAGTGACCGAAAACTGTTTTCTAAATGGTTCTCAAATACTGTTCGTTCAAATCATTTTTTTTTTTACATTTTCCCAATCTTTGTCACTAACCCGCTCGCATATACTGGTACTAGAATTATTTCAACTCCCTGCAACTTTACACATATATTTCAACTCAACAGCTAGCCCTTCCTCTTTCCTTTTTTCATCGACAATCATTGACGCAAGTTTGTCACCCATAGGGACTTTAATCAAGCAGGACGTTATCAAGTATGTTGGTATCGACCGCCCTATAAGGAATGACGCGCTGTCTACTAAAATACTTACTTGCTCACTGCTGATTACTTTTTCAGGCTAAACTTCACAACATTATGATTACTCAGTCTCTACGAGTCGGTCATAAGTGCTTGATAAATGCCTCTGGTGGCACTAAAACCACTTAGAGATATGTCCTTCATAATTAAGTGAATCAACTTGATGAAATCATTTAGTAAGGTGGTCGATTGATCTAGCTTTTCAGTCTCGGTCAGTAGGCTACATTGTCAATCATTGCTTCGGTCAAGTTGGAGAAAGCTGAGTTTAATACGAGTCTCCGCCTTAAATACAGTCTTTTTTTTAGTTACTCGATTAATTTATAAGCTGACAGATTAGTAAATTAATTAATATACTAGTATTACTGTACCACTTTATATTACGCTTCTCGATTTAGTATTTACTTTATTTCGAACTTTCAAAGGTTAGGAATAACACTCCAAAAGTATAGCCTATTATTGTGATAAAACGGTGATGGTTAGAAATATTGTTAATCAGTAAACAATAATAATGAAGAAGCAATAAATAGTTTTGAAATGGCATGACTAATAATTCCTTACCGTGCCGGTTTTTATTTAATCGTCTCAGACTTTGAACAACAATATGGGGCTAAACGAATATTCGCTCACGTTTGTTTACAATTTCAAACACTTTTCTGGGGTTAACCATTATTAACCAGGAATTATATAATAACTGACATACTCTTTCGACTGACGTCCTATCAGCCGTTTTGATATTGGTAGCCCTAACTGAGCTCTTATTGACGTACGTATGCAAACAGTTGAAGTTAACTGAACCCACTGAACAGTGGTCGAACGATCGAATCTTACAGGCTGAATCACTTCAGTGTTTGAGGTGTAGTGATCGAATTCACTAAAGTGACCGAATTCGCCCATCTCTACTACTACTACTACTACTAAGGTAGGTGCTCCTGTTATGGCCACCCACCTATTGTGAGTTAGATAACCAAATATTCCGCTAGATGGCATCACCATCCAGTGAAGGGCCCTCCTAGTGTGTCACGTGATAATTTACCATCCAGCCAGGTTGAGCAATATGGCGTCTGTTGTCTGTTTTGTGTTTTTCTGTTGTCTTACTAAAAGAAATCTTCACCAAGTACGATTTTTTCAAATTCCCAGAACGAGTTTTCAATATGGATGAAAAAGGATGCCGCCTCCACCTTCATAAGGATCCAAGAGTTTTAACCCAAAAAGGGGCTTCACGAGTTCATATTGTGGGCAAAGAACACGGAGAAAACATTACAGTTGTGGCTTGTGGGAACGCTGTGGGTTCGATGATCCCTCCAATGATTTTATACTCAGGAGTGAGAAAAATAAAGCCTGGGAGAAAGGTCTACCTGCTGGATCATCGACTCAAATGACTCCAAAAGGGAGCATGACAACTCAAACTTTTGTTGATTTTCTGCAACATTTTGCCAGATTGAAACCCAACGGAGATTGCCTTCTGATTTTTGACAGAGCCAAGGCACACCTCGATTACAAAATTTGTGAAGAGGCTGAAAAGCATGACATTGCCCTCTATTGCTTGCCATCTAATACAACTCATGAATTGCAACCATTGGACAAAAGTTGCTTCAGGAGCTTTGAAACTTTTTGGGACCAAGAAGTTCTGAATTTTTTCGACTCACACCGGGACGAGAATGATATCACTCGGTTGAACTTTCCTGATGTGTTCACCCCAGCATGGGGCAGATCAATGACACAATCTAATATGACTAGTGGCTTCAGAGCCACAGGTACTTACTCGCTCAACCCGAATGTGATCGTAGAAGATGCGTTTGCCCCTAGTACTGTGACTGAACTCCCGCCTCCTGAATTGAACAACCAACAAAGCTCAGGCTTGCCTGAGAACAATCAGCCGAGCACCAGCAGTGATCCGGTTCCTTCTTGCAGCTCATTGGACCAACCCACTACTCTTCTGGCATCAGTTGCTCACACTCCACCACACAAAACTAAACGTCCTAAGCGTTGTCAAATTGTCGATCTTGATTCGTCATCGTCGTCTGATCCAGATGATCCTCTTGAAGTTGATACTCTGTGTATGGATAGAGATGACTCTCCGCCAGGGATTGAATCATCCAGCAGAAAATCATATTCCAGCTTTTATGAACTTCTGGCAACGCCAAAAAAGAAGAGAAAATCAACGAGGGTCATAAGACCAGCCATGAATTCGCGTGGGATCGAGCTGAAAAAAAATCTTTTGCAGCCAAAAGAAGCTCAGCCGTCTAAACCGAAAAAGGGACCAACCACGAAACAGCCGTTGACGAAAAAGCCAAAGAACAAACAGCAGAAACCCAGCAAGAAAAAGACTAATGAAACCACAGAAGCTGAAAGTTGGTACTGCAGTATTTGTCAGGAGTACGAAGTCAAGGACATGCGACTCTGCGTAGTCTGCAGGAATTTCTACCACGAAGAGTGTGTTGGCCTCACTGCTGCTGACAAAGACATTTTTATTTGTCCCAATTGCGACCAGTAATTTGTTTTAACAATCTCATTTTTGTCTTTTACTCTTCTCTTGAATGATGTTACATTTTTGTTTTTTGAAATAAATTGTAATTGTTAATTTGTTAAACAACTTCATTTTTATTGGAAAATCCTGTTTTGAATCCACTTTTGAATAACAAAAAAAGGATTATTTAGTATCATGTTTATTCATTTTACACCAAACGTATGTAATTTTAGTAGAACTGCACTATGAAACTGAAAAAAAAACACGATTTGTAGAATATGAAACAAGGGTGGCCATATCATGTGCACATGTTCCTGATATGGCCACTAGGTAGACTTTTGGAATTTTTTTTTTGCACCAGTAAAACTATTTTTATTGGGAATGACAAAATTTTTTATGAAAGTCCATTAGCCTGAGAACGATTAAAACAAAAAATGGTTTTGATTTTTTCCAAAATGGCGGCTAGGAAAATTCTCACACCTTAGCATGGCCATATCAGGGACACCTACCTTACTACTACTACTACTACTACTACTACTACTAAAAATTAAATAATTTTCTTTCTTTATCACCCAATTTACGAAGCGGAAGGTACCAGAACGAAAAAAGCGCATTTTTTAAAAAAGTTTTCTTTGAAAAAAGAGTTCTGCAGCTTTAACCGTTTTGGAAGACCTCTTCAAGGTTTCCTTCAACATGTGTTTGTTCCGTCTTCCATGGTCTACCCACGTGGAACGATTCGATGCCGAACCTTGCCAAATAATAGTTTACAACTAAATTAACACAGCAAAAAATTTATTATCCTGGCTTGCAATAAAAAATTTAGTTCAGCCTACAGGTTTACTGATCACTTGTTTTACCGAGGGAACTAACTGCTCTTGAAGAAAAGAAACGTTTTTTACTTCCATTCTTCCTCAGTTATCATACAATGAACTTCAGAATAATGAATATTATTTATAAACAATTTACAAAATTGTCGAATAAACATGGAATCTTAAAGTACTTAGGCCACTACCGTAAAAATCGACTACTACCATTACTTCCTTCAAAAGAAACCAATCAGGAGAGAACGAAGGTCCACTGTAGACGGTGCAGCACATCTACGCCTGAAGGAACAGATGCGATCAGTGTCAGTTTACAAGATTGTCACTGAGCTAGACCATCAAGGAGGCATCCATTTTCCTCCTGTTACAACCTACTACTTGTCTTCAACGTTAATAACAATACGCTTTAGGTTCCGCGAAACATCGATTTAAAGGTGAGCTAAAGCAAGTTGAATCCAAGGTTAACATGCAAATGGTAGTAACTTACACTTTGTGTTGTCCGTCCCAACACAAGATTCATTGGCTGTAGCGATAGGTCGACGCCTTGCTATAAGTCAGTTATTGTTGTGCGTCTAGCCGAGGTGATAACAGATTGCCAATGCAACATAAACCAGGTTTTACTTTTATTGGTGTATGCTTTAATATCGTTTGCCGTCTGGTTCAATAGCAAATTTACGATTGCTTCTCAGAAACTATTAAACGTTTACATGTCTGTCTGCATGTGTTATCTGACACTAGAATATTTCATTTTGTTTTGTTACTCGGACATTGTAGGCTATATTACATGTCTGCAGCAGAGTTCGTTGTTACCCGGTAAACAAAAGTAGGCCTATCTGTTGCAATATGTTACATTCGGAAATATTAATCTGTATGTAAATTCGTATCTACTGCTTGACATTGTGGAGTCAATTAACACCTACATTCTGCTGCTTGTAGTCGCCAGACGCGTTAAATTAACACTTTCGGTTCATTAGCATAGGCCCTACTACTCGACGCCATCATTCTAGCCAGTGTGTACAATAAAATTCCCAAATTCTAATTTTGCTTTTAAGGTATATTAAAAACTAATCATCGTAATATTAATAATTAATACGATGATTAATTATTCTACTTTAATTATATAATGTATACTTACAAGAAAAATGTATAGCCTAAATACAGTATATCCTGAATACATTTGTACTAAAGACGTTAAAATAACGGTTTCACATATTAGAAGATTGTTAAATGTAGATTTAGTTTCGTACAACTATTATACTTTTAATTTAAATTTATAAACAAATATGTTACTCTGTGAGCTGAGGGAATTTTCCCTGTACTTACAACTTTATTCGATTATTTAAAACATTTAACGATTTTATCAATCATAAATTTCTAAAAAACTGAAAAAGTTATTTTCTTTTAGTTTACTTTATTTATGCTACTTCGGAGTGGTCCTTATTTTTATTTATTCATATGTCGCATTCGAAAGAGTGATGTGAAACATTACTCAGCAAGATTAACTAGCGAAATACCGTTAAAACCATTCCAATTATTATACGGATACAAAAAATTATCGTATTGGTTCTGTTCGTGTGAAATAAATGTTCAGAAAATTATTTTCCACAGACAATCATAAACTAGGCTACAAAGTATCAAATCTAGTGAGGACGAGAATATTGGCTTTGAAAATGTGTTTATTGTTGCAAGAACATGGTGGATTTTGATGGTGCAGGAAGTATTATAAAATGTAAAAACGATTTCAAACGTTCACACGGATTATTTCAAAACTGGAAATGAACTTTTTTAGTAATTTTACAAAATGATTTTGTTTATCAAATAAAAAATTGAAGTCTACAAGTATCTGTGCAGATAGTGCTAAAAAAGTTTGCACCCAGTATTTTTTAAAGTTCCAATAAAAAAGTTTACACCACTGAAAAGTATGTTCTTTGAGTTACTTGTGTTGCAAATTCACTGAAACCTTTATTTTCATGTCAACGTGCGCCTAGAAGTTACAATTATTCTAGATATTCCGAATTGAAAGAATGTAGCTGAACTATTTAAGAGATAAACAATGAGTCGCCTATATTTTTTATAACCCGCGATTTCGAGCAATTGCGATAATTTGCTATAACACGCTGTAAAGTGGGACTGACAATACCGCGTTGTCGGGATGTGATATAGGCCTATTTCTACAAAAACATAAACAAACTTTGTTACTACTGAATTTATTTATGTTAATTTACAATAATTTCTGGTTTTAAAAAATCAGCTTTTTTAGAGGAAACGAAGAACGGAAAGCCAATATCGACGGTTCTGATGACAGAAGATGTGATTATTTTTGGTCGTGATCAGATTGAGGCGGTAACTTTTCCAGAGTTAGGAAAAACGACAATTTGCTAGAGGAATCTGGAGGGTAAAATTGGCCAGGATTAAACCAAAGTTACCGGCAGAACGAACCGACATACCAAATGTTTGCAGGACAGAATAGCTGCTCAATATGAAGAAAATCACATTTTAAAAGCAGTGAAAAGTTTGAACGTTTCCTCGCAATGTAGGTAGTGTCTCTATATGTCATGAGGATGGAGTTGCCAGTTTAAGAGATCAGTATGGTGACAGAGAAGGCAAAATATTGCTGAGATGCTCTCAGAAAGAAAAATTTAGCGATCACAATCGTCTATTTCACTTTTTCTGATTTTGCCAAGCGGCTAAGTGAATTGTCCTGGATGATTAATTAATGTAATCTACCAATACTAAAATGCATGCCTACGATAGTCCAAAGAACACAAACTGTAAAGAACCAAAGTAATTGGTCGTAGAAGCTAAAAAACAACAACACACGAAATGGGGTGAGGAGGTGAGGTGGTGAGAAGGGTTTGTAAGAATCACGAAAACGTAAGTGGCAAGACAATACGCTGGAGATATGTGTCCGACAGACACGGTTGTAAGTTAATAGCTTTAAAATATCAATTAAACTAATACAGAAGATTTGTCAATAATAGATTTGTCCAGTCAAATCTGATTGTTTTCACTAACTCTGAATCACATTTAAGTTCATGTAGATGTAATCGGTAACACACAGTCACTCGCTTATTGTCAGGGAGTATTCAATGACACTTAACTCATGAAGTTACAACTGTGTAAGTTGTAATAGACTGAGAGCTGACGGTAAAAATTCCAGCCAATAAGTAAACAGAAGAAAATATTTTGAAAATGGTAGAAATGGGCGGAAGTTGTTCAATAATTTTTTCTACCCCACCTCCGCAAAATCTTTTGAACAGCAATTCAGCCAATAAAGTAACAACTTAAAATTGCTGCGAAAACTTAGTGTTTATATAGTTGAGTAAAAAAATATTTTTGTGCCTCTTTAAATCTTGTTGAAATGTTTTGGCACAATTGTTTTTTTTATTTGTTTTTTTTTTTTTAGCTGTTACTATACGTACCCATCGAGTAACAGCTTCAAATCATGATTAAATTCAAGTTTATACTTTCTTTTAATGAAATATGCATTTGTGCCACGTCTAAGCCTGTCAGAAGTACCTGGCACAAAGCTTTGTATTCCTAAAAATAACATGGAATTCCCATCCACATAGGTTCTCCTCGCAGGTATATTTCCAGCTGGTAATTTTAGAAAACTATTGTTGTTCGTCCAATTAGTGATTACGAATGCTATGCTATGCCATTGTACTGTATTTCTGAATACTCTATTTTTCAATATACCACTAAAATAAGATAGAGAGTGACGCAATAACATGCAATTTCTAGTATCATATATTACATGAGTATTTGGGAATAAAATGGTAAACACTATGGGAATGGGAATAATTATCACTATTTACAAAAAGTAATAATGATTTATTACAGCATTTTACAAAACATACATATATAATATAATTAAATTGGTTTTTAAAGCACTTATAATTAAATGAATTGAACTATACAGAAAATTGTAATATTATTAATTTAGTTCATTATTTCATGCGTTAATTACTACTTTTTAAATTTTTACCCAACATCATTATAATCATCACTATCACTATCAACTTCATTAAATTCTATATCTTCGTCTGTCTCTACCAGGACAATGTCTTCAACTAAAAGAGGTGTGGGCTCACCTTCGAACCAAAGTGGTTCGATTTTGTCGTCATCGACAATCCAACCGCATTGTTCTGGTAACAGTTTGACGCAATTTACTTCTGTAGCATTTTGCCACATTGACGTTACATAAATTGTACGTAAGATCTTTTGTTTCAGTGATCTCCAGCATGGAGGAATTAGGGTTGAATCAAAGCTTTTCACTTTTTTTACAAAATATTCCGCGACCGACGTTGATGAAAATCGACTTTGAAAAATTAACAATCTGGCATCGTTTACGCTCTTACAATTTATGCCGTAAAATTTGGATGTAAATTCTTGTATATATTTCCATGTTCTTCATATTATCAATTTGTTCAATTTTGTTTAAACAAGCAAATACATGTTGAACTTGCAGATTTTTTTCTAATTCTTTAAATGGCTTTACCTTTCCTTTCCTATAAAAACTAGCGGTGTAATCACACCCTGTGTATGCGTGAAAACCGGGCAAAGCACGACACAAAAGATCACCAAGTGTTTCAGCTAATTTTGTACAATTTATAAAATTTATTACGTTAGGCTTTGATCCTATCGTGCTTAAATATATTTCTAATGTCGGTAATTTATGCATATTTCCAAGTACAATAACAAGGATGTCGGTGTCAGACGCTTTAATCATCACCTTTTTATTATTTTCCAGTTTACTCAAATGATAAATGATTCGGGTATCAGCTTCTTCATGGTGACAATCGTAATTTTGTTCAACTGTTTTTAAAACAGTATTATCCATAATTCGATATAAGAAACATTGATCTCTATTTGTAATATAAACTTTTTTATTGCGCAAAAATGGTACCACATTATTATAACACCAATATTCTGATAAAAAAGAAATTAATGCTTCTTTGAATTTAATATTTTTTATAGCCTTATAAAAATCATTGGGCCTCTTTTGTGATGGTCCAAGTATTGTATAAGGAGTACTAATTTCATTACGATTGAGCCTTTCTATTTCCTTAATCGAGGGGATGAAATATTGATCAAAAATATGAATTTCGGATGCGGTTGTATTACAAATTTTTGACAATATTACTTCTGCTATTTTATCAAACGTTTGAGGAACTGATGGACCTAAATGGTATAAAAAGTAAAACCCATCAATTATATCAACATCTATTCGAGTTGGTGGTAAATTCTCGTTAGAAGAGCGTAATATTTTTGTAAGTGCTGATTTATCTGTTTTGTGCATTTCCCCAGTACATTGGCATAAAGCAGGTGGTGCTGGTGATAATGGATATGATAAACATTGCGCCATATCAATTTTTTCTTCTAAGGCAATTGCCAGCAACCGGCCAAAAATATCACGCTCCATTTTAATTAAGACGTTTTTACTACCATCAGTAATTTTTTGCATTTTTCTCAGACATTCCGACGCAAAATTTTTAATGACATTCTTTTTTATTGATGCATCAAATCTAACGCGATCATTATTGCAAGCTATTATAAAATTTTCTTTCTGTTCTTCGCCTAATTTATATACATTCAGTAGAAAACAAGCAGTCTCCTTAGACGCAGCCCGACCGGTGACAATATTAAATAAATTATTATTATCTATACTTTCATCAAATGGATTTATATTTTTATTTATCTTATCGATTATGTTTTCTAAGCATTTTTGGTCTTTATTTATTCTATGCGGGTCTAATTCTTTGACGGTATCATTTGCTTCGGTTGTTTTCAAGTTTTGTAAGACTGTGGATATAATTTTTGTTCGTATGCTATGACTCAACGCCCAACGTTGCCTGGCGGTAATGGAATTGGTGAAATGGCTTATACCTGTTAGAGAATTAGCTGCATCGGCATTGATTGTTTGTTCTAGAGTTAAATCAACTGGTCGCTCATACTCTTTCGAGGCATGCGACTAAAAATAAATAAAAATAATAATAATAAATTGTAATAATAACAATAGTTTTCTAAAATTACCAGCTGGAAATATACCTGCAAGGAGAACGTATGCGGATGGGAATTCCATGTTATTTTTAGAAATACAAAGCTTTGTGCCAGGTACTTCTGACAGGCTTAGACGTGGCACAAATGCATATTTCATTAAAAGAAAGTATAAACTTGAATTTAATCATGATTTGAAGCTGTTACTCTATAGTAACAGCTCAAAAAAAAAACAAATAAAAAAACAATTGTGCCAAAACATTTCAACAAGATTTAATGAGGCACAAAAATATTTTTTTACTCAACTATATAAACACTAAGTTTTCGCAGCAATTTTAAGTTGTTACTTTATTGGCTGAATTGCTGTTCAAAAAATTTTGCGGAGATGGGGTAGAAAAAATTATTGACCAACTTCCGCCCAGGCACAAAATGATTTTTTCCATTCTCGCTGTGTGAACTACCATTTTCAAAATATTTTCTTCTGTTTACTTATTGGCTGGAATTTTTACCGTCAGCTCTTGGACTATAAATACATTACTTGTTTTTCCATACAGTATAACGTTCTATATAAGAAAAACTACTGAATTCGTTGTCTACTAAAAGTACATATTTAAAAGTAATACTTCCTAATTAAAGTTGGAGGAATCCGACTAACACAATGTTTACCGACTGGATTGGAGTTGTGTTGGGGATCGCGTGAATAGACCCACCCTTTCATATAAAAAATTTAAAGAAATTTCGACGAAACCGAAACATCGAAGCATGATAAGTTTTTAGGCTTTTGAAACGTATAATGTGCATATAGGGGCCTAACAAATATTTACTAAATAACAAATATATTTACTATATAACAAACATTATCATGTTAAAACGACAGAGACCGAAGATTTCTAGACTGGGGAATCGAAAGTGTGGAAGCGTTACATTTTTCGATGACGTTACATTTTTGTGGAATGACCTAAATGGCCTAAAAACATTATTATGTTAAAATACCTGTGACAAACAATGGGTAGGTCAGCCCAGCCCTGAGGAATGAGCAACAGACGTGTCACTAAAGGCCATGTGACAAGCTTACACCTAAATCATACTTTCCTCTATGGGAATGAGATTCAGTAGCTGAAGCTGTAGAGTTATAACACTAATATATTTTTTTAATACAGTAATCTACTTCGTTACCCGCGTATTTTATACCTGCGGGTAATAATACTGTACTTCAAATTTTTTAATTTTGTTTTTTTTTATTTTTTTCTTAATGATATCTGTCTCTAATGCACACGCATTACGCAAGACGGAATTAGTAATAACGCAAACATATCACACTAGTGTTAACACAGTGATGTAATTGTAATAATAACAAAGTACTCAGAAATACTATGTTAAGTTTTTCCAGGCACTACAACACTGAGCGTAGTTTAAAATTCAAGTGGAGGGTAGAGGAATACAGGGAAGTACAGAGAAAGTCACGATCAAATATGCACCAACTATAACTAGTTTCTTTAAAAAAAAAAAAAATAAATAAATATAATAAATTCAAGCAAAAACTTTAAGCAACTCTAAACATTAAAACCTTAGTACATTGCTGTATATATCGTGCAGCCTATTACTTTAGTCTGGCGTGCAGCCTATTACTTTAGTCTGCATTGGTATGTGGTACAGACATTGTATGTTGTATTAATGCCAATTTTTGTAGAATATTGTTTTTAAAACTTCCTAAAATATTAAAAAAATATAAATAGTCGTTCTATAGGCAGTACTGCACGCATTTTTCTAGGAACTATTTTTCTAATTCTGTGTTGTGTCTTTATATTCACGGTTTCGTTAACTGCGGTACTCTCAAAGAATGTAACCCCCGCAGATAACGAAAGGATTACTGTACCACTGGGCAGGAGAATGTAACCCCCCCCCCCAGATAACGAAAGGATTACTGTACCACTGGGCAGGAGAAATAAATACAATGGATTAAACACATATTCAATTAATTTTGCAAATAAAGTAATTGTATCAAGACAGACATACACCTAGTAGTATATACATATATAGGCTACACAAAAAATTTAAACAATAAACAAAAAATTGAAAGAAGTTTAAAGACTATTAAAAAAAAAACCTAAACAAAAAAAACCTGCCAGTAGCGAGAAGGAGGCGAACAAACTTCGTTTTGTAACGTCTAGTTCTAAATCCTTATAACACTCTTTTTCCTGTAGAAATTGATTTAGCACGTTGTGTTTGAATGGTTTACCTTCTTAAATAAACTAAGGTACAGTATGTGTACAAACCTGCTCGGGGCGGATTGAAAACACAATCCGAGTCGCAGGCTGAGTACTGTTCGGTCATATGTTTGTAACGTGTCCCCGTTGCACAACTAGTGTACAAGTACGGGTTCGCGGCTCTCTCAGGAGTTTGTCCCCCGGAGCGTCGGTCTGGCGCGGGCGATAGGTCGACGGCCGCAACGCTGGTTTTCCATTCCTGGGGTCTATAGCTGACACTTGTATAACCTCACGGACGCCTATAGTTTGGATGACAACGCAGGCACGGCTTGATGTTTCTGTGGGACGGGGGGTTCCAGCCTGACCTGTGGCTTCCTCGGAATTTGTTAGGTACTGGTGTGAGCGGTAGGCGCAGCCGCAACAGCGTGCTGAGCAGGTCAGTTTTCACAGAGAGATTCATCTACGACCTCACGGAAGCCCAGACCTGGACGACAAAGCGGCCAAGGTGATTGTAACAGGTGGTATACTTATATGTATATTGATCTGTCCCATGTGTGACCTTCAAGAGTTGCTTCGCAGAAGTTTAGGTAGGTGCGACCGCCACGTTCGACGTAGACTCATGGGTGACACTCGCAGACTCATGGGTGTGATACTGGCAGACATATTTCACAAAGAAACTCTTCCTAATCGAAGCCCGGACTCAAAGTTGCCCTCTGCAGTAGCCCTGCAAAGTTCGGTTATGAGCTTGTGAAGTGTAGAGTTAGTCGTCTTGTAGCGATGCTGCCTGGTGGATTTTTCAGGAGGTGATCTGGAAGGTGATATAGACGATGGCCTATGGTAGAGCGTCAAGTAGCGGCCCTAGGCCGTTTGAAGCGTACAGAGGGCGATGTACACCTTTTTCAAGCTGTGTTTAATTGACGAAAGTGCTGGAAGGAAGATTCTCCGGCCCTGGTGAACAAAGAACCAAGATACCAGGATGCGAACGAAATCTTCCAGGGTAAGAAACCGGAGTTACAGTGTGATTGGTCGTTTCTGAAGGGGGGAACTCCAAAATGAACCGGGAAAAGGGCGCTGTGATTTTGGAATTGCTCTAGTCTTTACTCAATAAGAGAGACTACCAAGCGTTACCACGTACAATACTTTAATGAGGCTGTTCTACGAGGCATGACCTGTTACTATTTACGTTGCCTGAGAATACTGGCTCGAGCATTTTGAGGATGTTGGTCACGTGGGCATTGAAGATCAGACACCGGTCTAGACGGACCCCCGAGTACCACGGACTCGGTGGTCCAATAAGAGGGACAGATATTACGAAGTGGACTTGTGTGTAAAGGAGATTGTTTCGGACTTGGCCGTGTCGATCGCTATGTACCACTTCCGCAACCAGTCTGGAAGAATATCTAACTTTGCGATGCAGAACCCTGAAAGAGCTCCCTACTGCGATTCTGGGAGCAGTTACAGCCAATGCCATCTTACCATAGTAGTGGTTGCATGTACGTCATATTGCATAACCTATATCATGACAGTATTACTGCACGCCAAGTTAAGAGAATTAAACATCCAGCTTACTTAAAATTATGTGAAATTATATAATCCCGAAACAGTGTCACTTATAAGGTGTTATAAGGCTTCAATAGCTCGTAATATACTTGCACAGCTCTTTAGATATAACGAAGCGTTTCTAAAACAGTATTTTACTATACACATGCTTCAAGCTTTTATTATTATTTTCAAGCACAGCATGCTCTAAAGCAGTGGTTCCCAAAGTAGGGTCCGTGGACCCCTGGTGGTCCGCGACAATGTTTCAGGGGGTCGCGGACACTTTTAATAAAAAATAGAATATACCTTAATTTTCTCCGATTTTTTTATGGTCTAAAATCTAAATTTTAGAATTTTAAAATAATTAGTAGAAAATTCCACTATAGTTTATTTTTGGTTCGAACTAATTGTAACTGTAAAACTAATTTCAAGCTCAAGGCTTTAATAATGTCGTGTAGCAGATCTGTTTTTCAGCCGAACTGACTAGAGCGTCGCATCAACACAGAACCGATCGCGCTGTTTTGGTCCACGTATAAGCATTATTGTATCTCGTATATAAGAACTGTATCTAAGCAAAATGTTCTTTGAAGTGTTTAACTGTGTTTCCTCTACTTATTTATTTGAAACCGCGTTCTCTCAGCTCACGTACTTGAAGTCCAAGTTAAGAAATAAACTTAATACTCTAAGTGACTTAATATTGGAATTATCTGACATTAAACCCAATATTGCAGAGCTAATTGTTCAAAAGCAGCTTCATTGTTCACAACAAAAACTATGTTTTGATATCATTAATATTATAATTTTTTACAAGTTAAGAGAATTTTGATTTAATACATTTATGTTGAGAATATACTGGAATACTCTACATTCATTTTTTAAGTAAGTGTACCTGTCATTGTAGAAGTGAAAGTTTGTATTGTGCGGTGGGAGGTCTAGCTGCCTGGGCGGGGCCTCAACCCGCACACATGCGCGTTTACTGTGAGAGTCTAGAAAAGTAATGTTCTCGAAGTTTTAAATAAAAGGAAAGATCTGGAAGCTGTTTTTCTATATAAATAGAGATGCCCTCGACAAGTACAGTCCAGTTTTAAATGTGCTCTTGTAATGTGTATTTCGTGTGTCCGTTTTATGTATACTTGCTACTAAACTGTTCCTTCAATAAAGCGTGTGTTTGCTCCTGTACTTAAATTATTCATTATTTTTACCCATACCTCAACAGGTTATGCGCCCAGTGGCATTTTAAAATCGGAGTGCAGTGTGTAATTGGAGTGCAAGTATAAAATATTTGTGCAAAAATGGAACCGAATATAAAAATTGAAAAACTTCGAGACAAAGATAATTGGCATCAATGGCGCTTCGTAGTACGCACATTGATGGAAGAAGATGATGATGTGCTGGATGTTTGCGAAGGAAGATTAGCCGAGCCAGCTGCAGGTGCAGAAGATCGTGACGCGTTGTTGGAAAAGTTCAAGAAGGCGGACAAAATTGCCAGAAAGTTAATTGTTACAACAGTGGAGAGAAAGCCTCTCGAACTTATAATGGGTTGTTCTACTGCCAAGGAGATGTGGGACAAATTGAATACAGCATATGATCTAAAATCTGATGAAAATCTGTCGATGATTCAAAAACAATTTTTTGAGTTTAAGTGGACAGAGAGTGAAAGTGTTACGTATAATATTTCAAAAATAGAACAGTTGGCTAGAAAAATGAAAAATCTCGGGGGAAAAATTGAAAAGACTATGGTGATGACTCGTGTTTTAACATCTTTGCCACAAAATTTTAATCACTTTCACAGTTTTTGGAATTCGGTATCTGACGATAAGAAGAATCTCGAAAATTTGACTGAGCGCTTGATGGCAGAAGAATTTAGATTACAAGAGCAAAAGGAAGTACACGAAGAGACGACAGCGTTGCTAGCTAATCTGAAAATCGGTCATAAGGAACAGAAGAATGACTCTTATAAATATGAGAAGAATGATTTGAAACAAGAGCAGTGTTATAATTGTGGAAGACAAGGTCATTTAAAAAGGGACTGCTTCAGATGTTATACGTGCAAAAGAAAAGGTCATAAAAGTAACAATTGCTCCATGAATGAGAATAATGGACAGCGAAGATGGTCGAATAATCAAGAAAGAAGTAACTCGTCTTCAGGACAGAAGAAATCAACATCGAGGATAACACTAATAGGTGACAAAGGCAGCTGTGGCAATCGGGATGATCTCTGGATTGTGGATTCGGGTGCGACGGATCATATGTCGAAGCATCGAGAATGGTTTTCAACGTTCGAAGAATATACAACACCAGTCAGTGTAAGAATGGGCAACGGTATGACAATGTCTGCATATGGTAAAGGTAATATTGACTTTGAAACTTATAAAAATAGTGAACGAGTAGAAGGTACTATCTATAATGTATTAGATGTTCCTGATTCAATGTATAATCTGTTTTCTGTTAAATATGCGGGTAAAAGGGGTATAGATTATGAAATAACACATAATGCTACGAGATGTACTTTAAAGCATGGTAATGAAATTCTTGTAACTGGTTCCGAATATGAGCCTGGTAGTTTGCTAAAATTAGACATTCAAACTTTAATTCCAAAAGAATGTAACGTGGTAGAACAAAAGAGTAGATCGAGCATTTCCAACGGTAATGTTTTACAATTATGGCACGAAAGACTCTGTCATCAAAATGTAAAACATGTGAAGAATTTTTTGAAAACTCTAAATATAAAATTTACGGATGAAAATTTCTTTTGTGAAGGTTGCGCTTATGGCAAAAATCATAGATTGCCTTTTCACAAAAAGATCGATCGTGCCACTAAAACTCGCGAAATAA
Source organism: Magicicada septendecula (assembly GCA_034769895.1). NCBI lineage: Eukaryota > Metazoa > Arthropoda > Insecta > Hemiptera > Cicadidae > Magicicada > Magicicada septendecula. Next base: position 825,034,619 of record CM068367.1, read on the forward strand.
TTTATACTGACGTTTGTGGTCCTATGAAAGTAGAGTCTCTCGGTAGAAAGTTATATTTCGTTTCTTTTAAAGACGATTTTTCAAGTTATAGAGAAAATCATTTTATTCGAGAAAAATCTGAAGTAATAGAAAAACTAAAATCATTTTGTATCGGGGTTGAGAATCAATTTGCAACAAATATTAAAGAAATTCATTTTGATGGTGGTAAAGAATACGATAATAAAGCTGTGATCTCTTTTTTAAATAGTAAAGTTATAAAATATTCGATTCCATATACGCCCGAACAAAATTCAATTGCAGAGCGCGATAACCGAATCATTGTAGAGGCTGCTCGATCAATGTTATATTCAAATTCAAACTTACCTCTATTCTTATGGGCAGAAGCAATGAATACTGCTGTACATGTAATTAATAGAACAGGCACAACAAAACAAAATAATAAAACTCCTTATGAGTTATGTAATGGAAAAACAGCTACTGTTGATAGATTTAAAATATTTGGAACCATGTGTTATGTACATATATCAAAAGAAAAGCGTATGAAACTTGATAAAAAATCGATGAGGGGTTATCTGGTCGGATACCATGAGGAATGTAAAGGTTATCGTGTATATGTTCCGGAAGTGCGAGATGTCATTATAAGTAGAGATGTACTTTTTAAACCTGAAAGAGTATTAGCTGATTCAATTATTTTGAATTCTTTGAACAATAATAATAAAGAAACTGAAGAAAATGAAATTATAACTCCTAAAAATAATGAACTTTTACTTAAAAATGAATCAAATGAGTTTGAAGAAAGAGAACCTTTACAATCTTCAAATAGCGATAACAATCAAACTGGACGACAATTGCGCGATAGAACAAAATTAAAACCTACAGAATATTATGGATGTCCGATCACGTTTATTGCTGAAAAGTTACCATCTAATTATAACGAAGCAATTACAAGTAAAGAAAAATATAGTTGGCAAGCTGCAATGCAGGACAAAATGAACTCTTTGTATGAAAATAAGACATGGGTATTAGTGGAAAAGCCAAAAGATAAAAAGGTGATTAACAAACGTTGGGTTTTTGTGAAGAAGCTCAATCCAGATGGTACAGAACGTTATAAAGCGCGGTTGGTTATTAAAGGTTATTCGCAACAGAAATATATAGATTATAAAGAAACTTTTAGTCCTGTTGTTCGCTTTGATACAATAAGATTGATACTTAGTATTTCTGCTCGTGAAAATTTACATATCGGTAAATTTGATATAAAAACGGCTTTTTTATACGGTGACTTAAAGGAAGATATATATATATGAAACAACCTGAAGGTTTTGATGATGGAAGCTCACGCGTATGTAAATTAATGAAAAGTTTATACGGCTTAAAACAAGCACCAAGATGCTGGACTGAGCACTTCACTAATTTTCTTGTAAATTCAGATTTTTGTCAAAGTACGGGTGACCCATGTTTATACATATATAACAAAAATAATAATAAGATCTTGTTAGCAATTTATGTTGATGATGGACTTATTGCAGCTTCAAATGAAAGTTTGATTGATAAATTGTTGAATGATTTGAGTAAAAAATTTAAAATTACTAGTACTAAAGAAGTTACTAATTATCTTGGAATGGAAATTTGTAGATTGAATGATGGGTCTGTTTTCATTCATCAAAGTACTTATATTAACAAAATCTTAGAAAAGTTTAATATGTCAGAAGCTAATATTGTATCTACGCCAATTGATTGTAATCATTTTAACATTCATGTTTCGTAATGGTATCCGAGTCACTTTTATATTATAGTAAATGATTACCTTGTATGGGGTCCGCCGTGTGACTTCTCGAACTTGTTTAACGTTACGCGTTTCAAGGCGTATGCGTCCCTCATCATCAGACGTTTAAAAAATGTAAAGTACCGTTTACCAAATGGTAAAAGCTTAAGAGCATGATAATGTCTTTCAGCCGCCAGCTAAACGCAACATTATTATGGTTACTGACTGACTGATTGGTTACATACCTATCTACAGCTATGCAGTGTTGTTTGCTTGTTAGGTCTTTAATCTGCGACGGACGTTAGCACGTTAGCGGTCGCGGTTTTAGTTAACGATTCCCGGCTGGTAAATGATGACGTCATGCAGCGTGATGCGTTACAGAAATTTCCAAATGATGGCCAGCCATAAGACATTATCATGTCAAAACCAAAAACACACATATCACACAAAACTGCGTTTGTCAAGAAATAAAATTGCAGAAACAAGCATATTATGTGCACGTGTTGTAGGGTGCGCACCCGTTCAGGTATTGTCTGCTACTGATTGGAACTCGTTGAGCAGTCTCAAAGCAGTATCATACAGGCGGTTAGATACAAAGTTCAATTGTTCATTCAGAACAAAATCGCGACTGCTATCATTATTATATGCATTATAAATTTCCAGCTCCTCCAAGGCATTCATAAATCGGGCCTTGTTGCATATATGCAAAGGCATTAGATTAGACTTAAAATCTGTATAATTGTGATTGTGTTGGGTCAGATGACGAGTGTAATTAGATTTTATATAATTATAATTATGTGTCTTTTTTGGTAAGTGTTCACGGAAGCGTTTGTAAAAACCTCTTCCGGTCTGACCTATATAGAAACTGTTACAATCATTACAAACCAGTTTATAAATGCCTGTTTTTTTCTTCAATGGGTAAGGGCAGTTTATGTCTAAGTATATTAATCAGTTTATTATTGGTTCTAAAAGACAGTATAACCAATATTGTTCATCACTGAAGACAACATTTTTGGCATGACGTATGTGTATTTCGCAGATATAAATTTTTTCTGTGTTTTATTAAGTGGACGGGGCTTAAGTTGAATGTTATTATGCTTCTTTAACAATTTATCAATGATGTGACTACTGTAACCATTGGAAACTGCAATAAACCTTATTGTATTTAGCTCAGCCTGGAAACCATTATTGTCAAGGGGGACTGTCAGCAATCTATGGATTAAACTATTATATGCTGCCATTTTTTGAGAATACGGGTGGTGGGAATCTGCTTGTATTGTATGGCTAGTGGCAGTAGGCTTCCTATAAATATTGAATTTCAATGAGTCCATTCGTCTAGTGAGGGTCAGGTCTAGAAAGTTAATTGTGTTATCATGCTCAGTCTCTAAAGTAAATTGAATATTATTGTTGATTTCATTTAAAAGATTTTTGAAGGAGTCAACTTGTCTCAAAGTTCCGTCAAAAATAATGAACGTGTCTCTCTACGTAACGTGAATAAAATTTTATCTTATTTGCGTATATGTTATTATTTAGTAGATGAGTATTTTCGTAGAAATTTAAGTATATGTCAGCCAATAGGCCTGAGAGGGGTGAGCCCATAGCTAGACCATCATCTTGGCTATAGAATAAACCATTAAATGTGAAATAATTTTGATTTAAAATGACTTTAAGCAAGTCAATCAACTCATCTATCATCTGTGCACTCATGGAAGCGTTAATTCGTAAATTGTCCTTCAGTAATTTTAGAGTTACATCGGTTGGAATATTTGTATATAAATCCACTATATCAAATGAAACCAATTTATAATTAGGTTTTAATTTAATGGTATTTATCTTATTAATGAAATCAGTATTATTTGTTAAGCTGTGATTATTCTTTAACTGTAGATTGTCTTTAATTAATTTTGCAAGAATTTTTGACGTTTTGAAACCAGGGGCTGTAGTAAAGTCTTATGGGTATGTGTGGTTTGTGGATTTTAGGCAGTCCCGTAAATATCGGAGCCTTCGCATTAATTGGCTTCAAATAACGACGTGTATTATCACTGAGCAAACTCGTACATTTGTTAATACATTGGTTAAGGTTTTTGATATATTTATCGGTAGGATCAGATTTTAATTGTCTAATATTATGGTTAGAGATAAAGTCGTGAACTTTGGCATTATAAGAATCAGTATCCATGATTACTAATGTATTCCCTTTATCTGCTTTAATAATACTAGCATTATTACTAGTTATTTTTGTTTTAATGTGCCTCAAAGTTTGTATTCACGGGAGAATCGTGGATGCATAAATAGATTATGTGGTAGGTTATCGTTAGATCTGATAGTTCTAGTGAATTTATTGTTTATCAATATGCGCGCCTCGTTCTGTACAATAGGATTCGGAATATAGTCTTAATAGTCGCCTCCGCCTCAACGAGCTCATAAATATGTTTGTTTTCCCCGGTTGGTGGGAGATTATAATTAAGTCCTTTATTAAGGAGCACCATTTCATTATCACTGAAGTTTATATTAGTTAAATTCATTGTTCTAGGATGGAATGTATGTTTGCAATTGATGTCAGTCTCTAGACGGTGTTTATTTTCTAAACTACGAAGTTTACATAATTGTTTGAAGCGTATACGGCATGAAATATTAGCTGTGTATCTAAATATATAATCAAAAACATTGTTGATAATGCTTGGATGATTGCTGTTGAGGATATGTAAATGTAATTTAAATAAACGAGTGTTAAGAATAGATTTTTTAATATATAATGCCTTAATTTCTTCTCTAATATACATCCGTTCAGCATATTGTTTGGTAATGTTTGCGGCCAAGTGTAGCCCAAGTGTAGCTCATTGGTCAATTGTTAAACGAATTTTACGTTATCTAAAAGGTACGATTGATTTTGGATTACTATATCGTAAGGATGGCAACTTTAAAGCTTATAGTGATGCTGATTATGCTAGCGATACAGTTACACGTAAATCAATTTCTGGCGTAGCTTGTATGTATGCAAATGCTGCAATTATTTGGCGAAGTAAGAAGCAACAATCTGTATCATTATCAACAACCGAGTCATAATTTGTAAGTGCAACATTAGCAACAACTGAAATAATGTGGTTAAAGAAGCTATTTAATGAATGCGATTGTAAGACTGATAAATATGATTTATATATAGATAATACGAGTGCATTAAAACTTATAAGTAATCCTGAATTCCATCAAAGGACAAAACATATTGATGTGAAATATAATTATGTACGTGATTGTTTTCAAAATGGAGAAATTGATGTAGGCCTACATTATGTTAAAAGTGATGAACAAGTCGCTGATATACTTACGAAAGCTTTGTCAAAACCAAAATTTGTTTATTTAAGATCTAAACTTGGACTTAAGAGTAAAAATGAATTTTTTTAAAATTAATATGATTGTGAGAATGTAGAGTTTTAGGGAGGGTGTTGAGAATATACTGGAAAACTTTACATTCATTTTTTAAGTAAGTGTACCTGTCATTGTAGAAGTGAAAGTCTGTATTGTGCGGTGGGAGGTCTAGCTGCCTGGGCGGGGCTTCAACCCGCACACATGCGCGTTTACTGTGAGAGTCTAGAAAAGTAATGTTCTCGAAGTTTTAAATAAAAGGAAAGATCTGGAAGCTGTTTTTCTATATAAATAGAGATGCCCTCGACAAGTTCAGTTCAGTTTTAAATGTGCTCTTGTAATGTGTATTCCGTGTGTCCGTTTTATGTATACTTGCTACTAAACTGTTCCTTCAATAAAGCGTGTGTTTGCTCCTGTACTTAAATTATTCATTATTTTTACCCATACCTCAACAATTTAAATTAATATATAAGACTTTGTATCATATTTACTGTTTTTTCATTTCAGAACTCAGACGGGGTCCGTGAAATTTGTAATTTTTTGGGAGGGTGTCCGCGGACAGAAAAGTTTGAGAACCATTGCTCTAGAGTATTTATTAGAGAGCTACTGTTGAAAGAACCACAGTATTCTACAAACTACGGCTTGCCAAATGATACTGCGTTTCGCGGTTTATTTTAGTAACTTCATCAATGTAATAACATACCTAGATGTTTACACACTACACTGTGTACCACGTTACTGTTAGCAGCTGAAAAAGCTACAATGAAAACTTATAGTTCATACGTCGTAGACGAAACAAAAATGTTGTGGTAATGCTTTAAGCGACAATGGTAATGGTGTCCGAACACTGCGGTGAAAGTTGTACATACCAGAACGCGGTCAATAAGCAATTAATATTACGATTACACTCTGACAGCGGTGACGTCATGGCGAGATTTACTTCTTCACAAACAAAAGTAGAAACTTTTCTTCAAACCTCAGTTTTGAGTACAGCTAGTCTGTTGTTATAAAAATCCGAAATTTCTCTCCTTGGGAAGACGTAACGATTTATTTGAGTAAAGTTATTGGTTTATAGATAAATACTTGAAATATTAGTAAATTGCATTGTCATTTGCGTAGTTAATGTTTGGCAATACACGGCGACGGCGTGTGACATTCTTTGTGTGGGCATACAAAACAGCGTAAAACTAAATACGATTACACACTGAAGTATGTTAATTTTAATATCATTCCTTTTTTCTAATAATTTTTTTGTCCCCGGAGATTCTGTACGCTAGAAACAGTCGTTAAAATGACGAAACAAACGCTAGAAACAGTCGTAAGCCGTTAAAATGACGAAGTAGTCCGATATTACTTGGAAGCTAAGCCAAGTCGTTCCTGCACTCTGATTCCTCAGTGACTTGTCGAGTTGTTAACATTTATGAAGAAAATTTTTTAATATTTTCCGTATATAAAATTAGTCCTTACTAAATTATTACTTACATTATTGGTGATAATGTTTAACTGTTCACGTACAGCGAGTGATAGGCCAGAATAGCTATGCTGAATTAGTAACATAAAATAATTTACGTTTCGTTTGATTTTAGTTTCGCACTTTCACGGTAATAACTATTTCGCTTACTATAAAAACTGGTTTAAATTGAAAAACAATATTTATATGTACGTAATGAGAACTGATAGTTAACTGGTTGGTGTCATACTCAAACTAAATTAAGCCTCAAACTTGTTAAGATAGTATACCAAAATGATTTCAATAATTATTTCTTGATTCGCCACTAAAACTGTTTTCCGGAATCGTTTCAGCAGCCACCCGGTTTTTATGCCAACACTTCTCCCCCTGCTTATCATCACTAACCGACCTACAGAGAAAAATACTTGTCTATAATTCCTGGCCACGCCACTGTTGGCAAAACATCTAGAGCGAAACTGGTATCGCCTAATTCCATACTGGATTTGAACATGCGCTCGTGGTGTGTGTACTGCTGAATGACCGGCACTGTTATGTCTCTTGTTTTCTTAATCAGTGTTTACTTAGTTGCATCTAAACTTACGCATTCTTCTTGCAGTACTGAAGTGTCGATCCAAAATACAATAGTTTTTGAAATCCGGAAAAAGCCGGTGAAAATGTTTTGAAATTTTTTAACACAATGTACCATCTAATTTAGATAATCTCTTTGTTGTATTTTTACAATTTTTTTTTATTGTATGACCCAAATTCACTTCAAACAAAATGCGATAAGTTCATTTATTTTGGAATTAAGACTTGTTGTTACGGGTAAGAACTGAATAAAAGTGTAGGCCTACCCACTTCTCACCTTAACAGTTAACCATAATATTCTATGGATCGTTGTACTGAAACTTACTGGAAACACTATTTGTTAGTGTCCTGCTCTATTTCTTCACTAGTATCAACACGTGTTTTGGCCTTTATATAGGCTTAATCTCCGTGTAGCTGAAATTGCGTACAATAAAAACAGTGTTTGCTACTGGTAGGGATTTTCCAAAGAGGTAAGAGGTACTGAGGGTTCACTTGTTTGTCGACCGTGTCCCGTAATTTGACATTCTATAATAATTTAATTGCCGTAAAATACACGTTCAATCTGAATATATTTTGCGTTTAAATTACAATATACTGTGGGATACGTCACGCTTGCACGCTATTCCAGTTATCTGTTTACGAGACTGTTAGCTTAATTGTGAGAAAGTGTAGTGGTTTTTAGACAGCGATTTTATTGTGGACCGCCCCCCCCCCCACACACACACACAGTGTGCTAACTACGCATTTACCGGAAATGGCAATCCATTTACATTTTACGATGCATCAGACATTGATCGTTATATATGCAAAATACACGGAAATTATAGTATAAGATAATTTGATATTAAGGAAATAATAATTCCGTTTGTCTTTCAGTCGACCTTCTGAATAATGTTAGTCTCAACACTTCTATACTTTAGGCCTAAAAACTACTGAATATTAAAAAAATAATAATTTGTTTGTTTAATTTGATGCTTCGGGCCATTGACGGTCTGTGAAACTACATTATAAGTCCATGTGATCTTATAATTACACAGGTACACACTCCACATACTGAGTTTGTAACAACGGGTCGGGATCCACATGCACCACCTACAACAACAAGAAAACACACAACACACATCAATGGAAAAATTATGTTTCATGCCGGGACTGAAACGTTTATTTAATACACTTTCTGGACTACTGGAAATATTATAATTTATTAATATTGTATTGGTACATATCTTCACCTAACAATAATGAAGAAAACATGACAAGATAAATTATTTAATCATTAACACTAGAATAAAAAGGGATGAATCAGAGATTAAAGAATGGGTGACTCAAAATAATAACACGATCAGACATATCAAGGTAGTCAGAAGTAACCTCTAATAATAAAGAAGTAACAAACAAACAAACCAAAATGTTAAATACAGTAAAATATGGCGATTTAACCTGAATAGCCCAATAGATGGTAAGTGAGAAAGTAGAACCAGCCCCATAAACCAAGAATAACATAAATAATGACAACTGTAAGTGAACTAGAACTAGCCACCACACTACCACAAGAGTGTAGAAATAAAAAGAATAATAATGAACAAAGAATTAGCATGGAAGTGTGAAGATATAATCAGCCACAACACCAAGGAAGTGACATGTAAACTATGGCAAAATAAAGTGAACCCAGAAAGAATACAAAACTAATGTTAAACCAATGAAAAAGACTAACTAATGAAAATTGTATATGATAATAATAATTGTAAAAACAGACAAGTTAGAAATATTAATTGTTAAGGACTTAAGATATAGAAGGGTACACTAACCCAAACAAATAGAGTAAACTAGGACAAATCACATTAGCACGACACAAACATATCATGTATAGTCAAACCACACAGAGTGAGAGATTATAAATTGTAAGGAGGATGAACATTTTAAAATAAATGTAAGAAAGAGAATTTTGAATAAGCAATACACTAATCTTTACCCACCAGTAACACTAAAACAAGATTGAGTGCAAGGTGTTAGTGTTAATACCCCAAAGTGAGAATAAACCCCATTAAAAAGTGATAAACACTGATAAAACAGTAATCAAAGTTTATAAGTGCATAAACTAAGTTATAAGTTATAAGTGAGTGAGATCTAATAATGGCCAAACACAGGAAGGACTGTGATAGTTGAAAGGCCAATATGAGTGGACACCCAAAATGTAACTAAGTAAACTAATAGTATTAAAATTAAGTTAGCATTAGTGATAACTGATTATCATGGTTTTAAATGTGTGTCGATTAATGTAATAAGTGACAATTAAGATTATTAGGAAAGTAAGAAAGATAGACTATCAGTGTGTCAATTCACCATATAGAAAATGTCTGTAATATTGAAGGATAAAAACAATGAATAATCATTATAAGATTTAGTAAGACATAGTGCAATAGTATTAGGTAACATAGTTAATGACATAGTGTCAGATAAGTTTAGTAATAAGGATTTTCTATAATAATCAAAATAATTAATCAATGTTTATATGTTTGTTTTCTTTTGATAATACTATAAAATAATTATTACCCACTGAAGAGTATGAGTGGATAATAAAAGGTAAATAAGTATGTTTAAATGAATAACAATTATGTCTCAAATAATTATGTTTTAATGAGTAAGATTTATGTTTCAAAAGAATTATGTTTTAATGAATAAAAATTATATCTATGGGAATTGTTAAAACCATAAGATGCTATGTTATATGATGTAATAAATAAGATTTTAAAACCAACAAAAACCAGTAAACAAGAAACAAAATAAATACATTCAGATAAATGACACTAAAAGGGAGTTATGACAGTAGACAAATTAATATATGAAAACAATAAAATCACACACAATTACAAGAACAGACATAAACATTGAGCAAATAAACAGAATCATGTATTAAAACAATCAGGACCCATACAAGGGGAAAATAAAATGTAATCTCAGTAATTAAAGAAAAATAGTCAATTGCTGTTTAAGCCTAGGCAAATTCCCAACTGTCAAACTACAAAAGACTTCAATTTTTAGAATTAAACACTGACATTAGTAAGACTAAGCCACACAAACTATGAAATACAATTAGACAATCATGTTAAGGCAGAAATATTATGATAATAATGTAAATTAAGAAAACAGTATAATTAAATAAAATCAACAAAACTGTCAAAATGTTGATACCTAAGTAAACACTATAGTATTGGATGTCAAATTAATCCTTGAGCCAAAATATGAACAGTGGTAATAATATTTACTACTAAAAGGGGAGTACTGAAGATTAATTTTATTTAGAAGATCTGTGACCATTTTAAATAAAAATTCAAATATCCTAACAATGATCTCAAGCCAATTTCAGCCAATCAAAAATTTTGAGTTACCATGACAACAACCGAGTATTGACTAATTTTCAGTTAGGAACAAAAAATCTGTAGTGACGCTTAACTGGAGAGACGCCACGCCGTGAAGGGCCCAAATTTTTAACTCTAAAACAGTATAAGTGCCCATAATTTGATGAAGAAGGACCAGAACAACTGACGAGAGGACATTCCAACCAAACTACACCAAGGACCAGCTCGGAATTAATCCAGATGACCGGAAAATATATGGAATTCGACCAGAAGAAGATGTCAACCATTCCCGAAGCCCAAGACTGAAGAAAGAAGAATCGACATCAACCCATTACACCACTTGGACGACTGACAATACATCTCTTATCTACTAACGTTGAGTATTGCTGAATTTATTGATTTATAAAAAACAAATTCTCTTTCAAAAATTATAACTAAATAATAAAACTCTCACTATCACTGAAGGTATTTTTCAAGGATTGATAAAATAAAAAAGTAACTTTGTAAACACTGAATAACCAAATGATAACCTATGTATACACCAACAACACTGTCACACTTCAACACCACAATATTTAATTTATAGTAAACCTTGTTTAATTTTAATGATCACGAACTTTAAATGATATGTTCTAATTTTGTTATCTTGTTATATAAACCTCTGTTTCGTACTTAAAAGAACTCTCTAGGCAGATTTATTTTGTAAAATAATAACCACGCTGTCTTGCGTTTAATATAAACATTGTACTGCCAACCTAGCGATCCGCTGAGTGAACGAATATATTGCCGAGGCTAAAATCATTGTATAAATTATTAATTGTATGAAGCGTTAACAAAAACTAACCAGTTAAAAGCCTAATAAAAAAGTGTGTACCGATAACAAACTGTCCAGCATTTATTTGTAAAGAATATTATGTATGTTTTGTTTACTAGCAGTGGGTCAACATAACCAACATTATCTCAAGTTGGCAACACGTTTCCCCCACTCAAACGAGAATCAGTAACAAGCCAGGCGGCGAACGATTCGAATTTACAAAAGTGCAATATCAAACTATACAGGTAAAAACTTTTAATTGTTTTCACGAAAAACAATTTGGCGCCTATCCGGAATTACGAAAGAGTGAGAAGGGACAGGTAAGGCACGCAGGCTACCAGGCGCTTCCGACGACTCTATTTACGTTCGACAAAACTTAACATTTTTATTCACAATAAAACTTTAGTAAAGAACGACACCATTTGTACCAGGAGGAATATTACAAAGTGGCGCACCAACTATTGAGGCTAGAGTTACGACAGAATATCTAGCGGCAGGTACGACAGCAGGTAAACAAGATGAAGAGGGCATCATCATTAAGGCGAACGAAGGAGGCCGAAAAGGAAGTTCGAGCGGAAGAGAAGGAAGTGACTTCGGTAGAAGACGCCGAACAAATGTTACCTCCCACGGAACCAGTCAAACCCGTGCAGCCAGAGAATCAACCGGAGAAACCCGCACGACCAGAGGACGGGAGTTTACTGGAAATGATGAGAATAATGATGGAAGAAACCTTGAACAAAAATATGACATCATTAAAGGGAGAATTAAATAAAACGAACGAAAAAATAGACAAGAACAGCCAGCAAATGGCCGAAAATAATAAGACCATGGAAGAAAAAAATAGACAAGAACAGTAAGACCATGGAAGAAAGAATAGACAAGAGCAGTAAGACCATGGAAGAAAAAATGGACGAACTGAAGCAAGACAGGCAGAAAAATATGGAGGTCTTAAACGAGAAGATAGCTGAGAATAATGAACGGATTAATAAGAAGATCGAGGTGGAGATGTCCGAGATACACGGGAAATGGGAAGATACGAACCGTGAAATACAACAAACAAAGGAAGACTTCAGAGAACGGATGACCAACCTGGAAGAAGACAGCCAGATCCGAATAGAGTCGATTAAAAACTGCAACCGACCAAAATATAAAACAGGTACGGACAGATTTTGGAGAGAAGTGCCGGGAGATCGACACGGCCGTAAGCGAGGTTCGTGGACAAGGCCAGCAAAACAAAAATAAAATTGAGGAAATCCAGCAACGGGAGATTGCTAAAATCAGGGAGGAGTTAGAAATAATTAATAACAGACCGCCAATAATGACGCAGTACCAACACATGGACAACCGGGAAATGATCAACTTTAAGCAATACCGGCGAAACCCAATGGAGTTTTTAGAAAGAGTAGACGAGCAGCTGGCCAAAACTCGGGAGAACAGGTGGACCATTATCCGAGGCTACTTAGACGAGTATTTTCGAGATATCAACGATAATTGGTGGACGGCCACAAGACACGACCTCACGAATTATGAACAATTCAAAGATGTATTCAAAAGGAAATACTGGTCGGAGGCAACACAGAACATCGTGCGGGACAGTATATGTTTCGGCAGATACGACGCCACCAGAGGGACAACTTTTACTGCATATTTCCTCGGTAAAGTATGCCTAGCAAGGAACCTGGAACCGAAAATCCCAGAAGAAAGTTTGGTGACGAAACTTGCTTTTCATTACGAGGAAGGTGTCTCTAGAGTGCGGCTAGGTAGCCAAATCAAAACTATACAATCCATGGCAGCCCTGCTGGAAGATTACGAGAGAGAACGTTATTATCGTAGGAGCCGACAGCGGGACGACAGGGGTGAAAACAAAAATTTTAACAACGGTTACCAGAATAATAACAACAATTACCGGTATAATTATAATAACCGTAACCAGGTGAATAACCCGCCTAACGAGCCGCAGAATAGACATAACAATAATCCGGCTAGCCAACAAAATAACAGTTATAACAATAATAATAGGCCAAACAATCAATACAACCGGCCAAATAATACGCATCAACCATATAAGCCAAATAACGCCAATTACAACCGGCCAAATTACAATAACAACCCGAGTGACAATAGAAATCGCAATAATAACGATCGTAACTATCGTCAAGTGCATTACGTGAGGGCTGAAAGTGACGGGAGAAATAGGTCGTACTATCAGGGACGACGAAGTGCCGACCGGAATGCATATGGACACCGGTACAGCAATCATAATTACGGACGTGACACCAGAACCAACACGGGCCGAAGTCGAAGCCAAGAAGTGTACAGCGTGACCGGTACGAAGAGGATCACAAACAGCCTGAACCCCGGCCGTCAACGAGCGGAAGTCCGCCAACAAATCAACAAGATGATCGTAACAATCAGTCCGAGATGACGTTAAACTAGGAGCGGCAGTGAAAAAACTACTTGTACCCTCACTGAACCATTCTATTGGGTTAAATCGCATCGTTACACAAACCAACGGCGAACGCACAATTACAATAGTGCGAAATAATTATCTGAAAAATATTGTAGAGGAATTGCTCGAAGAAGGTAACAACCAATCTGATAGTAAACATAACGAAATTGCTTATATTTCAACGCAAGTTAAAATATGATGTTAAAAACTTTTAATTGTATAATGCCTAATTTCAAAAAAAAAAAATTTTAAATAAAATAAAAAATATAAATATATATAGAATCAAATAAATTTTCTTTTAGTTAAGTTAAATGTCATTTGGACGTTGTGGCAAGTGATGTATGAGTTAGTTGTAGGGGTGGCGAACAAAAAAAAAAGGTGTAGGCATCCGCTGTCGCCTACGCAAGCCTAATTGACACGCCATAAATCTAGTGTAACGAGTGGCCACATGTTAGATGGACAAGGTTATTGTGATGGGTATCTCTGGAAATGACGCTAGTGGTTAATAGTTTACAATCCGATGAAAGGCACGAGGGAGTGAATAAACTCATCAAATGAGAAATGTTTCGTCCGGACAAAGGATGGAGGTTACACGACACGACAACAACAGACAGAAGACAATGAAGGGTGTTCCTTGACTGAGACGCGTAAACAGAGGATAAGCCTAAACAATACTCAAATACCAGGAAAGAAATCGTACCCGAGGAACGAAGGAACTAAAAGGATGGGTTTTGTTGAGAACCAGACAAAAAAAGGAAATACTTACGGAGAGAGTTGGCGAGGCCTTTATACAATAAAAGATAATACCATAGGCGCAACTAATTGGACAGGCAGATGTTGGAAGAGAAATCGAAGGGTTGTCCTTTGTGAAGAATAAGAAATACGACAACTAGATTTATTACTATAGTATTCGGAATTGCCGTTGACCGAAGGGTAAAGTATCCAGGAGAGGAGTTTGGGGGGAAAGCGGTAGGCCTATCAGAACTTACTTTGGAAAAAGTAGGTGGTTTCTGGGGTAGGTTGTACAGAAAGGAACCAATTAGGAAACGGCATTGCCGAAAACCATAAGTCTAGTGGGGAAAATCCTCATGTTTGATATAGGCAAGCGACAGAGACGCGAAAGAGGAGTCTTTATTAAATTTTCGAGAGTATCGGAAGTAAGAGACGGAACGAAAGTGTTACGGAGTTCGTAAAAAACGACTTAGAAAAATATCGCTATGATATGAACTGTATGACATTTGCGAACCTAGCGTTCGAGTTTGAGATCATATAATAGTAAACGGTAGTGATACGTGATATAACGGCGGTACTCAAATGCTAAGAATGTTGTACAATAATTAGTCATGAACAAATATCAGTAATTTACCGACAAGTGTATCGGTTAACAACATAAACCGAGTGTAATATACGTCTTTAACAATACCACGAGTAGATTTAATGACACCGTTACAAAATGTCAGTGAATAACTGAAGTTATCGCAATAATAATTTAGACTCGAAATAAAGCCGATCCGAACACGCGTTGTGAAAAGTGCCACTCGAGATTCATCAGATGACTAATCTTCAAAAAACTCCAATGCTGATTAAGGAGCATCGCTTTCTACACTGGTGACCTCTACAAGAATTGGATAATCGTACCTCAAGTAAATTTTATATGTACTAATTAAATGTTACACCCACTGTCTGTTCACTAAAAGAACTCACGAAAGAAATTAATTTAAAGTAATAATTTAGAGACTTGATCTTAAGTAAGGTCATATTGAACCATTAGAGAAATCGTAGAGAATCTAATATTAATAAAATATCTATATCAGATTTCACAATCGTTTGATTTAAATGAATCCGTTTATATATAAATTTTGTACTAAACTTAAGTTGATCAATTATAAACAAAAAAAAAACAATGAATTATAGTAATAAGTAAATTCGTAAAGATTGAAGAAGTATTAACTTTGTTAAATGTGCTATTTGTTAATTTTATCTATTTATTAATATTTATAGCAAGAATTAAGTGTACCAGGAAATATGATATAATGATGTTTAGTTAATAAATTAACTAATAGAGAGTAATGAAGAATACATTTTACTGAATTTTACCCTGAGATATATCAAAACAGTAGTAGTATTATTATATAAGACGCACACGACGTCGGGCAATCTAAGTTAAAGTTATTTGACGCTGCAACTTTTGTGGTATAATTCAAATCGTTATATTTGGCACCACAAAACATGCGAGACATAAATAATTAAAATAAATGCAAATAAATTAAAATATGTAAATCAACTCATGCTAATAAAATAAGCAGCATAAAATATCTTTATATTTGGCGCTCCAGAACGCTAAGCGCAGTATTATTATTATATTTGGCGTTCACCGCTGGGCGTAAACGGATACAACTCGTATAGTATTATAATTGTTTTTACGAAAAACAATTTGGCGCCTATCCGGAATTACGAAAGAGTGAGAAGGGACAGGTAAGGCACACAGGCTACCAGACGCTTCCGACGACTCTATTTACATTCGACAAAACTTAACATTTTTATTCACAATAAAACTTTAGTAAAGAACGACACCATTTGTACCAGGAGGAATATTACAATATATCCTCCTACAACGATCCCGTTTTAATGTTGTACGTATATATACAGAAAGTTACTTATGAAAAAATTCATTTGTTGCCATCTACTATGATGTTCTACATTTATAATAATTATTTTAGTTATCATATAGCCTACATGCTGTACAATATGCAGGAACACAAAAAAATCGAAAATCTGTACAAGTATACTACAAATGACCTCGGAAGCGATTGGTTTAAATCACGATACGACGAAGGAAATGAATAAATTTAAATTATCAAATAAAAAATCTTTTTTAATGTAATTTAAACTGGAAGCTATATTGTTATTCAGGTAAGGTGTGTATGTGTGTTTTGCTAACAAACTTCAACAGTTTCTTCGGAAGAAATACCAATGATGTACGAGGCCGAAGTTTCACTAGAAACAAACGCTACACACTAAAACTTTTAAGGTCAAACGTCACGTCATGTCCATTAGATTAGACACAGAAAATCAGACAACTGGAAAACGTTTGTTTATTGGCGTGTAGCCTGCTTCACAAACGGTTTTCTTAAAAACTGAGTAATTACACTGTTTCCAGTCACACGTAGAAATCATATGAAAGTTTTTTCTACAAAAAGATAAAAGTATCATCCAGCAGCCCGAGTTAATACCGAAATGGAACTTGTATTGAAGTATCATCCAGCAGCCCGAGTTATGGAGCTTGTATTGAAGTATCATCCAGCAGCCCGAGTTATGGAACTTGTATTGAAGTATCATCCAGCAGCCCGAGTTATGGAACCGTTGGAAATATGTATGTGAAATGAAAAATGAATAATGGCAGTTGGTTTTTGACTTGCTGTATCTACGTTAATTCAAACTTACTGTGTCATCTGTACCAGCGGGCGGCAAACATTTTTGTAAGGAGGACAGGATACTTTTTGGCTTAGTGGAGCAATCAAAATTAAAATCAGTTTGGTGAAACTGTCTACGTGATTACAAATAACGGTAAGTTATTTTACTTTGTACAAAACGTTTCACTTTGAAATTTTTCATTATGTAATTTATCTATAAAATTTGACTAAAAAGTGTGAAATAAAAAAAAGTAAAAAAAATAAAAGAAAACGCTTTTATTTAAAATTAACAAAATGATCAATGTACTAAAAAAGATAAAATAATTTATCTTATACCAAATACATTAACAACAAATGAAAATAACGTTTATTAATCAAAAATTCTTGTAACATTAAGTATCACTGATAATAAAAGCATGGGCGCCTATGGAGTGATATTATACCGTGTTTAAATCAATCTTCAATAAAAAAGATCTATAACTGATACTATTTGTTCTACATTTACTATCACTGATAATAAAAGCATGTGCGCCTTCATTTAGATAATGTGATCTTAAACATGAATTCGAAAATATAATTAATCAATATCAAAATGAATTTTGTATCTCAAAAATATTATAAAAACTACTTGTTTATATTCAGTGCATTGTGTATTTTTTTTATTTAAAAATATAATCCTTGACAATCCTAATTTCAACGTCCCCTCTTAATAATAGTTTGTAATGTGAAGTATAATGTTATAACTTGATTCAATGGAAAGGAATCTTCAAATATCTTCTATTTTTTCAAATTTAGTTACACTATGATTCTCTTTATAGAATGTAAATTTTGGAATTGCGCACGATTGTACTTGTAAGACAAATGTACACATTATATGCATACTCTGACAAATTTAATTCCTCAATAATCAAATAAATGTAGATCATCTTTTTTATTGAAGATTGATTTAAACATGGTATAATATCATTCCTTAGGCGCCCACGCTTTTATTATCAGTGATACTTAATGTTACAAAAATTTTTGATTAATAAACGTTATTTTCATTTGTTGTTAATGTATTTGGTATAAGATAAATTATTTTATCCTTTTTAGTACATTGATCATTTTGTTAATTTTAAATAAAAGCGTTTTTTTTAACATTATTTTTACTTTTTTTTATTACGCTAATTGTAGCCAAGTATGAAGGGATATATATTATTTTGTATCACTGGGACATTGTACGTCGAGAGTATTTGCTTCAGCCTCTGCTTAAATATGAAACCTTGTTAATTATGTCAAGTCTCTCGTAACAACTGACAGAGCTTGTTACCTTGCGCTTAATCCACGTACTCAGTTGAATGTTCCATTTAAATTACTCCAGACCACCAGAGACGAATAATGAATTATAATTGTACTAATCACACGTTCAATGATTCGCCATCATCACCGTTATATGGTAGGTACCAGACAACACCGCCGTCTGTATCTTCAAGCTTGAGTATCTCTTCGTACCGCACACCACGTTATGTCATCCAAACTTCATCGTCTCTTCTTCTCCCTATCTTGCTCTCTCCTTCCACTTTCCCCTGAAGAGTTGTTAGTAGTTCAGTAGTTCTCGGGCAATGCCCAATCCAGTTTCCATTCGCCTCTTTACAGTTCTTACTTTCTAGAACTCTTTGAATATTACTTACTTTTTTCACCTACCTTAAGCCTTCCACCTACCTCTACATCCAAATCCACATATCCAGCGACTCAGTCGTACCTCTCTCTCCCTTTCCCTCAATGACAATGTTTCTGACTCGTAAATTTTATGTCTCTGAAACTCCATAGTGAATGAGAAAGACGGTTAGGTTTAAAAGGAATGCACACACACAACACTGAAACACAAGGAATTTGGTAGAAAAATATGTAACTGTCCAGATGGAGGTGACAGGGCTCAGAGGGTGGGGAAGGGACATTTGAATTATAGATTGTTGTGTGTGAGCAGGGTAGGGTGGGGTGGGGGTGAAGGGTTGGTTTTCATGTCTGTTTGTTCATTTCCGATCTGACGATGAGCTGTGAAGCTTGAAAGCGCTAATCGGAATAATTTTTATATAGTGGTGTGTAACAGTGATAATTCTGCTTGAGAATATAAGTTGTTTAAAATTTCAGAAGTAACAGCTGATCGATCTGGTGGGATCTGGACACCGTTGTCGTTTTATAATGTTGACTTTTACGTCTTCCTTTAACAGTTTTCTCGTACCATTACATTTCACTAACTGTTTCTAAAATAAAAGCTTGAAAATTTTAAACTTCAGTGGATTCGTCCCAGTATAGTAAATCGTCTATAAAATAGCATTTACTGTTCTTCTTACGCTAAACAAGGCAGTAATCTGTTAACAACGTTGCGAGTGAGTCAAATGTTTGGCGCCATCGGTTCACGTCACCACAGAGAGTACAGTGCCTCTCACAGTGTAACACGTTCGTTTACTCTACTAATCGTTCTTCCATTTTAATTATACAAACACACTTTCTCGATTTTCATTCAGTTATGTTTGCACTTTCAAAAACAAATACAGGTATTAACACATTTAAAAGTGTATTAACAGAACCATGCTCACGACTTTCCTATCACCTGGGCGTCTCGGGACCAATTTGGTACGCTACGAAGCAACGAAACGGTGATGAATAACGGAGACCAGACACTAGACGTCGCGTAGGCGTCCTCACATGTGATGTGTATACACGTGTACATAAAGACCTTGGATACTTTGTGTTGTATCACATACAGAGAGGTACGCCGGTGGGCGATTGTGTTGATGATCCGATTATAACTAGAAGCCAGACTTTTGTAATGAATTTTTCTTATTTAAATAGTTATGTTAATTACTGGACGAAGGAGTGGAACAGTGGCGCTGCATGTGGCAGCTAGAAGGCTTACATTCCTACACGTTGTCACTACATCATTAATCAAAAATGAACAATAGCGTTATCGAGGACTAGCCTTGAGAATGCAGTGAGGATGTTGACAGTAAACACCTCAGTGCTAACACAAATTTCATTGACACAACGTTGAAGTAACCGACACCTTCGACATAAACTGTCTGTAAGACGCTGTTAGCAGAATTAATTTAGAGACCTAATTTTATTTATTATTTCCCGAACTGTACACATAATAATGTTTATGTATAGTTCAGTGGCGGCTGGTGGTTCCAAATTTTGGTAGTTGCAGTAGTTGTTGAGATGGTGGGGTAGAGGATGGGGAGGGGGTAAAACGACACATTAAACAGGGCGCAGACCAATATATCTGCATCATACGTAATGCTGTCGTATTGAAAAAATAGAAAGTTACTGTTTTCCCCCAAAAGAGAGCTGCTAATGATAATGGAATGATTCTATCAGTATGTCTAGCCTACCTATGCCAGATTCTATGTTCCCACGTACTCATGAATGCACTAACTGTGCAGTAATCAAATACTAAATATGCAGAGAAAAGAAAAAGGTAAACAGAATCGTGCTTTTTATACCTATAAAATAATACACTGATTTGAAAGCGATCCTTGTGTTTACGAGAAATAAAAAATAAAAACAGCAAATTTATATACAGGTTAGTTATTTTTAAATGACTTCTTTGAGCTATAAGAACAGATTTTCCCTGTATATAAACTCCAAAGCACATAAATTTAACTACATAAAATATTACTTGAAAACTCTACTCTAAAAGAGAAGTGAGTGGAGTACTGCCTGCTTTGATTTAAGAACAATAAGAAAAAATAAATCAGTACACAATATTAAATATTTCACAGATCTTTCAATTTTTAAAAGAATAACTTTATAACATAAATGTATCCTACCTTATTTAAAAAGGAAATCCATCCTCCTTTCTTTTTTTGTATCAAAACACTCTGTTACTCTTTGATTGAAGTCCGGAATATCCATTATTAATTGTCTCTGAATTGACAACATTGCTAGTGCTGATAATCTGTCTTCTGTCATGGTGTTTCTGAGGAATGTCTTAATTCTTTTGAGAGTAGAAAAACATCGCTCGGCCTCTGAAGTTGTCATTGGAATTGTAGTGATTATTTTTAAAAGTTTCATAGTTTCACTAAAAGTGTTCTCCAGGTTGTTTTCCATAAAAAAAACTCTAGTAATGTAACAGCACCATTAACTGATGCAAATTCGTTAGTACTGTAGATTGTTGTTAGTTCATAGCGAAGTTGCTTTGCGTTTAAAAAAGTGTAAATGTTGCGCAAACACTTTTCAGAATTTCATCAGGAAAATATTTTTGATAATGGGAAAACCGTTCACTTAAAAACAAAGAAGATACTTCAAGGTGCCCAGTGAAAGCAAACCTCTCTTTAGCCTGACATATTATTGTGTCACACACTTCCTTTGCTTCTGTCTTCAGCTGTGTTATGACAGATCTTTTCCTTTTGTTGGTGACAGTACTTGATGATCCAACAATTCCATAAATATTTTCATCAATCTTACTCCTGATATTAGTTATCGTTTCTTCAAAATTTGTGAAATACTTTGCAGCACTCATATGGTCAATATCTTTTCGTTGAAAATGGCCAAATAAAATGTCAACATGAGGCATGATTTCATGAAAAAGAGAAAGCCAGAATACAAAATCCTTACTTGTTAATGTTTTTACATAGCCGTTTGCTTGAGCGATTGTGTTTGCGTTTTTCACTTCCTCTTCTTTAAGAATCAGTTCCATACATTCTATTATTTGTTTTCTGTAGAGAAATACAGTATTAACACTACGTGACTGAAAGTTCCACCTGGTGGGAACTGATCGAGGTAATCTTCTTTTTACTATTTCATCCAACATTTTTGTACGCTGAGGACTGGTAGAGAAAAATGAACAAATCCCTTGTAAAGTTGAAAAAAAAAACACGAACACTTCTGTTTGCTGAAGCGGCATTCAGCATAATTAAGTTCAAACGATGAGCATGGCAATGCACGTATTCTGCATTTGGATAGGTATGTTTTACAATAGCTTGTACACCACCAGCGGACCCAGACATTACTGACGCTCCGTCATATGTTTGTGCAATTAATTTGTGGGAAGTTCCAAATAAGTTTGTCGAGACAGTTCATCTAACAAGCATGATGCAAGTGACTGAGCATCATGTTTAGGTGGAGCAATGAAATCCCAGAATCTTTCAACCGTTTACCTTTTATTATGTACCGATACACTATGACAATTTGAAAAACATTAGCAGCATCGCTGGTCTCGTCAGCAATTACAGCCAAATAATCCGCTTGTTTTATCTCACTCGTTATTTTTTCATGGCATATTTCTAACATTACATTTAAAAGTTTTTTGAATTGTTTTTGAGGTGCCCTTAAAATACAGTTGCTTTCTCTAAATGATTTTTCATAGCTGTGTCAAGCTCAGAACTGAAATCAATTAATCCTCAAAATACACCAGGATTTGATGAAGATTCAGTCTCATCATGACCCCGCAAAGCTAATTCAAAAGCTCCACAGAAGCGGATACAGTTTATTATTATATTTAAGACGTACCGATTATTTCGTACTCTTTCGTTGTGTAAAACAATGTTTCGTCTATATTCACTGTCCAGCTGCTGTGCTATATTAATTGTGCTGAAAAGAGCAAACTGTAAAGCATTCTTTATATGTACACTTGATGTCTGATGTTTTCTTATTCTTTCGGCAAGATGATTAATATATTTCATTCCGAATTTTGTCCAGGGGTCCTCTCCTCCAAACAATAAACACGCGAAACAAAATAAAGAATTTTTTTCGTCACAACCACATAACCAGTTAGTATTTTCGTAATATTCTATTTTAAATGCTCGATCAAATTGTCGACCGCCTGACTTTACAATTTGATTTATTGTTAAGGGAGGCATTGGTCGTCCTAGTCTTTTAATTTCAATTTTTTCCTCCACTGGTCTTTGCAGAAATGGAATTTCTAAAAGGTTCGTAACGTTATTCATTTTAAAATTAAAGAAACACGTTTAAAAGCACACAAAAGCACTAACTCCAAAAAGCACAAACACAAAAGCACACAGCAGCTCTTAACAAATAAAAAAATACTTGACACACAGTTAATTAATAACAGTTAATTGACACGTAATTATCACAATCACAGTTATACAAAATTTTATAATTTTACAAAATCACAAACTATAATTTTATAACCTCAAAATATAACCGTCCTAGTCTTTTAATTTCAATTTTTTCCTCCACTGGTCTTTGCAGAAATGGAATTTCTAAAAGGTTCGTAACGTTATTCATTTTAAAATTAAAGAAACACGTTTAAAAGCACACAAAAGCACTAACTCCAAAAAGCACAAACACAAAAGCACACAGCAGCTCTTAACAAATAAAAAAATACTTGACACACAGTTAATTAATAACAGTTAATTGACACGTAATTATCACAATCACAGTTATACAAAATTTTATAATTTTACAAAATCACAAACTATAATTTTATAACCTCAAAAGCGAGTACACGTTTACTTTGAACCAATGTAAACATTAAACCTGATACAACGTACTAGTCAAGAAGGCTGTGCTTACTTCATGACAAAATTAAAGATGCACTACAGCGCTGTTAGTGATACGTTGCAGAAACTCTGCAACCGACTAGCTAATATAGGACAACTGTGAAGAGTAACGCACGTTCTCCCATATGCTTGTGTAGTAAGCTCTGCCATTTACTCTTCAAGTTGCAAACGGGATGCAACCACCAGCCTGCGCGCCACATTTGAATTTTACGTGAACATTGCCGCATAGAATCTAATACGTTTTCCGTTGAATGACATTTTTAACTGCTTAATTATTTCGTATATTATTTTATAGTTTAGTTATTCTATATTGGTGGTTGTGCAACGCTGCGACCATAACACCAGCCGCCACTGGTATAGTTACAAAGTAAAGGAACAAGTAGATATTTAAATGGCAATGAAAAAACGATCACACACACACACACACACACACACACTCACACACACAAAACTGGATGCAGTCGTGTAATACGTTACATCACCACTAACCACTACACATTAACAATCGATTACAGCAGCTACTCAAGTTATCCTGCTTTTTCCGATCTGAATAATGAAGAAACACAAAGAACTTAACTGTTATAACAAGTCAAAACATTCGCTAAACTATGCGAACATTTCGTTAGCGAAAAAATCGTCCTTGCTATGTCCATAAAAGAATTAATAATTTAATTAAAAACAAAGTAGTTTACATTTCATCGCTTATAAGCACTCGTAAGGATTCGTGTCTTCTATTCTGATGAACTGAGTTGAGATAATTGCGTATAATACAAGTATGGGTACCTTGAGTCACATTCAGTTCTCTTAGTATTATTTTATGTTTCATAAAAATCTCTTGTATATACAAGAGTTTACAGTGCTTTAGAATCTCCCTTCATAAGTCGGCAATACCCTTCGCGTTACAATAAACCTTAACGTAACTGTCATTTTACAAAATAACGTTTTATAAATCCTCTCTAGCCTTGTCTCCTCTTAATATTTTGAACATGATGCAACACAATTGGTTCATTTCTCGTTTATATTTACTTCGTTCACACTGTTAATTTTATTTTAAACTGCTACAATTCAGCGTTTCTCAGTGATTCAGTTTTATTCGTCCACACCAGTGGCGAATTTGGTCTAGGCGGGAGGGGTCCGTTCGAGTCGGCTTCATAGAAACGAAAAAACAAGTCAAGACTAATCAACATTAGTGTCTAAAATTGTTGCAAAACGTGTGATATCGTGAAATCAATCCTATTAAAGTAAACGGCAATAACACACTAACAATACGCGCTATTGAAACATTGTTTAGTAGAAACTTATTGACTGAATTGACTTATATTTCATATTTCAAACGTATAAGCAAATTCTGTGTAATAAACCTGTTTATACGTTTAAGAAAGTAGGCCTATATTAAGTATATTTAAGCTAGTATATTAGCGTACACAACTGAAAAAATAATAAGATTGCCTAAAAATTAAGAAATAAACAAAATTCGTCAACTTTTTTCGACCCTCTGTAGTAGGGAATCCGGTCCCGTTCGCCCCCCCCCCCCCAGAAAATACGCCCCTCGTTCACACACGGATAAAAAGAGAGTTAGTGGTGGCGACTCAAAGTGAGGCAAAGTACAACGGAATTCTAATAAAAATGTCAAATTTGGTGAGGTGTGACGAACAATTAAAACTCTTACAAACACACTGCTTGAACTGAATTTCTAAAGTTAAATTAACTGTTACCGGAAGTATGTTAAATGTTCATATAATGTAAATTTATTGAGTTAACAGGACCTCACTGTATTCTGCTAGCGTTAAATGCAGAGACGAGGTGGATCCACAGTCCCTATACTAATTATTCGATTACTGTCAGGGCAGAATCCATCCTATCGTGTAACATAGTACCAACAACAGAGGGATGTTTAACGCAAACCTATAATACAGTGATTAAAATTCCTAATGTTTTTTTACCACAGTGTGAGAAGGCCACAGACGTATACCACATGTTGGAGTACTTTGGGTTTGTGTACTTTTATTCTTACATAACAACTAATAATAATTTTGACCAACGATTACTGTGTCCACTATAGCCTATTACTTTACGTGCCGAAAAATAATTCAGTATCACAGGATGTTTTAGTTTCAAGAACTTCACTATGATTCGTACACCTATATAGGCTACTTATTGACTATACATAAAACATGAATAACAGAATTCAGTACACTTAATTAAATATTACATATTCTCTTCAATAACTTATTCATATAACGGATAAGCGGATAAAAAATTTGTAAGTTAAAAATTATTCTGTTTAAGACTCACAGCATTATAATTACATCTATATTGTCAAAACTGATAAAATACAAAATGATATATTAGTGACGCAGTTGATAGGGTCTGTAGGGCGAGGTTCTGGACCCTGAGCACTTACACACCACTGATAGCATTATTAATTATATGTTGTATTTTATTAATCATCTCCTTTATCGTAAAGAGACGAACACAGTTTATGTACTTCGCTGACTTTTATTTACATTTTTATCCTGTTGCTGCTTTCATCAAACCATATTTCACGCGATCCCGTAGGATTGTGTTTCCTCAAAACACATTCACTTTACAATAATAATGTATGTATTCTTCAGTGCTTAAGTTGAGGCTAGAATGTTCCAGTTTTCTCCGTGACCTGTACCTGTATAAAATCTGTGGATTTTACGTAATACGCATGGAACCAATTTATTCTGATTCTGAAAGGACACAAGATTATTTGACACTAAATTCTACATTAAAACATACCCCAAATAATAAACAGGCCTACATCCCGACTGTTTGGTCTACTCAGTTGCAAGGTTTTGTTGAGTAAACGCTGTTCAGAAGGCGAGCAACATGGTGTATTCCCTCCCGCTTTGGTGTACTAGCTTATCCTGGAACATGGTTTTCTGGTGATTCACTCATATTCCTCAAGTCGTAAATTTTAACCTATTACAAACGCGTTTGATATCCTAGGTTATAATAAAAAATTCAGACCCACAACAGAGTTTCGAATTTATGCCACGCTTCGCTGTCAGCGCTGCTGAAGCATCGATCTAGTCCGTAAATGTTTTCAGAACTGACTTTTGAGATGAGGGTAGTAGCATGCGTCCCCGACGTCTCGCCTTCTGTGTTGCTATGTAAAACTTGATTGTTGATTGTAATACAGAAGCGCGCCAGTAGTGTCCGGCGCCTGTGTGCAGAACTTTAGTTGGCGCCCCTATACCCTTCCCCAACTACAATAGAAAATCACTATAAAAACGTATCAGTGGGTACAAATGAAATACGAAATACATTAATTATATAAGTTATTTGTCAAGAAAATCATTTGCCAATTGCACCTTAACAGTTTTACGTAACAGATAAACTTACAGTTTTATAAAAACAAAAATGTTAAAAATTGTTTGGTACATAATTAAACTTACAATATTTTATTTGGCAAGGAAAACACTTTGACATTTGTACTTTGTATAGTTATCATATAAATAAGAAACAGATGAACTTACAAGCATATAAAATAGGAACATATTATAAACATTTGGTAAAGAAATACGTAAGTAAATATTTAAATAGAAAGAAAAATCATTTAGTGAACTGAACTTTTCTAGCTTTCATTGTTGAAAAATTTCGAATAATCTTGTGTATATCAACCTGATCCAAAATATCTGACTACTGATATAATGATGTAAGTGTTGAAAGTCTGTCTTGTACCATTGTAGAGTGCAAGTAGTTTTTAATAATTTTAAGTTTAAAAAGGATCGTTCCGCAGACGCAACAACACAAGTAATGAAAAGAATCCGAAGAGCAATTGTAAAGTTTGGATAATCTGTGATTATGTTGTTTGAACAAATATACTGAATTATCTTATGTACATCATTTTATTTTATTTTATAAAACTGAACAATTAAGAATTAATAAAAATGAACAACACATAAATAATAACAACAACAACAAATGGGCCACATTCACATACATAAATAATAAAATGACAAAGCTAACAAAACTATTTAAAAACACAGATATAAAAATAGCATACAAAACGAATAAAAATAAATTACAAAAACTAAATAGCCCATACAACAAAGATAATACAACAACTAACGGTATATACAAAATTGAATGCCAAGATTGCAATAAATGTTACATAGGACAAACAAAAAACAGCTGAAAAAACGTTATTTTGAGCACCTACACGCATACAAAAAACCAGAAATATATAAATCCAATTTAGCCACACATGCAATAAACACAGGACATGAATTCCCAGACATAACCAATGTGACACTAATAAAACATATACCACACAAAGGCACCATAATGAACATTTGGGAAAATTTACAAATATACAAACATAAAACACAAAACAAACTAATACCTGAACAAATACAAATCAATACAAAACATGACACAATATTCAAAGCACTCAACATCGAAAATACACAAAAAACAAATACATATACCACAATCACACACAATAATACAACTTTAAAATACCAGAGACCAACAAGAAACCTTAATAGCAACCAGCCAACACACAAATACTTCACCAGACGCAAGATCGCGAAGGCTGAGGATGAGAGCACGGGAGCTCTCGAAACATGTTCCGAATAGGAAAAATAACATCTTGAGGTAATATAAACATAAATTTTAAATTACTTTATATATATATATTGCAACAGTTCAAATTTGATTATACTAATATGGATATTGTAGCGTGACAGATAATCCACACAAATACATTACTCAATGATCGTTGATAAAGCTCTAATATATGGAATATCCAGATGAGAATCAATTAAAATGCACTATTTACTAATATATTCACAAGAAAGGTTAGATAAAAAGAAAAATTCTGCAAATAATATAATATAATACAAAAATAAAAACCCAGAAAACTAAAAATGTTAATAACAAAATTACCCAGGTAAGATAGAAGCAGGCAATTAATATACCCCGACAAGGAAACCAGACCAGAAGAAACAAAGGCATACACAGCGAAAAACTACAGAAGAAAGAAGAATAATTAAAATCACTGAAGAAAGAAGAAGGAAGAATAATTAAAATTATTGAACGAAGAAGAAAGAAGAATAATCAAAGCTACTGAAGAGAGAAGAAGGAAGAATAATCAAAACTAAGTCTACTGAAGAAGGAAGAAAGAAGAATAACCAAACTCAAAGAAGAAAGAAGAATAACCAAACTCACTGAAGAAAGAAGAATAATCAAAACTAAACCTACTGAAGAAGGAAGAAAGAAGAATAACCAAACTCAAAGAAGAAAGAAGAATAACCAAGCTACTGAAGAAAGAAGAAAGAAGAATAATTAAAACTACTGAAGAAAGAAGAAAGAAGAATAATTAAAACTACTGAAGAAAGAAGAAAGAAGAAACTAAAACTACTGAAGAAAGAAGAAAGAAGAATAATTAAAACTACTGAAGAAGGAAGAAAGAAGAATAACCAAAACTAAAGAAGAAAGAAGAATAACCAAAACCAAAGAAGAAAGAAGAAGAATCCAAAACTAAATCTACTGAAGACAGAAGAAAGAAGAATAACCAAACTCAAAGAAGAAAGAAGAATAATTAAAACTACTGAAGAAAGAAGAAAGAAGAATAATTAAAATTATTGAACGAAGAAGAAAGAAGAATAATTAAAACTACTGAAGAAAGAAGAAAGAAGAATAATTAAAATTATTGAACAAAGAAGAAAGAAGAAACTAAAACTACTGAAGAAAGAAGAAAGAAGAATAATTAAAACTACTGAAGAAGGAAGAAAGAAGAATAACCAAAACTAAAGAAGAAAGAAGAATAACCAAAGCTACTGAAGACAGAAGAAAGAAGAATAATTAAAACTAAAGAAGAAAGAAGAAAGAAGAATAATCAAAACTAAAGAAGAAAGAAGAACAACCAAAACTACTGAAGAAAGAAGAATAATCAAAACTAAAGAAGAAAGAAGAATAACCAAAACCACTGAAGAAAGAAGAATAATCAAAACTACTGAAGAATGAAGAAAGAAGAATAATCGAAACTAAAGAAGAAAGAAGAATAACCAAATTTACTGAAGAAGGAAGAAAGAAGAATAACCCAAAACTACTACAACTAAGGAAAGAAGAAAGAAGACTAATTAAAACTACAGAAGAAGGAAGAATAGTCAAAACTAAAACTACTGAAGAAAGAAGAAGGAAGAATAACCAAAACTAAAGAAGAAAGAAGAAGGAAGTGAGACGACCCATATAAAACAAAAATCC
Source organism: Magicicada septendecula (assembly GCA_034769895.1). Lineage (NCBI taxonomy): Eukaryota > Metazoa > Arthropoda > Insecta > Hemiptera > Cicadidae > Magicicada > Magicicada septendecula. The sequence continues at coordinate 825,064,563 of CM068367.1, forward strand.
CATAGGGAAAGAACCCCAAAAACCCCAAAATCAATGAATGTCCAAAGAGAAAGTATAACACCCCAAAAAACCATATCACTGTAAAACTGACAAAAAACTAAAAGTGTTAGTAGTATTAAATATTAGTGCATTCAAAAAGTTATTGTTTAGTTTGTATAAACAAATCTTCACAGTTCCCCCCATGGTTGAATATTTCATGTTAAAAACTAGAAAAAGACTAGTAAATATATTAATAATTCACCATAGACAAGTGTAAGTGATCAAATTATAACTAATAAACTTTAAAAAGGTGCACGAGTTACAGTACAAAGTAATAAACTTTAAGTTTTGTGAACAGTGTCTACTTTGATCATGAAATAGTAATATTACTAATAAAAAGCTACTAAAGCTGTATGAACATTCCATAGAATGGAATATAACTTAGATAGCCAGGGTTATACTTAAAAAGGGGGCATAAATCCTGTAAAATGGGGAATTACAGAGCAAACTGTTAATGATGAAATTGTAGAAGGTATTAACCATTATATGGAACCAGGATGTTAGGTTCCTATTACATATAATAATTAGATAAGTAAGGATTATTCATAAGAAATATTAGTGTTATAATTTGTTATTTTATTGTTCATTTTAATTTAGGAATGCCCTATCTAAAAATAGATATCATTCCGATGTTATAGAATATTTTTAATTATGTTATTAGGTGATATACAAAACAATGTTATTCAGGACACCAGTTTTGATATAGAGAGGTGTTATATGTTAATTTTATAATCAATAATTACTGTTATACCAGTCAAGGAATTAATTTTTAAACAACTATATAAGAATTAGAAGTCAGAGAAGGATATAAAATAACTACATTAGTAAAAAATTTTGCAATTAGCCACACATCAAATCTAGGCCATATAATGAGTTTAAACTGCAGAATAGTTAATAAACCTAGTCTTATAAGCCAGTTAAACTGACAATATTTATGCAAAATAAACTCAACATATTAAATACTATGTAAATAAGGCTTTCTAAAGATATGGTCATTATATGAGTAAAATTATTTATTTGTCTAATAAAATACCATTAAAACTGAAATAGATTCACTGACATTATCATAGGGGGAGTCATATACAAATGAATTGTATTTAAAAACCATTAATAATAAACTAAATTGCAATAAAATAAGTGAGAATTGATAATTATACCAATTTCAGATTTAATAGAGTAATAATTATATTAGGGAAAATGGCTATTATTTACTTAGAAGACAGGAAGTATAATTTTAGGCCTACCTCCCAAAAAATATAAGAAATATAATTTTCAGATAAAACTTTGTAACACTAACTTAATTACTATCAAAATAAGTAGAATAGAATAGTGAAAACGAATATGTATTTAATATTTCAAACAGTTAACTAATAACGAAATTACTTTCTGAGCATAATGTACGATTTTAAAATGTGTCGGAAGTTAAGATGATTTGAAACAATGTATGAGATGTATTATATAGGCTAAGATTTTCATGAGACGAAGGAAATCCAGACAGTTGATTATTAAACCTTGAAGAGAGCACTTAATGTGAATATTTGATAGAACCAACCTTTAATGGCTGTTACGTTATAACAGAGTTCGGAATCATTTTGTGTAAAATTAAATTTTTTAACTATTTTAATTATTGTGAAGTGGTGAAGTTGAACTATGAACTACATAACACCAATAAACGGAATCACATATAACTAATTAAATGAAATAACACTGAAATCGCACCAAATACCAAGTGAAAATTCGAGGTTAAACTGACACACATAAACACCAGTAGATATACCCATTTAACAACATTTTTACACCAAGTGAACTATTCCATCATACACCAGTGACAATAAACTATACTCCAGAAGATCATATACAATTGCGAAGAACATTTAACCGAAGAAAGGACATATTTATTCCAACAAGTACTTCGTCAACATTAGAAGCTATCAACGCGCATGCGTCAGGCGGCCATTTTGATCCAATATCATCACCGCAATAAGACACGACTGTGGACTGCACTTTGGGTTTGAATAAAATTATATATAAACTTTTATTATTAATAGCTACCATTGTAGTGTTTAAATTTAAGACATTTATAGAATTGTAAGTGTTATACTTTCATGCCCCTGACCTTCTCTGGCTTTTTATATTAATAACCGTTTAAAGAACCTATTGTTATAATACAAATGTAAAATTCTTATATCGACCGGCCCTGAGCGAGTCGATACGGTATTGTAACATCGATATTTAATCAACCAAATTTATTATTTTGTTTAATAAACGTTTGTTTTTTGGTAAATTGAAATTGATTTCTCTTATAAAAGGACATAACCGTTAATTAATCAAGAAAACTAGATAACCTTTAAAGGCAGTATAGGTGAGCCTACCACCTTTCAAGAATAAGAAGAAGAGAGCCGTTTTCATCTAAACTTGGAGTTAACTGGATTATCTTGTTAACAAATTTACAGAACGGAAATTTATTACCAGAATAAACACAATACCATCATAATTATAATTACAATCAACAACCTCGATTTATTCCTAAATTTTAAGAACATAAATACACCGAAAACATTTTTTAAGAACTTATTTTTTTTTATAAATATAAATTTTAAATTTATATTTTATTTCAAATTGCTACCACAGCAAAATACACCGAGTTTATTTGATAACAACAAAGACCAGGAACATTACCAAACCGACGTTTCCCAGAGCGGAACGTCACTACTACACATACACACCATAAAAATTATTCTGGGTAATATTATACCAGAACACTACTACAATTACGATTATATTATGGTTTTATTACAAAAGTGAAGACCAACAGTGAGAGCATAACGAAGACAAGAAGACATTAGCTACGTTACTACACACATTCTTACATTGTAATAATCTAATAATATTACAAAATATATATACCCTTTTATATATTAAAAAAAAAATACCCAGATCTTTAAAATACCCATCTTTAATACCCAGATATTTTTTTCTTTTTTTTTCTAGCCTAAATTGACATCACCTTTTCCCAATAATAATAATAATCCTCTAAATAATAACATAATAAATTCAAAAATCAAAATAAATGAATAGCTTCTATCAAACATTTCCCCAACTGTCACTTTGACAGCACTAATGTAAACAAACAAACGCACATGGCTCGATATCACCAAACATTCCTGAACACTGATAAGGATGTCCATGTCTGACGTCATTTTGTTATCTTATATGTATATTCAGTTCACCCAAAGCATTTTCTCCAACATTATCACAGTTATTCTTACTCTACACATATTTTTATACAATCGCATGACATTCATACCCCTATATCCTGGCATATTAGATTCAATTATCCTTAACGTAATATTTTCTTAAGGATGATGCATGGAACTTCCCTATCACTCTGTTAGTATTCGGGTTTGTGACAATGTATGTATTTTTAACCACTTGTTCCGATAAAATATATGGACCGTTGTATAATCTAAAGAATTTTGCTGCCGTATTATCTTACCTGTGGCCAACATTTAAAGCACGCACCGAGTACCTTCTCGCCAGTTTTGAACGTTACCAGTTTGTGATCCGCATTAAATTTCTCCGTCCGTTCTTCGGCACACTTTTTAATGCGTCTCCTTGCCTCTATCTTTTTAACCAAATTTGTAATAAGCAAATTCTGCGTTGCAATCCTCCTGATGCACCCATCACAGACACGCTTTGGCATTTCCCCGGTTTGTAGTTCGTTAGGTGTAAATCCTGTCGTGTCATTTTAATTCCCGTTGATGGACGCCTCGAAAAACTCGAGATAATCCGGCCACCTAGTCTGGTTGGTATTACAATAAGTGCGAAACAGACGCCCTAACTCTGATGTCGTATGGAAAAAATAGAAAGTTACTGTTTTCCCCCAAAAGAGAGCTGCTAATAATAATGGAATGATTCTATCAGTATGTCTAGCCTACCTATGCCAGATTCTATGTTCCCACGTACTCATGAATGCACTAACTGTGCAGTAATCAAATACTAAATATGCAGAGAAAAGAAAAAGGTAAACAGAATCGTGCTTTTTATACCTATAAAATAATACACTGATTTGAAAGCGATCCTTGTGTTTACGAGAAATAAAAAATAAAAACAGCAAATTTATATACAGGTTAGTTATTTTTAAATGACTTCTTTGAGCTATAAGAACAGATTTTCCCTGTATATAAACTCCAAAGCACATAAATTTAACTACATAAAATATTACTTGAAAACTCTACTCTAAAAGAGAAGTGAGTGGAGTACTGCCTGCTTTGATTTACGAACAATAAGAAAAAATAAATCAGTACACAATATTAAATATTTCACAGATCTTTCAATTTTTAAAAGAATAACTTTATAACATAAATGTATCCTACCTTATTTAAAAAGGAAATCCATCCTCCTTTCTTTTTTTTGTATCAAAACACTCTGTTACTCTTTGATTGAAGTCCGGAATATCCATTATTAATTGTCTCTGAATTGACAACATTGCTAGTGCTGATAATCTGTCTTCTGTCATGGTGTTTCTGAGGAATGTCTTAATTCTTTTGAGAGTAGAAAAACATCGCTCGGCCTCTGAAGTTGTCATTGGAATTGTAGTGATTATTTTTAAAAGTTTCATAGTTTCACTAAAAGTGTTCTCCAGGTTGTTTTCCATAAAAAAAAACTCTAGTAATGTAACAGCACCATTAACTGATGCAAATTCGTTAGTACTGTAGATTGTTGTTAGTTCATAGCGAAGTTGCTTTGCGTTTAAAAAAGTGTAAATGTTGCGCAAACACTTTTCAGAATTTCATCAGGAAAATATTTTTGATAATGGGAAAACCGTTCACTTAAAAACAAAGAAGATACTTCAAGGTGCCCAGTGAAAGCAAACCTCTCTTTAGCCTGACATATTATTGTGTCACACACTTCCTTTGCTTCTGTCTTCAGCTGTGTTATGTCAGATCTTTTCCTTTTGTTGGTGACAGTACTTGATGATCCAACAATTCCATAAATATTTTCATCAATCTTACTCCTGATATTAGTTATCGTTTCTTCAAAATTTGTGAAATACTTTGCAGCACTCATATGGTCAATATCTTTTCGTTGAAAATGGCCAAATAAAATGTCAACATGAGGCATGATTTCATGAAAAAGAGAAAGCCAGAATACAAAATCCTTACTTGTTAATGTTTTTACATAGCCGTTTGCTTGAGCGATTGTGTTTGCGTTTTTCACTTCCTCTTCTTTAAGAATCAGTTCCATACATTCTATTATTTGTTTTCTGTAGAGAAATACAGTATTAACACTACGTGACTGAAAGTTCCACCTGGTGGGAACTGATCGAGGTAATCTTCTTTTTACTATTTCATCCAACATTTTTGTACGCTGAGGACTGGTAGAGAAAAATGAACAAATCCCTTGTAAAGTTGAAAAAAAAAAAACACGAACACTTCTGTTTGCTGAAGCGGCATTCAGCATAATTAAGTTCAAACGATGAGCATGGCAATGCACGTATTCTGCATTTGGATAGGTATGTTTTACAATAGCTTGTACACCACCAGCGGACCCAGACATTACTGACGCTCCGTCATATGTTTGTGCAATTAATTTGTGGGAAGTTCCAAATAAGTTTGTCGAGACAGTTCATCTAACAAGCATGATGCAAGTGACTGAGCATCATGTTTAGGTGGAGCAATGAAATCCCAGAATCTTTCAACCGTTTACCTTTTATTATGTACCGATACACTATGACAATTTGAAAAACATTAGCAGCATCGCTGGTCTCGTCAGCAATTACAGCCAAATAATCCGCTTGTTTTATCTCACTCGTTATTTTTTCATGGCATATTTCTAACATTACATTTAAAAGTTTTTTGAATTGTTTTTGAGGTGCCCTTAAAATACAGTTGCTTTCTCTAAATGATTTTTCATAGCTGTGTCAAGCTCAGAACTGAAATCAATTAATCCTCAAAATACACCAGGATTTGATGAAGATTCAGTCTCATCATGACCCCGCAAAGCTAATTCAAAAGCTCCACAGAAGCGGATACAGTTTATTATTATATTTAAGACGTACCGATTATTTCGTACTCTTTCGTTGTGTAAAACAATGTTTCGTCTATATTCACTGTCCAGCTGCTGTGCTATATTAATTGTGCTGAAAAGAGCAAACTGTAAAGCATTCTTTATATGTACACTTGATGTCTGATGTTTTCTTATTCTTTCGGCAAGATGATTAATATATTTCATTCCGAATTTTGTCCAGGGGTCATCTCCTCCAAACAATAAACACGCGAAACAAAATAAAGAATTTTCTTCGTCACAACCACATAACCAGTTAGTATTTTCGTAATATTCTATTTTAAATGCTCGATCAAATTGTCGACCGCCTGACTTTACAATTTGATTTATTGTTAAGGGAGGCATTGGTCGTCCTAGTCTTTTAATTTCAATTTTTTCCTCCACTGGTCTTTGCAGAAATGGAATTTCTAAAAGGTTCGTAACGCTATTCATTTTAAAATTAAAGAAACACGTTTAAAAGCACACAAAAGCACTAACTCCAAAAAGCACAAACACAAAAGCACACAGCAGCTCTTAACAAATAAAAAAATACTTGACACACAGTTAATTAATAACAGTTAATTGACACGTAATTATCACAATCACAGTTATACAAAATTTTATAATTTTACAAAATCACAAACTATAATTTTATAACCTCAAAAGCGAGTACACGTTTACTTTGAACCAATGTAAACATTAAACCTGATACAACGTACTAGTCAAGAAGGCTGTGCTTACTTCATGACAAAATTAAAGATGCACTACAGCGCTGTTAGTGATACGTTGCAGAAACTCTGCAACCGACTAGCTAATATAGGGCAACTGTGAAGAGTAACGCACGTTCTCCCATATGCTTGTGTAGTAAGCTCTGCCATTTACTCTTCAAGTTGCAAACGGGATGCAACCACCAGCCTGCGCGCCACATTTGAATTTTACGTGAACATTGCCGCATAGAATCTAATACGTTTTCCGTTGAATGACACTTTTAACTGCTTAATTATTTCGTATATTATTTTATAGTTTAGCTATTCTATATTGGTGGTTGTGCAACGCTGCGACCATAACACCAGCCGCCACTGGTATAGTTACAAAGTAAAGGAACAAGTAGATATTTAAATGGCAATGAAAACGATCACACACAAACACACACACACAAAACTGGATGCAGTCGTGTAATACGTTACATCACCACTAACCACTACACATTAACAATCGATTACAGCAGCTACTCAAGTTATCCTGCTTTTTCCGATCTAAATAATGAAGAAACACAAAGAACTTAACTGTTATAACAAGTCAAAACATTCGCTAAACTATGCGAACATTTCGTTAGCGAAAAAATCGTCCTTGCTATGTCCATAAAAGAATTAATAATTTAATTAAAAACAAAGTAGTTTACATTTCATCGCTTATAAGCACTCGTAAGGATTCGTGTCTTCTATTCTGATGAACTGAGTTGAGATAATTGCGTATAATACAAGTATGGGTACCTTGAGTCACATTCAGTTCTCTTAGTATTATTTTATGTTTCATAAAAATCTCTTGTATATACAAGAGTTTACAGTGCTTTAGAATCTCCCTTCATAAGTCGGCAATACCCTTCGCGTTACAATAAACCTTAACGTAACTGTCATTTTACAAAATAACGTTTTATAAATCCTCTCTAGCCTTGTCTCCTCTTAATATTTTGAACATGATGCAACACAATTGGTTCATTTCTCGTTTATATTTACTTCGTTCACACTGTTAATTTTATTTTAAACTGCTACAATTCAGCGTTTCTCAGTGATTCAGTTTTATTCGTCCACACCAGTGGCGAATTTGGTCTAGGCGGGAGGGGTCCGTTCGAGTCGGCTTCATAGAAACGAAAAAACAAGTCAAGACTAATCAACATTAGTGTCTAAAATTGTTGCAAAACGTGTGATATCGTGAAATCAATCCTATTAAAGTAAACGGCAATAACACACTAACAATACGCGGTATTGAAACATTGTTTAGTAGAAACTTATTGACTGAATTGACTTATATTTCATATTTCAAACGTATAAGCAAATTCTGTGTAATAAACCTGTTTATACGTTTAAGAAAGTAGGCCTATATTAAGTATATTTAAGCTAGTATATTAGTGTACACAACTGAAAAAATAATAAGATTGCCTAAAAATTAAGAAATAAACAAAATTCGTCAACTTTTTTCGACCCTCTGTAGTAGGGAATCCGGTCCCGTTCGCCCCCCCCCCCCAGAAAATACGCCCCTCGTTCACACACGGATAAAAAGAGAGTTAGTGGTGGCGACTCAAAGTGAGGCAAAGTACAACAGAATTCTAATAAAAACGTCAAATTTGGTGAGGTGTGACGAACAATTAAAACTCTTACAAACACACTGCTTGAACTGAATTTCTAAAGTTAAATTAACTGTTACCGGAAGTATGTTAAATGTTCATATAATGTAAATTTATTGAGTTAACAGGACCTCACTGTATTCTGCTAGCGTTAAATGCAGAGACGAGGTGGATCCACAGTCCCTATACTAATTATTCGATTACTGTCAGGGCAGAATCCATCCTATCGTGTAACATAGTACCAACAACAGAGGGATGTTTAACGCAAACCTATAATACAGTGATTAAAATTCCTAATGTTTTTTTACCACAGTGTGAGAAGGCCACAGACGTATACCACATGTTGGAGTACTTTGGGTTTGTGTACTTTTATTCTTACATAACAACTAATAATAATTTTGACCAACGATTACTGTGTCCACTATAGCCTATTACTTTACGTGCCGAAAAATAATTCAGTATCACAGGATGTTTTAGTTTCAAGAACTTCACTATGATTCGTACACCTATATAGGCTACTTACTGACTATACATAAAACATGAATAACAGAATTCAGTACACTTAATTAAATATTACATATTCTCTTCAATAACTTATTCATATAACGGATAAGCGGATAAAAAATTTGTAAGTTAAAAATTATTCTGTTTAAGACTCACAGCATTATAATTACATCTATATTGTCAAAACTGATAAAATACAAAATGATATATTAGTGACGCAGTTGATAGGGTCTGTAGGGCGAGGTTCTGGACCCTGAGCACTTACACACCACTGATAGCATTATTAATTATATGTTGTATTTTATTAATCATCTCCTTTATCGTAAAGAGACGAACACAGTTTATGTACTTCGCTGACTTTTATTTACATTTTTATCCTGTTGCTGCTTTCATCAAACCATATTTCACGCGATCCCGTAGGATTGTGTTTCCTCAAAACACATTCACTTTACAATAATAATGTATGTATTCTTCAGTGCTTAAGTTGAGGCTAGAATGTTCCAGTTTTCTCCGTGACCTGTACCTGTATAAAATCTGTGGATTTTACGTAATACGCATGGAACCAATTTATTCTGATTCTGAAAGGACACAAGATTATTTGACACTAAATTCTAGATTAAAACATACATACAAATGGGCCACATTCACATACATAAATAATAAAATGACAAAGCTAACAAAACTATTTAAAAACACAGATATAAAAATAGCATACAAAACGAATAAAAATAAATTACAAAAACTAAATAGCCCATACAACAAAGATAATACAACAACTAACGGTATATACAAAATTGAATGCCAAGATTGCAATAAATGTTACATAGGACAAACAAAAAAACAGCTGAAAAAACGTTATTTTGAGCACCTACACGCATACAAAAAACCAGAAATATATAAATCCAATTTAGCCACACATGCAATAAACACAGGACATGAATTCCCAGACATAACCAATGTGACACTAATAAAACATATACCACACAAAGGCACCATAATGAACATTTGGGAAAATTTACAAATATACAAACATAAAACACAAAACAAACTAATACCTGAACAAATACAAATCAATACAAAACATGACACAATATTCAAAGCACTCAACATCGAAAATACACAAAAAACAAATACATATACCACAATCACACACAATAATACAACTTTAAAATACCAGAGACCAACAAGAAACCTTAATAGCAACCAGCCAACACACAAATACTTCACCAGACGCAAGATCGCGAAGGCTGAGGATGAGAGCACGGGAGCTCTCGAAACATGTTCCGAATAGGAAAAATAACATCTTGAGGTAATATAAACATAAATTTTAAATTACTTTATATATATATTGCAACAGTTCAAATTTGATTATACTAATAAGGATATTGTAGCGTGACAGATAATCCACACAAATACATTACTCAATGATCGTTGATAAAGCTCTAATATATGGAATATCCAGATGAGAATCAATTAAAATGCACTATTTACTAATATATTCACAAGAAAGGTTAGATAAAAAGAAAAATTCTGCAAATAATATAATATAATACAAAAATAAAAACCCAGAAAACTAAAAATGTTAATAACAAAATTACCCAGGTAAGATAGAAGCAGGCAATTAATATACCCCGACAAGGAAACCAGACCAGAAGAAACAAAGGCATACACAGCGAAAAACTACAGAAGAAAGAAGAATAATTAAAATCACTGAAGAAAGAAGAAGGAAGAATAATTAAAATTATTGAACGAAGAAGAAAGAAGAATAATCAAAGCTACTGAAGAGATAAGAAGGAAGAATAATCAAAACTAAGTCTACTGAAGAAGGAAGAAAGAAGAATAACCAAACTCAAAGAAGAAAGAAGAATAACCAAACTCACTGAAGAAAGAAGAATAATCAAAACTAAACCTACTGAAGAAGGAAGAAAGAAGAATAACCAAACTCAAAGAAGAAAGAAGAATAACCAAGCTACTGAAGAAAGAAGAAAGAAGAATAATTAAAACTACTGAAGAAAGAAGAAAGAAGAATAATTAAAATTATTGAACAAAGAAGAAAGAAGAAACTAAAACTACTGAAGAAAGAAGAAAGAAGAATAATTAAAACTACTGAAGAAGGAAGAAAGAAGAATAACCAAAACTAAAGAAGAAAGAAGAATAACCAAAACCAAAGAAGAAAGAAGAATAATCCAAAACTAAATCTACTGAAGACAGAAGAAAGAAGAATAACCAAACTCAAAGAAGAAAGAAGAATAATTAAAACTACTGAAGAAAGAAGAAAGAAGAATAATTAAAATTATTGAACGAAGAAGAAAGAAGAATAATTAAAACTACTGAAGAAAGAAGAAAGAAGAATAATTAAAATTATTGAACAAAGAAGAAAGAAGAAACTAAAACTACTGAAGAAAGAAGAAAGAAGAATAATTAAAACTACTGAAGAAGGAAGAAAGAAGAATAACCAAAACTAAAGAAGAAAGAAGAATAACCAAAACTAAAGAAGAAAGAAGAATAACCAAAGCTACTGAAGACAGAAGAAAGAAGAATAATTAAAACTAAAGAAGAAAGAAGAAAGAAGAATAATCAAAACTAAAGAAGAAAGAAGAACAACCAAAACTACTGAAGAAAGAAGAATAATCAAAACTAAAGAAGAAAGAAGAATAACCAAAACCACTGAAGAAAGAAGAATAATCAAAACTACTGAAGACAGAAGAAAGAAGAATAATCGAAACTAAAGAAGAAAGAAGAATAACCAAATTTACTGAAGAAGGAAGAAAGAAGAATAACCCAAAACTACTACAACTAAGGAAAGAAGAAAGAAGACTAATTAAAACTACAGAAGAAGGAAGAATAGTCAAAACTAAAACTACTGAAGAAAGAAGAAGGAAGAATAACCAAAACTAAAGAAGAAAGAAGAAGGAAGTGAGACGACCCATATAAAACAAAAATCCCATAGGGAAAGAACCCCAAAAACCCCAAAATCAATGAATGTCCAAAGAGAAAGTATAACACCCCAAAAAACCATATCACTGTAAAACTGACAAAAAACTAAAAGTGTTAGTAGTATTAAATATTAGTGCATTCAAAAAGTTATTGTTTAGTTTGTATAAACAAATCTTCACAGTTCCCCCCATGGTTGAATATTTCATGTTAAAAACTAGAAAAAGACTAGTAAATATATTAATAATTCACCATAGACAAGTGTAAGTGATCAAATTATAACTAATAAACTTTAAAAAGGTGCACGAGTTACAGTACAAAGTAATAAACTTTAAGTTTTGTGAACAGTGTCTACTTTGATCATGAAATAGTAATATTACTAATAAAAAGCTACTAAAGCTGTATGAACATTCCATAGAATGAAATATAACTTAGATAGCCAGGGTTATACTTAAAAAGGGGGCATAAATCCTGTAAAATGGGGAATTACAGAGCAAACTGTTAATGATGAAATTGTAGAAGGTATTAACCATTATATGGAACCAGGATGTTAGGTTCCTATTACATATAATAATTAGATAAGTAAGGATTATTCATAAGAAATATTAGTGTTATAATTTGTTATTTTATTGTTCATTTTAATTTAGGAATGCCCTATCTAAAAATAGATATCATTCCGATGTTATAGAATATTTTTAATTATGTTATTAGGTGATATACAAAACAATGTTATTCAGGACACCAGTTTTGATATAGAGAGGTGTTATATGTTAATTATATAATCAATAATTACTGTTATACCAGTCAAGGAATTAATTTTTAAACAACTATATAAGAATTAGAAGTCAGAGAAGGATATAAAATAACTACATTAGTAAAAAATTTTGCAATTAGCCACACATCAAATCTAGGCCATATAATGAGTTTAAACTGCAGAATAGTTAATAAACCTAGTCTTATAAGCCAGTTAAACTGACAATATTTATGCAAAATAAACTCAACATATTAAATACTATGTAAATAAGGCTTTCTAAAGATATGGTCATTATATGAGTAAAATTATTTATTTGTCTAATAAAATACCATTAAAACTGAAATAGATTCACTGACATTATCATAGGGGGAGTCATATACAAATTAATTGTATTTAAAAACCATTAATAATAAACTAAATTGCAATAAAATAAGTGAGAATTGATAATTATACCAATTTCAGATTTAATAGAATAATAATTATATTAGGGAAAATGGCTATTATTTACTTAGAAGACAGGAAGTATAATTTTAGGCCTACCTCCCAAAAAATATAAGAAATATAATTTTCAGATAAAACTTTGTAACACTAACTTAATTACTATCAAAATAAGTAGAATAGAATAGTGAAAACGAATATGTATTTAATATTTCAAACAGTTAACTAATAACGAAATTACTTTCTGAGCATAATGTACGATTTTAAAATGTGTCGGAAGTTAAGATGATTTGAAACAATGTATGAGATATATTATATAGGCTAAGATTTTCATGAGACGAAGGAAATCCAGACAGTTGATTATTAAACCTTGAAGAGAGCACTTAATGTGAATATTTGATAGAACCAACCTTTAATGGCTGGTACGTTATAACAGAGTTCGGAATCATTTTGTGTAAAATTAAATTTTTTAACTATTTTAATTATTGTGAAGTGGTGAAGTTGAACTATGAACTACATAACACCAATAAACGGAATCACATATAACTAATTAAATGAAATAACACTGAAATCGCACCAAATACCAAGTGAAAATTCGAGGTTAAACTGACACACATAAACACCAGTAGATATACCCATTTAACAACATTTTTACACCAAGTGAACTATTCCATCATACACCAGTGACAATAAACTATACTCCAGAAGATCATATACAATTGCGAAGAACATTTAACCGAAGAAAGGACATATTTATTCCAACAAGTACTTCGTCAACATTAGAAGCTATCAACGCGCATGCGTCAGGCGGCCATTTTGATCCAATATCATCACCGCAATAAGACACGACTGTGGACTGCACTTTGGGTTTGAATAAAATTATATATAAACTTTTATTATTAATAGCTACCATTGTAGTGTTTAAATTTAAGACATTTATAGAATTGTAAGTGTTATACTTTCATGCCCCTGACCTTCTCTGGCTTTTTATATTAATAACCGTTTAAAGAATCTATTGTTATAATACAAATGTAAAATTCTTATATCGACCGGCCCTGAGCGAGTCGATACGGTATTGTAACATCGATATTTAATCAACCAAATTTATTATTTTGTTTAATAAACGTTTGTTTTTTGGTAAATTGAAATTGATTTCTCTTATAAAAGGACATAACCGTTAATTAATCAAGAAAACTAGATAACCTTTAAAGGCAGTATAGGTGAGCCTACCACCTTTCAAGAATAAGAAGAAGAGAGCCGTTTTCATCTAAACTTGGAGTTAACTGGATTATCTTGTTAACAAATTTACAGAACGGAAATTTATTACCAGAATAAACACAATACCATCATAATTATAATTACAATCAACAACCTCGATTTATTCCTAAATTTTAAGAACATAAATACACCGAAAACATTTTTTAAGAACTTATTTTTTTTTATAAATATAAATTTTAAATTTATATTTTATTTCAAATTGCTACCACAGCAAAATACACCGAGTTTATTTGATAACAACAAAGACCAGGAACATTACCAAACCGACGTTTCCCAGAGCGGAACGTCACTACTACACATACACACCATAAAAATTATTCTGGGTAATATTATACCAGAACACTACTACAATTACGATTATATTATGGTTTTATTACAAAAGTGAAGACCAACAGTGAGAGCATAACGAAGACAAGAAGACATTAGCTACGTTACTACACACATTCTTACATTGTAATAATCTAATAATATTACAAAATATATATACCCTTTTATATATTAAAAAAAAAATACCCAGATCTTTAAAATACCCATCTTTAATACCCAGATATTTTTTTCTTTTTTTTTTCTAGCCTAAATTGACATCACCTTTTCCCAATAATAATAATAATCCTCTAAATAATAACATAATAAATTCAAAAATCAAAATAAATGAATAGCTTCTATCAAACATTTCCCCAACTGTCACTTTGACAGCACTAATGTAAACAAACAAACGCACATGGCTCGATATCACCAAACATTCCTGAACACTGATAAGGATGTCCATGTCTGACGTCATTTTGTTATCTTATATGTATATTCAGTTCACCCAAAGCATTTTCTCCAACATTATCACAGTTATTCTTACTCTACACATATTTTTATACAATCGCATGACATTCATACCCCTATATCCTGGCATATTAGATTCAATTATCCTTAACGTAATATTTTCTTAAGGATGATGCATGGAACTTCCCTATCACTCTGTTAGTATTCGGGTTTGTGACAATGTATGTATTTTTAACCACTTGTTCCGATAAAATATATGGACCGTTGTATAATCTAAAGAATTTTGCTGCCGTATTATCTTACCTGTGGCCAACATTTAAAGCACGCACCGAGTACCTTCTCGCCAGTTTTGAACGTTACCAGTTTGTGATCCGCATTAAATTTCTCCGTCCGTTCTTCGGCACACTTTTTAATGCGTCTCCTTGCCTCTATCTTTTTAACCAAATTTGTAATAAGCAAATTCTGCGTTGCAATCCTCCTGATGCACCCATCACAGACACGCTTTGGCATTTCCCCGGTTTGTAGTTCGTTAGGTGTAAATCCTGTCGTGTCATTTTAATTCCCGTTGATGGACGCCTCGAAAAACTCGAGATAATCCGGCCACCTAGTCTGGTTGGTATTACAATAAGTGCGAAACAGACGCCCTAACTCCCTGTTGACCCTTTCGGCGAGGTTGTCTTGCGGTCTCCGGATTGCTGTCAATACTGCCTGTATATTGTGCTTCTCTAATTCGGACTGCCACTTCTTGTTGGTGAATTGCTTACCCTGGTCAGATAGAATTTTCTTCATATTTCGGAATGTATTTATTAATACAACATTTAATACTGCCATCGTGGTAGGTCGTCCAATTGCATATAAACTTACGTTCTTAGAAAATACATCTGTGCAAACAACCAGGTTCTTCATACACCTTGCAGCACGTGGTAGCGGACCTAAAAAATCGATACACAGTAGATCATTCTTATTCTTGGTAACGATGTTACCCATCTCCACATAGGTGTGTTGATTTGGGTATTTAGCTGTCTGGCATATGTGACATGTTCGCAAAATAGACTTAACTTTCCTTGCCATGTTCAACCATACGAAGTCTTCTCTCATCGCCAAATAACATTTATATGCTCCAGCATGAGCAAGACTTTCATGACAAACCCACGTTAAATCTTCTACGAGATCATCAGGAACCATAATCTTCCACTGTCCATCGATTATTTTATACAGTACATCCCTGTCGATTCTGTATTTCGGGTTGTCTTGCCTTTGTATTTCTTCACTAATTTTTCTTAATTTTGCGTCCTTCTGTTGTTCAAGATTTACCAATTTTAATCTATTTTTTAAGTCATCTGGTAATGTATATTTGACTGCCAGAATTTTTAAAATCGATTTATGTTTACTTAAATTATTATGTAATTGATTCTCTTGACCAGCTGTCTGCTTATCGGCCGTGCACTGCCCGTGGCTCGTTATCTTATCCATGCGATAAACAGTTGGTTTCTGTAGAATAGCATTCCTCCCACCTTGCCTTACAGTATTGTGTGTACGACCCAGGTTAATTGTATGTTGTGTATTTTTAACTATGCATTCAAGCGTTTTATTAGTAAAATCAATTGTAGCGTGTATTTCCCTTAATGTGTCAGTGCCTACTATAACGTCGTACACTAGATTTTTGACTATAAAAACGGGTATTTCCATTTCCATCCCTTGTGAATTTATTGTGATAAGTGCTTGCTTATTAATAGTTTGTGAATCACCTGTGGCTGTCGTGACAATTGCATCGTTGACAGGTTAGATCGGTGTTTTTATTAAATTGGTGTCTGTGTTCGTCGATAAATTCCTTACTGATTAGAGAAATTTGAGCCCCAGTATCGAATAATATATTACCGACACATCCATTAATTTTGGATTAACCGTATCATTATCACTCTTATTTCTAACATGTTCCACATCAACATTACTACACTTATTATACTTTAATTCATCTCTAATATTATTCTCTAATATCATTTTTGTATTTATTAATGCGGTGCATTAAACGTACACCTTCCACGATATCTTGAAGTGTCTTTAAATTCCCTAAGCGGATATCTTAACTTACTTCGTTAAGAATTACCAAGGCTTATTTTGTATATGATATTTCTACGTTCGTAAGAGAACAACTCTCTTCACCGGGCACAACTTCTCCTTGCAGATGCTAAAGCAGAACTGTGTCCATCCTAACTCTACAACGAATGAATCTTACTGAATTTAGTGTATTCTGATTGGCTAAGCCCAAGTCACATGATTGATGGAACAAACAGATATACGAATTTCCTGAAAAACTTTGTATAATTTAGCAAAGGCCTGCATGGAAATTATCTACGAATTTTATTACCCTATCATTGATAAGAGTTACAATTGAGTTTTCCTTCACTTAAAAAAACATATTTCTAAAATAGTTATGAACCTCAGAGTATACACAAATTGAAGCTATTTACCTAAATAATTCCTTGTCAAAGTTTCACGTCAATCGGTTAACTACCGCGGAAGATACCGCGATCACACGTTATCACACCCGCACCCGCGCACAAACTCACTCAAAAAATACATGACAATATAGAACACCTTTTTATGAAGAGTTTGGTATACCCTACATGCTTATCCATTTCTAAATACAAAACTTATGGCTAAAAGACAAAATATTACATAAAACATATTTAAACAAGAAAATGCTCGTCATCCATGTGCTTTGATACAAACAGCACAGCTTATCATCCTGTGTTCCGTTGCAATATATATATATATATATATAATATTGTATATATATACAAAAGTAACGAAGTATTTCTAAATTATGCTTTAAATATGAACGATTTATGTCACAAACCACAAACTCGCAAGTCCGGGAGCCCCGAGGGCTGCTCCATCACTTACGGGTAGGCCTACTACCTTAACCAAAGCTATTTCTCCGTGGACGTTATACATTCTACTACAGTCTGTTTATGATTTCAGATTATGAAGTAAGTAACTATCTCACATTCATAACACAGTGTATACTGGGTCTGACTACGGGTAGGCCTACTACCTTAACCAAAGCTATTTCTCCGTGGACGTTATACATTCTACTACAGTCTATTTATGAATTCAGATTATGAAGTAACTATCTCACATTCATAACACGGTGTATACTGGGTTTGACTTCTGTATGTTGTTCTTTAGGGTCGGAGAACTAGTAGCATCAGAGGCTTGACAACGTGGACCGATAGAACAAACTGCGAAATAATTCTTCAGTTTGTAACACATGCAAGAAATGAACAAAAGTGTCGAGAGCAAACTAGCAAATACTTTCTGTTTAAAACATAATTTGTCTTGTATTTCATCTTTATGTTAAAAGATGTTTCCCCTACTACAGAGGCAACAGAAAATGTAAAGCCGATGTACGCCTAACTGACATTTAATAATATTCTACAACATTCCACTCTATAGTTGTAGTTTTATCGTAACTCATAAAATAACAAAATGCATCGTAAAGCTACAAAATTAATCTGCTGTAGTTGTGGGAAAAAAGTGTTTTACTTTTGTCAGAGGCTAATATAATATTTTGCTAAACGAAATTCTAATTTACTATCAAGAACATCAGTGCAACAATATTATCCACTCTGTTATGTGACGTCATTACATTATGTCAGATACTTTGGGGATTGGTTTTGTGTGTTTACGATACAGGGTAAATTATCGGGGCTCGTTTAAATTTAATTTTTATGAATATTTTACTTGTTTTATCTTTATTAGTTTTGAATATCTTGAGCATCTGATTAAAAAGTCTAAGCGCCAGCTTAGCTGTCCTAATTACTGGAACCGCTACTGAAGCATTTAATTTCATACCGTACTTATTAATTGACAAACCGTTAAAAAAATGTTTTAATTTCAAATACTTTTACACTTTTAGTTTAAAATAGATCTGTCTGTTGAAACTCCGGTTCAATGAACTGAATATAATAACCGAATTATCCGAATTACCTGAATCATAGTAGTAAACTAGTAAATCTGTCGATTGTACATTAACATTTGGATGCAAGGATGCAATGCTTTACGATCAGTATGAACTACTTACACGTACTAACACGTGTTTGTATTTGTGTGTATAGTGCATATATATTTCCTGTGAAGCTAATACACAATAATGATGGTCGGCTTTTTAGGTAGGCATGCCAAATATTCAAATTGGCTTTTGCAGTTAACAAAAGATTTGAACTATTTCTATTTGGTGTTATGCAAGTTTCACCGCAAAATTCTGATATCTCTAAGAAAAAAAGTGAAAGATATAGTCTAGTGACGAAGGAACTGTTACACTGTACGTACAAACTACACAGTGTTACGCAGGAGACAACAATTCGTTACACACGATGTCACAGGCTCGCTTACGGGACGATAATTTAACGCAATAACAAGTTCAGAATTTAAATAAAACCGAATGATACGGTGGCACACGAACTAGAGCCGTGTGCTGCGAGGGAGGGGTAGAGTGTGTGCGTGCTCCTGACACCAGTTGAACTGAGTGACCTTTTGAACTGAGCTCCTCTCCTCACCATACACTTCTTTATTATAATACAAATTATTAAACATTTATAAACTTCACTTACGTAATTTTTTAAGAATACTTTCAACTGAAATCATTTTGTATTAACGGAAACAGTGTTAATATTTTCCATTTCAAAACCGTGGTTTTTACGAATCCGAACAAGCGGTGTACCGGTATACAGTTTGCATCACACCTGGACGACTGGGATGGGGCGAGCAGAAGACGTTACTTCTTTGGAGGATTAAATCCTCGTTGTATCCGTCCGTAAGATACTATAATCTAATCCGAAGGCAAGAACAGCGTAACCCATTAAATCGCTTGTCAATCTTGGATTGTTATTGTCATGGACATAACGATGTTGTTATTGTTAATCACTTTTTGTTGTCATTCTTTTTATGCATGGGGGTCTGACAACTTTTACAATTCGGACCGAAACTCTGTCTCTACCGTAAAGCAGACACGTGTTTGGCAGAAACTTGACTGCAGTAACAAATAAATATGCCAAGTTTCTTTGTTATTATCGAAATTCATATCTACGTTACATTAAAAAATACAACTATGTTCATGTTACAGTGGACATATTCTGTTATTAAATATTAATTATTTATGATAATATATATTACGTGCGTTATATTTTTACAAAGTCTTTGTCACTGATCTTATGCCAAACGTAGATCACATGTGTAGATGACACTTTCATTTCCTTAAAAAAAAATCGAAACGACCACGTAGAGACTGGCAAGTAAATACCAGCAGAATGACATCGCTCTGTGGCTGTCGCAAAGTTACGCTTCTCTTTAACTTTTGAACATGTTACATATTACTGGTGTAGGGTGAGAACAAACGGCTCCAGCGACAATATATGTCTATGTCTCGCGAACACAGATAATGGTTGCATTAAAAACACTGTATTGTGAAACTACTCTGGTAATTCAGAATTAATTAGCTCAGAGCACGCGACGATTTTTAAACTAGGCATCATTATAATTTCACATATATAAATTAAAAAAAAAAAAAAAAAAAAAAAAAAAAAAAAAAAAAAAAAAAAAAAACAGGCTTAGCTTTGATATATTTTTTTACTTTTCGACCTTCATTTCTTTTAATTTTCTTTTGTTTAATACAAATTAACAGCTACATTTCACTACATTCGCATTAACTAAATTCATAGTTTAAATAACATTGACGTTATGGCAGTTTGTATACAAATGACATATGACGTACAGGTTTGTGAGAAATATTTATGTGTTTCGTACTTAACTCTTGACGCTTCTTACTCTTACAATGTATTACATTATCAGAAAAGTAACAGATTTATTCTTGAGGTACACAGTTATATACGCGTTTCACAGATTCACTCTGAATCATCAGAGGCTATGACATCTAACGCATAATAAATATTTTAATCGAATAAATCAGCGAAACATGCCTAAGAAAAATAATAAGACAGCCTATATTTACAGAAGAAATTTGATGTTATGATGATAATATAATATTAATAATCATGGTGTGTGTGTGTGCGCGCGCGCGCGTGTAGCGGATAGCGTTAAATTACGTTTAATGATACTGATTTTCATCTCTTCGGCCTACCTGTGTTTTGTTTGTTTAAGATATTTTACTTCAAATATAAATCTTTTTTATCAGTATCTGTTTAGTCACTTCGATATAATCTGTACTCTGGATTTTCCATCACTTCACCTCACCATTCTGTGTCATTCCCCCCCCCCCTGCAACCTAAATTGTTTAATACATACACACTATATGCTATGAAGCTGTAGTAACTATTCTAGTGGCGTTATATCAGCATGTGAAACATACTATCCATGTGTTAATTTAATTCAATGTTCCAGTGTTCTATCGAATGAAAATTATGTAATCTCCTCAAAATACAGGTTCCGATTTCAATATCAAAATATATTTTCTTATATTAGTAAATATAATGAGTACTAATATAGGCTATAATAAATAATTATAAGTATGGCTAAAGTGATACGTGTGGCGGGTAGAAAGTGTTTCTTGACTATGCGTCAGTCGGTATCGATATGTAGTGACTATCACTTACACGGTTAAAGTAAGACAAACGTATCGCTGAATTGTTTTATCAGTTTAATGGTTTGTTTTTTATCGTAATCACTTTGAATCATGGACATTTAATTATTATGCAAAGCAATTCTGGACACATTAAAGGACAGTGCTGAGTTACTGGCGACATCGGTACTTTAACACGCAACTGAAGTAAAAGCACAAAAAAATAATACTCACTTTAATTTTACAATCTACAAAAAACGCAACTCGAGCCGCCCGTTGAGGGTTACTATGCTCAACTCCCATTTTGCAGACCTTAGCTTTTGCTTTAAACATTCAACTTTCCTCTATTTTGCTATTACCGATTTATTAACTTTCCCATTATCTGTCTGCACACTATATTCCAATGTTATCGGTACCTTGTTATACCGTATCTGAATATACTTTTAACACAATATGAAAAGATTTTATATATATAAAGATTGTGTGTGTGTGTGTGTGTGTGTGTGTGTGTGTGTGTGTGTGTGTGTGTGTGTGTGTGTGTTTACATACACACACACAATTTCGTTTCCAGTAACTCTTGTTATTTTAGTCTCTTGCAGTTTTTCTGTGTTAATTATAAGAATAGATTTCAATGTGCATAATGAAGATACAGAACGTGCGTCAGGTTTTTATGTACACTAATAACATTTCATACTTTATATTAAACATTATATTATATATTAATATTATATTAAATATAAAACTTAATTTTTTATAAAACTACCCAACAGCCCGGTATTTAGTGTTCTTAATAATGTTGACTTAGGTCATAACACCCTTCCTAATTAATAAAAATAAAATTTGAATAATGTATTTGCTTGTGTGTGTGTGTGTGTGTGTGTGTGCGCGCGCGCGTGTGTATCTGTCCGTCTACCCGTATAGTCAAGACGTATTCTTAATTACTTGAAATAAGCAAAAATGCTTGTATACTTTTACTAGCACACCATGAAGAGCACTAATGATTTAATACATTAAGAAAGAGAACTGTATCACATTAAATGTGTAGAGAGTAAAGTTCCACCCTTACTATTCAACAATTAAATTCAATAGTTGTAACTTACTTTGATAAAATTTGAAAAGAGCTTGGTATATGGAACAATCAAGATATTAATTTCTCTTTCAATATTCATTCACTTAACTACAGACTTCAAGGCCATAGCTTGTGATACAAGAATTCAACTTTTCTAATATTAGTTGCCTTAATATCATTGACTAAATTTCCCTTATGTTATGAAAAAATTAAAAAAGACATAAATTAATTAGAATTAAATTCCCAAATTAAATTCATAATAAAGTAAAACCAAAAACCACTTATATTTTAAAATTAATGGTATTGTTCTTACCATATCCTACTGGGCCATTATTATTACTAACAGCTGATAAATAAATTATAAAGATCAAATTTTATTTATCCACAGTAATACAAAATATCTTTAATGTGGCTTCAGGAACGATCTTTTACCAAATAAAGTTATTTAATATTTTAACAGTGTACTATTATTTTAACGGTATGATTACGGTTGTGCCAGTTACAGAAGAATTTAAACAAACCTTTGAAGACTCTCTCAATAATCATACAGGAACACTTTCTCCAAACACAAGAAATCACTTGATAAAAAATGCTAATTTAAAAAAAGATACTTCGTATTAAAAACGCTGTTTTATAGCAAATTTGTTTATATTTGCTAAATATTTAGCTGTAACAGTACACATATAGATTTATCTCTACTTCAGTCAACTGGAAAACGCAGTGTTGAATTCATGTAACGCGTGAAAAGTTTCTTGTAAGATCCTCTGATTTAAATTCAGATTGTTTAAAAAGGGTAATTAATTATTTTTACAATATTTTCTTAAAGTTTTATATAGAGGCTACCACTGTAATGTAGTCAATTCCTTCTCTATATGCAGTCGACATTGTATCAAAACAGAGAACACGTTTAAGACACAATTAGCGCATTTGCATTAAGGTTGTCAGACAGAGCAATGAAAGAGTCAATACTTCTAAAATATTTAATATCCAGTTAGTATACGTAAACGTTTACATGCAGTAAGCAGTTAAAAAATATACATTTAAATAAATAATCTACAGTTTTTGCATGAAAAGTCATCACTTACATCATTAAAGACATAATGAATAAGTATCAATATTTTAATGGCTTAAACACAATCTTGTTTCATAACATACCTCGATACACTTTTTTTGTAATCTTCATTTTCAAAAAGATCTTTCAGTACTTGATACATTCGGTACTATCAGTGATAAAAACATTCTAAGATTTCTACCCTCGGGAAATACAAGGCCTCTCAACTTTAACAGTATAGGTAATTTGAAATTATAACAGGCAATGAGATGATAGTAGACTTCCTAGATGTTTTTTCAATAAATTTTTATCAAAGAAACGTATATATGCCTCTGTATATTTTTCTCTAAATATCATGGAGTTAGTTAAGGGCGTAATTTTTTTACAGCAGGAATAAGAGACCCCTCCAGGACGAGCCACCGTCTGACCGTGTAGGCATTAACATTACACACCAAAACTTGAACGTTTCTGTTAGCTCTGATTTTTTTCTACTTTGTTCTTTAAAAAACTATTTAGGATCCCCTGATAAGCCCATAAAACATCTCGCCTTTTGGCGGGTCAGTTCTGAATTTTCATGTTTTATCTAAATTTTATCATAGATTATTCAGACGTCCTGAAGTTGTCGCAATTTATTCTAGCTTACAGAATATTTCTTGCTACAAGAGGATTTTGCACACATAAGAAGCTGACAAATTTACTATCTTTAAAAATCTCCTGAACATCATATTGTCTCTAATGTTCAGTACTAATGTTGTTTAGATAAAACAACGGGCAGGTTCCTTTCATTCAAAATTGCTTTGAACAATATTAACACAACTTTTTTTAAAGGAGCCTGGATTTTTAGCGTCGTGGTGATCTCATTCTCAAAGCGGGGGAATCGGTCTCAAGGCAGACCATTTATTACGCGACATCCAACCTATCTCCGAGCGTCCGCGGATCCACTGTCCACTGGAGATCTTAAGACGGTCTGGGTGTAGTTCTGATCTTATTGCTTTTGTTCTTGTATCGTACGTCTGAAGAAGTGTGGCCTCTATTGACCCTGAAACCCTGTCAGCGGTAACATGGCGGTAAATTTACATGAGTAATAATGAGTTCAAAGGAACATAAGTGGACGATTGAAGATTGGAATTTCCAGTGACCAATGTTTCGTGTAGTGAACATAACCGTATCAATTGCATTTAAAACATTTATTGCAAAATAGGATAGAGTTCGCACATCGAAGTTACTCCAGTTATTATTCGAACCAAAACTACGTTACAGTCCCGGGAAAACACGCTGCTATTTGTTCATTGGCTTTTACTGTACCATATTATACTGTAATATAGACAAGCATTCATTTGTTTACCGTAGACTGACGATTCCAATCAGAATGATGTAAATAATGGATTCATCCCTTTCAACCTGACTCAAATTTGGAACTGAAAATTTGGTCATGATAGTTTTATGCAGAGGGAACGTGTATGGGCTGCGAAACGCGAGACGAATGCGTTGTCCAGTGGCCACGGAATTTACAAAATATCAATGACAAATTCAGAACGGTGTTTGAAACATTAAGTAAATTATTACTAAATACTGTATACGTTCGGTTCTTTTAGGTGGATACGAAACGTAAATTTGTTACTACTATCAATGTGCCCGCATGTCTCTTTCAAAATATATGCACGTTTATCCCTACTCACCTAAAACCGGTTTTCAGTCCTGAGACGGTCTCATTTCACTTGCAGTTTCCAAAGATTCTGAACATCATCTGCATACAGTGTACCACTCATTCCACCGAAACCGGATTCTCAACATAAATAATATGTGGTCACATGTAACCACATCGCAGTAATTCTTCTTTACTATAAACATTCGTCCTAAGTTTTAAGATAATTTTTTTAACTCAACAAACAGGAAAAGAAACTCAAAAGACTGGTCATATTTACAGTAACTAATTCCTAAGTTTCTATCTCCATACGCTGTTTAGTTAACACACGTTATATTTTCACAGAAGCAGCAAACATAATCTACAATGACCGCAACAGTGTTAATGTAAAGCGAAAATTTATTTTGTCTGTTGTAAGTTGAGCGATGTTAAACGAACTGTCTCGTAAGTTCCTTTAATTAATTATGTTTTACCCCGTTAATATAAAATGTATAATTATCATACATAATTGATATGGTATCAATGGCTTAAGGCTTACCCTACATAAACTTAATATATTTATGTTACGTGACTTTACTATCGTCTCCGTAACGTCAAACTGACACTTTCAATATAAATCCGATACCTTACGATCCATCGCTTACAGTAAACCTAACGTTCTTCCAACCGATTATAGGCTACTTTATCAAAACAATAGTTTCCCGTGCATAATTATGTATTAACAAATATACTCATACTTTGTATGTATGTTCGCGCACCACGCATATGTGTGTAACTGTTTGATGTAGGCCTACTTGACACAACACACACACACATATATAATTGCGTAAATACACGGAAGCGTATAGTTGAATGTATTTCCATTTTACTAAGATATTTTTATATTATTTGAACACTTATTTTCTTGATACATCGTTTCTATTAGTAATACAACACAAAAAACATCTATTTTCAGTCATCTAAATTCATATCTGTTTCTTTAATGACATGTACATCATTTAAATCTTATTTATTTGTTCTTATTTAAAGCGCCAATATTCCCATAAATTATAGTACTTTAAATAAATGGTGACATAACTTCGTCAACCGCTGTTACACAAACATCGAATCGGTTACTCTTCCGGAGTCTAGTATTTAACATAATAATAATAATAATAGTTAACTAGTGAAACGAATGACACCGGTCCGAGACGCACAGACCTCAACAAATTTCTGTCTTACCTTAGTTAGTAGTCATGGCACTGACGCTTGCTTACTCTCACGCTCCGCTCAGTACACTGAAGCGCTGCTGTAGACTTCACTACACTGCACCTTGACTCTAAACAAACTCATACAATTCCCAAACAACAGACAATTAAGGTTAAAACCGAATCAGCTGGACCTAAATCATGAGCAACACAATCAAACTCCGCGTGCTTACTGGATCTATGTCACGGCCAGCTCGAGTATACCAAGTTTCTCTCTCTACCTGTCTTCTTACACATTCCCCCACCTTCACCACATTTATGAATTTCTTAGACCAACTTTGTTTAAAAGTGAAAACCTCTGCATTTCCTTGACCGCATCAATCGCCGCCGGTTTTTAATGTTATTACTGAAAAGCTCTTTCGTCCGTCTTCTGTACACATGTAAATTTGCAGTTGTAGGTGTGTGAAATACAAATTAAAAATTGTAAATTAACATTTTAAAATTAATTGTTTGCATGACATGTGATTATAGGCCTAGTGTCCTGTAAATTCCTACTCTATATTTTTTGTCAACATACAGAAATTGATTTCAGAATTTTTGAATTTGCTGCCAGAAATATTCGTTTACCCATCATACTTTAGGACGTATATTTAATTCGTTGTTGGTTAATTTATTATGTTGATAGTGTGATCGTTTATATTGTTTGGGCACTTTTAGACCGGTGTGAAAGGACATTTGAGGAGGATATGAAACTAACGTTCTGTACGAAGGTTACTATTGTTACTGTTTGAATGGAGTTTTGTGTTTTCTCTAGTAGTACAACAAGTCTGCAAGCCCTTTATAACTGTTAATTAAAACAATTTTTCTTTCATAAAGGATATTAAAACTATATTAAAAGTAGGAACTTCCATATTTTTCCTATCCTCTTCAGAAAATTATCCGTGTCGATTAGTTAAATAGCTGAATTCATTTAATTAAAATAAATATAATTCTTAATTGAACTTAGTGTATACTATAATTCTCTCCAAAGTACATCCTAGACTTTTAAAAAGCTTGTTATATATGGCAAACCGTTAAATAACTTTTATTTTTTTACTCGATGCTGAATATTTTATGCTGTTTTGTTCCTTGGAGACTTTGTAACTAATTTTCCGTAATCTCCATCAATTATTTGTTAATCTACATTAATATAGAATATATCGATTACCACAACTGAACACAATACAACATAAAGTACAGGTAGGGTGTCCCGAAAATTTATGAAAAGTACATAAATTGTCCCGAAAATTAATTGTCTATGTTGTTTTTAGTTCCTAAGATGCGTGAAGCACACATCTACACAAAGATCTGGCCAGATATGATCCGCAACGATAATGACTTTTCGTAAAGTGTTAACAGATAGAGTGGTTCCGATTCTGAGATATTCTGAGTGTAAACCTCATATGTGGCTTTCACAAAGCCTGGATATGAGGAAGTACGATTACCCCACTGTGAACTAGTCTTTGTAAGAAGCAACTGACGCGCCGTTGGGTTACACGAGTAGGTAATGGATCTTGTCTGTATAACTATGATTATAATGTTTGCTATTAATTAAAGCTATGAATCAAAACTTGTTTAAAACTATAAATTAGTTACCAGACTCAATTAGTTAAAACCCAGCAATTGCTGTATAAAGCATAGGATAGACGTCCTGATTCTGGATGAAGTTTGGAAGGAAATGTTGTTCCAGGGGAGCAGGAAGTAAGGGTAGAGTTTTAATTTTAACTTCCTGAAGATTTCGAGATAGCCCGTTCTGGGGAAGGAGCCCCTGAATGGTCTCTAAGGAGGATTCCCAGAGTATCAGCTGCTGAAGGCATCACAGAAAATGAACGTCCACGTGGAGTTTTCTCGTGTAACAGGCAGCAGGAGGAAATCCCCAGTAATTGTGGAGAATATCCTTGTTAGGGAATGGAATCTTCAGGGAAATGGCCAGCAGGCCAGTGGAAGTCAGATTACTGCGAGTCGTCGGGCAAACCAGTGGTCAAGGCTGATCATAAAGTAAATCTCAATAATTATGATATAAACCTTTGCTTTACATGAATTCTGTAGCTGCTACCATATACTACATTGGCACCATTTAAAAATATTAACTTAAAGCAGGCCGCTTAATCTGTACTGTATATCGCGATCGATCGTCAGCCTTCATTTGTGTTGCTTGTTTGCAAATGCAGAATCCGAGATTATTAACAGGCACGAAACACTTCAGTGTATACCGACATTATACAAAGCATTTGAACCGGAAATGGCTGATAGGGGCGCATTGAGGAAAAAAATCTTCACAGCAGTAAACGTTTTAAACTCTCCTACAGAAAAATGAAAAAATACTGTCTCAAACAGTATTTTATTCGTGTCTACAGCTTTTCGATAAGGTCTTTATAAGGATTAAGAAAATTTTTTAATTGCCTACGTTGTTCTGAGTGTGTAATACATATATTGTGAAATAAATGAGAATACTGTAAATAATTAAGAAGATTAATTTTCCTGATAGTCTTACAATGTAGCAAACATGGTGGCGTAATTTGAATACAGGCAAATTACATTTTGCTTAAAGTATCCTATTTTTCCAAGATAAAAATGTTGATCACCCCTGGACCTTAACTGAGCTGGATTCGTAAGTTGTGCAAATCAAGGTTAGGCTGCGTATCGAAGCTCTTAAAAGCATCTTAACTCTATTTCATTCTGTAATATGTCTATATATTCACATATTTCTTCTTATCTGCAAAAAGGATCCGTATCTACGCGGTACTCTGAACATTCATTAACCTATAACGAACAGAATGGTATTCTAAAATAAAATCCATCCAAATAATACGCACATGGATTATGTATCAAACCTACACTTCAACTACAATCAAGCGGATGAACTTATAGTTTCTGTAACAGAATACCGAATAACTAAAATATACTAAACAAAACGCTTCTTCTAAATGTTCAACAATCATTTAACATGCTACTGACATCAGAGCATTTAAAGAAAAGCTATAGGCCTACGTTTTCTCTAAAGTACCTTTGCACGTCATCACTGACAGGTTTAGTCACTGACTGGCAAGTGAAGCTACACACCTACCTAACATTCATGCTACCTAGATAAAATTAATGTACAGTATATTTAAGTATTGTACGCGCAACAGATTCCTGGCCAAATGTGTTTACATCATCCAGCTAAGGAAGCGTACGCGCAGAGATGCATTTTTGACGAAATAGTATACTAACGGACGACACATGTTTAGCTGTGTATCCTCACAGTGGATATGGATTAGAGACGGCGCACTGGAAACACCGCCACACAAGCATACGAGTCGACGTGGAACGTTACGAGTCTTCTGGTTTTCCGACTGATATTCCTGCCACATGGCTTACGAAGACACCTGCTAACAAAAAACATCTCAAATTCCCCCAGACCTTCATGTACAATCGCTCATGCAGGGAACTGTAAATATTTACGACGGCGCTTTTATGGTTAGTAGTACTAGAACTTCTGTGAGCCGGGTTTTAACACTTAAATTTTCCCTAACTGTTTGGAATTCAGTAGAATGCAAAAGACATCGATTTTTAGCATTCAGAAATCGTGGTTACACATAACCAGACTGGGCGGAACGTTTTCCTCTTGGAGCACACGTGTCCCTGGGGAATGGTTCCGGTTTCCCAGTTACGAGTCAGATCGGGACCGCAAACTTGATCAAGCAGGAGACAGCATGACGATCAGGGTGAAGGCTTCTACAATCCATCACACAACCCTACAACAACGAACTAATCACAAGGCCAACTCAATTAAGATTATCGGAAGTCTCCTCGTGGTGACTGCTTACAAACTTCCGTGGAAGGACTTTGGAGGTCGTCTTCATTCACATAGAGGGATGATCATTGGTGGCAATCTAAATTGCGAGCGTCGCGACTGCTCGAGCCTTGGACAAGAGTGATGATTTTACCGGCAAAAGTTTGGACTGGTACAATCAATGTTATATAGAGTAGGCCTACTGCGTAGCGCGCGATGTGTTGGATGTCTCGACGTAATCTCGCCCATGCAATTTTCTTCTACTCACTGCAGGTCGCTACCCAACATGCTTTCGTGCGAGACGACAGCGAAGTCATCGAATAGGATCACTATGAATCCTGGCCACTCGATACCGTCCGAGGCAGTAAGCGCCTTCACGTCCGACTGTCAGTGTATCTTCGAGGCAAAAAAATGTATTTCGAGCACTACCAGAGTACGAGCGGACCGTGATACGGATGAGAAGGTAGTGTTCAACTCGGCAAGCTGTTTTGTGACATCCTCCGACGCAGTGACGTAGCTAAGAGTTCGTTGAGTATTTCGTTCGTTGGGTAGTTGTTGATTTCGGGAACTCCAGCTAACAAAATAGCATATGATAAGAGTTCTCACGGAGATTATCTTCTATGTGACAGCAGAGAGCTACGTATTTTGCAAGTGACGTATCACTGCTAATGTTCCTAAAGAGAGCTTCAAGGCCTTCTCTTGTTCTCAGTCTATGTCATCGACGTATCCAGGGAGCTTGGAATCCAGGTACCTCGTTTTGCGAACCACACGGCAATATATTCATATGAACCGTAATGAATATATTCATATGACTGCAGCGTCAGCTCGATTCCTTCCGTGAGTGGACTGACAAGAGGAAACTGTCACTTAACATGACCGGAAGCATCTCGGTGCACTTCTCGAAACACCCGAGGGAACCGTGAACTCGTCTGTGAACAGGTAGAAAGTAGGACTATTATTTGCGCTGGTCCAAGAAAGTTAAGTACTTCGGTGCGTATCTATATGTCGTCGGCTCACCTGAAAACTGGGTAAAACGGTAGTTGGATTTAATTCCAATTATGACCTATGCTGGTCATCTTGCTTCCACGCGACTGGGGGCTTAGGCTAGCTCTAAGCAAGATGTGATTCTCTTTCCGCTTGATGAGAGTCTTGTCGCTTGTCGTTCAGTGTTGTTTCTCTGAACGACACCTTGCATGTGTAAGTTTTACGTAAAGGCTAGAGTTAGCTTTCCTCACAGCCAAACTCGTCACATACAGTAACGTCCAGGTTAACCTTGGAAATTAACCTTCAAATTTTCATCTAAACGATTTAGTATACTTGGGCACAGTTAAGAGAAGTATTCCTTCTTGGAAGAGGATCTTAAGACAACACTTCGTGATTGTATTATATTAAGCCGATCGTTTCTGAAGCTCAATCTAAACGGCCCAGAGATTGTTTTTGACAAATAAGAACGATCCTTCAGGGTAGTCGTCAATAGGGTAGTCACCCGTGGTCGTTTATCAGAACACCGGTACCAAGGTGGAACACTACTCTGAAAGACGCAATAAGAGAGAAGCGATGAGCCTTAAACAGATATAAACAAGGGCCGGCCGAAGATAAGAAGATAACCGCATCGCTTTTAAGCGATTTCGAGCCCCCGCTCGCAGAAGAATACTCGGTGCAAAAAGATCGAGCTGGGAGGCATACGTCTCGACCATAACACGGCCGACGCAAAGACCAGTACATGATGAGCTGCGTGTTTAGTTTGGAAGCACTCTTGCTTTATGCGGATAATGCACCAGTAGGGGCACAGCTAGGATTTCTTTGTGGGAGTGTTCTGGCATGTTTCAGGGACTGTTCTGGGAGGTTTAAATTTTAGTGAATGAAATTACTAAAGTATAAATAATAAGAACTCGTTACGTGTTATGTGTTTTGTTGCAATCGAGAAGGTAAGTGTTATATACTTAAGTTTATATTAAAATATATTATATTATATATATATATATATATAACTTAACAAAGTAATGAAACAATAAAGATGACATCTTACATTACAGTACAAATAAAATAAATGGAACTAGAAAACCGGCACAAATTTTATCGCAGTTCCTGCGGACGTTTCGTTTCTGCAGCTTAAATATTTTGTAGGCTACTAACCTTTTGAAACTTCGCCTTACGAAGTACGTGCCTGAAAATATTTGCACCAAATGGAATTAAATCGGTCTACTCGTTCTGATTCACCGGTAGAGGCTACGGAGCGCTTGTAAACCTCTTTCCGAATATAATGTTCGGTCGAAGGTTTATACATGTACGGAATAATGGATACGTTTTGCGATTTCAATTGTAGATTTGTTTTCAAAATGATAATAAAGGACTAAATTAAAAAATACGAAAAATTTATTAAATACTGATGAAAAACGTGTACAACAGGCAATATCTGTAGGCACAAAGGATTCGAATAGCAAGCAGAAAACAGTTTAAAATAGAAAATTTTGGGTTGCTGTAGAATAAAGTACTGAAGTGTAGATTTCGTATACCGAGCTACGACACTGCGGCCTAATATGTGTCTTCTGTAGGACATAACCTCCAAAACTAGGATACATATTTGAACCGTTACTCCATCATACAACCAACAACGTTTACACGAAGCAGTAGCGTACTCACAAGATGGCTGTAGCGTACCGGAATATAAAATGTTCTACTCACATAAATAATTAGCTTAATTATTTAATTCGACATATATATGACTGCGTTTTAATAGTACAATTTGTTTTTTTATTTTTGACATTTCCTTGTCCTGTATCCCTCGAGAGGGTGGGAGTGCTTACCCCCCCCCAAACCCACTCAATGCGCAACTGGCACCACTTGAATTAGGATAATCTGGTCACGATGCTGAAGTACTATAGATCATTCGCATTTTTTTTCAAATTCGTTGCGGAAGTGGCGTGGGGGAATCAACAAAAAAAAATAATTTAAAAAATTAAAAAACACGACTGCCAAAAAAATAAATTATAAATAAAAAATAAATTGATAAAAAAACTAAATAAAAATAATATTTAGTAAAAACACAAAATCTAAATAAAGTCGATTTAAAAAGCCAAAAACAAGGTATTGAAATTCAGCTCTGATCAGATTTAACGAAAATGTTATGAATGATTAAACGCATGGTAATTTTATTAGATTTAAATTACTTTCCGATGTTGAATATATATCAATGCATCATATGAAGACTACAATTATAAAAAATATTGCTGATAAAATTTTGCTCTTCAATTTTAATTTTCAATGCAGTCGAGGGCTGTTTCTAAATAGATTTGTTCTTTTCATTAAACAGCCCCCGACTGCATTGAAAATTAAAATTGAAGAGCAAAATTTTATCAGCAATATTTTTTATAATTGTAGTCTTCATATGATGCATTGATATATATTCAACATCGAAAAGTAATTTAAATCTAATAAAATTACCATGCGTTTAATCATTCATAACATTTTCGTTAAATCTGATCAGAGCTGAATTTCAATACCTTGTTTTTGGCTTTTTAAATCGACTTTATTTAGATTTTGTGATTTTTACTAAATATTATTTTTATTTAGTTTTTTATTTAGTTTTTTATCAATTTATTTTTTATTTATAATTTATTTTTTTGGCAGTCGTGTTTTTTAATTTTTTTAATTATTTTTTTATTTTATTCCTTTTTGTGTTTAAAAAGAGTATAATGGGAATGTGCGTGCGTATGTGTGAAGTGCAAAAAAATTTCAATTTTTACATAGTTTTGTTTAGAAACTTTATTATGTACATAGTATAATTAGCGTATGAACTTATAAACTTATAAATATAGTATAACTTTATTTTATATACTATTATATAACTAGTATAATACAAACGTTTCGATAAATTGTTTTATAAATTATATAATTAAGTAAATAATTTTATTTATTAGAAATGATAAAGAAAAAGCTTTGGTCTACAGATTTCTGAGTCGATTTAATTCCTCAAGTGAGTTTTTATCGTCCGGTTCATGCAACAATTTTCGTGGATCCAGACAACTTATTGCTAATCCCTCTAATGTCTTCACACGACTTAGTGCGACGTAGGCCTGACCCTTGGCAAAAATATTACTACTCAAATCAATGACTGCTTTGTCTAAAGTAGTGCCTTGGAGTTTATGTACTGTTACAGCCCAACACAATATTAATGGCAGCATACGTCGTTCTACTTTGCCCTGGCCTCGCAAAGCATCATATTCAACAGTGGTGGGCTCTATCTTTACTCCAATACCAGCAGTATTTCCCCTAATTGATCTGTCATCAAATTCTACAAATACGGCTTGTGGAAGCTCACCAGGTTGAAGCTGATCTCGACGTAGTGCAGGCCACTCAATTTTTCTAATGATGCCGATTGCTCCGTTGACCAGACCATGATTAACATTAATGTTTTTTTCGCAACATTACCCTAGATCCGACTCCGATTACTAAAGAGTTTGGAATACCTCCAGTTTTGTTTAGATCCGTTGGTATGAAGTCTTTCTTTAACTTTTGTCCGTAATTCTTAGCTTCGACAGACACATCCACCGCTGCAATATCGTAAACTTTAGATGATGTTTTCAACTTTTCAGTCATCATAGCATTATATTCTTCTACCTGTTTAGTGGTTGGGAAAATACGCAGACACTCGCCATCAGCAAATTCATCTGTCAAAGGAACTCTTCGACAATCTAAAATTTCTAGCTGCTGCATGGTGAGTTGGCCGACTCGTAAATTATTTAGAATGTCTATAAAAGTAGTATCGTCAGCTTGCCGCATATTTTGAGGTAATTCACAGAAACTAAACAGTGTCCACAAATTAATTTCAGCTGATAAGTAATGAGGCTGCTTGAAGAAGTAGGTACCACCAACTGCTTTTGATACAGGTGGCAACTGCATTAGATCGCCAAACAAAATAATATTGATACCCCCGAAGAAAGCATCATTCATTTTAAGCTGTTGCAACCTTAAGTGAATATTTCTTAGGGTAGTATAGGGTACCATTGAGATTTCGTCAATGATTAGCCAATTAATATGCTTCCACCTTAGCCGTTCCCTTTGAAGACGCTCACCAGTAAGAGGGCGAAGAGCTGTCACCTTGCCTTTTTCGATAGGAAGGGCAAAAGTAGAGTGCACAGTGCTACCTCCAATCAATCTTGCAGCGACACCTGTGGGTGCTGCTACCGTAACAGCTCTGCTTGCAGGTAAATGAGAAAGACGACGAATCTGTTCTACAATAATTTTCAGAGTAAAGGTTTTGCCGGTGCCTGCTCCTCCAGTAACGAACACACGTAATGGCTCAGTATTATTTTCACTTGGAAGCAATCTGTCTGAAATCATTTTGAACAATTGGCGCTGCTGAAAATTCATTTAGTTTACTTCTGCGGCATATTGTTGATCCGTCATTTCATGTATTTCAGGTTCACCATCATCATGATAGCTAAAGCAATTTCATCATTATGTTCTTCAATAAGGTTTTGTTCGAAAATTTCACGCATATTATTTTCGACCACGTCAGCATCTAAATTAACTTCATTAGCTAGGTTTTCTGCTACAATTCTAGCTACAGCTTGCTGAATCTCTTCCTCCCACCTAGCCATTTCCTCCACTTTGTTTCCACCTTGCATTGGTCGTAACAAACTTTATTTTGCTACGAACGCTTGTTTTGCACTGTTATACCCCTCCATCAATTCAGATTGAGAGCGGAAAGGAATGTGCGTGACTAAAAGAGAATAATAATATGCTTCCGGATCTGAGTTTGGTGTGTAATACCTAGTTCGTTAGACAGCTGGGCGCTTACGCTTTTTCATTTTTTCCTGATTATCAAGAAGAGTGATACATCTCTCAGAGACATTTTCTTCTGGAGCCTGTTCGTAAGCATCAGCATCCTGATCATCTTCTGAGAATCTATTGTGCGTCACAGGCTCATACCAGACAGCGAATTCATGCAAACTTAATTCTTCGAGCGCGTGAGGCCTGGCAACGTAGCGGTCAAAAATATTTCTGTATGGCTCGTTTGCATTATCATCAATTCTAAACATCCGGTACCTTAACTCAGGAAAGCAAGTATTAACAAAGATCACTTTTCGTGAGGAATCCCGCATTTTAAGGTGACACAAACGTACTGCGCACTCACATGCTGACACCTCTCTGTGCGTTAAAATAGCATTTTGAATTCCAAAAACTTGTTTCGCCATGCTGCCTCCCTTTTCTTGCACACGTCGCAAATATTACAGCATACCTTCCACTAGCGCCACCTGATGGACCAATAAACGAACAAAATAAATCCTTAGAATCGATCACTTGTATTCACTTCCGGTCAAAACCGGAAGTCAACTCATGGTGGTATATAGCCTATGACACTTCTGGTGAAGTAAGGAATCCATCGAGCCATCGAACATCAAAATCGGTAAAGCCGTTAAAAAGTTATAGTGGAACAAACATACATACATACATACCCTACCACTGAAAACATAACACTCCTTTTGGCAGTCGTGTAATAAATCTCGAACCAGTTGAGTTTCCTTAAATATTTTCAATCTAACGGTCTCTGAAGTAATTAGGCACCATCCAAACCTTTCTCGTATATCGAGGTACTGTAAAGCATAGTCGTTGATGAAGGATATATGAAGAGAAATATGCACAAAGCTTACAGGAAGAATAAATTCCTTATGTAAGATTGGAATTTCAAAGATGTTGTATAAAGGATTAGGTAAAGACTTTTAGGTGCCGAAGTCTTACAGGCCACTGATTCTTTATCAAGTGATGGGAAACGTCTATGAAGAGCTTTAGAACAGAAGAATTTTGGAGACAGAAATGCAGCAACATGGTTTCATGATAGGGAGGAGAACTCAAGATAGATTTCATGTCACATTAAATTTGTTACACTACTAATAAACAAAATCTTCTATATATTAATACGTGAAGAGAAAACTTTGTACCCCTTTTTAAGCATATTGCGCGCACGGAGGAGTGTGATATTTGGCATAGTTAAAGTTTATATGGAGAAGGAGTGCAGAAAGCTAAAATTTATATATAATATGTGTTACAAATACATTAAATAAAATAAAATAAAACATTCATTTGCACTTGAAAATTCATTTAAACTTTTTCAAACAATGGTAATTGTTAAAAATAAAATAATTTTGTAGCCAGGCAATAAAATTATAATTTTTTCATTTTAGTGTACGTTCATACTGCCAATGTCAAACACATATAATAGTCTGTCGTTTGTTTACGTTCATACTGCCAATGTCAAACACATAATAGTCTGTGGTCAAACAGTCGCACAGAGTAGAGATTGTCGCCAAAGAATTTTAAAATGTTGCCAACAAATAATTACTGACAGATTGACTGAATGAGCTGTGAATTTTGTGTGATTTCAAATGTTCCTTTTTCAATAGTCTGTGGAGTGTATGTCAAGGCAAAAAAGCGTTTATTTTATAATTTGTATATTAGATATCTGTGTTTTATATATTAATGTGTAGTTTAAAGTGAAATACAGCTTGCTTAATATACACCTGTTGCAAAAGGAAAATTTTGTAGCAGCAATTTGAATTGACTTACTCTCGCCTAATTATTATTGGTGGTTTCAAAAAAGTGAGTACATTTTATTATTTTTAAATTAAACCCTGTCTAATCTTAGTTTCAGTAATTTCATTACATGTTTTTTTTTACACTCAGATATTCGCACCTACTTCCATTATGCCTCGACATAGAACATTGACGGGTCGGAGTGAGAGACAAAGAAGAAGGAATATATATTCGCGTGAAAGTCAAAATGATAATATACCAAATGCAAATTTAAATAGTGTAAATAGTATACAAAATGATGAAATTATTTTGAGGGATACATTTAAATGCGCACTGAATGTCATTCCAAGAAATTTTAATACTTTTGATTGTGGATTAATGCATTTACAATGCCGGTTTTGCAATGCAAAACATTTCGAATCTGAGGTCACTTTAGGTGAAAGGACTGCATTCACTTCATGTTGTCATAAGGGTAAAGCAATATTACCGGCCTTAAGTCAAAATGAATACTTTAAATCATTGTATGATGGACTTACTTCAAATGAACCTTCAATAAAAAGAAAGTCAAAAAATTATTTTGAAAACATTCGTAAATACAATTCATCATTTACTATGGTTAGCTCAGAAGCTAAAATTTCGGATACAGTTACGCGTGGAGTGTATCATTTTAAAATACATGATGTTTTTTATCACAGATCAGGTCCAATGACTGCTGGATATGGCGCTCACCATGTTATGCGCAATTATATTTTTATGATGTTGACACTGCTGTCAATTATAGATTACGTGAACACTATAATCAAACATGCAATAACAATATAATGCGCGAAATCTCTCTTGAATTGGAACGCATTTATCCTTTCGTTCGGTCATTCATTGCAATGAAAGATCATTGTCAGAGAGTTGAAAATCAAAATAAAGAAATTTGTATGCTCATTAAAGTAAATCGTGATTTAGATCTACGCCGTTATAATGATGCAGTTCAAACTGATGTAGCAGTAATATTTAGTACAGTTGATGGTGAGCCACCCTTTGAACGAAATATGGTTTCGTTTTCAAAAGTTAATGGTACCATTAAAAATATCTCTGTTTTGGATTCATCATTGGACCCTTTAGCGTATCCATTACTTTTTCCAAATGGTGATACTGGGTGGCACATCAATATTTCTCATAATGTACCAACTACATCTAATTCAAGAGCGCCCAGAAATAAATTAACCATGCTTCAGTATGCAGCCTATCGACTTGCAATTAGAGAAGATTTTAGCATGTTGCACCATTCACAAAAATTATTTCTGCAGTGGATAGTTGATATGTATGTGAGAATAGAGGGCACAAGGTTACATTTCATTCGACAAAATCAAACAAGTCTTAGGTCTGAAGTTTACAACAATTTAACAGATTATTTAGAATTGAACCCCAATGCCAATAATGTTGGCCGTAGAGTAATTTTACCATCTTCATTCAATGGATCTCCAAGAAATATGTATCAGAATTATTTAGATGCAATGTCAATTGTACAACATTTCGGAAAGCCTTCTTTGTTTATTACAATGACTTGCAATCCAAGTTGGCCTGAAATAGTTAGCAATATTGGTGTAGGTGAGTCAGCTAATTTTCGACTTGATATTGTTGTGCGTGTATTCAAGTCCAAACTGAAAGCATTAATTGAGGGCCTTACACTAAAAAAAATCTTCGGTAAAGTTGAAGCACTCATTTATACAATTGAGTTTCAAAAGACAGGATTGCCTCATGCTCACATTTTACTCTCTTTAAATGAGCAAGATAAAATTGTTAACGCTACCGATATTGATAAAGTTGTATCTGCGGAGATTCCTAACATTCAAACACATCCTACATTACATGAATGTGTTGTAAAACACATGATGCATGGTCCATGCGGTGTACTTAATCCAAATTCTGTGTGTATGAGAGATGGAAAATGCACAAAAGATTATCCAAAACGATTTAATGAATTTACATGTGAATCATTAAATGGATATCCATTATACAGAAGGCGTGATAATGGTATTAATGCTGAAGTTCGCGGTAGTTGCCTCGACAATCGTTATGTTGTACCATACAATCCGTATTTACTTGCCAAATTTAATTGCCATATAAATGTTGAAGTATGCACTACAGTTAAAAGTGTTAAATACATTTATAAATACGTGTATAAAGGCTATGACAGTGCATCTGTTGAATTAGGTTCAGAGAGAAATGAACCAGGTCAAGAAATACAAATTGATGAAGTTAAAAATTTTTTAAATGGCCGTTATGTCGGATCAACTGAAGCTGTATGAATCACCAATCTATGAATTACCAATGCATTTTCAATCACATGTCATCGTTAGACTTGACATTCATTTACCGCGTAGACAGAATGTTTACTTTCGAGAAGGGCAAGAACGTCAAGCAATTGAAAATGCAAGACAAACAAAATTATTAGCATTTTTTGAATTGAATCGATCAGATCCATCAGCGCATGAATATAAGTATATTGAAATTCCTTTGCATTATGTGTGGGAAGATTCCCGAAAAAAATGGAAGAAGAGAAGGCGTGGAGGTGATAAAATCATTACACGCATATATGTAGTATCACCAAAAGACATCGAACTTTTCCATTTACGATTGCTTTTATTACATGTCTGTGGTCCAAAATCATTTGAGGATGTTAGAACATACAATGGAATTATACACACTTCTTTTGTTGAAGCGTGCCATGCTCGCGGCATTGCTTCAAATGATAATGACTGGCGCGAATGTTTAAATGAAGCAAAAGAATTACATTCACCAAAACAAATGCGAAATTTATTTGGTTACATTTGTGCATTAAATGTGCCAGCCAATGCACTGGCGTTATGGAATGAATTTAAAGTATATCTTAGTGAAGATTTTTTGAGAGATTACAACGAAGAAGTATCCTTTAACACAGCTCTATTAGAAATTGAAGATATTTTGAATGTTCATAATTTGTCATGTCAAGAACTTGGCTTACCAGTTCCCACGTATTCGCAGAGAACAGACGAAACAAATGCTATTGATCCAATAGAACAAGAGTTTCTGTTTTGTGAGCATTATGAAACTGCAAATATTGAACAGCGTAATCTAATTGATCGTGTGATTCGTGAAGTTTTGCACCATGATACTGGATCTAATGTTTTTTGTTTAACCGCTCATGCAGGTTGTGGAAAAACATTCACACAAACAGCAATCATTCACAAATTAAATTCGCTTAATCTTAGTTGCATTGCAACAGCGTTCAGTGGCATAGCTTCAACTCTATTACTTGGAGGTAGAACTTTACACAATGTGTTTAAATTGCCTATACCCATTTTGGAAAATTCTGTAGCGAATATTACCGCAAATAGTAGCTATGGACGTTATATAAATTCATCATCATTGATAATTATTGATGAAATTTCTATGTGCCCACTGCAAGTGTTGAAAATCATAAATAGATTATTGCAGGATGTATGCGATGAAAATGATAAACATAAACAATGAGGAGTGAAAACGATACTTCTGTGCGGTGATTTTCGGCAAATATTACCAGTTGTCCCACATGGATCACGTGCAATTTTAATTGAAAATTGTGTCACGAGTTGGCATAAATTTGTTTATTTTCATAAAGTAACGTTTACTCAAAATATGAGAGCCTTACCAAGTGAGATAGAATTTGTCGAATTCTTGAAAAAAATTGGTAATGATGAAGCCCGACAATTCCCTCAGTTTGGTGAAAATATTATTGAAATACCTCAGCAATTAATAGGAGATGAAAATAATATTATTAATGAGGTGTACGGAAATATTTCCGAAAACATACTCTCAGATAACATATTGAAGTCAGTTATTTTAGCACCTAAAAATGATGATTGTACTTTTATTAATACTGATATACTTAATCGAATACCAGGTGAACAGAAAACATATCATAGCTACGATAAAATAATTTGTGATGATGACAATGAAATCAATAACTATCCAGTAGAGTTTTTGAATTCTTTGACTATTAGTGGTTTGCCACCACATAAGTTAGTATTGAAAGTTAATTGCATCGTTTTACTGATCAGAAACTTAAATACAAAGGAAGCATTAGTCAATGGAACAAGAATGCGCATCAAGTGTATGCATCGTAATGCTATTGATTGCGAAGTTTTAACTGGAACCGCACGCAATAAGAGAATTTTGATTCCACGTATAAATTTAACATATTCCGGTACTGTTTTACCATTTAACTTTCAAAGAACTCAATTTCCAATTATACCTGCATTTGCGATGACAATAAATAAATCTCAAGGACAAACATTAGAAAAAATTTGAATTTTATTGAGCCAGCCAGTTTTTACACATGGTCAATTGTACGTCGCAGCAAGTAGAGTTCGATCATTCGATGGTTTGAGATTTTATATTTCCGAATATAATGGCCAAGGGCATTTAGCAAATAATGAAAGAGTTTTTACAAAAAACATCGTTTATACAGAAGTTCTGAATCATTAAATTCACTTTCAAACTATTTTAAGTTCAATGGACAACATTTATTTTTTTAACCGCCCGGTTTTTTTGATTTAATGAAA
Source organism: Magicicada septendecula (assembly GCA_034769895.1). Classification (NCBI taxonomy): domain Eukaryota; kingdom Metazoa; phylum Arthropoda; class Insecta; order Hemiptera; family Cicadidae; genus Magicicada; species Magicicada septendecula. The sequence continues at coordinate 825,107,132 of CM068367.1, forward strand.
AATATATGAAAAAATACGAGGCACGTATTTTTTATTTCATTTTTTATTTTGTATTAATTTTTTATTTAAATTTTATATAATTCGAAAAAGATAGGCAAAATAACTGTGTAGCCTTGGCGAAACCTGGTCAGTATGGCAATAAAAAAAACCCAAGGAAATGTCAAAAAACGCGTTATTGCTTTTTAAATATGGCTTAGCCAAGCTAAACCTCATTTTTCCTATCTTTCATATTTTTCAAATAACTGGAAAATTAATGCATAGAAAAAAAAATTAAAAAATTATATAAGCTTTGTAGCAGATAATCTTCAAACTGTTTTCGAATTTTGTACCTTACCAAAAATGAAATGTAATCCACTGGAATTGAAAACAATGTATCTTATACTTCTATGAATGTCAAGTCTCATTTTTATTAGCGTTTATTTGATTCAATAATAACATGAAAAAATTAAAACTGACAATGAATTATATCAAAAAATAAATACGAATACAAGCTGTAATTGTGTTTTTTTTCAACTGTTACTAACATTAAATTTTAAATTTCATAGGTATTGCCGGGAATTAAGGCAAACAACACACGCTAATGACGTATTTGTACACGCTCGCAGCTGACGTAATAGAACAAAATTCAAAAAAATTATATGCAATGATTATAGAGGTATACTCTTTGACAAAAGAACCTCAATAACGTTCAAACTTAAAAATTTAATGAATTACGGTCGAATTTCGACCACTGGGCGACCACTAGTAATAATAATTATTACAATCATAATTACAGACCTAATAATAATAATAATGCCCCTCCCAGAAATCTAGTCCTTCACCCGAGTCTACAAAATCTTGACCTCGTAGGGGGGGCAGGCAATAGCTGTTACTCTTTAGGCTAACAGGGGACTGGTAGATGAGTCAGACAAGGTTGTGTGTACCGCTTGAAAACACATCGTAAGCTCGGAGGAACCGATCGTACCAATGGGTGGATGGGCCTACGTTATTGAGTCGCGAACGATGCCCTCAGGGTACCAGGACGCACCCTGTTGTATTTAGTCCTAGACGTGGTACCCGAGGGCTCTGCCGCGGTGGTCTGTTATTTCCCCGGTACTCGTGAGAACTATATACCAGTTTCACAAAATAATTCTGGGGTTGAGGGATCCCTTAAAAACTCACATCCAGAAAAAGGTCTCCTCGGAGGGTGAAGAGAAGGAGGTATTTCTCCTAGTCGACGCAAAAAGATTTGTGACATCATCTGCCAATGTGCCGTTGGCGCCAAAGTATTTTGTGGTTAATCGAAAAGAAGGTGACTTAGCAAAAGCGAGTCTCTTCCTTATTGAAAAGGGTATCACCGGTTGCGCTGGATCGGTCGATAGAGATGTAGAAGTCGTGCGTCATACTACCCAGAATACCACAAAGGGGGAGGTAGTTTTCAGGGAGTTACTGAACTGCACAGAGGAAGAAATTGAGACTGAGCTCGCCCCCCATAAGGCGTCATCGCATGTCGGAGACTAACGGTGCGAAGGGATGGACAGACGCTCCCATCTGCGTCCCTCGTCCTAATCTTCAACAGGATAACTTTCCCAGGAAAGGTCAGAGCAGGCATTCATAGGCTGAGTGTGAGAGCATTCATCCTTCAGCCAGTGCATGTTTTCAGTGCTTGCTTTTTGGGCACACTGCAACAAGATGAGTTCGAGTTAAACATGCTTCTGTGGGAAGTCGGCTCATGGTGATGATCCCTGTGATGAACCTACGAAATGTGTCAATTGCGGTAGTTAGCATTCTTCGCAGTCATGCCGTTTATAGGCAGGAAGTAGCTATTTATGAAATACGTATCCTGTAAAAACTCAGCTACTTCGATGCGAAGAAACTTGCGTTCCCAGTTAATTAGGACAAAATAAGTTACGCACAGGCTGTAAAATCCACAGTGTCACCAGACCCTATTGTAAAGGAAATGTTATCTGCAGTAAACCAGTTTCTTGAGCAGTACTATTCTAAAGTATATGGAAAATCAGAAGTTCAGAAAGATAATGCGGCTGAGATGGAATGCAGACGATGCAAAGGGATAGTCAGGACTGGTCTACCGGAAGACCCATACTTCGTCCGCCAAGAAGTGCGGACACAACTGCAGCCACCTTTAGTGAGAGCGAGACGGTGAGCGGATACCGCCGTCTATCGCCCGTCCTCCTACATATACCAGGAAGGACTTTTAAAAACCGAAACATGAGCTCCGGATCGGAGTTCAACTCGATTGCCGGTGCCAGTAATCTCACCGATCTCGGTTACCTGCCGGAACTCGGCAATCTGCAGAGAAAAAATAAATTCTTGGATTTCGTTGTCCATGACGTGTCCGTTACTTAACTAAATATCACTATTACTTTAACGACTCGGAACACAAGGTTTTTTTATAAGTAAAAGCAAAAAGTTTTACCTTACAGCCTTAACCGGTTTTCACCTTTTTACCTTACAGCCTTTCACCGGCTTCAGAGGCTGCCGCAGGTAGCGCTGTCCGTCTTGTTGTGGGTGACGAAATCGAATTTCGAAAGATCGATGCTGTGTGTGTGGGTGAGATATGTTCGAATAATGCGTGCGATTTGAATTGTGTCTGTTCGTTTAGGATGTCGTTTTTATTTGTTTTTGTGTGTTTGTATATTTCCAATTGTTCTAGAGTGTCTAGTTTTCGGCCTTTTGTGTGTACGTGTAGAATGTTCATGTAATTGTCGATGTTTTTATATGTGTGGTTTGCTTCAATGAAGTGGTTTGCAAAGGTGGATTCTGTAGTGGAGTGGAGTGCCTTTGTCAGAAAAAATAAAGGCTGACCAAAAAGGAAGGTCAGGGAGTAAGCACGGTCCGCAGCGACTGATACTTCAAAATTCAGCATGGAGAGCATCCTTCAGTGGAATATCAACGGCACACTTCGCATTATTGCGAACTGAAAATGCTACTGGCCAGGCATAAACCGATGTGGCCAGTTAACACACTTGAGGCAACAAGAACTTTTATTATGAGGGTATATGAGTCCTTCCGCTGTGATGTGACACCAAACATCAGAGCTAGGGAAGGCGTTGTTATATTTCTTAGCAACACATATCCCGATAGCTGCGCCTCTATAAACAGTAGCTATCAGTTTATTACAGTCATTGAAAATGACGAACTGCTACATATATTTACCAGATTCTGAGTGTCGAGCATAAGATCTGCAGGATCTGGTCGGGCAGCAACCATTTTCATTACTCCTTGTTGGGGACTTCAACGACCATATCCCACTTGGGGTTGTCATAGGACGAATAGCGCTGGTTTAAGAACTGAATATCTATTGCTTAACAATGCCTTTTAAAAACAGGCATTGTTCCTTTTAAAAACAGGCACAAGCACACACTTTAATGTTGGGAGTGGTACTTTCGCGGCTATCGATCTCTCGATATGTAGTTCAAGATCTGTCGTGGAAAGTGCGCCCAGACCGTCACGGGAGCGACCACTTCCCACTGTTGATAACAACGCAAACGCCAAAGAGCGTTATAAGCACGCCGAAAAGATGGCGTGTGGATCGTGTTGTTTGGACGGCCTTCAAGGCTGCTTGCACACCTATAGACGTCAGTGGAAATGCGTTCTATCCAGTAAAATGCTGGTTCTATCAATTTTACAGCTGCTTTTACTTCAGCAGCAACGGATACTATCCCTCGGACCAGTGGTCGTTCATCCAGAACACCGGTACCATGGTGGAACACCACTGTGAAACACACAGTAAGAGAGAAGCGACGAGAGTTAAACAGTTATACACGAGCGCCGACCGAAGGTAAGGTGATAATCGTATCGCTTTTAAGCGATTTCGAACTGAAGCTGGCAGAACAACACCCGCTGCAAAACGATCGAGCTGGAAGAACACGGTCGACCCCAGTGATAGAGGTATGGAACAAGATCAGCAATCGCTGGCACATGAGTGTTTAAACCTTTCGCATGCATAGAATATGGGTAGTGCAGAAAGTTATCCTCTCGATTTCCTCACCCAAAAATCTGAAGTCTACCTTGACTTTGAAACTGAAGGGTACAGAACCTACAAGTGCCTTTCTCGATGAGTAATTGCAGACCGTTATTCACCCCGCTGGTAACACGCAGCGGGACCGGACGATCTTCCTTACAGCATTATACATCAACTGTCGAATGTAGCTATGGCTACTCTACAGGCACTTTATAACGCCATATGGATGCAAGGTACAAGGGGACTACATAATCAGAATCGTCATCCCGCTTCTGAAGGCCGATAGGAGCACTTGAAATCAGAAAACTATCGTCCACTGTCGTTGACGTGCTGTTTAGGAAAGGATGGTAAACAGCATGCTCACCTGGTATCTTGAAAAATAAGGCCTTTTGGCCGCACACCCAGGGGCGGATTTACGCACAGGCAGACTAGGCACTTGCCTGGGGCGGCAAATTTTGGGGAGCGGCAAAATTTGAGTTAAGAAATGATATTTTTAGATTCAAACAAATTTATAAGTATAAAAGCCAGTTCAATTAAGCACACACAAATATAAAAATTATCTCCGATAAATTTATCTACGATAAAATTAGTTGAGTTGCATATATAACTGTACCAGTATTCCAGTATTTTCCGTTTGTCATTTAATAAATAATGTTTGTACCCATATTTTATGTGATTTTATTTACGTTTCCCTTAATTTCTAACTGAAATTAATTATTTTCTTCTGACAAGTAAATATTTATATTATCAATGTTTATTTATTTTTACATGAAATAATTAAACCAGGAATTCACCTGACAGTCAAAGGAAACGAGGCAGACAATCAAACTGGGGGGGAAAGAGGATGTGACATCGAAGAGGGGAAGGGAGGGGGAATGAGGGAGAGAGATAGGAGAGGGTGGAGGGGGCGGCATTATCTGCCATGCCTGGGGGCGGCAGTACAGCAAATCCGCCGTGCGCACACCAGCGTGATTACCTGAAGCACCAGTCTACTATTGATCAACTGATAATCCGCAATTAAAAACAGATTCATAGGAGGAAAACATGGGTACAGGATTCTTCGATTCGGAGAAAGGAGTCAACAAAATGTGGAGATACAACATCATGCAACAGCTACATGATTGGCGGTTCAGAGGTAACCTGCCTAAATTTATCTGCAGCTTTCTCAGAGGCAGAAAGCACGGAGCTTCCGTGTTTGGGTCGGACAATCACTATCGGCCCCACACAAGCTGTAAAGTGGAGTACCACGGAGATTTCCGTTGAGCAGCATGCTTTTTACTATAGAGGATCTTTGAGGGTACAGAAACATCAGTCGGGAAGTGCTTGTGCGTTGACGATCTTGCGCTGTTCACTCGGGTAAAGAACGGAGATTATCGGTAAAATGCAAGGCGCGATAGACAAGTTGGTTAGAATCGTTAACAGTATAGGCTTTTCTTTCTCAGCAACAAAGACGACCTGTGTCCACTTCTGTCGAAAGCTAGGAAGTCACCCGAAGTTAATCGTAATCGGTGTCTGGATACACTATGGGTCCGGAATCAAATTTGAGGGCCTAACTTTCGACAGACACTTAACATGGAATGCGCATATGGACGATTTGGTTGCAAGGTGCAAATCCTCGCTAAATACCATCAGATGCATCCATATGATTTGGATAGCAGACAGAAGTTTTATATTCGCCTGTACACGACGTTAGTGCTATCCAAAATGTACTATGGATGCGCAGTGTACTCTTCAGCCAGGAGGTTGTGTTTGAAAAAGCTAGATCCTGTTAACGATGCAGGGGTGCGCTATGCCACAGTGGCGTTCCGCACTAGCCCGGCACAAAGCTTATGTTGTGAAGGAGGGACGTCCTTACAACTTCAACGTTAGCTACTGTGGCTGAGATATGTGGCTAAAATTCTAGCTCTACAGAGGCAAGAGGAAAGGGATGTAAGTAAGAGGTTTATACTATGTTCTTATAGGCTAAACATTTAAAATCGACTTTTTATCCGAAACAAACAATTTAAAAAATGTTCAGTTTTTTAAAATGACTTAACATAAATAAACTGAAACCAGGTTTTAGAGTTAATTTGATTATAAGATATTTGATAATCAGTGAATAAGAAAATGTGTGAGCCACAGACTTGCGAGAATATACGACTGCCTTCCTAAGTTCACCCGACCAGCCGGCATCTGTGCGTTCGAAAGAACCCTGCGCTACAACATCCAAGGGCCGATGGTCCAAGCACACGCGTTGCCTCCCTGGCTGCTTCGTGGCGGCCTAGCAGAAGCAAGAAATCGTGCCACCCAACTGAACTGAAACTCCTTTTTAGATCAGTCCTGGAGGAATACATCGAAGAAAATACCATTGTGTACACTGACGGCTCAAAGCAGAGCGGAGTGGATAGTGCGTTTGTCATTGAGGGCGCCTTCCACTTTTGGACATGGCCCAAGGCGGCAGTTGCAAACTTCTGCCGAGCTGTATGCGGTGTGGCAAGCTTTTTGGTTCTGTGAACCCCGAGATAAGAGGAACAAATCTAAACAGATTCACTGAGTTTTCTAACTGTCTTCGAAAATCCGGGCACAGTGGATCCGTTATTGCAATGAAAATGACGTTATGAGTTAGAAGACCTCGGTTCATCTTTTACTTTTGTTTGGTTTGTGTGGTCGTGTAGGTACTGAAGGTATATAACGAAGAAGCTGACGCTGCGGTGAGACACGCTGCAGATAGCCCACAAGTCGATGCGTTACCGTACGACCTGACAACGCAAAAGTCGCTGCCACAACCACCATTCCTAATGTGTGGCAGCAGATGTGGAATGGACGGCAGAGAAAACTTTCTGTCGTGAAGCAGAGTGACCGTAAATGGCAAGTATCAGGTGATCGCAGTCGCTGTGAACAAGTTTGCACCACCAAACTGCGAATTGGGCACACTAACTGACGTCTTCGTACCACCCACTAGGACAAGAACGACCGGCCCTCACTTGAGGCAGAGCACTTCCAGAGAAATACATAATTGAAGACTACAGTCCTGTTGCAGAACTCAAGCAAAGGCACAGAGTAAAAAGTAATCTGAAAGAAAACCTCGGAAACGAACAGTTAGCGATAGACAGAACTCTGTACTTCCTGAAAGCGGGAAGATTGCTGTAACAACTCTGTAAACATTGTTTTGCGTCTTATTGTGTACTAATTTCCACTAGTTGAGTTAACTAGAATGTACGTGAAAACAAAACATACGGTCGAGCACACTCCTGATCGACGTCGTTTACTAAAGGCCTTATTTGCCGAACCCCAAAACTTAACAAAAATCAATAATACTATTTTGAATGTTCATCACTTCCTTGTTTACACACATAATAATTATTAATATTGGTGTTACTTTCACTGTAAACTTACTTGTTTTATTCACTCAGAGGACGTTTCGGATACGGATTCCGTATCCAAACTCACTGAAGAAGGAGAACACCACTCCGAAACGTCGTCTGAGTGAATAAAACAAGTAAGTTTACAGTGAAAGTAACACCAATATTAATAATTAAAAATCAATAATAATAATTATAATTATTTCATTTACGTGTTGGCTTAAGGCCCGAGGGACACTGGCAGCCCACCTAACTAGTCTTAAATTTTTTTTCTAATTGGTTTTAATTTTGTATAATTTGTACTTATATAATTCCTTTATCACTATATTGTATCTATACATATTGTTTATATTAAATAAGCTTTATTATTTACAACAGGAGTAGATTGCTGCATAACGTATTTACCGTTAACTACTTGTAGGCCTTATTGCAAAACATTTACAAATACAATTACACGTACATGTAGGGCCTACACTAAAACACAGTTTAAAGGACCGCGTATCAAGTGGGATTGCTTATTAAACGGAAAGAGACGTTTTTGAACAACACAATTCGTTGTGGGAGGGGCATTTTCTATGAATACAAAAGTTTTGTACTCGGTTTAAACCGAGTTTTGTACTCGGTTTAAACTGTTTTGTGTCCATATCCTTATGCCACGGGATAATCAAATCTACAGTCATCCATGCACATGTTTGGCTCTTATACACACGTGACAGGCTTTTCACATGTTTAAAATAGCGTGATGTAGACTAGATGATTTTTCCCACCACAAGGGAAGGCAGAGCTTTTCAGAGTTTTCAAACTTTTCAGTAACAAACATTGTACAGTTTCATCGCTTAATTTTCCTCGACAGTTTTTTCGTTTTGAAAATGCATGATTGGTATGGCCTAACATTGGAAGTCGATGCTGCTGAGATAGATGATGATCCCAGCGAAGACAAACCATTGCATTAGTAGTTCTACTCTTTTCGAGTTTGATGAAAATGAATCGAAAAATTTCAAGGCAATACGTATTATGCGGGATCTGAGTGCAATAAACGAGGTATACTGAGGGCCTGCAGTATTTTACAAACATTCCGTCTACAATCAATACACAGTCTGACCTCAGATGAAAGTCCCAGTATGTGTTGCCAGGAATGAAGTTAGAAAGGAATCCTCATGATACATGTAGAGGAAGAAATTACTGGTGTTGATGAAGCTTATGAAGAAACTGATATCATGTACCATAACTGAAAAAAAGGTTGGTAGAAAAAATGCTTAATGGTTATTTGCTCAAGATTCAGATTTAAATGAAAAACTTATCAGGTTACAACATGGAAGAAACGCTGTGTGGATACAAAGGAAACTGAATCCTTTGTATTATTGTAATAGTAGAAAGATTGTATCAATAATTGTAACAAATTCTAACTGTTAAACATAATTAAAGTAATTGTGTTTTAACAGGTACAAACAAATTATATTGATTAATATTTTAAAACCATCTGCAAGCATTTTAGTTTTCATATCCTCTTTTTATGTTACATTAGTGTAGTTATGTTGTTGACATGTTTCTGAACATTACTAAAAATGACTATACTGACAGCACAATGATGATGATATGATGGGTTGGCACCATCAAGCAATAGTTGATGAAAACTAATTATGGCAACGCAACAGCATGGACTTAAAACAGAAATCTCGGCTTACTAATAATGAAATCTGATTATTGAATAGAGAAAGTGTCGGGAATACTACACTTTTAAGGAACACATTATTACATCAAAGGCTTCCTTAAGGCAAAGGCAGTATTAGAATATGATAACCTTTAGCATTCAGATTTGACTGTAGAAATTTAAAAATCATAGACTCTAATAATGTACAGACTTTCTTCTCTCATTCTTACACTTTTGATTAGTATCACACTGACAACATTCACCACATTCAGTACAGTTTTAAACATAATATGGAAGTGCAAATCAATTCTAAAATCTGATACTAATCATTATGCTCTGTAGTAATTACTCTCAAATAGCTTGTACAAGTAATTTGAATGGTCTTGAACCCTTGCAAGTCGAACTACCAGTACATTTAATAAGATATGAAGACTAAAACAGATTCACTTGTGTCTTAATGTTAATGGTTAATGTGCCTTATGCTTTTAATACATTTATTCATAAAAATTTACACATCTGCACTTGGTAATGTCTGGTAATATTATTTCTTCTCCCCAAAAACATTTTGTCTCCATCTGTCACATGAACTTTTGTAGAGATTGGGAATCTCTTTGTGTAATTATACTGTACATTAAATTTGTTTCTTTTTGTTAAAAAAAAAAAAATCAAGATTCAATTTACTCAAAATAAACTTTATCATGAACATTTATTTTTTAAATTGCAGGTTTTTTGCCTTTGGACTAATGTAAACTATATTGGTCCTTAAGAAAATATGAAACACGAATTTTATGCATTATATAAAAGACAAGGTAGGGTGATACGATTGATTTAGTTGATACAGTTAAATCAAGTGTAACGAAGGGTACATGCCCCCCCACCAATGAAAAATTCTAATATACAAGTAAATTCTTGGATTTCGTTGTCCATAACCTCTGAAGAAGCTTTCTAAAGTGAAAACCGGTTCAGGTTGTAAGGTAAAGCTTTTACATTTTTACCCATAAAAAGTTTCGTGTTCCGAGTCGTAGTGAAATAATTATATTTAATACAAGTAAACTTCCAGTACCCGTTTTCTCCACATCCAGGCAGCCATGAATACATCAAAAATTTATTTTCATATATATAAAATGACCTCCATGTAAATATTTAAAATGACAATTATAAATATTTTCTTACTTTGCATATTACATCTAAAAAATTACTTTGACAGTTTCATTTTTCTACAACATGCAGTTTGTAGACAACTTTATCAAGACATAAATGTTTAAATATTTAGGCTAACTGACAATTATTAAAGAGTTGATGCAAATTATTAAATTTCAAAATTTGACATCATTAGTGTGCCTATACTATAACGTAAACCAAGGTTACGTAATATGATGTATTATTATTTAGACATAATTAATAATGTAATATGTGTATTAAATAAGAATTAAGCAATTTTAATGTAATTGTAATAAGAACGAGACAAATGAACATCTCCTGGTTATATAAAAAGTTAATATTATACAGGCGACAGTATGGAGCCAGCAGTTTTAAAAATGTATTGTATGAAACAGCTTTCTAATGTCATAAAGATATAGAATGCTTTGTTTGCTAAAAGTCACAAAAAATGATGGAGTCCCGTTAGGAGGGTGGCAACTACAACCTTGAAAGTACAATAGATCATGCAGTAAAGAAGTGAAATCGTCAGAGAATGTTAGCGTCAGTTTTACGAATTAACATACATGAGGGAAACTGCCGCTCGCGCAATGTTGCAGCCAACCAGAAAAAGCGTCTTTTTGTAGCGCGAACTTTTAGCTGCTACTGAGTGGGTAGATTTGAAATTACCACCAAAAAACGAAATAGATAGCCAATCGGGGTATTTTGTAGTGTGACGGTGGAGAGAGTAAAGGCATATAAATATTACCCTGGGAGGAACGAACACTTTCTTAGTCAAACTCTCTTACGTTTACTTAGTCTCTTTTAGTGAAACTTATTCGAACGCAAACATTCTTATTACAAAGTTCTGAATCAATTGTGACAATCATCTTATTCCGTATAATGGAATTAATAGTTCAACGTAACATTCAGTGATCATATAATTAACAATTCAAGTATAAACTGAACAAGCCAGTACGAAGAAAAGATCGCGAGTGAATAACTTTTATTTAGTGCGACATCAAGATTGAAGAAGTTTATGTTGATATGTGCCAAGGCCGTAGCCATCGGGGGGGGGGGGGGGGGGGTTAGAACCCCCCCCCCGAAATGTTGAGGTAAAAATAGAAATTTTTTAGGATAAAACAAACGTAAATAAAAATATAATGAAAAATGCTCTTATATAAAAGGAACTGTGCAATAATTCAGTTATTTTGTGTTTCTGGTACTGCATCTACAAAAAGCAAACTGTGCGTTTTTTCCTTCCGTGAGTATATTGCTGCCTTTGTAGGAAGGAAACCACTAGTTTCTTGGAAAACCACGTGGCTAACACTTGACAGCCCTCATCATTGTTGGCCGCCGACCTTCAAACAATGGAAAGTGAAGGTGCCGAACTTACTCTGTGAATATCTTGATCACGTGGGTTACAGTTTGTGTGTTGCCATTTGGTAATGACGTGCTCTTCATCTTCAATAAATTAGTGAATTATTGTGCTTGCTTTAGTTGTAGAGGGACGTATAAGAAAGAGACATAAAGTAAGAAGTAAGTAAAATGTTTGCATTTTTACGAGTCTTTCCATTATATGTCTAGTCTACATGTCATACAGTTGTGCTAGAGATATCAATGTATAGGCCTAGTATTATATTTAATTAGAACTGGGGTTATGACTATTAATTTTACGAATTTCCTCCGTAGGTTATAAAGATTTGTAATTATATAAAAAAACGTTCTTGAATGCTTAATTTAATTAAGAATCTTATTGATAGGATTTTTGATCCCCGAAATATAGTTAATTCATTTAATTGATTACACTCTTGAGCAGTGGCGAGTTGTGACATGCAAAATATATCGACTGTGTTTTTGTAAAATGCTGTAACCCTAATTTATAAAATTTATTTTTCAGGAGAGACAAAAAGCATAGTGCACATAATATTTGAAACTTTTCAGGTTATTGCCTACGGTTTTATTACACACATTTGTTATGTTACTTCATACATAAAGTGTACTTAAAATGTTTAGAAATTACATTTAAGGTGAAAAATGTGGGTTACAGCATTTTACTAATCAGTACATAGGCAGCACTCCTTAGATGTGACCCACTTGATGCCTTTTTCTTAACCGAAACTACACACAGTTGAACCAGGTTTTCGGGCAATAATGCTGTAAGCCTCACTATTGACACCATACAAGACAATAAGGTACCTTATTAAACTTTTATAAAAAAACGGAATTACTTTTATAACTAAATATCACTATAGTATTGACGACTCGGAACACTAAGTTTTTTATAAGTAAAAACGTAAAGTTTTACCTTACAGCCTAAACCGGCTTTCACCTTTAGAAGGCTTCATCAGAGGCTCATTACTTATAAAAAACTTAGTGTTCCGAGTCGTCAATACTATAGTGATATTTAGTTAAGTAACGGACAACGAAATCCAAGGACTTTTATAACGATAATAATGCTTCAAACATAGAGTAATGCAGTATGGAAAGTTTTACATGATGGGAGTGTATGGAATTAGAATAAAAGTCAGTAATGTCAGATAATGACAGCAAAAATATAAGGGTTACAGCCTTTTACCAAAACACCGTCGATATAAAAAACAACTTTTACACCTTCGTGGAATACAAATACTATGCAATCATTTTCAACAATGCTCTCTACCATGCGAAATTATTTTTTCTAGTTTCTTTTATTTATTTTTAGGAGACGTTAAACTATAATGGCTAAACGTCCAGGCTCACAACTGTCGAAAAGAACTTTCTCGCCAAGGCTAAGAAAACCAGTGACATAGAGCCCAAAGAACCTGCAGAGCCTGTTGCAAGTACTTCTACTGTAAATGAAAAAGTAATATCAGAATTCGACTTTTATCCTACTGTAAATTCACAAACAAATCCTGAGCATGATGATTGGCATAATGTTGATGTAGGAAAATATGTGCACACTCCCGGTGATAAAATTGATCGGAAAACCAAACTAAATGTTCTGAAAAATCCATGGGTTCCTAAAATGGAATTTGAATTCCCACCTAGTGGGAAAAGAAATCTAAGCTTTCAAAGACAGTGGCTACATCGTTTTCCCTGGCTTGCCTACACAAAAACTGACGGGCCTCTGTGTAAATATTGTGTGCTATTTTCAAAAGATACAGCTGGTAAAGGTGGTCATCAGAAATTGAAATTGTTAGTCAAAGAACCCTATAAAAATTTGAAAGATGCTTTAGAATTATTTAAGTCATGAATCCAATACATACCATAAAGAAGCAATGATTTCAGGGAGCAACTTCTTAAGTGTCTCCAAAGAGCCTAACCGTGACATAAGAAACATCATTGATTCAACAAGGAAGAAACAGGTAAAAGAAAATCGAGACAAGTTATTTTCCGTAGTTGAAACTATCAAGTTTTGTGGTCGACAAAAACTTGCTCTCAGGGGAACTAAAGATTCAGGACCCATATCGCTAAAAGATGAAGAGCCTTTTCATAATGATGGCAATTTTAGGGCTTTATTAAGGATGAGAATACTATGTGGTGACCGAAAATTGATCAATCACACAGAGAGTATGTCTTTAAATGCATCTTACATGAGTCCAACAGTCCAGAACGATCTTATTCAGATATGTGGAGAAATTATTCAGAAGCAAACTGTCAATGATATAACTGAAGCCAATATGTTCTCCATTTTAGTAGATGAAACTGCAGACATTGCTGGACATGAACAGCTATCTCTCTGTGTATGATATACAAAAAAAGAAGATAATTATTATGTGTCAAAAGAGGACATCTTAGGCTTTGTTCGTCTTCATTGTACTACCGGACAAGATATAGCTAGGAATATCACTTCATATTTGGAAGATCTTGGTTTGGATTGCAAAATGATAGTTGGGCAAGGCTATGATGAAAGGATCATTCAAAGGCGTGCAAGCACTAATCAGAAAAGATTATCCAGAAGCTCTGTATGTCCATTGCTGTTCCCACTCGTTAAATCTAGCTTTATGCCACTCGTGCAATTTACAAAGTGTAAGAAACTGTGTTGGTACAGTTAAGACTACGATCACTTTTTTGAAGAGCTCTCCTAAAAGAATGAGTGTATTGCAATCAAATAAATCTGACTCCCAGTGGAAAACTTTAACATCCATGTGCGATACCAGATGGGTTGAAAATCATAGCAGTCTTTTGAAATTCAAGAACCTTTTCAAACCCATTCTCACCACGTTAGAAGATTTAAGCGATGATCCAGACATGGATACCTCATCCAAAGCCTCATCTTTAGTAACAGCTCTGCTTAATGGAGAGTTTGTTCTTAGTCTCTGTTTCTTAGCCAAAGTGTTTTCTTATACCTTGACTTTGTGTAAGGTATTGCAGTCACCTCTCTGTGATTTGAAATCAGCAACTGACCACGTTCAAAATATTGTTGACCTCTTTCAGAACATTCGCATGAATATTGAGTGTGAATTCTCCATTATATACAAGTCTGCAAAATCCTTACTAGCTAATGTTGGCGGAGAAATCACGCTTCCCCATTTAACTCCATCACAACGTAACCGTTGTAACATACAAACGGAAGACCCAGAAAAGTATTTTCACATCTCTATGGCCATTCCACTTCTCGATGATTTTAACAATCAGCTAAAAATAAGATTTCTTGATCACAAAGAAGTATTTGCAAATTTAAACTCTCTTTTACCATCCGTTTGCTGTAAGCCTACTACTTTTTTAGACACTTAAAGCTTGAAGTTGTACCAAAACAAAGTTAATTTGGATCTGTTACAATCAGAGTTTGACCTATGGAGAATTTTTTGGGAGAAGAGGGATGAGACCGACCGCCCATCCTGTGCTATCGAAACTTTAGGAGAATGTAACGAGGAGTTTTACCCGAATATCTTCATTCTGTTAAATATATTATCCATGTTACCACTTGTACACCTGAACGTACCTTTTCCACATTAAGAAGACTGAAGACCTACTTGAGAAACTCTTGTGGACAGAGTCGCCTCAGTGGATTAGCGTTGATGTCCATGCACAGAAACAGGGACATTTCAACAGATGAAGTCATAAATAAATTTGCATCGAAAAAAGATAGAAGATTGGACTTTGTTTTATAAGTTTGTCTCTTTGAAGATTTTGAGACTGTTGCAATGTATTAATGCCACTGCTGTAACAAATTTAATATAAACCTTTTAACAGTAACCTATACTCTGCAAATAAAATTAATGTTTTTGCTAAAAACACGAAAAGACGTACAGCAAACTCGATTATCCGTGTGCTGATTATCCGGTTTGTTGATTATCTGTGCATCCCCGAGGTTTATTGTATTATTTTATTTCCTTTATTTTCGTCACGGAATTTTGAATAATGTGAACTGCGCGCTTGGAATTCGAGCGCTCTCTCGTCTGCAAGTGACCTGGCGGCATGCTTTCTTCAAGAATTAAACACCAAACAATATACTGTATAGCAGTTCTTTGTTGCTGTTCTGTGATAACAGTCATGGCTAATTGACGTCTTGTGTAGTTTTTGTACCTCAAGTGTTTTACCAACAATAGACGTAAACAATTTTTATTTCGCCTTACCTTATTGATAACAGTGATAATTGAACGTGTTAAATGTTTGACATTATTCCATTTTCAAACAGTATTGTATGTTCCCTATTATTAAAAGTTTCGTTGTGCATTAAAAAGCACAAACTCGCATTATCCGTGTTTTTAGCTATCTGTGCGCATTTGTCCGGTGATTAGCCTAAATAATCGAGAGGTTGCTGTATTTTTTTAATAATATACCTATTTCCAGTGGAAACTCCTGGGCATCTGGGAGGTCTGACTCCTACTCCTAGAAGAATATCCATACTCCCCAAACCTATCGGTAACCAAACAACCCCCCCCCCAAAAATTTTTTCTAGCTACGGCGTTGATATGTGCGATAATACGAAGTAAATACAGACAAAGTATATTTTATCTGGTTCGCGTAAGTAGAACGAAGTATGTAACCGAGTTGCAATCGAGTGCGTGACCGATAAAAGTTGTCGAGTGTGTAAACCAAAGCAGAGCAATAGTGGTAAAGTGTAAAAAGTGTAATGGGTATTGATGTGAATCATTACAAAGGCAGGAGATGGATAATCACACACTCAATTAACAGATTAATTTCAATTGTTTACTAATTATAAATCCCATGTAGTTTAGTCATCTATCTTTGGTTCGCCCGTCTCATTCTGAAAGAATTCACGAGTCTGTTGAGATGCTAGTAGAATTCTATATCTTATGACCTGGAAAGAACTAATGAATAACTCTATATGTACTTAGTATAATCTAACTAACAATTCATAAAAACGAAGTCAGTGAATACATTAATTTCATCTGATAGTTTAATTAATAATTGTCTTACTAAATGGTTAAGCATTGAATAGATGTAATATCAAGATTATTTGGAGTATACAAAGATAATATTTGAAGTATACAAAGATAATTTATAAGGATTTGCTACTTTGTTTAATTATAATTGCAAGCGAAGGTAGTAATTGAATTAAAGCGTTAGTGCTGTGTAAAGATATATAATGATTTATGATCAAATTCAATGGGAATTTGAATATGATATTTATATGTTTATTGATATAAAATTATAATCAATATCTTGTTTGTATATGAACAATTATTTAAATATTAAATAAGTTATTAGCATCTTAACACAAGTTATTATTTAATAACCTCTGAGATCTAAACAATCTCTGGCGCCCAGCATATTAATAAGGCATTAATCATATTAAACATAATCACCATAATTAATATCATCACATATTAATTATAAAAAGTAATTGTAACGCCAGAACTAGGAGCACGTTCTCTGTTTATGTAATAATACATTGTGGGCTTATTAATTACATATGCTACCATATTGCTTCAGATTTCAGGAAAAAACTTACAAAAATCGTCAGTATTAACCCTGGAAATGTAAAGACAGATGCGCTGTAAAAAAGTTTTAAGAGAAGCATAAAATTAAAAAAGAATACAGAAAACTCTGTTTCTGAGAGCGCAGGAAAGGTTATCAAGAAAAGAAGGGAAACTGAATGAGTTTATTCAAATTCATTCAAAATCACATAACAAGAGCAAAATTTGTATTATTACTCAATAAAAATATATATGAGGGGTATTTGGAAAGTAAAAATACAAGACTATTAAAACAGTAAGAGAATTTTTTTTACCTTTGGTAGCACAGATGCATCTAGTAATCAGCTGTATGCAACAGAAGTTGTCAGACCTCAGTGACTGTCCTGATTTGCTTTTAGTGTGCGTTTAAATGGCTGTCAATTTCAAATCCTACCAAATGTGAGACACATTCAGTGATATAATGCCTCTGCACAAAAGGCAAAGCTGCTGCTGAAATGCATTGCCAACTTGTTTCTATTTATGCCAAGATGTTATAAACAAATGAACAAAGTGGTCATATTGTGAAAATAAGTGAAAGAGTTTATGTTTATGATACAGAAAGCAGTGAAAGTCCATCAGTTGTCACTGATGAAACAGTTTAAAATATTGAAGAAAATCTTTGTGTTGTTAGGCATTTGAGATTTGATGAACTTCATGCACAATGTCCAGAAGTGCAGAATTGCACTTTATTATAATGTTGTCATGCTCACGCTGGGTGGAAAAACATTGCCAGACATTCACCAGAAAAAAACTAAGTGGCTGCAGAATAAGCATTCCTTGCCTGTTATAAAAGTAAAGGTGACAACTTTCTGGCTTACACTGTGACAGGAAAAGAAACAAGGATACTTGACCATACAAGTAAAAATAAGCAACAACCAATGCAATGGTGCCACAATCAAACATTCGCCTTTATTGAAAAATTAAAAATGTGTTCATCAACACGGAAAATGATAGAAACCATTATTCTCAGTACTTCAAATTTTCTCATTATATCTTCTTCAACTTTCTGCCCTGAGAAGAGATGTGCCCTTCTGTTATTGTGATACCCTGAAAAAACTGCATCAGGCAATACAAAACCAATGACGAGGAATATTGATATGAGCTATTTGCCTATTGTATTCATTTTCTTTATTACCCCTTATGACATTAGTGCAACAAACATGGATTCAAGAAGACAGAATATACAAGAGATTATAAAACAAGGAAGTTGAGGAGAAATTAGAGGGACATTAAAGCATACTGAATGTACTGGTGATGGACATATGTACAGGCAAGAAAACCACACAACATTAAAAAGATTACAGAATGGGCACCAAAGAGAAAGTGACAGAGGAAGGCCAAAGATGAGATGGGAAAACCAAAATATCGGTATGGAGAACCATACATGACTTCCATATTCTAAGATTTATATTTAAAATCATTTTCGAAATGAAATATTACCATAGAAACTACTTCTTTCTACTTACTGCTTCAGCCTTAACCACAGTACTGTGGTCACTAACATATACCACCTCACGTTATCGCACTCGATTTTCACTGATGATGGAAGTCAATGGCATTGCCGAAACGTCTGGTTTTGTAGAAAACATTGGACTACGGCCAAATATCCCGGGAAGGAATTTTAACAAAAACTACTTCTTTGTTGCCGATAACGTTGTACACATATATATAAAATATATGCATAAAATTAATGGCTTGTATAAGTTAATGATTGATCTCCATTAAGTAGTGCTCAAGTTTCCAAAGTTTTAATATTATGATGTCCGTAATTAAAACATCAGAGCAGGTTTAGTGTGAATGAGGGTACACTGTGGACAAAAATTTTCAACATTTCCTATTGAGCGTTGCTTAGAGTAAAGCTGCGAATCTACAGTGTATGTTTCACAGAACAAACACGCGAAAAAGAAGGAGCGCTCCGAAGTCACTCATGGACCCTCAGCATCTTGCAGAGGGTTCATTCCCTAAAGACGAAAAGTCTGTCTATGAATCGTTCCTCTGTAAACACGTGCAGTTACATTGCCCAGCGATCCACAGGAAGCAAATTGATGTCCATTTTTTTGGCTTGCACGCGTTACGTTGGTATGGGTTTCGGCACTTTCCATTTAAAAAGCGTGCAAATGTAAGAAAATAAACATGAGTGAGGCCAGAAATAACGTGAATTGTGTGTGTGTGTGTCTTACCTGCCTTTTTATTGCTGTAGGCATAATAATAAAATGGAAACGTAAACATTACATAACTGAGATATGCTTACCTGCCACGAACGATATATTATTTTATACATGGAGGAGTTCAGTGACATACACACGTACAGAAGTCATCTTCAAAAATACTAGAAGTCGTCCACGCTTTTATGTTGGCAGTGTAACTTGCAGGAAGTTTTTTGATGTTTTTAAAACATCTAGGATGCAAACTTTTCCCGATAACTAAAAGTTTCCTTTTTTCGGTTCCTGTCATGTTCGCACAAACAAAAACTGTAACTCTTTGTTTAGAGAGCTTCCACCAACGCACTTTTCATTTTTAAATTTGAAAGTCTTATCTGGAGTTAATTTATAAAAAATTCCGGCTTCATGTCCATTAAAGATGTCTTCATCTTTATATGATCGTCTAATTTCTGGCCAAGTGTTACGCACCCAATCGCCTGTAACATTCAGATCTACGCATTTTGCCTCACCACAAATTTTTGCAAAGGAAATCGAGTGTCGGGCCTTAAATCGATCTAGCCATCCGTTGGAGCACGTAAAATGGCTGGCGCCGGCAGTCCTGTTACAGTGCTTATCGCTTGCATACAATGTATGTCTGTAGCCATGGGCTAGCGCGCGCGCGCACATATATACGTTTATATGAAATTTAGAGTAAAATATCTGAGAAATATTTGACGCTATAACAGAGTAGTACAATATTTAGTGACGTTAAAACCGGGAATTTTTATAATGTTAAAGATATCAGTTTGACCGGACTTATGACAAAATAACGCTACACCCGAGTTGACGTAACAGCCGAGGCCGTAATAACCAAGTTCCACTGTATATATAAAGATATTAACTCAAACATAATTTACATTAAAATGATAAAATTTTAATTTTATTGCCTGGCAACAAAATTATTTTATTTTTAACAATTACCATTGTTTCAAAACGTTTAAATAAATTTTCAAGTACTTTACTCTTGTTAAAACGTAAAAGGTTGCAGGTAAACTACCCCTTCCCCTTAACCGATCTTCACCAAAATCGAAAGTCCTTGAGACCTCTACAATTCAGGGACGTATGCAAAAAATTATTTGATTCTGTTTGAATTTGCGGCAGTTATCATTTGCCATAGAAAAAAAATCTACAGACACACAGACACTTTTCGGAAAACGACTTTTTTTCATGTTTTGAGTGTAGTAGAATCAGAATCTGCAATAATCTCGAACACGATTTTTTTTGCCATCACCATACTTCCATTCCTTAAGGAATATGGAAGTAAAAACAGTTGTTAACCTAAAACCATATTAAGAAGTTTCAGCATTTACTATCTGAGCAGTAGTGAAGAAAGTCTGGGCCAATGATGGTGCATACATGATTGATTTAGTAAAAGAGTGCAAGACAATTTGCAGCTGGAATGGAGTTACAATGCCAAAGGAAATAATAAGGGGAAGGAGCTATTGAATCCACAAAACCATATGGCATCAACTTACTGGATGAGCAAATCAACCAGTCCATGTTATTGCTCATGGCTTAAATTGCTTTCCTCAGTGCTGTTGCTTGAAATGGATATCTGCTGTTGAAGATACGCTGAGGAGTTTACCCGCAGTGGTTGTGGAGGAGGTATGTCAAGACATAGCCATAACTTTGAGGAAGGAGACCACCAAAGGATAAATTATTAAGACCAGAAAAGATGTGCTTAGGAAACTGAGGTTGGATGGCTTACACATCATTCTCCCAACCAATAAAGAAATGAGTAAGCAAAATGCAAAGAGATGTGTTGCTGGAAGAAAGGCCTTATAAATAGGTTTAGAACTCCACCTGAGTCCTATGGCACAGAAATCAGGTGAGTCAGGTTATACACTTTATATACACAAAGCACTTACAATAAATTTGCAAAAACTGAAGTCGACGCTCTTACCTGTTGTATATAGGTGGGACTAATGATAAAATCGGCCGGATTTTGAAGAAACACAACATGTAGGCTGTTTTCAAGCCTGTTAGGGAGGTAGGGTAAATGTTAACATAAACAAAAGACAAGATACCTCTTTAAACTCCTGGCTGTGGGTGATAGGAGAGGCAATAAAAATTTATGGAAACACCTTACAGTGTTGCCATGATTAGTCTCAATACTTAATTTACAGACCTCGTAGCTATTTTTCTTACATTCTTCTTTTCATTATAAAAATCTAACCCCTCCCAACACTGGCTATGTCCCTGTACAGTATCATATTTTGCCTCATATTAAAGAGGTACAAAGAAAAGCTAACTACCACTCATGTTTCTAGTATTCACTTAAACTTAATCGAAATACATTTGATTAATTAATTTCAAAATTAAGCAAATGCGAATTTAGAAATATTGAAAAAGTAAAGTGGTTTTCTGTCCTATTCATAATTCACTATTCTTATCTGGCTAAAATTAATTTATTTTACACACATATTATTAAAGTTAGTAATACAAATTTACACAAAACTGAACTTGCTGACTTTATATAATTTTACTCACCATATTCTTCTAAAGTTTCCTCATTATAATTCTAGTCTTTCATTTACAGTGTGCACGCTCAATGAGATTCACATGGATAAAGAAACAACAAAGCCAATTATTTTAATTGTATTGTTATTTATTTTACAATTTTTAGTACGAATTTACTAAATAAAAAAGTACACTCACAGTTTTTCCTTGCCAAATAACACAAACGACATTTTTTTTTTACATCACAAGTAATGAACATGACGACAATGTGCATTTTTCACACACACATATTTTTTCAAATAGTATCATTTGTGTTAGTAATCAATATAATGTATTTTTTTGGAATAAATAATAACAATAACTTAATAACAACAAAATATGTACCATTTTTACAGAACACAATACTTGTCGTTTATTACAGTTTCTTAGTATTTTCAAAGCACGAATGTTCTTTAAATACTGGTACCAGTTTTTTACACTGGACAAAAGCAATAATACCTACAACAACATTAACAATTCTATATACAGTTTATTACTAAAACTACGTTGTTTTTGCTGTAAAACCTGTACTATATAATTCTGACAAAACTGCTTTAACATAAGCAATATTACAAAACAAAGTTAAGAAAGTATATACTAATACCAATTAGCATAATTCAAATATTCTGAACTATTTAAATCATTGTATAAATATTACAGCCACTTTAAATTATCTTCTGAATATTTAAGCGTACATATGCATATATGTAACAAAAATCTGTTTACAAAAAAGTGATATATAAAAAAAAAAGATTGAGGAAGGACATGGTAGACATGATATGAAAAACCTAGAAAAATGTGCAAGTAGGCTGATTATTATTTTTGAAATTGCTATTTAGATTTTGAGAACAAATGTGTAAATCACAACATGAATGGCCATAAAAAATATATACTCATTAATGTTATATAATTGTGCTCCTAACTGAATTTAATTTGCTGCTACACATAGAAAACTGATATACTCAATGCAGCTGTGCAAAGTAATAAAACATGCTTGGTATTATCTAACACAAAGTATTATGTATTATTTATTTAAAGCTAAGCTAATATCAACATTGCTCCTATGTTCAATAATATTTAATACACAACTTTCCATTTGCACAAACTATTTTACCATCCACTAAAATAATCTACCTTAAACTTATTACATTTACACTTGAAATTGACGTTTTCATTTTACTTATGTTGACACTGAACATTTCTATCATACGTGCACACAAATATTTGCTGGTCATGTATTTAGCAGAAGAAAATTTATTGGATATATTTGTCATACTTAATGAAAACTAATAAAATGTTACAAATTAATCACTGCTTCTATACACAGCTATATTCTAACTCAATTGTGATTAGTAGAGCTCATTTGTAACAAGCCATGCAGACTACTTTAAGGGTAATTGCATTTGCAGATGTATAGTATATATACGCACACACATATGTATATCTTGCAATAAGGCAGATAGTTTCTATAACGTGCACTGATTTTTTGATTGTAGTACCAGTTAGCAAAAAAAAAAATTTTAATTTTCCATCTAAAATTTTTTTGTAATTCTAATCTTACTTGTCAGTCAAGATTTATTAAAAGTACATAACTTTATACATAATTGTATAAAACAATTATGTGATTAAAAAAGTAAAAATATTTATAAATATCGAGTACATAAAATATTAACACAAAAATATGAATCTAACATATTTTTGGACTGAAAAATAAATACATTAGCAAATCTTACTAGACATATATTAATAGATTTATTACATGATTGTTTGGATTAATACATTTCTTCACCAGTCTTGTTCTTTTGCACAGAATTTACAATGTAGTACTTACATTAAAAATTATAAGAGATTCACATAAAAAGTACAGTGTCAATTGTGACAAGCTTCGTGCGCGAGCACACACACACACACACACACACACACACACACACACACACACACACACACACACACACACACACACACACACACACACACACACACACACACATCTTGTTAAAAATGACAGTGTAACAGAGAATACAAACCTGCTTATCACAGACCACCTGTGATGGACAATATATACATTACTACAAAATGACTGTACATATTTATATAGAAAATAATTACAATCTGGTTATTGACCGATACTATACAAGCACACTGGATATACTGCTGAAAAGACGGCAGTGGTGAGCAGCATCAGAAATACCCACATTACTTTCCTCTACTAACACACATAAAGTTTCCTAAAGTAAGTTAACACTGTTTTGTACAGCGGAACATTCTAACTCTGCCATAATACATTTGAAAAAGTCATCCTCATCATCAAGCTAGGTTAGAAATGTGTGATTTATTTAGAAAGGCTTGTAGTAGTGTAACGAATATTAAATGATACAGTTAATGTTTGAAGTACAAAACTCAAGTTAGAGCTAAATTCTCAAGAAAACATTATGATAATCAATCTCATATATCTAAGTCAATGTACTCTCATAATTATATTATCACAATCACCAGCTTATATAATAATTAAATCAACATAGTTTATACAATTTTCATGTCTGTGGACAGTAGAGTACCATTTAAGAATAAAATGAAGAAAGAAAACAAAATTTATTTTGAAAAAAAAAAAAAAAACTCAAACTTATTCATCCAATCTACATCCAATAAAATTAACAGCTACTGATATGAAAAACCTAAGAGTCAATATTTTCTATGAAATAAGCCTCAACACTTCAGAATGTATATCAGCTACTAGATTTTTTTAATCCACACCAGATTCTCATGGCAATGAACTGAAAAATTTACCATTGTTTTACCAAATATGCTGTACTCCCTTTTAACGTGTCAAAATAATGAGAGTTCACACGATGTACATTAAGACATCTATTATACAATAATTATAATTTTCTTCACTGCAAAAAACTACTGTAATTTCAATTACACTACCTGTTTTGTCCATCACTATATTTGTTTAAGAAGGCATAGAATGTGTCTTGAAACCATGTTATACACATTCTACTGGAATAAATATAAAACTGTATGAGGTAATATACTACATGCTATAAAAAAGGAGAATATCCTTATTCAAATTATAAAATTCAGACTTTAGTGATATAGTCTACAGAGAGAATGCCCATTTCCAATAAATTGTCAAAATTTTCTTATTGCAAATTGTTGATACTGCACAGGCAATGCCATCTGTGATATTTGTTTAAGCCGTTAAACGCTGGCATACTTGTATAGTTTGACTTACAAGCTGCTCAACCATAATTCCATGTAGTTCATGCATACCTGACTGATTGCAATAATTTTATAGACAAAAATTTAAAAACATGCATGGAATATACAGTAGCCCCCACCCCCCTGACACACTTAGTATAATTAAAACGTCACTGAAATAAATGCATACCCATTGTATACACAAAATTCAAAACTGAAAACAATAATGATATGGCATTAAGACGGGCAATGTTTAAATTATAAATGTGAGGTTCCACACAAAAAAAGTATGTGCTAGCCTTAAAGCAAACATATTTTATAAACAGTGTTCATATATATTCTTTTGTTTCATTCATACAATTTTGATACAAATAACATTTATGTATATAAAAATAACATTCTCATAGTTCAAAGACAACTGAAAAATAATTAAAACATTCTGCAAAAATGTATAATCAAATGGACAGAAATGTGGATGGTGCAGCTCTCTCTCTCTCTCTCACACACGCGCGCGTTCTTAGCATTATGATGATCTTTGAAATCACTTGATGAATGTCTCTTAAATGATATCTTCAAATGTGTGTTTGGAATCAAAGTTGCAAGACATCTGCAAACATGAACTTTAACATCCTAGTGCTGACAAACAAGACACTGTTCAACAGAAAATTAAAAATTTTAAATCGATGCATTCATATATTTCTTATAGTTAATGAATGTATTTATTTCCAAATACCATGATTTAATTCTTGTAAACAGCTTCTGTTTGTAAACAGTTACTCCTCCATACATAGAACTTGAAAAACACGGCTGTACTTAATACATACAAGTTATTACAACTTTACAGAAACTGATTACTGAAAGCACGGTGTTTCTATTATGGGAAAGTACAGACCAAGTTAAAAACACCATCTTTCTTATGAAAAACAATAAACAAATTGCCAAGAATGATTTAAAATGGTGAACAGCTATTCACAATTATAATTCTACAATAAATAAATAATACAAATGTTATACACAGTTAATGATTCGTTCTAACAGTTTACTAAGTCCATCAAAAATATTTACATAACGGTTCTACGTATATTTACATAACACATTTCTAACAGGCAACACAGAAGACTCTATTTACTCACATTACATAACTAAACAAATAAATTAAAGGCTGCAAGGATGATTCTAGAGAATATATTTACATAATAAATTATCAGCTTATACAATATGTGAATGTGTGTGTGTACATGGCATCACTCCACAATATATACAGAACAGTAAAATTTAAACAGTTTTTTATGTAGTAAGTTAGTTAAAAAATTACAATTCAATCATTAAAAAAATTCAGTTGTAACTGTACGAAAAACAATCAATCTAAAGTAATCTTTCATAAGATGACTACAGCTACTCAAAAATGCTCTGTGACTAGTACACGTTAAAAAAAAAATTTGGTTACTTGTAATATACACACTAAAATTACAAGTTCCTTATTTGTATTCTAAATCTGCTTTATATCATATACAAGCTTCTTTACAGATTCATTTTTGCTGTTGATTCTCAACAAGAACATAAACAAAAAATATCTGTTGTACAGGGAACAATTTTAAACTTCATATTCAAAAGTTTCAAGCTTAGGTGAATTATATGCCATAAAATGTGCAATACCATAGTGATGGAAACAAACAAGCACGATGGAGTTTAACCTGATGATCTATACATTTCAATTAATTTTAATATACACTATTACTGCAAATGGTTTGCTTAAAATGTATTGCAAAAGTATCTTAATGCTTATAACTTATCTCCTCATTGTTTAAAATATTTTTTTCTACTTTCCTTTTTACTGTAAGAAGAGTATCATAAATTTGGTACAATATTTTTTGAGGAATTGTTTAATATTAACACAGCAAAAAAAAAAAACAATTAATTCCTTTTAACTAAAAAGTTATTTAATGATCAATATTACCACCTGCCCTTCAAGAATCTCATGGCAGAATATGAAATAGCTATGCAAACTTTCTTAATTAACTCATATTTATAGACAATTTTTTATTTTTTTAAACTGGCCAAAACAGTCATACTTTTTAAAAAATGAGTTTGTGAAATATTAATTACAATTTATTATTATGAAAATATATGACTGATGATGGTCACTTTAATATAAAGGCTTATAGTATTTTTTCATGGCCTGATTTAATACTGACACAACTGATTTTATTTTCCACTACCACTACACAAAAATTATGTATCAAACAATTTCTTCACTACAGAAACAATTCCTAAAGAAGTATGAAGAACAGTATAGATATTTTAAGATAACAGAACCCACACGTTCCTGGGTTAACAAACAAAAAATCTCATTTACCAGGTTATTCCAATAACTGTCAATTCTACAATTCAGAAGTGAGGTACAGAGATAACATTTACAACAAACTATACTGAAGTCATATGATTAAGTTCTGCTAATTATCACAATGACAATCCATTCTTTTACAATTACATAACAATACCATTTTAATCATAAACAATACTTTGATTTCCGTAACCTTAACTATGATAGAAATTAAATCAAAAAATATAATAGCCTGTATGTGCCTCCATTTTACAGGGTGTGGTAGCATTCATAGTGTAGTATAATAATATGAATGCATCAATTTGTACACCATACGATGTTGTGTTCTTTTGTTAATGGGGTGTCGTTTTGTTTGTTTGGTTAAGTTTTTGTTTGAAATTTTGGCTCAAAACATGTTATACCACCATACTGGAACTGCATCAGAGCTTCTGTCACCAAGAACTCTGGTGATATGTGTGGTGCAGTGGAGCTGTCATTTTACATGGGCCATATTCTAATATTGACTGATATATGGCATTCTTGCATACATAATTTGACAAAGAGTGTAATACTGTACATAAAAAGCATTGTTTCCTTATGGTATGATTTTATTAATACAACATCAATGCGGCTGCATTATCTGGTATTAGATATTTTTTGTTTGTTTAATGTTTTATTAATAGAGCTGGAACATTATCTAAATTATATACATAAAATAAAACAGAATCTATTAAATGATTAAGTGCAGATTTGAATTTAATTGGAATTAATGTAATACATAGTTTGATTATAAAATTATTATTTTGTTTCCTAACAATAATTATAACAACAACAGGAATAACAATTTTATTTGTTATAAGTACAATTTTCTAAAAAAACAAACCATGTGATTTTATGATTATCCAACTGAAAATAAATAGTTGTTAACTACTGGTATACAATTTTCAGTAATTTGTAATAGTATGTTAATTTGCTGTTATACAGTATACACAATAATGAAGTATTAAAAACTGTAATATAAAAAATTCCAATTATGATTAAGCAACCATGTATGCACACAGATGACAACTTTAACTCCTCTTTCTTTAAAATATATTACTTTCAAATAAGTTTTTATGCAAAATATTTATCATAGAAAATTGCATACATGGAACAAGTGAAACAGTCATTAATCTAAAACCTCCAACATTGATATTCTTCACATATTCAGTCCATAGTACACTTGTCATCTCACTAGTGAAAAAGATGAAAACGCATACTTAAAATCTAAACAATGTTAAAAAAAAAAAAATCATAGCATGTTTTTAACATAAGTGCAATACATTTTTGTTTTAGATATGCGAAATGTGTTTAGTCTGATATGACCAACACTTAATGAGTGTTAAACATCTGATACATTAAATTTTGTCTACTAAGCTGAATTAAGCATTAATTTGCCTACAGAACATGAGATGGTAAGTTAGGTGTTGGTTGAATAAACAATCATAAACAAAAGTAAAACCCAATGTGAAATGACAATAATATGGAATGAGATGAATAAAATAAATCTAATGCAATGTTAAACTTACTATTTACTTAAAGCACTGAGATGTTTCAAGTAACAAAAACTTCAGCATATTACACAAACTTAAGTTATCAAACTGCAGACTGTAACAATATTTTCTACAGGACACAATTCAAATATTAAAAATGAAATAAATAACATATTCTACTTCCAATCTATGATTGTAAGAAGGCAGTAAAAATTCAAAAATCTTAACAATAATGGTATGTATATTATAATTTAAATGCTTTACATAATTCACAAAAAAATTTTTTAACTACAATTATTTATACAATAAAAAAAATACATATTCACAACATAACTACTATTTATAACTGTATAAATATACATACAAAAAAATCTCTTTCTTTCTTAGTACAAGGAATTCATACACTACTAGTACATAAATATTTGTTGTTACCAATTACATACTATTTGTGTTCATATATATGCATGTGTATGTACATACATGTGTGTACAATATACGTGTGTTCAGAATTACATGTACATGCACCTGCTAATGCACACACACACACACACACACACACACACACACACACACACACACACACACACACACACACACACACACACACACACACGCACGCACGCACGCACGCACGCACGCACGCACGCACGCACGCACACACACACACACACACACACTAAAAAACATACGTACAATGCATACACATGTACAGAATACTGGGTTGTAAAAACGTTTCATACTTAACAATATGCTGATTCAACAGCATATATTTTTGTCTAACAGATTTTAACCCAGTGTTACATTATTTCTTGCAGTATACAGTGAATTAAAGATGACACAATATTTCACTGAATTTAACTTGTAAACTGGCTGGTGATTCAATTTCCATTGGTACTACGAGGTGTAATCATGGGTAATACTTTGTCACGTTCTGTACCATAAATTTTACCAGCTTTTTTTGCCATGCTGCCAAGAAGTTCCAATGAACACTTATGAGCAGATCTAAGTGATAAAGACCATTCTTTCAGGCCTATTTCATCCTATATGAACAAAAAGTACAATTACATTACACTCAGTATCTTGTTATTATAGACAAAATACTTACAATTTTTATAGAATCCAGCAGTTACATTTGTACTCAATCATATCACTTACCATTCTCAAAAAGTAACATTCATTGGATTGGGTGGGGGGTGGGGGGGGTCTCTGAGTAACCAGAACAGATATTTTGACTTTTCAGTAATCGTTGCAGTTGTTCCACAAAAGTAACCTTTAAATACCAGTTACATGAGTATCGATCCACGTCTAGTCAGTATGCATCTGACAGTGCTAGTGCAAAGGTCGCTTAGATGTTTCTCACTTGAACAATGATGTTTAAAATGACTGTTTACATTGAAACCCCTGCTGACTGTGAAATGCATGCTGTTATTTGTTCTCTATGGGTCAAAAGGTTGAAACTGCATACATTCATTGCAAAATTTGTGCAGTTTTTGGTAAGAATATTATAAGTGATAGTGCTGTTAGATAATGGTGTCACATGTTTCAGGATGGATGAACTACTATCCATGATGAGAAAAGAAGTGGATAACCATCTGTTACCACTGAATTTATACAAAACGTGAATGAAAAAGTTAGGTGAAATCAGTGATTTATAATTACCAAAGTAACAAACTCCTTCCTTTTATCATGAACAGTTTTGAACAAAGTGGTAATTACAGGCTAGGCCATTATAATTTTTTTTGCTTGGCTCCTACCTTCTCTTTGAGGACTACACAATAAAAGACAGGATGGGATTGGCACTCACCTTCCTTCTCTGTTGTGGCACCGAAGGTGGTGAGTTTCTCAGTCACACTGTCACGGGCAAAATGGAGCCCCAAAACAAGTCTACAGAGTAGAGCTGTGAAGACATGCTAAGTTCAGGCATTGTTTTTCTCCATGAAATGCTCGCCTATACACTGCCAAATACATTCAACAGTCTTGTATAACTTCAAGTGGGATTTGTTTAATCGTCTTCCATACAGCCCTGACTTAACTTCAACTGACTACCACTTTTTTCCTAACATGAAAAAAAATGGATAGTGCCACAGTGTTTTGAAAATGACAGGGAGTTGAAGGACATGGTTTAAGTCACAGGCGGGAGAATTCCTATGATGAGGAAATTCAAAAATGCATTCACCAATATGACAATTGCCTAAATTTAGCTGGAAATTAAGTTAAAAAGTAGATAAAAGGTGGTAGCTTAAAGTTGTATATAATAAAAAAATCTGTATATGTATAAGTGTTGCTTTTAACATACACACAGGAGTTACTTTCCCAACAGCCCTCGCAATTAATAAGTATTTTCTTAGAGTGGCTAAGGTACATAAACTTGTACCAGCTTGTGCCTACATACAGATACATGTATAACTTATTTTTGTAGTAGTTACAGTAGTATTTAATTTTTGTTTACAAAACAAGCAGTAAGTCAAGTTTGAATGTTAAGTAACACACACACACACACACACACACACACACACACACACACACACACACACACACACACACACACACACACACACACACACACACACACACACACACACACACACACACACACACACACACACACACACACACACACACACACACACACACACACACACACACACACACACACACACACTTCACGGTTGGTATCACTAGAAAATGGACATACCGGATTTGTGAGAACAATTTTGGCATCTCTTGTTCTAAGTACAATACACTGTTCATTTTTGACTGTGACCAAGTCTGCACTGACTTCCTCCAGTTGGTCCATAAACACTAGATCTGGCTTGGTGTTTGCCGATTCTGGGTGTAATTCCAGCCTATTGGGGTATAACTTAGCATATCGAGTTTGCCATGCTGAAGCAAATGGTCCACCTAATTTTTTTATGTACCCATGTAGTATACAATCAGATTCTGAAAACAACAATAAACATAAATACTCAAATCTAAGGAATCACGCATGCATGTACACACACATGCACACATTGTATATGTACGGTTAGTTGAAAAAAACAAATGACAAAAATATCTGTGCTACAGTGAACAGTAAAAAGTACACCATTAAGATTATACATGGGGTACTCAATAATTCATCGTATTCTATAGTTTGGTATCTTGGAAATGATACTATACTATACTATACATATTACATTTTGAATCCTCAACAGTACTGCTATTTTTTTTACAACTCACGCACTTCTCAGAACTACTATCTAGCATCTAGTGTACCTTTAATCCGCTTACTACTCATGTTCTCTAACTTCAACCACAAAATTGTTTCATTTGTACTACTCAGTTTGTAACGGTACAGAATTGTCGGCTACAAGAGTTTCAATTTCAATCCAGTTTTAATTTTCAATTGCCAGTATTCACCTGTGAGGTGCCCCAGTGCAACATACAATGTTAGCATAAACAACTGATGTCTAGACAGCCAGACTAGACGTATTACGTAATAGCCCCAGCAGCAGCCTTTGTGAAACACAGTATGCAGTAGAGGTGGGCTAAACTGTTATTTTAAAATACTAGGTATGAAAATACCGTTCCAACAAAATAACAGGTACAAATACCTGTTATATACTATATATACATAACGTATATTATCCTTTGTAACTCGTTTTGAGTTTCCTGCAGGTCTCCTATGTAATATCTTCAAATAAATACACTGCAAGTAGGTTTATTTTCACCTAGATAAACCTATTAATATATTAATAAACCTACTTGCTGTGTATTTATTTGAAGATATTATATAACCTATACTATATAATTTGTTATAAGAAATAAATTGAAACTAAAAGTATTAACAGTGTTACTTTACACTGTGACTTTATTAAACTATTACTGTTTAAATGGAAATAAGAAACAAGAGAATTTATAGGCCTATCTCCCTTTGGGAATACCAATTTAAGTTTTCACTAGTAGTAAACAAACTAACATTGGTTAGACAAATCAGTTGCGAAACTCGGGGCAATTAAATAATTTAGAGTAGGCCTACACGTAATACCACAAAAAATAATGTGAAAAACATCAGAAACGTATAATAAAAACGTAACAGTAAGCCACAAGAGTGAATGAGAATAAACAAAATTTTACAAATAAAAAAAACAAATTGTAATAAATTAAATATAAATACATAAATAAAAACTTATAAATAATAAGCAACAACAAAAGTAAATTAAATGCATTACAGTTATTTAAGGAACAGGACTAGATAAAGTGCATAAATGTCCATTACAACAATCTCATTATTTACGTGAGATGTGTAGTGAAGTTAAAATCACATTAATAAAAAGTATAATATAGCTTATCAACATCAACCACTCTATAGGTTATAACTCAATATAATTAAATACAATTTCACTAACTACTCGGAACATAAAGTTTTTTTGAGTAAAAACAAAGTTTTACCAACCGATTTTAGTTACAAGTTGGTGACTAGTATAATATATAATTTATTAGCATATAATCTGTATTCTATATCTGCATATCACACGAGAATAAATGTAACAGCAGGATGAATTATTTCCTTTATTAAAAACAGCTTCGTCTCTTTGCGCAGAATGAAGTATACAGGACGAAAAAGTGGCTCGTACTATATACTTATATTTCCTACTCGAAATATGCTTGATGCTACCTGTTCCTAAAATACTAGGTGTTCCTAAAATATTAGGTGTTACTAAAATACTACTGTTACTCTGGAACGCGTTGTTCCTTGTGTATCGGTGATACCACTAGTATTTGAAATACCTAGTATTTTAAATAACGAGTTACTGGCTGTTCCTTGCGTTCCAGCGATATTTTTGTACGCCTAGTATTTGGCCTTGGTTTACGTGATCTTGTGTACTTTTTGTGTGTGTGTGTCTGTGTAGGTGCGTAGGGGGGTGTTTCCACTCGGAACAGCGAGGGCGGCGTGTCTCGACTCGGAACAGCGTCGCCGCGAATAACAGGTATTTCAACTTTTCAGTCACTGTTACATCCATTCCACAAGAATATCGTTCCAAAATACCTATTACAGGTATATCGGCCCACCTCTAGTATGCAGATTGTCACCACAGCATTAACATCAGACAGAGTAGGAAGCAGCACATAGTTCGTTAATTACAAACAGTGGCCTCGGGCGTGCAAGATAGGCCGTGAAATAAATTCGGCCTATCTAGTAAAGTGTTAAAACATTCATAAAAAAGTCTACGGCAACTATTAAAGTACAAACAGTATAACGCGGCCATATACCATCCGAGTGCTCTAGCAAATTTACAGCTGGCTATAATAAAATACATATGTTACAGTTGTAGCATGACAGACAATCCACTTAAATCAACTACCAGATGATCATTAGAAAAAATCAAGTATATGGAATATCCAGAAAAATCCAAATGAGAACCAAATAAAAAGCACTATAAATTACCATTATAACAAGAAAAAGTAAACATAAAGAAAAAATCTGCAATTAATATGAAAGTACAACAAATTAAAACCCCAGAAAACTAAAATTAAAATAACAATAATACCCAGGTAGGATAGGAGTAGGCAAGGAAGCTACCCAGACCAAGTAAACCGACAAAGTAAACAGCCCAGTATAAACAAAAGTGTATAATAATGGAATGGTACTGAAGAAACAAGAATGAAGAAGGAAGATATCCAAAACAATCAAATATACTTAATGAACCGAGACAAGTGAAGATCACATAGAATAGAGGAAGTAGAACACGACCAATACCCAAAAGAAACCCAATAGGGAGAAAACAAAAACCCCAAAAGAAAGTAAATGTCACAATAGAAAGTATAACACCCCAACAAACCATAAACTCATGTAAAACTAATAAAAACAAAAAGTGTTTAAAGTGCTAAGTAGAAGTGCACCCAAGAAAGTTATTGTATAATTTAAATAGACAAATCTTAACAGTTCCCCCATGGTTAAACAATTTGATATTATAAAACTATAAAAGGACTAGTGATAGTATCAAGAAATAACCAGGGACGGGTGCAAGTTATTAGATTATACTAAATAAACTTTGAGAAGGTACATGAATTACTGTACTATTAAATAACTTTAAGTGTTTTTAAATAGTATCATGAATGATATTTAATCAATTAATATGGTGAAGGAGCAATGAATACTCTTTCTAATAAATTGCCACTGTTTATATGAGAACATTCAATAGAATAAATAATATAAATAGATAGCTTGGGGTTAGTACATAAGGTGACGGGGAATACATCCCTAAAATTAAGAAAAAACAGATAAGACTGTAACTAAATAGTTTTAAGGGAGTGTTAAACATTTAATGGAACAAAATGTTAGGTTCCAGTTTCCATATTATAACTCTATAAATAAGATTTAGAAGTAGAGATTAATACTTGTATTTATCAAATGTTATTTTGTTTAGTAGTTTGAATTAGGAATGCAATATCTGAATGTAGATACCATTCCTAGATAGTAAAATGTTTTTTATAAGTTACTGTATGTAATCAGTACAAAAAAGGTATGATTCTAGATACCAGATTTAATATTAAATAATTGTTATGTTTTAATTGTTTAAAATCAATACTCAATGTTATAGTAGTAAAAGAACAAATTATTAATGAATATTATATTACAATAGAAGGTCAGAAAAGGGTACGAACTAACTGTATTATTAAAAACTTTGCAAGTAACAACAGATAAAGTCTAGGCCAGATAGTAAATTTAGACTACATTATAATTGACAAATCTAGTACTATAAACCAACTAAACTGATAAAATTTATGTAAGATAAACCCACCATATAGTAATACAATGTAACTTATACTTTATAAAGATATTGTCAGAAGATAAGTAAAATTATAAATAAAAATGGAATGTATTAACTAACATTTCAGAGGAGGAGTCATAGATAAATGAATTATATTTAAAAACTATAACTAATGAACTAAATTGCAAGAAATTAAGTAAAGATAAACAATTATATCAATCTTAGATTCAGTATAATAATAATAATATAAGAGAAAATGGCTATTATCTGGTCAAGGACAGGAAACACATATTTGAACCTACTATTCCAACATGAAAGAAATATAACTTTTTTAAATGAAAACTTTGTAAAACTATATTAATTAGTATCGAAATAAGCGAAATAAATTAAAGAAGCCGAATATGCATTAAGTATTTCATACAGTTAAATAATAACGAAAATATTTTCCGTGTATAATGTATTCAAATAAAATGTATCGCAAGCGAAGATAATTTGGAACAATGTATAATATATATTAAATTGGCTAAGATTTTCAGGAGACGAAGGAAATGAGAACAGTTAATTATTATCCGCGGAAGCGAACACTTAAACGAGGTTTTGCTCCGTATAACCTATATTAATGGCGTACGATAATTGAACCGAATTCAGTGCAATTTTTGTAAATTTTTAAGTTGAATTTTTAATTTGAGAAACAGTGAAAACAAACAATAAACAGTACATTACAGATAAACAGAACCACATACGCCTAAATAATTGAAATAACATCACTACAAATAAATTTTACGGACGAACAAAAAGGGTTATATACGACACATTTAACCAAAGTGAAATAGACATAATAACACAACTTTGCACCATGTGAACTAATAAACACTACACCCGGAACACTCATTTAACTCCAGAACCAATATCCACAATTGCTGAGATGAATAAACGGTGAAAGGACATCTTTATTGGAAGAAATATTCGTCGAGGTGATAGACGTTCAACTGCGCATGATTCTGTCGGCCATTCTGATTGCTCATCATTCTCTTCGAGGTGGAGCAAATGAATTTCTAGCCTGCATTGGTTCGAAATTTATACTATATAAACTTTTAATAGTAATTAATAACTTTGTAATTGTTAGTTTTAAGACATTTCTAATTGTAAGTGTTATACTTTCTTGGCCCTACCCTTCTCTGGCTATTCTAACATAACCGTTAAAAGAACATATTTTATATACACAGTTAATGTAAAGTTCTTGTCGACCGGCCCTGAGCAACGAGTCGATACTATTGTCAAATATCGATTACTATCGATTTTTTTTTAAATAAAATGTTAATAAACCTTCTATTTATGCAAATTGGTGGAATTTTTCTTTAAATATATTTAAAGAATTAGTTAATTCAAGGACATGGACTAACCGAAAGGCGGTATTTACGAAAATAAAGAGCGCATTGAAGAAGAAGAAGAGCCGTTGTAACGGTACAAACTATTGGGGTTTATTTTTTCTTAAATAATTGTAAAATGTAATGGCCACTCAAGCTGAATAACATTTGAATCATAAACGCTGGTCAGTTTTTTTTAACACCTTACAGTCAGCGCGGTAACAAGCCAAGCCGTACATAGGTGTTGTTGTTGCACAAAAGCCATTAACGAGTCTGGGAATGTGAACGTTAGCAGCGAGGGAAGCGTATTCACACATGGGTGTGCCACAGTGAACAGCTTGAAAAGCACGCACGAAACATTCTTTCTCGCCCAGTGTGCAGAACACAAAGAGCAGTCGGCTATGAACATCCAATAAATACGGACGCAATCATTCTGCGGGTCCGCCGGCTCAGCGTAGTTTTCGTCGCGCCCGCAACTCAAACAAAATGTGATTTAAAACCGAGTGTACAATTTAAAACGGAACATGATTATCCAGTGAGTAACTAAATAATTAAAATAACAGTTTAGATAAAAGAAGGTGCGACTAATATGTGCGGAGTGATGGAAGGTACTACGGAACATTGGACTCTTTCATAAAGCCAGATCAGTAACCAGAGTGGTATATCAACTTCAAATTATGTTTTTTTTTTTTAAGGTACACTATTTAACATTGAATGAAATTGAGATCTCAAATGGGCATGGGGTATATGTATGAATGCGAGCGTGAATAAAAATAATAAAAATGATAAAATAAGAAGCGCTGGTTTGGGTTAATCTTGATTAATAACAAATTTTGATGGTAGTTTTAAAAATGTTATTTTATCTATATAAGAAAAATTAAGTTTTGTCTGAATAATTTTCATTTTGATATGCAAAAATTTGTTAAGAATTATGGGAATTGAAAGAGATATAAAAAACACGAAATGATCAATAAAATTTTAATTGCTTAGTAAAATAAGAAATGACTCGTTATTCAAATAACCAGTTCTGATTTTCCCGTTCGCTGATTCGAACCCTGGCGAGTGAAAATTCAGGTTGGCAGACAACAACATGGCGTCTACAGAGCCAGAATACATAATAAATAAACAAAACCTATTTATTAATTTATAAAAAGGTAAGTTTGTTAACAATTGGCGATTCCGAACAGTGACTTTATATAAATTATTTATATAAATACAGCCTACTGGGAGGAACAGAATGGTTATTTAAAATAACAAAAAAAAAAAAATTTTTTTTTGAGGTACGTGAAAAAGACGTAAAGATAAGGTTATGTTGTGACTACATGTGGTAGGGTAAATAGTTTAAATAAAATATTTTTTTATATATAATAAGGTTGTGTAATATTACAGGGTAATATTTTGAAAAGAAATATATGTAAAAGATTTTTTTTTTTAAATGGCAAACAATAACAAGAATGTCAGCGTAACTGACCAAATGTTTAAGAGTGAAATGGGAGTTTGTTCAACGCCAATAAGTCAGATCGAGTCGAGTGCGACCGAATCTGTAGAGTTAGATAGAGTACCAGTAACACCCATCTCAACTCATCATAAAAACAAAAAAGACGATAATAGTGACATAATAAATATGATGAAATTCCTTATGAAAGAGCAAAATAATAACTTAAATGCCAAATTTGATGAAGTGAAAGAGGAAATTAAACAACAAAATTTTAATTTTAACAAACAAATTGATGAAATGAATGCACGTTTCGATAAAACGAAAGAAAAAATAGTAGCGCTAGTAAATGAGAAGTTCGATAGACCAAAGAATAAAGTAGACGAGAATAACGAGAATAAAATGGGGGTAGAGAATAGTAGAGAAACAAATAAATTAGATGAAAATAGAAACGATAAGGTAAGCGGTGTTGAGAAATATGACAATACAAATAAAAATATGGTGTCAGAATATAATGGTGGAATGTTAGTGTGTGATGAATTAGAGAGAAAGTGGAGAAAGAATTTACAAGTAAAAGGGTTGCAGGGGGTAAATTTTTCCCATAATGTTGTAGTAGGGGGTGAAGAAATGGCTTCACGTGAGTATTTGGAAGACGACAGGTCTGCAAATAAAGTTCCCTGGATTTTTGTGCACTTCATAGGTGGTGCAGGAATTATGAGTTAGTGTCCCCTGCATATATTGAGAGAGAGTGTGTAACTTGGTGTTATTGTGAGAGAGAGATAGAGATTTTTAAAGTAAATAGAAACTATGAAGAGTTTGTAGAGAGGTTAGGTGGAGAGAGAAGTAATAATAATAACAAGTACTTACCTTATAGTGAAACTGAGATAGCAGTAGATGATGTTAAAGATGATAAGATGACTTACATGATTATGACAAATTATACTAAGGGCGACAGGACCATACCCTATGATGACATGTTACATGATGAAATAAAATGGGATAAGCCTATTAATTCAAACGACATTGTGGAAAGATATAAAAATTTAAATAAGTATTATATTGATAATAATAATATCATATATTTAATAATAAACAATGTATGTAGACCTAAGATTAGACTATTATTCGACGATGGAGGGTGATTGTTTATGAACATTTAATTATGTGAATAGTGTGGTTTTGAAATGGATTGTCTTATGAAACGATTTGTGGTTAATGATAACAAATAATAAGTTGGACTGTATATTCTTTTATGTGTTGATGTCATTATGTAATAGAAATTGATAATATTAATTATCATTTAAATTAAATTTTCAATTAATTAGTATAAATTAATAATAATTATAAAATTTTACAGATTAAATAAGCGATGAAAGTAATTGTGAGATTTTAAAGGGATTGAATTAAATAATTGAAAATTAATTACTTAATTAAGGTTGTACAAAAGAAAGTTTGATAATGAAGCTAAATGATTTTATGCAATTAAGATTCTATAATGATTAGTAGATGATTAAACAGATAATATGTTCAAATTGAGGTATATTATTATAAGGGGAGAAGTGATGAATTTTCTAGTGTTATATCAAGGTGAAGTGTTGTAGAAGGGGTTTGGGTGATAATGAAATAAGGCAGGTGAGTTAAGCAGAGTTAATTTTAATGGGAGTTAGAGAGAATAAGAATTTTGAAATACCAGTAACTCACAAAGAGAGTATTAGATATTTTAGGGACACAGTAGTTAGCGATTATATGTAGAGGTGAGTAATGTGTGAATGGTAATTATATATTTGTTGATGGTGATATTTTGTAGTAAGGATCCGGTGTAGGAGTCCGCAACGAAAGGTGTTGGGACAGGAAGGGACCGTTGTGTGCCGGAAAGGGTTGCCTTAGGTAGAATCCAGGAACCAACATAAGGGAATGAGCATAGGTAGGTAACATACATCCTTGTACAAAAATGAGTGGTGTCAGAGGTTTTAAATGGGATTTGTGAAGGGGGTTATTATAGAGATATTGGTGTCATATTATGTTAATGGTTAGAAGCGGTTGTTAGTAGAAAAAGGGGGTAGTAAGGTTGGAGTGACAAATGCCAAAACAAGATAGAGAAAATAGTGAATAATAGAGAGTCACCCAAACTAGATAAGGATAAAAGGGTTAGAAAAGGAAAATTCATGGTCAGAAGGTAATGTAATTGGAAAGGTTAATATTAAATTTGAAATTGTGAAGAATTAAATGATAATAAATGATAAATAATTTATGTCAATTAATAAAAGTTTAACTGAAATTAAATGTAATGTTTATAATTTTTATACGCAAATTTAAAGATGTAGGGTGTGTAAATTTTGATCAAAGTTAAATGTGAGTTGTTTGTTGAATGTAATAATCACAATGTTAATTATGAGTGTATTATTATGTATTATGTTTATTATGTATTAGTGTGGGAATTTAAACATGAATTGTATGTATGTATCACATGTTTTATAAGCGAGTCCCTACATTTCGGGCGATCTCGGCCTTACCAACCCAGATCGTGGTTTTGGATGACAACTAGCTGTGGGCAGCAATTGTTAAAACTGACCACAGTTGGTTGCCTTTGAAATTGGTCAAACCTAGAAATTTAAGGGGTTTTAATAAGGGAATCTAAGATTATTTTGAACGCAGGCTATTTTCACCCAGATAGGGGTGGTAGACCTTAGGGGCATATATTAAGCTAATAAGTAGGGGTACTTACCCTGAAGTTTTGTAACGCTGAAGCAAGGATGGGAGTGAGAGAAAAGAAAAAAGTGCTTACTCCTTCCGCTTCAGTCCTTGTGGAGGCAACTGAACGCAACAGTTCAGGGGGGGAAATAGTGTGTGTGGAGGAGTAAAGGGGATAAGTATTATTAACAGCGCCGGATCACTTACTGTTAATAATAATAATAATAGTAATTTTTTTTCTTCTTCTATGAAAGAGAAAATGTTTAAGAATTGTAGAAACGGAGAGATAGATGAATTGTATTTGAGTAAATTTTGATAGTGTGTTTAAATATTGTGGAAGGTATTTGTAATATTGTAATGGGAAATGTCTATTTTAATTCTGATGGGAATAAGGGCAATAATTTTGATTTTGAAAAAGAGTTAACAAGAGAAGGGTATACAGAATGATTTTGAGGAAGTTTATAAATGTATCATGTTAGTTTAAGGATTCATATATACATGTGTTAAGAATAAAGAAAACCAGTGCTTCTTAACACAAACCAGCGCACAACTAAGGGGAAACAGATCAGGTAAGGGTATGGTATTATCCAAGGCCACTATTTGATATTTTTAATTTGATGTTTCAGCGTTTGGTGACGTTGTGACGGCGGTCCTGAGCTGGCTTGCACGTCAGATCAGGAGCGTAAAGCGCCTGATTGGCCTTATGGTGTTGGGATCTCGAAGGAGAAGTCCAGTAAGGTCATGCAGGTACTGTCACCATCATCGGACCAAGGGTGAGTTATTATAATTTTTTTTATAACAGTAAAGGGGTTGTGGCGACATATCCTAGCTGATCCCTTTAGAAAGTATGAGAGTGTCAATGAGAGTTTTTATGCTTCGGCCTAAAACCTCTCATT
Source organism: Magicicada septendecula (assembly GCA_034769895.1). Classification (NCBI taxonomy): domain Eukaryota; kingdom Metazoa; phylum Arthropoda; class Insecta; order Hemiptera; family Cicadidae; genus Magicicada; species Magicicada septendecula. The sequence continues at coordinate 825,149,033 of CM068367.1, forward strand.
GAGGGGGTTTTGTAATGGTACAAACTATTGGGGTTTATTTTTTCTTAAATAATTGTAAAATGTAATGGCCACTCAAGCTGAATAACATTTGAATCATAAACGCTAGTCAGTTTTTTTTAACACCTTACAGTCAGCGCGGTAACAAGCCAAGCCGTACATAGGTGTTGTTGTTGCACAAAAGCCATTAACGAGTCTGGGAATGTGAACGTTAGCAGCGAGGGGAGCGTATTCACACATGGGTGTGCCACAGTGAACAGCTTGAAAAGCACGCACGAAACATTCTTTCTCGCCCAGTGTGCAGAAAACAAAGAGCAGTCGGCTATGAACATCCAATAAATACGGACGCAATCAGTCTGCGCGTCCGCCGGCTCGGCGTAGTTTTCGTCGTGCCCGCAACTCAAACAAAATGTGATTTAAAACCGAGTGTACAATTTAAAACGGAACATGATTATCCAGTGAGTAACTAAATAATTAAAATAACAGTTTAGATAAAAGAAGGTGCGACTAATATGTGCGGAGTGATGGAAGGTACTACGGAACATTGGACTCTTTCATAAAGCCAGATCAGTAACCAGAGTGGCATATCAACTTCAAATTATGTTTTTTTTTTTAAGGTACACTATTTAACATTGAATGAAATTGAGATCTCAAATGGGCATGGGGTATATGTATGAATGCGAGCGTGAATAAAAATAATAAAAATGATAAAATAAGAAGCGCTGGTTTGGGTTAATCTTGATTAATAACAAATTTTGATGGTAGTTTTAAAAATGTTATTTTATCTATATAAGAAAAATTAAGTTTTGTCTGAATAATTTTCATTTTGATATGCAAAAATTTGTTAAGAATTATGGGAATTGAAAGAGATATAAAAAACAAGAAATGATCAATAAAATTTTAATTGCTTAGTAAAATAAGAAATGACTCGTTATTCAAATAACCAGTTCTGATTTTCCCGTTCGCTGATTCGAACCCTGGGGAGTGAAAATTCAGGTTGGCAGACAACAACATGGCGTCTACAGAGCCAGAATACATAATAAATAAACAAAACCTATTTATTAATTTATAAAAAGGTAAGTTTGTTAACACCGTCTATCGACCAGTACCGGAGTTAACCAGATTAACTTAAAAGTGATTTACAGAAAGTGACACCACTACACTATCAACCATAATACAATTAAAATTTTAACACCAAACAATAACCACAATTATTTCTTAAATACCAGTAATAAAAAACACGATTCAAATATTTTTTTTTTCAGAACAACTTTAAATCTTGAAAATAAAATTTTTTGTTTTATTTCATTCTTCAAATTATAACAGTATTATTTTGTAAGAAACGTTACACAGTGCATAAAGTTCAAAGTAAAATGTTACAGTGCTGAAAGTTTAAAGTAATTCATAACAACTAAATTTAATGTAGACTAGTATCGGAGTGCGCGTGAAACAAGGAAGCGTCTCAACAGGCAGGGCTACGAATCGGACCATGTGCAGTTAAGTAAAAGTGAAAACACATAATTACATGGCCAAAACAAATTATGATTTTATATCAATTTCTATCATGTTTAATAAAATGTCCAGCTTAAATGAGATCTCTAAGGGAATATATAAAGCACGTACTGGTTCATAATCATAGGTTATAGGCTAGTTGATTCATATTTTATTAATTCGTAAATTCAAATATCAAATTACAATAAAATTAGATTTTGTTTAATTTAACCATGTGTAGAGAGTAGTTATTACGCCCGCTGAACATAACCTGTCCTGTATGGAAAATCTCGCCTAAACGAACCTGGTAAGTAATGAGAAGTAAATAATGGGAAAATGTATTAAGGTTTCCATATTTGTCCTTTTGTTTTAAAAATATTGGTGGCAACCTATAAGTTGGGAATCTTCTGTTTTTGGTAAGTCAGGGTGAGTGCGCAAAAGGTAAGTAAAAAGTAAAAGTTTAATATAAGGGGGGGGGGTAAGAAATAGACCGTAACAAGTTTTTACTAAATGTATTTTTATTATTATTAATTGTTAATACTTGTAAAGTTCTATAATGTACTAGGCAAACTTAACTGGTTTTTAAATGAACATAACTGGTTTTCATTCCTAGTAATGGTTTCAAAAAGGCTGTCAAATTATAACCCTATGGATTTATCAATGAAATACAAAAATCTGCACAATTAATCAAACAGAAAATACCAGCAAACTTACAAAATCTCCGATGACTATAAATGAAACATAGAAGAATGGAGTCAAGATTAAAGGTTACATATCAAAACTGAATTCTCAGATAGGATATAAGTAAATATTTGTGGTCTCTACAACGGTTTTCTTCTGAACAAACAAATCTTAAATTAAAGGCCAGCATACATCTGAGAAAATTCGAACAGCTTTTAACACTTTCAACATCATGACCGTACATATACAGGCAATGCTATATGCCACAGCAGACCATGTCCATACACCATATGGGCACTCGGTTTTCGTGTGTTTAAATGCATTTATCCATACGCTGACCAATCAAAGTCTATATTGTGAGGCTAATTTATTTGTTATATAGTGTGCAGTTATAATTCAGTTTAATTTTTTACCAGTAGATGTCTCCTACAAATCATTAAAGTAATCAGTGTTCAGCTTCAGCTTTTGCATGTTCTATGCACATTATGTTTCTAACATATATATGTGATTTTGTACTTGTTGAATCAATAAAGGATGAAAATTCCAATAAATTTAATTCCTAACTTGATTAAGTGGATAACAATATAGTTACAAGCCTGATGAATCTTCCGATGATGAAACAGAACAGAAATGTAATTGAATGGGTGAGAAGAAGAAGGGAAGATTCCATTTTTTGTTCAAATTTAAGTGAGATAGCCACTTTGTATAAAAATTAAAAATATATCAGTTGGTGTATCGAAATGAAACGTTTCTTCATTTTTAATGTAGTTATCAACAGGTTTTTAATTGTTAGAGTGCACAAAGGAAAACATTATTGGAGTCCCTGCTTACTCTCACTGTACAGTATGTTCTTACAGAGTGCACTGCTGTTGCTTATCTTGTAGTGGTTGTGTTTGTAGTTTTGAGGACAGTCTGTCTGCTAGAGTCAGCTGCATGGAACTAGTATCGTCAAGGTCACACCGCTTACTTACAGCGTTGCCACTAAGCAACAGTTTCCCTTTCTTCCGAAAAATGCTACACTAGTAAGTAAGCCTACTTAATGTAAAGAATATAACAAAGTGAGAAAGTTTGTAATACATGCATTAGAGTACATTGTTACATTGTCAATAATTCTTAATAATAATTATATCACAATATATTGTTAATAATTAATTAACAATTAATTTCCGTATCTTATACATAACATTCAATTCGACGCGTCAGCTATAGTTTGTTTGAACGAATTTTATACGCATCCTGTGTCTTAAGCTTGCCCCATTTAATTATTGAAGACACCGCACTATTCGTGACTCAGAAAAATATTCTATTTTTATTTCCTGCGCTGCTTATTAATAATTAAGTAAAAAAATTAGAACTATACTATAAGATGTTACATGCACAAGTAGCATAAAAATAATGGTATGTATAAACGTGAAACGAATTGGATTTCTTAAGAAAATAAGGATAATTTTATAAACAACAAATACAAATGTCTCATGAAATAAATTTAAAATTCCTTATATATATATATATATATTTTTTTTTTAACTTAAATCTTTAAATATAGAATTTAAATTTATAATTCTATATTTTATGCATTGTCCTTACTAATTTTATAATTAAAATTTTCCTTATTTTATGAACTATAGAATTCCTTATGACTATTATAAATAAGCAGTATGTTGAAAAACTCACCTTAAATAGGGTTAGTCACACAATTATCACTTTGCAAAGTGATAGCACAGAGCACATTCATAACACTCCTGAAGAAAACACGCACACACGGTTTTTTATGTTTCAATAAAAATAGAAAATACTACGCTTCGCTATAGACACGTTTACCACCTATATACACTTTTTAACACTCCTGCAGTATTCGTCTTCGGATTCACTGGACTCAGGTTCGCTGTCACTACTCACACGTAAGTGTATGATGAAGGGCTCCACTGTGGTGTCTCTCGTGCACTGCTTTGAGTAATCGGCTTCTTGTAGTGCCTCCGCATGTCTTACGCACTTCTCCCAGTCTTCCTGAGTTATCCTGTCCAAAGCTTCGTGTGCAAGTTGTTCAATATCGGCCAATCTGAAAGTCGTATTCTTGTTTGCAACATACCGTTTAACTTGGGCCCATATCAGCTCGATCGGATTATACTGACAATGATATGGTGGCAGGCGCACTACTGTATGTCCCATTTCATTTGCCAGTTGATCCAATTCGTACGTCTTCTTGGCCGTTCGGATCTCTTCTTTAGAAAGAAGTTCATCCCTGGTTTCAGCTGTGGAAAATGAAATTCTCTTCTTACGCAGCCACTCCATGATATCCGCTTTACGCCAGTTTGAACATGGTGGTTTATCTATTTGTACAGAATGATAGCTGGCATTATCCATCACGATGACAGAGCCTTCTTCCAAGGAGCGCAACATACCAACAAACCAGGTCTTAAAAACTTCAGCATTCATTTCTGTGTGGTAGTCAGATGCAGCTGAATGCTTACTGCCACGAAAGACAAGTTTGGCACCTGCTATGAAACCTGTACTTGCGGATCCAGCATGTGCAATAATCAGCCGGCCACCTCTACCAGTAGGTACTTTCAGCCCACCGTTCCCTCTGGAGTCTTGCCAGATGTATTTATTCGTATGATTCTGTGATATCCAGGTTTCATCCAAATAAATTATAGGCCTGTTGTCCTCCGTACGATGTATATGCATGGTTCTCAAAAACTTCGCTCTCAAGGCAGCAATGTCTCTGCGCTCCATTAAAAATTTTCGTCCATCGTTGCACTTCTTAAATTTAAAACCAAGCACTTTCAGAAGGCAAAGTACGGAGGCTTCTGAACCAGAATAATTGATTTTCTGACAGAGATCAGCTCGAATTTTGCTTGCAGTGGGGTATTCCCCTCGGTCGTAATATTCTAGTACGGTCCTGCGGACTATTTGTTTATTAAAATCGTCCAGTTCAGTGTTTTTGTGTTCCCGTTTATACCCTTTCCTTGGAGAACTGAACACAACACTCACGCCTTGATCATCTGCCGAAGCAACGGTATTGCTAATACGTTGCACCGACTGTTCAGAAATGCCACAAGCTTCCGCTGTCAATTTTCGAACTTGTGCAAAGTTTATGTTCCTCCTGGCTTCTTCATTATACGCAAGATTTTTAAAAAACTTGTAAACGTTTGCTATGATGACTTTACTTTGTTTTCTAATGTCCTCTCGGCCCGCACGTACACCACCGCTGTTTGTACTCGAACTAAATGTAGGATACTGTTCCTCAATATCACTCATAATAAATACAAATTATTGAAATAAACTAATACACACACTGTCTACAATAAAGACGTCAACCGTTCACATGAAACGCACAAAATGTCTGTCAACCATACTAAGGACGATAAATATTTTGGATGTTTGTTGCTAATTCGTCTCTTCCTCACCTCGTCCACCCAACCTACTTGGAATGGGGTACTGTAACTGAAATGGGATTGGCTTTTGTCACAACAGCGACAATTTTGTTTACAGAAATTGCTCAGTCCTATTTATCTTTGTGCAACGGAAGAAAGGTAGTAGCGCGGGCAGTAAACATACACATTTTTGAGGGGATTGTAAAATGACAAAGGCATTCATAAAAGTGTCAGACAGCAATATTTACCGAAAAGACATGCCGACAGGGTATACGCAATGTGCATACCAAATGTGTACATATACCTAACAGAACTTCCGAACCATATGGCTTAGGAATGACCGTGTAGAGAACAAAAACAGATTCATTTACAAAAGGGAAAAGACCGTGAGTATGAAAAAATTAAAGCGACAACAGCAGGCAAGGTCAGCGTTCTCAGACAACTGTCAGTCTGTAGGATATCCGCCCATGAAGAAAACAGTAAAACTTTAATAAGTAAGTGCACTGTACGGAAATCACAAAATAACTGACCTAATGGTACTTCGTAAAGTTAGGGTGTGTATTGCTAAAAGGTTTAGATTCTAACATAAGAAAAACCAGCGCAGTATAAATAGTAGTTTCAGAGAACTGCAAATCGTAACAAAAAAAAAAAAAGCCAAAGAAACAGAAGAAACGCAAAGATAGAAATTCTGTAGATATTTACGCGACAACAAAAAATATGTTGCCGACTCACACAAATTTTTAGAGCTCAAATACTGGCGCCCAGAATTTAACTGAGTAGTGTTACCCACAACTAATTATTCCTGATAAAACAAATTCATTTACGCGATACGCATAAATAAATTTGAAACGAAGAATATAATGTGGATGTATGAAATTTGTTTTCATAACACTGCTAAAACGCTACACACTGTACTAGCCGTCAACAACGCTGGGCGAGGGGCGTGGAGGTGACAGGGAGAAGCAGTGAAAGTGAGTGACCTTGACGATACTACTTCCATGCAGCTGACTATAGTGATTTTGAAGTTCTAATTTACTTTAAAATCAGTTTAAATTTTAAAACCAGTTGTGAAAATGTCTAACTATGAAAGCCCTGTAAATAAAAAAAAAATAACTAAGCTACCAGAAAGATCACAGCATAACGATATGAGAGCCAAACACAGTAACCACAATTAAACTCCAAAAGATGCTCATATTGATTCATTTCCTAAAAAACCTCATTACTCATCTCATTCTATAACCTGCTTGCAAGCTGGCTATAAGCCAGCATTACTTGTCTTGTAAAGCTATTCATGACATGCTTCTTTAAAAACATCTGGATCTGTAGAAAATAATACTTCTTACGAATAGTTCATATGTAATCTTCTTCTATGGATATTTCTTAAATTATTACAAAGAAAATCTACAGATTTGGTAGGCTGCAAATTGATGTGCGTTCAAAGTGCAAAGATTTAGATCCTGATAAGGTTTCTTTATTGTTAAGTGACTATACTGCTAAGTGCATTCCGTTTGAAGTGAAAGAATTATACGTGTTCAACAATTCATGTCCTTGAAAAAAACAACAACACAGTGGTAAGGTTACTAATGAGTCTACTGTAAATGGGTGGTTTCAAATAATACACTACTACTATCCAATTCATGGTCACAGCTTTCTTCCTTGCAAGCGATACTTTACAGTTATAAAAGTGTACGCCATGGCTGGATTTTCACACCACTTCAGTATGCTGAAATGATAAGTGGTGTTTTAAAACAACACAGTCATTATTCAAAGTAAGATCAGTGGAAAGTCTACAAATATTAAAATTAAAGAGTGGTGGCCTAAATTTTTCAAAAGAAGTACTAGTAGCTTGCAGGGTAGAGATATGTTCAACATAAGCAAATATTGACATTTCATCTATGAGGAAGAACAAAAGTAAATTATGCTATCACGTGAGTTTAGTGATAGTATTCATAATAAAATGTTCAAGCTTTACAAGGGCATGATATTTTACTTCCTGCAATGTTTATGACAGGAACATTCCTGTAAATAATAATAAGATTCAAGATGTGGCTAAAGGTCTTCAGTATACACGAAAAACATATTTGAACAGGTATTCAAGTCACTTATTGAAAAAATATATATAATATTTACCATATTTCTTCCGTCGTGTGACTTCATAAGATAATCAATCGAACACAACACGAAGTCACACGGCGGAAGAAATACAGTAAATATTACACATTGCAACAATACATATATTTGCATACTTGCCCAGGGTGGTATGTTTATAAATATTTAGCATAGGAAATATATGATGAACAGTTTTTAACAATATTATGCTGGCTAAGAATTGTCAGTAAGCGTATACCTGCCCCAAGAGTGAATACAGCGCTTGTGTGTTTATTTGAGTGAAGCCAGCTCGGACATGCAAAGATGGGGTGATGCGTACGAATTAGTAGTTTGTCTGTAATCAGGTTTTAACCGGATAAAAATAAACTAATTAATACGTTTTAAACCTGTGAACAAAGACTTACCCCAATTATAAAGACACCATTACATTAAGGAATTTTTAACGGATATGGTGATGAAAAATTATTGCAGAAATGTGCATAATAAAGACAGAATTTCTTATTATTAATTATTGCACATTTCTGCAATAATTAAGATGCTAAGTAATTTAATGTTAATTACTAGTGTAATTAAATAGTAATTAATAAGTGTGTTATAAGTGAGTGACCAGAAAAAACTACGCAAACGATGATATCGGTCATGCTACAAGTATGTTTACAAAATCGCGAAAATGAACCAAAAAGTGATTTGTAATTAAAAGGATGCTTTGCACGAAGTGACAATATCTAACAGGTTGAAAACAGTCCTGGACTTGTCAGATTGCCGTCCAGTATAAATACCAACGGCAATTTTGGGGCGATCTCAGACTCAAGATACTCACACAACGTCACGCTGCTGGTCTGCCGACCGATCGAACATATTTACCACACACACCAAGACTTATGGAGGAACTCTGGACCATCACAAACAACAAACCGTAGAGACAGAGAACACAGCATCAGCATAATCATCATCATCATCAAATTCTCAGGATTCAGGACACACACACACACACACACACACACACACACACACACACACACACACACACACACACACACACACACACACACACACAATGGTAACGTCGGCAGTACGCAGGTGATGAATAAACAATTATATTTCTTGTTTGTGAAAAGAACTCTTAAAAAGAAACGTATATGTGAACAGTAAAGACTTAAAGTTTTAAATATAATCACTGTACATAAATTTAAATGGTAGTTAAAGAAAATAATTTAATTTAACAAGAAACTTTAAAAATACTAATCTTCCGTTGTATGTTAAAATTTGGGTGTGTCAGTAGAAATAAATAATAGGTTGGAAGTAAACGTACTTTTTTTTTATAGCAACAATTAGTTTTATTCTTGAGTTTTAATATTATTTTTGTTTGTAAATGAGTTGCTATTATTATTTAAAATTTGAGTCAAAGTCAGACACACTGAAATAAAAAGTGTTTAGATAATTTGTTTAACATGTATGTTTAGCTAGTAAGATCTAGTTGTTTATTTTTGTATGTCATGAACAGCATAGAAGGTTGTATTGTATTTTTGTAAACTTATAAAAGAGAATATTTTTTTTATTTTTATAATTCGAAATTTTAATTTTTTTCATATTTTCTATTAATATTAATAAATCAGAGAATGATTATTTTGAAATGGTTTTAATTAATTATTTCAAGTCTTCAACATCTCACTCCTCTTTGAAAATTATTTTTTTATTGTGCAACTACATATACTTGACGCAACAAGAATAAAAAAAATCCTGCGACCTGGCTGGTGTGATACACTTCATAGTTGTGTTGAGTACATGGTACTGTATTTGTGTAATTTTTTATAATACTTGTAATGTTGCATAATAATGTGGCGTGCCCAACATGTGGCTCATATAATTATCGTATATGTTCATAATTAATAAGTGTATTATTATTATTGTTATTAATATTATTGTATTGTAATTGTAATATTGTTGTGTATTTCACAACTGGCGCTCAACAAAACTGAAAGAGGAGAGAAATTGTTGGTATGAGATAATTTATAATAATAATAATAAACGTTAATAAATAATATTAAATAAAAACCAATAGAGTTGCGGTTTACCAATAATAATTTATATAAAAAAAAACGAATTTAAATTTAATTCTAATACAACGAAATGGCTACACTGCAGAAAGGAGTTGATATTGAGGCTATGTTTAGAAGTCTCCAGGAACAAATGCAAAAGAATAATGAAGAATTAAAAAAGAATCGGGAGGAAGTTAAAGCTGAATCAACAAAAAATAAAGACGAATTTAAACTTTATATAATAATGAAACTTTCTCTTGTGAACTTACTTGTCTTTTTCCGTCGAACGCGTTTCGGCATCGTGTTCGCCTTCGTCAGCTTAGAAACAGACTGCCAGTACTTTGTAATGGTTGTTGCTTGGAAGGTATAGTGGGGGTGGTGTGTAGAGGAAGGGGATTGGCGTGGGGATCCAAATTATTGTTTGTTTTTTGTATAATTGTGTCGAAAAGTGTATGTGATTTATATTGTAATTGGTCGTTAAGTATGTTGTTTGGTTTTGTTGTGTGGTGTTTGTATATTTCATATTGTTCTGCTGTGTTGAGTTTTCGACCTTTGGGTAAGTAGTGTAATATTTCAAGATTAGTATCTATGTTGGTGTAGCTATGGTTATGTGTGTGTATGTGTGTGGCAAACGCAGAATGTATATTGTTGTTGGATAAGGCCTTTAAGTGTTCAGAGTAACGGGATGAAAAAGATCTTCCCGTCTGGCCTAAGTAGAAACTATTGCAGTTATTACAATTTAATTTATAAACACCTGTTCTATTGTATTTGTCTATGTCCGTGTTTGTATAGTTGATGTGTTTTTTGATGGTATTGTTAGTTCTGTATGCTGTATCATTGATGTGTTTACTCTGAACACTTAAAGGCCTTATTCAACAACAATATACATTCTGCGTTTGCCACACACATAACCATAGCTACACCAACATAGATACTAATCTTGAAATATTACACTACTTACACAAAGGTCGAAAACTCAACACAGCAGAACAATATGAAATATACAAACACCACACAACACAACCAAACAACATACTTAACGAACAATTACAATATAAATCACATACACTTTTTGACACAATTATAAAAAAAAAAACAATAATTTGGATCCCCGCGCCAATCCCCTTCCTCTACACACCACCCCCACTATACCTTCCAAGCAACAACCGTTACAAAGTACTGGCAGTCTGTTTCTAAGCTGACGAAGGCGAACACGACGCCGAAACGCGTTCGACGGAAAAAGACAAGTAAGTTCACAAGAGAAAGTTTCATTATTATATAAAGTGTAGTGCTGTGAAAAAAGATGATGAACAAACAAGACAACCCGAATTTAAAGCTGAATTAGCGAAAAATAATGAACAAATACAAAAGAATAGCGAAGAAACTAAGGCTGAATTTAAAGCTGAATTGAATAACTTTAAAGAAGAGTTGACTACAAAACTCAAAGAAACTAATACCAACATAGAAGTATTAGAAGCTAGGGTAGAACAATCAATGAAGGAACAAGCTTTAAAGATGGAGAATAGGTATAATGAACAGAAAACAGAATGGCCGAAAGAATTAAAAGAAGGTATTAAACAATTAGCTAAACACTGGAATGAAAAGTTTAGAGTTTCAAAGCAGGAACAAGATGTGAGGATAAGAACAGTTAGTGAACAAATCCGGGAAAACATTAATAAAATGCAGGAATTGGAAGCCAGAACGACGGCGTTGGAAACTGCTGTAGTAGAGTCCGCAAAATCCACCAAGGGCTACTCAGGTGAAAAGAACACACTTAAGGAAGATCTACGTGGAGAAGTAAAACGTCTGAGAACGGAGATCAAGAGACGACCGGCACAGATGATGATGTATCCAACACAGGTAGAGGAACGGACCAAACTAGCATTCAAAGGTTTTAAAACAGATAACCCAATTGAATTTGTATTACATTGTGAACGGGAAATGGAATTAATAGGTAACACTATAACTGATACAGAAAAAACTGACTTTGTTAGTAAGCATTTTCAAGATTGTGCTGCACAATGGTACACCATTGTCAGAGATAATTTAACTATGTTAACTTGCCCAATACTTACAATAATAAGTATTATGTATTCATGATTACTTACCGTTTGAGTGAGGTTAACTGTTCTCTGTTTACATTTTTGTTCAGGCGCCATGTTGGTGTTACCAACCTTACATATTTGATATTATTTGGGTCCAAGGTTCTTATAAGCGAGGCTGAGACGGAACGGTTACCAGAAATAACATACACTAACAGCATTTGTGTATAAATAAACGGTTGTTTTTTATTATTTCATATTTGCATAATTTGTCTTCTAAAACAGCAAAATGGCTACTGGTATATTACATAAAACAAAATGGCGTTCCTACTTCCGCCTCTCTATACAATTAATAATTCTTTTTGATTACCCTACTTATTAATTTTATTTCCCCAAAAGATTTAAACATAAGCTGCAGCTCTACTAAATTGATCATTAAAATTTTAACATGACTTTTATAAACAATTAAATAACGAACACAAACCAACGCCTCATGGCGTCTCGCCAGTTTAATATTCGGCCTTACATTTACTCAGATACACACACACTCATTCGTTTTCTTTAAAGCATAGACAATTTGGATTGTATTGATTTTTCATGTTGAGCTCAAAAACTTATTGTGATAGTAGAAAAAGGGATTAGTGCACTTTCCTGTTACTGATGTGGCGTAGTCCTTTGGGAACCTCCTCTTCGCCGGCTTGTGTTTTCTGTTGTTTTACTGCATACTGTTGATAGTTCTGTCTGTTATTACACTGAATTTACACTCTGTTTACTACATTGTATCACAAATTGAAAATATTGTTACATTTTCTTGTAATTTGTACTTTGGCTGGTATTAGTTACCGGACGACCTTTTGCCAGGTGTTGTCGTCTCGGCTGCAGCATGAAGACTGGGGCGGATGCAATGTACGTTATTTCGTATGTGTGAGTGCATCCACGTCATTGTCTTTCGTTTCAGTTTGGCTCACGCCCTGTTATCATGTCATTGTTTGTTAGGTCATCTCTTATTTTAATGACGTCCCGCCTTCTGGACCAATGAGAGTGGCTATTGACAGTCTGTTTCCACTTGGATCGCCATTGTGTATGCTCGTCTTCGCACGTCCGCTCCTGACCTTGGAATCGTTTCGATCTGCGTTGTCTCTTTACAAAGGGAAATCGTTCTACCCATGTATGTGTGTGTGTAAAACAATAAAATACGATAATTTGTTACCACTCATACCATAATTCCGATATCAGAATTTTTGTACTGTCACAAAACCCCCTCAATCAAAGATTTTATGTCGAAACATAAAAACTTTCATTGACTTATTCACACTTTCCTAAAAGGATCAGTCCAGATATGTCACTATCACCCCCTTAACGTTGATATAAAAAAGATATAATCACTTACCCCTGGTCCAATGATGCTGATCGTACCTGTTTGACCTTACTGGACTTCTCAGGAGAGATCCCAACACCATAAGGCCATGAGGCACTTAACGCTCCTGTTCTGACGCTCCGGCCAGCTCAGGACCGCGGTCACAACACCACCAAACTCTGAAACATGCAATACAAAATTTTAAAATAGTGGCCCCATCTATCTCCAGATCCGCAACTGATATGTCTCCCCTTAGATGCATTGGTTTGTGTTTTGAGGCATTGGTTTGCTCCATTAATAAATTTTCCCATAACAGAGACAAGATTTAAAACAGAAAAACTCTCTCCACTTTCAACACTCCTGTATATTTTTTATCAAATTCTCTGACTCCAGTCAACCATAATTACTCTCTCTCTATCACATGAAAATATATTCTTATCCTAAGCAGAAAACAAATTTTAACTTTCCAAACAACAACCACTATCTCTATTATTTTACTTCAGATAAAACTAATATATATACCTATTATGGCAAACACTTCAAAACTATTTATTTTTCTTTACTCAACTTTCTTTACGCTTATTTTTCTTTACAACAGAATCATCATTGTATACTTGATAACCAACACCAATCTCACTACTAATTCTTTAAAATTTAATATTGTGTTATCGTTACTACCCCTGTAGTAACCGCCTAGCCACACACACTATGACCATCACCATAATAAAAACATAATAAAACATTGTACATTACTCATTAACATTGTTACATTTACATTAAACAATTTATATTTAAACAACTTGTACCAAAACTTTATAACATTACTACTTCAACTCTCGATTAACTTTTATTATTTAACATTCATTATATTAGATTCTATAAAACAATTCAAATTTATTCTCAACCCTTTCAGTTACATTACCTTCCTACCATGAATTTTCCTTTTCTAACCTTTTCATCAATCCTTGTCTAGTTTGGGTGACTCTCTATTATACACTATTCTCTATATCTTATTTTGGCATTTGTCAATCTAACCTTACTCACCTCTTTTTAACTACTAACCGCTTCTAACCATTAACATATTATGACACCAATATCTCAATAATAACCCCCTTCACTAATCCCATTTAAATCCTCTGGCACCGCTCATTTTTGTACAAGAATGTGTGTTCCCTACCTGGCCATACCCATTCCTAACCATTTGCCCTCCACCAAATATCGGCAAACACTAACCCAAAATTGCTCCGCCTGCCACAACACTGCACGCTGATCACTCCCTACACCGGATCCTTACTACAAAATATCATCATCAACAAATATATATACCATTCACATTACTCACCTCTCTATATATAATCACTAACTACTGTGTCCCTAAAATATCTAACACCTCTTTATATATTATCTGTATCTCAACATTCTTATTTTCACTAACTCCCAATAACTTTATTTAACTAACTCCAATGCCCTTATTTATCACTATTACCCAAATTCTATCACCTTTTTAACCTTAATATACCACTAGAAAATTCATCACTTACCTATTAACAACAATACCTCTCAATATCCAAATATATTACCTGCGTAATCATTTATTATTCATTATAATCTAAATCTCATAATTATTTTAATTCATATTCATAATTAATTATTCTTGAATATTTAAAATTCTACAGTACATGGTTTACATAAAAAATACATAAAATACACAACAGCAAAAATATACAAATACATTGACATTAATACACAAAAAAAATATACAATCCAAAATTATCATTTAACCATTTATCAAAATCAGTTCATAAGCAGTCCATCTTGAAAAACACTGTCCACATAATTAAATGTTCATAAACACAATAAAATATCTACCCTCCATCGTCGAACAATAGTCGAATCTTATAACTATATACATTGTTTAATATTGGCTCTCTTATACTAACATCATAAATACGTACACCATTCAACTTTTTATCATTATCCTCAAACTCATATAATTCATGATCGGGTATGGTTCTGTCACCTTCAGTATAATCAGTCCTAATTAGGTAATTTGTAAAGTCATTATTTTCATTATCTCCTACTACTTCAGTTTTATTACAAGGTAAGTTCTTATTTCTATTATACATCATCTCTACTCCTAACCTTTCCATAAATTCTTCATAATCTCTACTTCTCTTAAAAATCTCTACTTCTCTGTTTCTCTCAATATATCTCTCACTATCACACCATCTCTCTCTTTTAATATATCTCTCTCTATCACACCAAGCTACATTCTCTCTTTCCACATTTGCAGGGGACACTAATTCACAATTACTGCACCACCTGTGAAGTGCACTAAAAAAACCAAGGACAACTTTATTTGTAGACCATATGTCTCCCAAATATACATCGAAGGCACTCTCGTCCTTCCTAAACACATGTACATCACCCCCTACTCCTTCATTAAGGGAAAATTTTACCCCCTGCAATTCTTTTACAATTATACTCTTTACGCACTCTCTTTAACCCTTCAAAACACACTATCATTCCATTATTATCATATTCTATTCCCCATAAAATTTCATTATCATTACCCCTGTTTACATAATCATTTTCTAATATCATACTTTTATTTATATTGTTACAATTCTCTCCCCCACTTACCTTGTCATCTTTGTTCAATTCTAATTTGTCTACTCCCTTCTTATTTTCTAATTCTATCTCGTCTAACCGTGTCTCTATTTCACTTAATCTTTTATCAATATTACCATTCTGTTTGTGTATTTCTTTTTTGATATCAGTAAATTGCTCATCAAATTGGTTTAATTTATCATTAAAATTGTCTAATTTTGTATCGAACTTGATACTCTGTTCATTAAAAAGCAGTTTCATCATTCTTATTATGTCGTTTTCCTCAACTCTTTTTGTTGGGGCTGGTGTTGAGTGAATACTATCATTTCTGATTCTGTTCTACTTGTCTCGTTATTGTTTGCCATTTTGGAGTTCTAAATATATATTTGAAACATTACTGTATACTCTACATAACATAACCTACTCTCTCACTTAACGTGTCACGCCTTGATCTAATAACCGTTCTGTCTCTTTTTGCCGGCTTATTTATATAAACTTTATTTATATATTGTCCCTAGTTCGGGAGCCATCTGTTAACTTGCACATACATACATTTATATAAATACATAAATATGTAAACAATATTTACTTATGGTACTCACCACGTGTTGATCACACTTCCGTAGACTCATGCTACCACACATATCTGTTTTGTACCCAGGGCCCAAAGTTCGTTAAGTGAAAGTGCAGAAACATTTGGGTTGTACGAAATAATAAGACTGATTACCATTGAAAGGTAAAACAAAACTTTGTTTAATTGTTACTTCCTTTGCATAATAATATTCAAAATACAAATGGCGGCTTATACTGCACCTACAACATGGCGGCTAGTTAGCTTCCGCTCCTTATTAATATCTTACGTTTCCAATAATTATTCTCTCTTTACTTCTATTACATAAAAAGAACATTTTATACTGCATTATTTAATTTTCCTAATATTACCATTGAATATGGTTATTGAACACAAACCAACGCCTCTTTTAAAAAAGACGGCCGGCCTGTTTTCTCACAATTTCAATCACTCTCTCTCTCTCTCATTACATCTTTAATAATTTTGATTTACTAAATTTTGCTGTTCATATTATCTCGAGCTCGATTGCTTTGTAAAAAGGTATTATTTAAATGTTGCACTTTCCTGAAATGTTGAGGTCTCCGTGTGGTTCAGATGCTGCCCATGGCTCGCCCGATGTTCGGCGTATTTTGATTCTGATCGCCTGTCTTATTGGCACTGACTCTACATTGTTAAACTGTTATTTAGTTGAACTATATGTTGCTCACTTTTACATTTTTTAACTACTGAGAAACACTATTTCTGGCCTATTTGGCACCAGTACACTTTAATACGTGTTTACTGCATGACGACTTGTAGTTGACTGGGCGGATGCAAAGCACATATTTTGCGTATGTGTTAGCGCATCCACGTCATTGTCTTTCGTTTCAGTTTGGCTCACCCCTTGTTATCATGCCATTGTTTGTTAGGTCATCTCTTATTTTAATGACGTCCCGCCTTCTGGACCAATGAGAGTGGCTATTGACAGTCTGTTTCCACTTGGATCGCCATTGTGTATGCTCGTCTTCGCACGTCCGCTCCTGACCTTGGAATCGTTTCGATCTGTTAAAATCTGCGTCGTTGTCTCTTTACAAAGGGAAATCGTTCTACCCATGTATGTGTGTGTGTGTAAAACAATAAAATACGATAATTTGTTACCACTCATACCATAATTCCGATATCAGAATTTTCGTACTGTCACAACTATATATGAACAATTTAAAGAATCGTTCGAAGGCCACTATTGGAATATTCACACACAAAGACAAATACGATGTAACTGTTAAAATAAACAAGAAGACACTACTTACCCCCGATATTACTATCTTTCGACTTACCTAAAAGAAGATTCCCAAAGTCCCAAGGGCCGCCACCATAATATGCGGAGTAAATATGGAAACCAATTACACTCTTCCCAAGGAAATAATTTACAAAATAAACAAAATTCCCTTATATAAAAACTATTCCAGGGCCGTCTAGACGAACTCGTTGATACAGAGAATAGGTTATGGGTATTGTGGCATAATAATTAGTCTAACACATAATTATGGTGAAGACAACTCTTATTTTAATTTATTAACACAATGGTTATTTTTCTTTAATATAATAATACAAAAGTTGTAAGACAAAACTTATATTACACAAAAATATTTCTATATCGCAAATCAGTACTTTACTCTGTTACTTCTTTCTCCCCCCTCTCACTCTCTATTTACCCCCCTTTTTGAGATCTCATTATGTTATTGATTTTTTATATATGTGAATTTTATTACATGAACAATGATTTTATAATACAAACAAACTTTGATCAATTTTTTGGCCAATTATTTTTACTTATCTGCACGTGGTCTCAGTTGTTACATCACCTGTTGTACGACATTTTTTAGATAAAACACCAAACTAACGTTTTACAACGTTCCTTCCATAATCACTGTTATTATTTCTTCAATTTCTAAGTTCACTGCCGCACCACCGCATTTTCTAAACATCATTTTCGAGCAGGCCTACCGTATTTTCCCGCGTAGGCCTCCCGACACTATTAGAATGAGACCGTTCTATTCAGCTGTGAGTCTCTGACTGGCTGCGTTGCCCGCGTGGCCATGCTAATTCTCTTTTTCTGCCTTTTTAACTGGTTTCACGCGGATTCCTGCACCTCGTCTCGCCTTGGGGATTGACGTCATTTGTTCTCCACGTGTTCATAACGGCGTCTGGCTGATGCCATGTCTCAACTATGATTCTCTTTCTCATCATACACAGATGCAGGACTGCATTCCTTACCTTATATGGACATCGTCTGCCACTCTCCTCACTTCTACACTCCTAACTAGCTACGCTTTATTACAATAAATATTAATTTGTTACCCAAATTTTGTCCCGTTACAACAACACCAATTAGAATATGGTAAATATCAACATAATGGTAGACTTACCTTAGAGGAGTATGTCATACAACTTGTGGAAAGAAGTACACACTTAAGACCAACATTTACACAACACAATTGGTACTTAAATTAGCACATCACTTTCACAGAGATATAAGATTAGCCATATACACACAAGGAATTAAAACTGTTGAAGATTTATTAATTTTATTCACGCAGTCCGAACAGATGTTTCACTTCGATTACAGAAATAAAACTCATTTCCAAGACGAGAGAAGGTATGCTGAAAACTTTGGGTAGTGAGAATTTAGAAGAGAAGTGCGCAAGGTCGAGAGTAAAACAGAGGGGAGTAATACGAAGGGTGGATACAACTGGCCGAATTCGAATAAGAAATTTACCAAACCATATACCCGGAATGTACAAACAATAGCTCAGAAGTCGACGAAGCCGGCACCAGAAATGCCATCTACCTCAAAGCAGAGTTGACCGTCACATGAAGTAGAAATGAACAGCCTATTTCCGCCTGATTTGTATGCCGACATCATAGCACTGGATACAACTGCAAGACGTTAGAACGAATGTAACTACTGTCCAAACGTAACTGTACACATAAATAACTGTATAGTGCAGGGATTGATCAACACAGGAAGCGAAATACTGTATCTGTTATTAGTAAGACATGACTACACAGCAACAAACAATGTTTTAAATCGACACCCACTCTACCTGTTAATGAATTTTACATAACCACTGCTAATCGTACCAGGGAATGAGTTAGGCAACAAATATTTGCGAATATAACGTGTGGGAATGTACAATATAAATTACCTATGTTAGTGGTAAATAAACTAGTCCGTCACTGTATATTAGGAATAGATGCTTTAAATAAAATGAAGGCTGTAATAAATATAGCAGATCAAACGATGACGTGCACTCTGAATAATGTCACACAAAATATTAAATTGAATGTAACCGAAGATCAGTCATCAAATATAAGTGAACCGGTAACTATCTCCAGACCTTCAGTAACCTATGCGAATGATAAACATTGTAGCGAAGAAAACAATGGTGAACACCAAGGGGTAGAACAAACAGACACCTTAATTAAAGAGTATGCAGACATATTTAGCGAACTGCCTACACAAACAAACGTATATGAACATCGTGTCAAGGTCACAGATCCGTCAAAATTAGTGAGGAGGCGTATCCAATTCCAATGAAGTATGAGGAGCAAGTCGAGAAAGAAATCAAAAGAATGCTGGATAATGATGTCATAGAACGATCGAACAGTAACTTCTTAAACCCGTTGGTTGTGGTGAAAAAGAAGAATGATGAAATTCGACTATGTTTGGACATGAGGAATTTGAATAGCGTCGTAGAAAAGGATTTTGACTGTGCACCCACGGCAGATGAGTTGTTCACAAAGTGCGAAGGAGCTATGTATTTAACTAAACTCGATTTAACCTCTAGTTTTTGGCAGATTCCCATTCGAGAAAGCGATAGAAAATATACTGCATTTCTGTATAAAAACAAATGCTACCACCATAAGGTAGTACCTTTTGGTCTAAGCACAAGCCTAGCAGCCATTGTAAAATGTTTAGAAATTGAATTAGGTCTGGAAGTAGAACCTTACGCCATGATTTTTATTGATGACATATTGGTCATATCGAAAACATTAGAAGAACATATAATCAATT
Organism: Magicicada septendecula; assembly: GCA_034769895.1. NCBI lineage: Eukaryota > Metazoa > Arthropoda > Insecta > Hemiptera > Cicadidae > Magicicada > Magicicada septendecula. The sequence continues at coordinate 825,169,361 of CM068367.1, forward strand.
TACGCACTATTTTTGAGAAGTTTAGACAAGCTCGCATCTCATTAATTTAGATAAATGTGAATTTATGCGATCGTCTATAAAATTTTTGGGTCATATTGTATCTGAGGAAGGTATACAACCAGATCCATGCAAAATAAGCAGTATCACTGAGTTCCCAATAGCGAGGAATGTGAAAGGGTTAAGAGCATTCCTAGGTCTAACGGGATACTATAGATGATTTTCACCATTATATGCAAAAGAAATCAAACCACTATTGGAGCTTACAAAGAGGAAAGTGAAGTGGAAGTGGGAACAACATCACACCAATGCATTCAACAAGGTCAAGGCACTGTTTGTGGAAAATATTATGCTACACCATCCACAACGTGAAGGAAAGTGTTAACTACTGATAAAGTCACTGTTTGGGCGGCATTGTTAACTGGCTTCTAAACCACATATTTGTAATTATAAGTACTTACCATAATAAGGTATCTCATTTGCATATCTATTGTGTGAATTACCATGCTCCGGATGCCACGTGCTCAAGTCGTCTACTCTAAATATGTTATTTCTACCTAAGGGTGCCAAAGTGTCGTTGAACGAGAGACAGAAGCAGTCTGGGTTATCGAAATAACGTTTCACACACATATGTTTGAAAATAACACACTGATTTAATTGATTCTAAGGTTATTCAGTTACATGAAAAAGGGTTAGATTACACAGGAGTCATCATTCAAAATGGCGGCCATGCAATTCCGCTCCTCCTCCTCCTCAGTTAACATTATTGTTTCCTATCTCATACAATTTAAAGCAATATTATAGAATAAACATTTTACACATATACATATATAGCAATTTCGATTTCTTATTGAATTATTGAATTGCAATATCACTTTTACTCATAAACCAATGCCTAGTTTTATGATGGCCAGCATTTTCTTACACTCTCTCCCTCACATACTGATGTTACTGGTATCAAATTTTTAGCATTGAATATTTTAATAGAGCTCTAATTTGGATTACGAATAATAATAGTAATGACTTTCCTGAAAGTAGTGGTATTTGTGTAGTTAAGACGTTTTCCATGCTCCGGCCGTTGGCTGGCGTACTTCGGTGTTGTTAATACTGTCTGTTTTTGTCTGTTGTTTCACTGAATTTACATATCTAAAACTGGTAACTGTTCACTGCTTACTGATGCTTACATTTTTAATTCTGATTTATACTTTTAAACTGGCTATTTTTTACCAGAAAGAAATGTACGTGTTGTCGCCATGACAAAGTTCTTCAAAATGGGCCGACATTGTGTCGAATTGTCGACAGGTGGAGGGGATCAATTGTGATCAACTATTCGTCCGCATCAGCTGACGGCATTGTTCCTCATCATCGCTGTGACGTGTGTCAATATTTGTAATATCATTTTGTTTGTGTTGATCAGAATCGCCATTGTATACATTTTCCATCACACGTACGCCCTCGGCCTTGAAATAAATCGTATCGATGAAACTGTGTTGTTTGTGCAGACATAGGGAAATTGACCTAACCATTCTTTGTGTGTATGAATACAATAAAAAATATTATGTAAAACCCTGAAACACCATAATTATGACAACAGGCCCCTTTTGTCCTGTTACAAAAGTACATCATCTACTCATCCGCCAGCGACTATGCAATAGGGAGTGTACTCTACCAAGAAGATTCAAAAAGAGAACTTCGAGTGATCACCTACGTTAGCAGAGTGTTCAAAGGTGCTGAGAAACATTACTGTACTTCGTATATGCATTGAAACAATTCCGATATTACATCTATAGAACGTACTTTGAAATCCACACTGATCACCAAGCTCTATCATACCTACTGAGGTGCAGAATCACAAATACGAGACTGATGAGATGGATTCTGGCCATAGAAGAATATTCTTTTACCATTAAATACTGCAGAGGAACTGACAACAAGACAGCAGATACACTAAGTCGATATGTCACAGAGAAGAAAGAAGAGACTCATTTCTCCAATGATAAAGATTTGAAATTACTGCATATCCAGTATAAAGCAAACAACGAAGTAAAACAGCTACTCCAGAATTTAACAAGAGAGCAAGATAAAGATCCAAAGCTTCAGCAATTAAAACAACAACTATCTCACGATAAGTATGCAGTTAAAAATAACATTATTTAAACCTGTGAACAAAGACTTACCCCAATTTTAAAGACACCATTACATTAAGGAATTTTTAACGGATATGGTGATAAAAATTATTGCAGAAATGTGCAATAATAAAGACGCTAAGTGATTTAATGTTAATTACTAATGTAATTAAAAAGTGTGTTATATGTGAGTGACCAGAAAAATTATGCAAACGATGATATTGCTCGTGCCACGAGTATGTTTACGAAATCGCGAAAAAGAACCAAAATGTGATTTGTAATTAAAAGGACGCTTTGCACGAAGTGACAATATCTAACAGGTCGAAAACAGTCCTGGACTTGTCAGATCGCCGTCCAGTATAAATACCACCGGCAATTTTGGGGCGATCTCAGACTAAAGATATCTTCACACAACGTCACGCTGCTGGTCTGCCGACCGATCGAACATATTTACCACACACACCAAGACTTATGGAGGAACTCTGGACCATCACAAACAACAAACCGTAGAGACAGAGAACACAGCATCAGCGTACTCATCATCATCATCATCATCATCAAATTCTCAAGTTTCAGGACACACACACACACACACACACACACACACACACACACACACACACACACACACACACACACACACACACACACACACACACACACACACACACACACACACACACACACACACACAACGGTAATGTCGGCAGTACGCAGGTGATGAATAAACAATTATATTTCTTGTTTGTGAAAAGAACTCTAAAAAGAAACTTATATATGAACAGTAAAGACTTAAAGTTTTAAATATAATCACTGTACATAAATTTAAATGGTAGTTAAAGAAAATAATTTAATTTAACAAGAAAATTTAAAAATACTAATCTTCTGTTGTATGTTAAAATCTGGGTGTGTCAGTAGAAATAAATAATAGGTTGGAAGTAAATGTACTTTTTTGTTTTGTTTATAGCAACAATTAGTTTTATTCTTGAGATTTAATATTATTTTTGTTTGTAAATGAGTTGCTATTATTATTTAAAATTTGAGTCAAAGTCAGACACACTGAAATAAAAAGTGTTTAGATAATTTGTTTAACATGTCTGTTTAGCTAGTAAGATTATATGGTTGTTTATTTTTATACGTGATGAACAGCATAGAAGGTTATATTGCATTTTTGTAAACTTATAAGATTTTTTTTTTTTATAATTCGAAATTTTAATATTTGCATATTTTCTATAAATATTAATAAATCATAGAATGATTATTTTGTTATTGTGCAACTACATATACTTGACGCAACGAGAATAAAAAAATCCTGCGACCTGGCCGATGTGACACACTTCATAGTTGCATTGAGTACATGGTATTGTATTTGTGTCATTTTTTATAATACTTGTAACGTTGCAATATATTTCTTCAGTATACACCTGTTAACATGAAGAATTTTACAGAAATATTATGTTGTGGCCTACATCAAATACGCAGGAAGAAAATGGTGAACTACAAAGTGATTAAAATGCTATTGATATTGAAAAGGAAAACACTGGTTATTTTTACTTTTTGTGTTTTTTTTACGATATAAGAAGTAATCTATTTTATACATGGTACTAACTGACAAGAGGAATAAAATGGTTATTTTTAGTTTTTATATTTTTTTGTTATTTTTTAATATGCAAAATGTAAAAAGATTACTGTGAATTTAAGCAGTTGGTAAAAAATAATAAAACACTAAGAAAATATTTAATTATTTTTTGTTTAATGATGTCTGTTGTCAGTTGGAACTGAGGTCAAAAAGGAAAACAATCCACAAAGTTTACTATCATATAACGGTTTGCATGTAAAAATGTTTCTAATATTGTAATTTGGAACCTTTAATTATCGTTTTATTGAGTAACTTTATATTTGGAAGTTTTTCCGTATATCATTCATTTAGCTACAAACAGTTTTTTATTGTTTCATGAAAATAATGATCCATGGAATGTTTTACTTCTTCTTCTCACCCATTCAATTGTGTACACATTACCTAAACGAGTTACATTATTTTTATATACATTTTATTTTTATTATTTTACCCGGTAGTAATTATATTGGTTTTCTTGATGCAGATGCACCTCAGGAACCAACGATGCAAAAAGGGGAGGAAATCATGACAGTGATGTTGATACTGATTGGGCTGATAATCCAGCTCTCCTTGTGTTTGTCTGAATTATTAATCTGCTACGCGTATAATAGTGCCTGTTAACGAAAACTGTTCACAATTTCACTGGTTTTTCATTTTTTTTTCTACAGAGAATAATTTAATTAGCCATTACAGTCTAAATATGCCACCATAGGTTTAAATAATGTAGGCTAAGAAACGTTTTGGTGATGAAAGAGAATGTTTGACTACTTTGTTACAACTTGCACCTTGTGATCAGCATACTATGACTATATGTTAAAGCTGCATACAAGGAGCTTAAAAATGATATAATGTAAATATTATTTTGTTAAAAGATAAATTTGCTACAATTTTTTGAAATAACACTAAAAATAGTGGTTCACCATGCAATAACATGAAAAAACAGCCATGTTGAAAGTGTTAATTGTATAATTATGAGGGTAGACAGTGATTGAGCTGTGACAAATTCTAGACTTTTAATTTTTGGATCAACTGCAAAAAAAGTTTATAATTGCAACGAAAGTGATCTGCATTGAAAAGTTCTACTTAAGATTTCATTGCATAGTTTTTCTCCAATTCCATGGTATATAGTGAGAAATTATACAGTCTTTGAACAAACCACGTTTTTATTTTTTATGGTATGGTAAGATCTATTTACCTACCTAACATGGTACAGAAGAGTGGTGCACCATCCATCCATATACCACAACTTTGATATAACGGAAGTTTTGGTAACATCTATAATATAACGCGCTAGTTAGTGTGTCCGTCATCGGTATGTTACCATAGTAACAAGTAAATAAACAAATGATATTTACCGGCATCGAATCCGTTCCTATAGTTTTTAATGTTTTTACTATGCGATTGTGTTGATATGTTTTGTAATTTTGTATACAGGTATGTCTATATATTTTGTAATTGTCCTATATTTCTGTATAATATAACGCGGTAGGTAGTGTGTCAGTCATCGGTATGTTACCATAGTAACAAGTAAATAAACAAATATTTACTGGCATCGAATCCGTTCCTATAGTTTTTAATGTTTTTACTATGCGATTGTGTTGATATGTTTTGTAATTTTATATACAGGTACGTCTATATAATTTGTAATTGTCCTATATTTCTGTTTAATATAACGCGGTAGGTAGTGTGTCAGTCATCGGTATGTTACCATAGTAACAAGTAAATAAACAAATGATATTTACCAGCATCGAATGTATACATTTATCCGTTCCTATAGTTTTTAAAGTTTTTACTATGCGATTGTGTTGATATGTTTTGTAATTTTGTATACAGGTACGTCTATATATTTTGTAATTGTCCTATATTTCTGTATAATATAACGCGGTAGGTAGTGTGTCAGTCATCGGTATGTTACCATAGTAACAAGTAAATAAACAAATGATATTTACCGGCATCGAATGTATACATTTATCCGTTCCTATAGTTTTTAAAGTTTTTACTATGCGACTGTGTTCATATGTTTTGTAATTTTGTATACAGGTACGTCTATATATTTTGTAATTGTTCTATATTTCTGTATATGTTTTAATTGTGATATTTATGTTTATACGTATTTCTGATGATCCAATGAATAAGTAATGAAATACGATCAAATATGCCTCCTAAACGCCAGCAACCACCAACTGCTGAAGAAATTGCAGCAAAAAAAGCACGTAATGCTGAAGCTCAAAGACACCGTAGAGCGGTCATGTCAGAAGAGCAGCTTCAAGCAGAATGTGAAGCTAATGCTGTAAGTCACCGGCAACACAGAGAAAACATGCCACAAAATCAACTTCAATAAGAGCGCGAGGCAAATGCTGAAAGACAAAGGGTTGCACGCCAACATCAAAGAGGACGTCTGAGTAGATATGTCCGATCCCGCAACACCGCTTTGCTTCCCGAAAACTTCAATGAAGACGAAATTGAAGAACGTTATCTTGGCCCAATGGACGCTACATGTCCATTTTGCAATGCCACGCATTTCAAAAATGAATTAATGTCAAATTGCTGCCATAAAGGGACCATTGCATTAGATGAAATACGAATGCATCCCTTCATTACAAATTACAAGAATGGATCTGATCCAAATTCCAAAAATTTCATGGAAACATAAGATCCTACAACAGTGCAATGGCCTTTGCCTCAATGGGAGCACAAGTTGACCAATCAGTGACCAGACGTTCAGGTCCTTTTTGTTACAGAATCCATTGGCAAATTTATCACGCTACATCTGCATTACACCCAAATCAAGGTGAATTACCAAAGTATGCCCAACTGTACATTTTGGATTCGGCCCAAGCCTTGACAGAAAGAATGAACAATCAAGCTAACAATGGATGCATTCGTGTCGCAATGGAGAACCTCCAAAAACTTCTTGGAGATATCAATCCATTCTCTAGAGAATACAAGAACATGCTCAAATTTGAACAAGACGAAATGCTAAAGGCAAATCGGGAAATCCGAATGCCAATTGAATATAGCATGACTTTCTTGAGAGAAAGAGTAAATAATGTGCTCCCCGGAAGAACCAATGCTCCCACTGCCAGAGGAGAAATTGCTGCCGTTTTTCACAGTGCAGATGGTGCACCCCCAGAAAATCGGGATATTACAATTTATCCGAAAAGCGGAATTTTACAAAATATATCCATCCTGAGTAGACTCTGTGACCCAATGTGCTACCCTTTGCTTTTCCCATATGGGGATTCAGGGTGGACCACAGATCTGAAGAAAGCTGTTGGTCAAGGAAATATATCCCAGCTTCAATGGTATTCATACCATTTTGCCATTCGTGATGGAAACTTTAACGAGTTCCTCAACGCAGGAAAGCTGACTCACCAATTCATGGTTGATGCCTATTGCAAGACCGAGGCAAACCGTTTGAATTGGTTTCGAAAAAATCAAAACACAGTAAGAGCTGAAGACTATGATGTTCTTCACCGATTTGTGAACAACCACAATTTTGAGGACGTTAACATATTGCCTGGAAAGAAAGTTATATTGCCTTCAACCTTCCAAGGGAGTCCAAGAAATATGGCTCAAAATTACCAAGATGCTATGGCCATGGTCAGGAAATATGGCAAACCTGACTTATTTGTAACATTCACGTGCAATCCTAAATGGAGGGAAATCAGGGAAAACTTACTTCCCGGTCAGCAACCATGCGACCGGCCTGATTTAGTAGCAAGTGTTTGAGTTGAAACTGAAATTGCTACTTGAAGACTTAACCAAACACCATAGATTTGGACGTGTTAGGGCTATGCTCCACGTGATCGAGTTCCAAAAACGTGGTCTACCACATGGGCACATATTGCTATTCATGGCCCCGGAAGACAAAGTCTGGGAGAATGAAAGAATTGTCTGTGCAGAACTCCCTGATAAAGATGCCCACCCGAGGCTACATGAAATTGTAAAATCCTGTATGATACATGGCCCATGTGGTCCATTAAATCCAAACGCACCGTGTATGGAAAACGGCAAAAATGCACAAAAGAATTCCCAAAAGATTTCTGTGCCGAGACCAACAGCAATGTCAATGGTTACCCAAAATATCAACGCCGAGATGATGGTAACTTTGTTGAACTTGGGGGAAACAAAGTGGATAACAGATGGGTGGTGCCATACAACCCATACCTGTCTCTGAAATACAACGCCCACATTAACGTAGAGATTTGTAGCTCAATTCAAAGCGTTAAATACCTCTTCAAATACGTTTACAAGGGGCATGACTGTGCAAATATTCAATTTGTTACTGTTCCCACAGAACAGGAAGCTACTATTGAATGGGACGAAGTAAAAAATTACTTGGAGACCCGATATGTAAGTGCACCTGAAGCATGCTGGAGGCTCAGGGAATACAAAATGCACCACCAAACTGATCATGTGGAAAGATTAAATGTCCACCTTGAGGACAAGCATACAATATGTTTTATACCAGGCAAGGAAGCTGAAGCTGTACAGCAAAAAGCCACCAAGTCCAAACTTCTGGCTTGGTTTAAACTTAATCGGGAAGACCCTAATGCCCGATAGTATTTATATATTGAAATTCCCGAACACTATACCTGGGATGACAAAAATTCTAAATGGAAACCACGTCTTAGAGGACATGAAACTACAATTGGCAGAATGTTTGCCGTAAGTCCCACGGATAGAGAAAAATGGTTCCTCCGAATTCTCCTTCTCAATGTTAGAGGAGCAACATCTTTCAAGGACCTAAGAACGGTCGAAGGAAATCCTATCCCCTTTGCAACTTTCCAAGAAGCATGCATTGCAAGGGGATTAACTGATGATGACTCAGAATGGGATACTTGCCTAACAGAAGCTGCAACCCATCAAATGCCAGTACAACTTAGGCAGTTGTTTGCATTTATTTGTATCATGTGTGAGCCGTCGGATGCAGCAGCATTATTCGACAGACATAAGGACAATCTTATGCAAGACTATAAGAGACGCTTTCCTGATGAAGAAAAAGCTCTCTATTTGACGCTTAAAGAAATTGAATCTGTCCTTCGAACACATGGAAAGTCATTGGTAGAGTTTGGCCTAGAACTTCCAGTCGGCAGCTATGACGAGCCAATCCATTCTGGAAAATATTACAATCCAATTGCCGAAAAAACCATGTTCGAAGAAAAGTTTCAAATGCTCAACCCAGGGAAAAGAAGGGCTTTCGACAAAATCAGGGAAGCAATTGAAAACCCTAACTTACCCAAACGTCTATTCTTTATTGATGGACCTGGCGGAAGTGGTAAAACCTTCCTTTACAACACAATCATGCACTATTAGCATAGCAAAAATGAATTAGTCTTGCCATGTGCATTTACAGGCATAGCAGCAACTTTGCTTGAGGGAGGCAGAACTTCCCACAGTCGTTTCAAGCTGCCTATTCCAATAAATGAAACATCAACCTGTAATGTTCGACATGGGACTAATACGGCAAATGAACTGGAAAAGGCCAAAGTGATAATCTGGGATGAAGCTTCAATGGCCCCAGCACATGGAGTAAATGCAGTTGACACACTGTATAAAGAACTCTTAGCTGAAGATCCAAACGTTCCTTCTAAAAAACCATTTGGAGGCGCGGTCTTTCTTTTCGGTGGAGATTTTAGACAAATTCTCCCTGTTGTTCCACATGGCACCAGAACCGAAATACTTTCTTCATGCATGAAGAATAGTAAGTGTTAAAGAACGTAAGGAAAAATATTCAGGTCCTAAAGTTAGACCAAAACATGCGTGCCAATGAGGACAATGTCCCATCAGAACACCGAGGCTTTTCCGATTGGCTTTTAAAACTTGGGAATGGAAAACTCCAAGAGCCTGGATTAGAGGAAGGCATCTTCGAAATTCCTCCAGTCTGCACTGAAAATGGATGTATTGTGGCTGCTGTCTTTCCTGAGGTCATCCAATCAGGAGATGACAGCATTGCTAACCGTGCAATCCTGACTCCAAAAAACCACGAGTCATTTGAACTTAATGAAAATGTCCTTAGACGAATTCAATCTGAATTGAAATGCTATACCAGCATAGATTCTATTCAGCAAGACAGTGCAAATGCCGAGGAGGCAGCAAACTATCCAATGGAGTTTTTGAACAGCTTAACACCTGGAGGTATGCCTCCTCATAGACTTAACTTGAAAGTTGGTGCAGTAGTAATGTTGCTACGAAACCTTGACTCAACAAGAGGTCTTTGCAATGGCACCAGAATGGTCGTCAAGCAAATGATGTCAAAAGTCATTGACTGTGAAATCCTGACCGGATCTTTTAAAGGTACCAGGGTATTTATTCCAGAGTTATTCTTGCACCCAGTGACCCTGACCTTCCCTTTATATTAAGACGAAAACAGTTTCAATTTAGACTTGCTTTCGCTATGACCATCAACAAAAGCCAAGGGCAAACACTGGATTCAGTTGGTATTTATTTGCCATCTCCAGTATTCAGTCATGGACAACTTTATGTTGCATTTTCAAGAACAAAGTCCTTTCAGCACGTCAAGGTAAAAGTCTTAGGAACTGACCAACAAGGCAACTTAAAAAAGACCACAGAGTTTACACCAAAAATGTGGTCTACAAAGAAGTTTTTGCCCAATAATTAAATTTCATAGCCAATATGTATATGTATATTGTATATTAAATGTATATGTAATTAAATGTATTTAATATATGCCAATAAATAATTAAATATGTGCTAATATAAATGCTCGCCACCCGGGCGTAGAACGGGTACTTCATTCTAGTATAGTGTTAAACCCATTGATTTCTTTGCATAATAACCCTTTCACTACTTTATATTGTTGTCTTTCAGCAATTCAGTGTTCAGGTAATAAAATATTACTACTACTTGTGTTAAGTGCTATAGCTTTACTATAGGCAACAAAAATAAGATAATCATAAACATTCCCCTACATACATCCGTACATGCACATACAAATGAAACTAACCTTTTTCATCAGTATCAAATCTCTGTTTTTGTTTTGCCTTTCGTTTATGTTCCATCTTGTCAGCTTCTTGATTGATTGTCTCAAATACAGTTTCAGCTACTTCATTCTGCCACCTTTCTGAGATCACTAATGGAAAATTCTTGTACAAATCTTGATCGGCATCTGTTAACTAATAACACAAGACATTATAAACAAACTAACTGAAATACAAGGTGTGATCAAAACACACTGGAACTGATTAAACACACACACACACGCGGTACAAATTGTATGATTAGTAGTCAATGCACATGTAAATTATAACAATCATAAAAAAAAAAAAACAGTCTGTACTGTTTAAAACTAACAATATCGGACAAGTATGTCACCTGATGAGATGTTATGAGGATGAGATCTCTGTATACATTGTTAAACAGTAGTGTGTGTGAAGCCAGTGCAGACTTGAAAACTAGACGCATGTAAGACGACACATTTTTCATGGAATGTGCAAAACCGATTAATGCCACACAAAAATGTTACACTCTGGTGGACTCATGGTAGTGCAGATTCATGTGCATGTAGGTGATAGGGTAGGGTTACTATTTGTTTATTATTCTTTTACACAATAAATGTGAGGTAACAAAAAACACTCTCATGAAGTTCAAAATGTCATGAATCAAAAAGAAGTGTTTTATTTGTCAAAAATGTTCTATAAATGATGAAAATTGCCACAAAAAATAGACACATAATTTTTTTATATTGTGAAAGTGATGCCAAGCTTATTGTAACTATCCTTGACAGGCCCAGGACTATGTATGCCCACGTCTGGTAAACCATTATCTCACACAAACAGACCGTCACTGATGAATGCCGTGTGTTTCACATTTCAGAGGCGCGTTATCACTTCTTCTGACAAGGAAGATGATCATTTCCTCACTGCAGCCTGTTGACGGATGTCCTTCATGTTCAACACTTTCAGCACTCATTCTTCCTTCTTTAATTTTTTTTAAACGACTCAAAAACAAGTGCGCATGACACTATCTTACTTCCGTAAGCCACTAGTAACATTTATTAAATTTCAGTGTTGTTTATACCAATCTTTTGACAGAATTTGATGCACACACATTGTACCATTTTCACTCATAAAGAATTCCAACAAGACACAAACCAAATTTTACTCAAAGGCATGTAACACACAACCGAGAGAAGCTGGCTAGACATAATGACTAGTCCTCCCCTCGAAAGGCTTCCTGTTCAACTGATGTACTACACGCATTTCTCTAATTCAATGGTATAATTCACAATAAAGTCAATCTCAACACTTTTTGCTCGCACCTCGTACAGTAATATCCATCACCCAACATTTGATTATCAAATCCTAAAAATAGCTTTATCAGTAAATACGACTTGATGTACCGGTAGTACAATTTCTAGTGGCTACAGTAAATGAATAACTTAAGAGCCAAAACATATATTATAATAAAATATAATTATTTCAGAAAATAATTAAATTTTTTTTTTACTATTATTGGTCATCAAATAACATAATTGCCTCTCTTATAAAAAAACTCTACTATTAAATTCACTTAAAACACGTATTTGAAAGATTATCACTTGAACCAACGCAATTAACGCTTACCAGTCTAAGCCGAGTATATGTTGGGAAGTATACTTTTGTCTAATCGACACAGCACAAGTATACCTCAGACTGTGTATTTTCTCGCTTTACTGTCACATTACAGGTACGTCTCGGGTTTAGTCGTCACAAAATGTTTTTGTATTGATATACAATTGTGTACAATGCACTCTGGCTTTAATTTTCATAAACAGAATCAACTTTTACACAGTTGATACAATTTGTTTACAGCTTGCTTTCTAACCTGCTTCGTTTTGCATTTATTGTTGGAGTATATGCAATGTTGTTTTTCTAAATACAATGACCAAAGTATTAAACACAATTAACATAAAGCCTTAATGTATGCCAGGATGTTTCCAACTGTGCCACAGTTGCCAATTGACTCTAGAACTTTTGTAAAAAAAATTCTGTTTGAAAAAAACAGTGTTATTTGCAACTTTGTGTATATATTAATGTGATATTTTAATAATGTAATGTTTCAATTTTAATTTCATATGTAATACATGTAAAAAAATGTTATGAAATACAGTACCAGGAAAGTAAGCAAAATCAGTTATACTATACAGGTAAACTATACATGAAGACTGGAAAGTGTTAATATTAGAGTAGTTACAATAAGAATAGAACTAACCTTAATTCCTTTTGTATCCTCTTCATCAAATGATCCAATATCAAATGCATCAGCAGCATTTACCTCTCCCCTAGGAGGAATTAAAGGTGGTGGGTACTTCTGAACGTAAACCTGCTGCCAGTCCACACCAGCAAAGAAAGCATGTTCTTTTACTTCATCAGCTCTGGAACACAATAAATATAATGCATAATTTCTACCTACTCAACTTATGGTATGAGAATCATACAACAAAATAATCTTGTTATGCAGTATAAATGCATTATGTATGGGCAGAAAGATACAATGTTTCTACAAACCATAACAAAACAACAATTCATAACAATAAAAATGTTCAATATTTATATGTATCAACTGAAACTGCCTTTAGTTAGTTTAGGTGAAATTATCTTTAGCCTCTAGTTAATACATTTTAAACATTTATAACACATGTTCTTACAATAAAGATTTGTAAAATTGGTTAATCATCTTGTTTCAACTCTGATAATCTATATTTAGGTGGCTACAGCTATATGGCATGTCTGTAAAAAGTTCTGTTTCCAAATATGGCTAAGTGCTGCAATGGCATCTGATCACATGTGTTCATTGCATCTTAACGCACATACCACACATAATCTTCCCCACTGACACAAGTTCTATAACTACAAAGCAGCCTTTGTTAACATCTTTTTTTCTACATTTCAAATGATTAAGATATGCGCACAAAAATAAGTAACATTTTCTTCAGCACAGTGGCGGATCTAGGTTGTCCTGCGCCCGGGGCAAGAATAATATTGGCGCCCCCCATATTTTTTTGTTTTTGGTTAATTGGCATAATACCACACACACACACACACAAATGACCGGGCATATGAAGTTGAACGTAAGTGTGAGTAACCTAAAAACAGGCATCTAGCAAAACTAAAAGCTTCCTAACGGGAACTAAAAGCCTAACGAAAGTCTAACCTCCAAACGGGCAGGAAGGCGAGCTAGCAAAATTATAACCTCCGAATGGGCAGAAAGGTGACAAAAAATTAAAAGTACCGCCCTCATCCATCCTCCTTTAAGTTTCTCTATCCAGCTCTAATTTTTTTTTACAAGACACGAGCACATTTAAGTAGGGTAGGGATTGAGATAAAACGTAATATCCATTTTATACTAAGAAATTCTTTATTTGTAATTTTTTATTACAAAGGACAAATACATACCAAAAGTTATATACTTAAAAACCCAATTACTAACACTATTCAAATATTACGAAGTCAGTAACAAAAATTAAAATTTTACTCTGCGAGCCTTTTTTGTTGTGCAAATAAGGCTATGGCATTGTTATAATTAATTTGATGTGCGATTTGATTTTCGATTGCCAGAATCGTGAGACTTGATAAACGTTCCTGGCTCATCGATGATCGCAGATAGTTTTTAATAAGTTTAAGTTTACTAAAACTTCGCTCACAGCTTGCGGCTGTGGTCGGAAGCGTGTGACGATTTAATTGATAATAAAATCTTTAATAAATAAAAAATTAATTTACTAGCAATTAAGTATTTTTAAATCGCACTATTAAACCTAAAGCCCCTGTACTAACTCAGAATAAGTATGAGATGTAAATGGAAAATCTAACTAAACAATTAATAAAAAATCGAATTGTAAAAAGGCTATTAATATCACAGTTAACCCTTTAGCAAGTCATCATGCGTTGACCTGTTTAATTCCGGACTCAAGGTGTTTAGCGAGTCGTCTGTAACTTAGGAAAGTATAAAAATCATAATGTTTGTAATTAGTAATTCGAAGGCACGAGTAGTAGTTAAAATAATTCACTTAAATTATATATGTATAATTAATGTATTGTTTCTTGTAATATTAATGTCAATTTAAATAAAAATAGGGACTATATTATCGCGGAGTACTCGCTCCGCTCCGTTGTAATGTGCCAGTCGAATCGAGAAGAGAGTGACAACACAGCCGTCAGACCGTACACACCTACTAGCGAGAGCTCTGCAAAAATGCATTGATTAATTTTAAGCTTAACTGTTAGCTACCACTACTAAACGTGGCGAGCAAGTTTTAATATAGAAAATGTAGAAAGTTGTGTTAAGAAATGTAATAAGTTAAACAAAAAATCTAACAACACGTAAGCAAGATGACGTCTCCCCTTAAGAAGTAAATTCCAGTACAACTTTACATATGAAGATGTGACCTGCAGAAACTTCACATGTGGACGTATACGAGCCATACGACTCTGACTAGGACCTACGTGGATCTACACCAACTTTAACCAGAATAACTTCAATCTCCTCAGTGAACCAGCTATCTAGTACTCGCCGAAGACACGACCCAGATGACGACGTCGACTTCCAGAATTCCCAAGAGTGACACCCCAGGACGAGGTCACTACGACTTATTGTAAAGGTGACTCGATAGCTTGCCTATCGAGAGTTAATTATATTTGAGACATAACTTACAGATGAAAGAGACTTTTCAAAGACTATAATTTTCTTTAAACTATAAATGAGACCAACTAAGAGTATACTGTAATATTGTATATCATACGTTGTAACGTTAATATGTAAATGTTAATTATAATCTCTTTAATAGATAATACCATTCTTCAAATGGTAAAAAGAAGTCTTGCAAGCACCTAGATGAACATAGTAATACTGAGACGTCTTTGCAATATATTTAAAGTAAACTCGGATCCGAGGTAAAAAGTACATGATCATTATGATCCCTAGTTTTTCAGAAAACCCTTTGAATATTTTAATCTAATTAATTATGTTATGGGATCGTTTAATATCATTTGTTAATAAAGAGAAGTCATCTTATTACACGTATAAAAGAGAGCATATATCAGTGAAATACCTTCCCTTGTTTCCTAATAATTAGCTTAATTAATTTTGTTAATTGCGTTGAGTTTAATTTCAGTTCGTTACAACGTAGGCAGCCCATATAATTGGCTGGTGTCAATTAGGATGGGTTCCCTGGATTTGTAACGTGGCACAAAAACGTTACAAAAATGCGCCACTCTGCTTATTAATAAAAAAGGTTATAAGCATCGTGACACTAAAAAAAAAATACGTCACGCTGATAATTAAAATAATTGTTACGTAGTAAAATAAATAACTTTCGGCACTCAGTTATCTGATCTATGCACTCAGTTACTGTATTTTAAGTAACATTAATTTTTCTTAAAATGAATTTATTTTAAGATACGTAAATTAATACAATGATAGTCTGTATAACTTGAAATATCATTGTATGAAGCCAAATGCAAGTATGTACATGAATTTTAGTGCTTGTTGATCTGTTCAGCCTTTGACAGGTTTATATTGTGACAATTCAAGACCTGTAGTTTCTTGAATATGCCTGCATAGTATGTCAGTGTATGTCTGTCGTCACGGTAAAAATAAAATATATACTCCTGCGTAAAGTACACCCGGTTCATTACATGTAATGTATTTTGTAACTTAAAGTTGTTACCAAAACGAAACAAAAAAATAATTTAATGGTGGAAAGTACGAGAATTAATTACTAAACTCAGACTGTTATAACCGTAATACACCTGTAACTTGTAAAGCGTGTTTTGTTGAATAAGATTCACCCTATGCGTCCGACTGGCTTCTCCAGTTAAAACCGGTCGAGAAAGATAGGCTGATGCATTGTGTAGAGAACAATACGTGTGCGTAATCCCCTCGTTCCCACGCATACACCTACCTTGTCTTTGTTTACTAAATAAAAGAGGGTGACCTACATTCCAGCAAACAGCTGATCGGTGATTTAACATTGAAATATGTGTGTGTGGAATTTCTGTCTCTTCCTTAGGAGAGAAATTATTCTCTTCTGAATTATGCAAATGATTTACCCAAGAATGCATCTTGTCTATGTAATTAGTGTATAGTGTTGTAAAATCAATTTTAAGTACGTTTTAATGTGTTAGAAATAAGATAATAATGGCCCAATTTAATCCGGATTTACTATTGAAGGACGAGCTGTCTTACGAAGCACTTTTGCGTGGTCTACCCCATGCGAATGTAACAGTCGCGGAATTGCGTAAGTCAATACGCGAATGTGGATTTGATGCACCCGCGCAATTAAGCAACCTAAGCGGACTCGTTATGAGAGCGAGAGAGAAATTTGTAATGCCAAGTATAGTGAGCTAACCTTATTGTCTCAAACCCTCCAAGACGAGAAATCTCCGGCGATAATTTTGCGGACTACTCAGAGAATAGAGCATTTAACCCGGCGAATGAAAAATTTGTTGATCTGGCCTAATCTTACGGAAATACCTCTTGAAGTCCAAAACTTTGCTGACGAAGCTTTACGTCGATTACCCACTATTATCAATGAGTTAAGAAGAAAATCCGACTCGTTCCGAATGGATGAAATTGAGAAGTCCTTGAAGAAACTACCCATCTCCCCAGTTCAATCCCCTACTACAGATCTACCTCCACCTAACACTGATCGCGACTCACTCGCCGTATCGCAAATACAAGCTACTCACGAGCAATATCCTGATAGAGATTTAAATGCCCCTCCTCCCAATCGTTTCCAGATTCACCCCGGAACACACGAATTGACCACCCAGAATGCATCATATCGTCCTCCTAAAGGGATGCCACCCATGAACTATAACGCAGAGCTATATGGAAAAATCACTCATCCTGTGGAGAAACTTTTAACTGAAATCCCTTACACTAACGGATTAAATGTCTCCAAACTACTAAATTTCATCAAATATCTCCTGCAGATAAAAGATCTACAGCAGCTGAATGATTGGCAAATTTTGCAAGTTCTGCTACCGAAATGTAAACCCCCGTTAAAGAATAGTGTGATAGAAGCATTAAGTTCTACACTTCCAGTAGAAGACCTACATACCTCAATAATAAAGTACTTTATTCCCACCGGAATTTATGAAGAACTTAAAAGAAAGACCGTACTACGAGTACAAGGAAATCACGAGAGATTAGCTCATTACATCTCAGATATCAGGGAGTCATCTCGACTACTACGTGTAGATTGGAATGAGACACAGATGGTCGACACCATTTTAGTAGGATTGTCACCAGAGGAAAGATCTCGTTTAGCTTTGATAAATCGACCTAACACCTTTGCGGATCTAGAACAATGCAGTATCCATTCTTCGAATGTATGGTACTCCGATCAGAATAGACATACGATGAAATCAGCAGAAGCAAATAGAAATGAATTGCGAGCCCTAGAGCCTGGTGTAACAACCCTGCATGAAAGGCAAGTATTCAATAGACCTCACAATGTGCGCAGCCCTGGTAAGTTAAATGTAACACCATCTAAAACGGAAACAAGGTACCCTCCTCGCAATAAGCACATCTGTTATAATTGCGGCAAATATGGACACATAAGAAAAAACTGTAACAGCAAGCAATTGGAACGTAAACACCCTGATCCAAAAACATGTAAGGCAGGGAGACCCGAAATCCTGTGTCTTCCGCAGCAACTCGAAATCTGGTGAACCTAAAGAAACGTATAAAAAAAAATTTTTATAACAAAAGAGGAAGGAAAAGAAGCTCTAAAGAAATAGATCCCTACGTAAGAAAGTTTCTTGAAAAATGTAACGCGATAAATAAATGTAACTGGACTAAAAGTCTATTACCCTTAATACAAGTTGACCTAGGTGTTACCTCCACAATCGCATTAATTGATTCGGGATCTACCAGAACCTTAATCAGTCAAGAGTTAGCAGATAAATTATCGAAACACCATCTAGTAAAACGGAGTCAAGCGGTGAATATAAAATGTACTACCGCCAATAAACGAAATATAATAATAAAACTGAGCATTACCGTTAAAGTTAAAATCAAGAACCTAACCTGGGTTTTTACTATGTTAGTATGTAATAAATTAGGACCCTACTTAATATTGGGAGCAGACTTTATTAGTAAAACGGGAATGATTCTTGACATCTATGAGCAGAAATATTATTTTCGATTCGACCGTACACGGAAATATAGATTTGATTGTAATAATGACAAACAAGAAAAAACTAGATCATCTACTGCACAAGTAATACACCAAGAGTCTGAATTATCTCATCTAGAAAGTAGAGATAGAATGAGAATACAGAAATTAATAAAAGAATTTTCCTCAGTTCTTACACCTAAGCTAGGACTTACAAAACTAATAGAATATAAAATCAATCTGAGCGATCAGAAAGTAATACGCCTACCCCCATACAAGTTGTCGCCTCCCAAGATGGAAGTGATGAGAAACCATATCAACAAGTTGTTGGAACAAGGAGTCATTGAACCCTCTACGTCCCCATATTCATCACCCTCCTTTTTAGTACCGAAAGGTCACGATAAACACAGACTAGTTGTGGACTACCGGCAATTAAACAAACGAATAGAATTTGAATCTATCCCTCTTCCAGACATCCATAGTGCTTTTCATTACTTCACGAAAGCGAAAGTCTTTACGGTAATGGATCTGAATCAAGCTTTTCATCAAATACCCCTTTCGGAAGAATCAAAACGTCTAACCGCTTTTGCCGTTCCTTTTAACTTGTACCAATTTACTAGAGTACCCTTTGGAATATCTCAAGGAAGTTCCGTATGTAGTAGATTATTAGAAAGGATATTTCATGATATTAAATTTAAATATGTGTATCACTATTTGGACGACATCGTTATCTATAGCGAATCAATGGAACAACATCTTAAACACCTACGTGAAGTGTTATCTCGGTTACAAAAAGCAGGATTAACTGTTAACCCCAAAAAGGTAAATTTTGCCGTCCCACAATTTTCATTCTTAGGTCACATCGTGAAAGCGAATGGAAAAGTAAGCATTGACCCCGAACGAACCCGCGCCATTAGAGAATTTTCACCCCCACGAGATGCAAAAGGTATAGCCCGATTTTTGGGAATGGTAAATTATTTCCACAAGTATATTCCCCATCTTGCCGAAATAGCAGCACCGCTAAATTCCTTAAGAAAGAAGGGAGCGAAGTTTGAATGGAGTGCACAACATCAAAATGCGTTTGAACAACTCAAAGAAAGTATCATATCTCCCCCAGTTTTGCAACTAGCCGATTTCACGAAACCTTTCGTAGTGCAGACCGACAGTTCTAGTGTAGCGTTAGGTGCAGTTATCTATCAAGAGATAGAAAACAATAGACTACCTATTAGTTATGCATCGCGATACTTGAGCGACCAAGAAAGAAAATATTCCGCATATGAATTGGAATGTTTAGCCATTGTTTTTGCATTTGAGAAGTTTAAACCCTTTATAGAACATAAAGAATTCCTTTTGGAAACTGATAATCAAGCATTATCTTGGTTACTGAATCACCCTAAACAGTTAGGACTGGAAGATGGGTATTGAGGTTAAACTGCTACAAATTCAAAGTGCAGCATATTAAAGGTACACAAAACGTAGTCGCTGATACCCTGTCCCGTATGTTCCAGCCGCCCACTAATACTCCCGGAAACAAGGAGAATCCGGAAACAGCACTTGGTAACGCCGTAATTACTGAATTCCCCCTTGCCTTTACAAACATTGCCCTGTATCAACAACAAGATCCTTTTCTGAAGCCGATTATAGAACAACTTGCGCAAGGTATTAAATCCGAGAAATACGTATTAAGTAAAAGTGTACTATGCCACAAAATAAGAAACGGAAAGGAATTAAGAGTAATCGCCCCTGATGTGATTAAGCCCATGCTGATGGAGTACTTCCATTCATCTACCATTGGAGCTCATATGGGAATCAATAAAACTATACATCGTGTTCGAAAGGAATATCATTGGAACAATATGAACAGCGAAATAGCTAGTTTCGTAAAGAGATGTAGTTTATGTGCTCTCAGTAAACCGGCCAGAAATAATCAGGTAAGCCAATTAATTTCAGAAATCCCTAAGACCCCTTTCTCTAAACTTTATCTAGACTTTTCAGGTCCTTATCCACGATCGAAATCAGGTAATACTATGTTACTCATCTGTGTAGATTCGTTCACCAAATTTGTTTGGATGTATCCCATGCGACGAGCATTAGCGTCGACGACTGTAAAAATATTACAGGAAAGATTATTTAAAGACTACGGTACACCTGTACGTATAGTGTCAGATAATGGATCACAGTTTAAAGCGAAAGAATTTAAGAATATGTGTTTCAAGTTAGGAATAGACCATATTACCACTACGGAGTATCGACCATAAGGCAATATTGCTGAAAGGTATCTACGAAACCTCAAATCTGCTTTAATCGCCTACCATTCGAACGATCATACGTCTTGGGACCAAAACCTATCCTGGATACAATACACCTTTAATTCAGCTTATCACGAAGGTCACAAGTCGACCCCGTTTGAGTTACTGTATAAATACAAACCAAACCACCCCTTGTCCACTAAATGGAAAATACACGACCTGCTACATCCGCAAATAAAGGATAAGCAAATTAAGCAAATATGGAATAAAGCCCGCGCTAATTTAAGAGCGAACTTAGAGAAATCCAGAAAATACCACGAGAGAAATATTCATAACAATTCAGTTAGGTACCAAGTCGGTGACTTAGTAATGTACAAGACTCACCCGACTAGTAGTGCTATTGATAAGACCACCTCTAAACTATCATACCGATGGTGTGGCCCTTACCAAATCCAGAAGTACTTAACTCCAGTTACAGTAGCCCTGTATGAACCTGCGACTCGAAAATATGTGCGGAGAACACATATTTCGCAGATAAAATTGTATAAGAAGAAAAGAGGAAATAGCATAGCCAAAAATAGAAAAGGTAATACTAGGTAGTGAAGTATATTATACCTCAGTAACCGTGCTAAGTGTTAATCGTAGAATTTGGAAATGAGGCCTGATCAACCTGAGATCCAGTTCAGCGGAAGATAAGAAAATGAGTACTCAACGACCACTAAACTGAGTTCTAAATAACAAATATTTAGAAAATTACTCTATGAAGAGAGTAACTATAACCCAAAGAAAAAACCGGTAGTAGATTTAAGTAGTAGACATAAGAAAGAGTTTTGTTTTAAAATGTAGATATTAAGTGTGAATAGTATGTAAAAAAAAGGGGTAGTTTATAAGAAAATATATATGTATATTGTATTGTAGAGAAGAAATAAATGGGTATAACGCTTGCCAATAACTATGTGAGAGAAATTCCACACACTGACACCAAGCATACTCCAAGTCCCCAATTTTGCGTTAGGCTCATTAAAATTCTTAATGTGGATTTTAAGCGGTGGAGTATGTGACGATTTAATTGATAATAAAATCTTTAATAAATAAAAAATTAATTTACTAGCAATTAAGTATTTTTAAATCGCACTATTAAACCTAAAGCCCCTGTACTAACTCAGAATAAGTATGAGATGTAAATGGAAAATCTAACTAAACAATTAATAAAAAATCGAATTGTAAAAAGGCTATTAATATCACAGTTAACCCTTTAGCAAATCGTCTATAACTTAGGAAAGTATAAAAATCATAATGTTTGTAATTAGTAAATTGAAGGCACGAGTAGTAGTTAAAATAATTCACTTAAATTATATATGTATAATTAATGTATTGTTTCTTGTAATATTAATGTCAATTTAAATAAAAATAGGGACTATACTATCGCGGAGTACTCGCTCTGCTCTGTTGTAATGTGCCAGTCAAATCGAGAAGAGAGTGACAATGCAG
Organism: Magicicada septendecula; assembly: GCA_034769895.1. Lineage (NCBI taxonomy): Eukaryota > Metazoa > Arthropoda > Insecta > Hemiptera > Cicadidae > Magicicada > Magicicada septendecula. The sequence goes on from CM068367.1 coordinate 825,191,966, forward strand.
CCGTCAGACCGTACACACCTACTAGCGAGAGCTCTGCAAAAATGCATTGATTAATTTTAAGCTTAACTGTTAGCTACCACTACTAAACGTGGCGAGCAAGTTTTAATATAGAAAATGTAGAAAGTTGTGTTAAGAAATGTAATAAGTTAAACAAAAAATCTAACAACACGTAAGCAAGATGACGTCTCCCCTCAAGAGGTAAATTCCAGTACAACTTTACATATGAAGATGTGACCTGCAGAAACTTCACATGTGGACGTATACGAGCCATACGACTCTGACTAGGACCTACGTGGATCTACACCAACTTTAACCAGAATAACTTCAATCTCCTCAGTGAACCAGCTATCTAGTACTCGCCGAAGACACGACCCAGATGACGACGTCGACTTCCAGAATTCCCAAGAGTGACACCCCAGGACGAGGTCACCACGACTTATTGTAAAGGTGACTCGATAGCTTGCCTATCGAGAGTTAATTATATTTGAGACAAAACTTACAGATGAAAGAGACTTTTCAAAGACTATAATTTTCTTTAAACTATAAATGAGACCAACTAAGAGTATACTGTAATATTGTATATCATACGTTGTAACGTTAATATGTAAATGTTAATTATAATCTCTTTAATAGATAATACCATTCTTCAAATGGTAAAAAGAAGTCTTGCAAGCACCTAGATGAACATAGTAATACTCAGACGTCTTTGCAATATATTTAAAGTAAACTCGGATCCGAGGTAAAAAGTACATGATCATTATGATCCCTAGTTTTTCAGAAAACCCTTTGAATATTTTAATCTAATTAATTATGTTATGGGATCGTTTAATATCATTTGTTAATAAAGAGAAGTCATCTTATTACACGTATAAAAGAGTGCATAATCAGTGAAATACCTTCCCTTGTTTCCTAATAATTAGCTTAATTAATTTTGTTAATTGTGTGTTGAGTTTAATTTCAGTTCGTTACAACGTAGGCAGCCCATATAATTGGCTGGTGTCAATTAGGATGGGTTCCCTGGATTTGTAACGTGGCACAAAAACGTTACAAAAATGCGCCACTCTGCTTATTAATAAAAAAGGTTATAAGCATCATGACACTAAAAAAAAAATACGTCATGCTGATAATTAAAATAATTGTTACGTAGTAAAATAAATAACTTTCGGCACTCAGTTATCTGATCTATGCACTCAGTTACTGTATTTTAAGTAACATTAATTTGTCTTAAAATGAATTTATTTTAAGATACGTAAATTAATACAATGATAGTCTGTATAACTTGAAATATCATTGTATGAAGCCAAATGCAAGTATGTACATGAATTTTAGTGCTTGTTGATCTGTTCAGCCTTTGACAGGTTTATATTGTGACAATTCAAGACCTGTAGTTTCTTGAATATGCCTGCATAGTATGTCAGTGTATGTCTGTCGTCACGGTAAAAATAAAATATATACTCCTGCGTAAAGTACACCCGGTTCATTACATGTAATGTATTTTGTAACTTAAAGTTGTTACCAAAACGAAACAAAAAAATAATTTAATGGTGGAAAGTACGAGAATTAATTACTAAACTCAGACTGTTATAACCGTAATACACCTGTAACTTGTAAAGCGTGTTTTGTTGAATAAGATTCACCCTATGCGTCCGACTGGCTTCTCCAGTTAAAACCGGTCGAGAAAGATAGGCTGATGCATTGTGTAGAGAACAATACGTGTGCGTAATCCCCTCGTTCCCACGCATACACCTACCTTGTCTTTGTTTACTAAATAAAAGAGGGTGACCTACATTCCAGCAAACAGCTGATCGGTGATTTAACATTGAAATATGTATGTGTGGAATTTCTGTCTCTTCCTTAGGAGAGAAATTATTCTCTTCTGAATTATGCAAATGATTTACCCAAGAATGCATCTTGTCTATGTAATTAGTGTATAGTGTTGTAAAATTAATTTTAAGTACGTTTTAATGTGTTAGAAATAAGATAATAATGGCCCAATTTAATCCGGATTTACTATTGAAGGACGAGCTGTCTTACGAAGCACTTTTGCGTGGTCTACCCCATGCGAATGTAACAGTCGCGGAATTGCGTAAGTCAATACGCGAATGTGGATTTGATGCACCCGCGCAATTAAGCAACCTAAGCGGACTCGTTATGAGAGCGAGAGAGAAATTTGTAATGCCAAGTATAGTGAGCTAACCTTATTGTCTCAAACCCTCCAAGACGAGAAATCTCCGGCGATAATTTTGCGGACTACTCAGAGAATAGAGCATTTAACCCGGCGAATGAAAAATTTGTTGATCTGGCCTAATCTTACGGAAATACCTCTTGAAGTCCAAAACTTTGCTGACGAAGCTTTACGTCGATTACCCACTATTATCAATGAGTTAAGAAGAAAATCCGACTCGTTCCGAATGGATGAAATTGAGAAGTCCTTGAAGAAACTACCCATCTCGCCAGTTCAATCCCCTACTACAGATCTACCTCCACCTAACACTGATCGCGACTCACCCGCCGTATCGCAAATACAAGCTACTCACGAGCAATATCCTGATAGAGATTGAAATGCCCCTCCTCCCAATCGTTTCCAGATTCACCCCGGAACACACGAATTGACCACCCAGAATGCATCATATCGTCCTCCTAAAGGGATGCCACCCATGAACTATAACGCAGAGCTATATGGAAAAATCACTCATCCTGTGGAGAAACTTTTAACTGAAATCCCTTACACTGACGGATTAAATGTCTCCAAACTACTAAATTTCATCAAATATCTCCTGCAGATAAAAGATCTACAGCAGCTGAATGATTGGCAATCATTACTACAGTAGTTGTGGACTACCGGCAATTAAACAAACGAATAGAATTTGAATCTATCCCTCTTCCAGACACCCATAGTGCTTTTCATTACTTCACGAAAGCGCAAGTCTTTACGGTAATGGATCTGAATCAAGCTTTTCATCAAATACCCCTTTCGGAAGAATCAAAACGTCTAACCGCTTTTGCCGTTCCTTTTAACTTGTACCAATTTACTAGAGTACCCTTTGGAATATCTCAAGGAAGTTCCGTATGTAGTAGATTATTAGAAAGGATATTTCACGATATTAAATTTAAATATGTGTATCACTATTTGGACGACATCGTTATCTATAGCGAATCAATGGAACAACATCTTAAACACCTACGTGAAGTGTTATCTCGGTTACAAAAAGCAGGATTAACTGTTAACCCCAAAAAGGTAAATTTTGCTTTCCCACAATTTTCATTCTTAGGTAACATCGTGAAATAGAATGGAAAAGTAAGCATTGACCCCGAACGAACCCGTGCCATTAGAGAATTTTCACCCCCACGAGATGCAAAAGGTATAGCCCGATTTTTGGGAATGGTAAATTATTTCCACAAGTATATTCCCCATCTTGCCGAAATAGCAGCACCGCTAAATTCCTTAAGAAAGAAGGGACCGAAGTTTGAATGGAGTGCACAACATCAAAATGCATTTGAACAACTCAAAGAAAGTATCATATCTCCCCCATTTTGCAACTAGCCGATTTCACGAAACCTTTCGTAGTGCAGACCGACAGTTCTAGTGTAGCGTTAGGTGCAGTTATCTATCAAGAGATAGAAAACAATAGACTACCTATTAGTTATGCATCGCGAACCTTGAGCGACCAAGAAAGAAAATATTCCGCATATGAATTGGAATGTTTAGCCATTGTTTTTGCATTTGAGAAGTTTAAACCCTTTATAGAACATAAAGAATTCCTTTTGGAAACTGATAATCAAGCATTATCTTGGTTACTGAATCACCCTAAACAGTTAGGACGTATTGGAAGATGGGTATTGAGGTTAAACTGCTACAAAATCAAAGTGCAGCATATTAAAGGTACACAAAACGTAGTCGCTGATACCCTGTCCCGTATGTTCCAGCCGCCCACTAATACTCCCGGAAACAAGGAGAATCCGGAAACAGCACTTGGTAACGCTGTAATTACTGAATTCCCCCTTGCCTTTACAAACATTGCCCTGTATCAACAACAAGATCCTTTTCTGAAGCCGATTATAGAACAACTTGCGCAAGGTATTAAATCCGAGAAATACGTATTAAGTAAAAGTGTACTATGCCACAAAATAAGAAACGGAAAGGAATTAAGAATAATCGCCCCTGATGTGATTAAGCCCATGCTGATGGAGTACTTCCATTCATCTACCATTGGAGCCCATATGGGAATCAATAAAACTATACATCGTGTTCGAAAGGAATATCATTGGAACAATATGAACAGCGAAATAGCTAGTTTCGTAAAGAGATGTAGTTTATGTGCTCTCAGTAAACCGGCCAGAAATAATCAGGTAAGCCAATTAATTTCAGAAATCCCTAAGACCCCTTTCTCTAAACTTTATCTAGACTTTTCAGGTCCTTATCCACGATCGAAATCAGGTAATACTATGTTACTCATCTGTGTAGATTCGTTCATCAAATTTGTTTGGATGTATCCCATGCGACGAGCATTAGCGTCGACGACTGTAAAAATATTACAGGAAAGATTATTTAAAGACTACGGTACAACTGTACGTATAGTGTCAGATAATGGATCACAGTTTAAAGCGAAAGAATTTAAGAATATGTGTTTCAAGTTAGGAATAGACCATATTACCACTAAGGAGTATCGACCATAAGGCAATATTGCTGAAAGGTATCTACGAAACCTCAAATCTGCTTTAATCGCCTACCATTCGAACGATCATACGTCTTGGGACCAAAACCTATCCTGGATACAATACGCCTTTAATTCAGCTTATCACGAAGGTCACAAGTCGACCCCGTTTGAGTTACTGTATAAATACAAACTAAACCACCCCTTGTCCACTAAATGGAAAATACACGACCTGCTACCTCCGCAAATAAAGGATAAGCAAATTAAGCAAATATGGAATAAAGCCCGCGCTAATTTAAGAGCGAACTTAGAGAAATCCAGAAAATACCACGAGAGAAATATTCATAACAATTCAGTTAGGTACCAAGTCGGTGACTTAGTAATGTACAAGACTCACCCGACTAGTAGTGCTATTGATAAGACCACCTCTAAACTATCATACCGATGGTGTGGCCCTTACCAAATCCAGAAGTACTTAACTCCAGTTACAGTAGCCCTGTACGAACCTGCGACTCGAAAATATGTGCGGAGAACACATATTTCGCAGATAAAATTGTATAAGAAGAAAAGAGGAAATAGCATAGCCAAAAACAGAAAAGGTAATACTAGGTAGTGAAGTATATTATACCTCAGTAACCGTGCTAAGTGTTAATCGTAGAATTTGGAAATGAGGCCTGATCAACCTGAGATCCAGTTCAGCGGAAGATAAGAAAATGAGTACTCAACGACCACTAAACTGAGTTCTAAATAACAAATATTTAGAAAATTACTCTATGAAGAGAGTAACTATAACCCAAAGAAAAAACCGGTAGTAGATTTAAGTAGTAGACATAAGAAAGAGTTTTGTGTTTTAAAATGTAGATATTAAGTGTGAATAGTATGTAAAAAAAAAAGGGGTAGTTTATAAGAAAATATATATGTATATTGTATTGTAGAGAAGAAATAAATGGGTATAACGTGTAGCGTGTCAATTTTGGGAGTTTTTATTTTTTACAGTATGGGGTATTAAATTTTATTTATTTCGTTTTCGGGCGGGAGCCTTATAAAATATTGTGAAATTGTATTATGCGGCAACGTTATTTTCAGTGTAACAGACCACGTGTTAACTGAACAGTTTGAGACAAAGGCGATACGCAATTTCTATTGTGTAACGCGGCAAGCGAAGAATTTACCACCCTAGTTTTCCGAGAACTATGCGAGGTGTGGCAGTGCGCACCTATGCGTACACCGAGCATGGGCGCCAACCCACGCGCTGGTAAAAACTCAAGATGGCCAAATCGCAAGAGTATTCATCGTCTTCTCAAAGATCTTCCGGACATGGAAACTTAAGGTCCGCCCATCTCGTGACGTTAGCCAGTGCCACACAAATATATGCTATCATACACTGGCAAATTTTTACATGGATTAAATAGGACTCCCAAACGACAACGAAACCACAGGCATTTGTTTCCACCTACAGTGAAGAAATCCAGTTAGCGGTGAACGCCTTGCCGCTCTGCGCAGTTTTAGCCTAGCGACAGTACCTGCAGGTACAGAGCCAAGTGAGCTCTTTTCAAAAATGTTATAATTTCAAGTAAAAATAATGTATCAACCGTAATTTTAACAGTGAAGTGAAACGATAGTCTACAAAGAACACCAATCAATTTAATTTCGGACAAACTGCTAAATAAAAAGAAATGAAATAACGCGTTTCGGGTGATCACCACGTGCTATGGTAGAGAAGGGTATTTTATTTTTTTAAATGTGTTAAGGGGGTTTTCTTTCAAATATGCAGAGTGAATGTGAGAGCGGGCAAAGCTGGGCTGTTTCTGTTTGTGTTTCATAATTGTGTTTGTGTCTTAGAAAAGATAAGGTAAGCGTAACGTAAGTTAGTTTAAGGATGATCATGTAACAACCAATATATTTTCTCACTAATTTATTTCAAAGGTAAAGTTTATAAACCGTTTTCTTAAATGATTTGACAAAATTAAAATTATCAATTCTCTTCTTAACGATGTGTAGAGGTAATTATTTCGAGAACCCATGAAACACATGTTTGTATCTAGCGTTCGTACGAAAGGATCCTGGCCCATACAAAACGAAACCTTCCAGGTAGGTGGAAGTTAATGTATTATATTATATTAATATATATTTAAACGTTTTATTTAACGTCTCAATGGCTCCCGTTAACAGGGACAGTTTTTGGTAATTAAAATATTAAAAACCGTACCTACAGAAAAGATACAAACATGTTTTTGGGGTTAGCGGAATAAAACAAAAATACGTGATTAACGCAAAATTGGTTATGTAATACATTACATTGATTATATTATATTTGTACACAAGTATAGAGTATAAAAAGTAAAAATGTCTGAAAAAACAGAGAAAAGTAGCGTAATAAATTCAATTATGAGTGAAAGTGGCCTTGAGTCGCAATCGCTGGACGAAAGTGGTATGCGGAGGGGGGAGCCGGGCGCTGTTACAGAAACAGCTGGCGGCAGTAATGTAATCGTCCATTCAACCCCGATTGCGTTTCAACCACAAGTAAACGAAACAGATGTTGACTCTGGGATTCAGTTGACCCCCGTTTCAACCAATAAAAATAAACAACCCGATGAAATGGATATAATGAGTTTTTTGCAGCAACAGTTTAATATAATAAATGTTAACTTGAGTGAACAGAAAAGTGAAATGCAAGAAATTAAAAGTAATTTGAACGAACAAATTAAATTAAGCAATGTCTTTGATAACAAATTAGATCAATTAACTAATGATTTTAATGAACAGAAAATAAAATGCGAACAGCAGAATATTCAAAACGAGATTAATTTTAAAGAAATCAAAGACCAGAATACTCAGTTGCAGCAGAGTATAAATGTAAAATTTGAGGAGTTGATAAATAATATACAAGACAAGAATGTATGTCTTGAAAATGCCGATGAAATGACAAGAAATAGTTTGAATAAAGTAGAATCAAGTACGAGTAATACAAATGAGAGTTATAGTGGCAATGTTGTGTTAGATAAAGAGCTAACAAATGATGACGATAATGTAATTGAAAGTATAATATCAGAGAGTACTGAGGAGTTTGTAGAATGTAGTGATAATGAAATGTTAATGTGTGTGTATGAATTAGAGAGAGAGAGAGAAAAAATAGTATAGTGGTAGAATGTGGGCAGAGGGTAAATTTTCCCATTAATTTTTCTGAACCAAGGTGTTCACAAATGTGTTTGCAGGGCAAGAGACCCGTATTAGTAGATGAATTGAGTTGTTTGTTGATGTTGTATAATGTTGTACCCTCTGTCTGTAATAATGATGTTGAAGGTATGATTTGGTATTGTGACGAGAGAGATATAAGTGGAGAATTGTATGTGGAGAAAGTAACAGAATTATATAACTTAAATAGAAAGTATGATGAATGGAAGGAAAGTTTAGAAGTATATGTGAATGATAATGATTACAATGATTTAATAAAAATAATTAACCCGACAGTGAATGAATTTAATGACGGAGAATTAACAAAAATACCTAATGTAGACCGGTTTCATGAGTATTTGAGTATGATGAATGAGTTTAGTTTTTATGGCTACAACACACAAAACAGTCATTTGTGTGGTAATACAATTGAACGATGCTATGTAAAACCAAGGTTAATCTGGAACGATGGAGGATAAACTATTAAAACAATAAAAGACAGTATAAACATTGTGTTTAATGGTTTTTTGACATGGCAAATCTGGACAAATGAAGTGCGGAAAAAACTGAACAATAAATAACAAAAGTTTGTAAATAAAATAGAGTGTATTTATATGTGTGCATGGTGGAATGTTAAATAGATAATGTGTGTATGTAAGATGATTGTTGTGATAAGAATATTGAAATATTTGCAAGTTAAATAAATATCAGAATTAATTTTGAAAACAGTAATTGACTAATGGTAATTGTTTCGATATATTGTCAGTCATTAATTAAATTAAACCAATTTGATATGCTTAAATATTTTGATTGCTTATTTAAATGTTAATTAATTAAATTTTTTATGAATTTAATTTATTTTACGAGATGGAAATTTGGTAATGAATGATAAATTATTTAATTTAAACTAATAAATTTTGTGAAATGTTTCAGAGATGGTGGTGATTATGTTTTGGGTGTATATCATGTTAGATGGATTGTAAGTAGAAACATTTGATAATCATGTATAATAAAAATGTTTACAGGTGTGATTGAGGTGTTAATGTAATAGTGAGATTTTAATGAAATCATTGTGTTTAATAAAAATGATAATTAAACATTTTAATAATAACTGAAAAATGATATAATGATTAATAATAATAAATTTTGAAAATTTTAAGAAAGTCAAATGGTAAAAGGTTATAAATGAGTTAAATGATTCTTGATGGAAATATTATAGTATAATGTATATACAATTTTTTTATGAGTTAGCTATTAAGTGGCTATTGCGGGGATGGCCTGGGCTCCCGTAGGTAGCGAAATGGGTTGGGGGTAACCGAGAGTGTTACCTCCATCGGAGGCCAAAATGGCGAAAATGTGCGGCACACCTTATTCGTGTAAATTAAAATTTACACACTGCTAAACGACCGTGTCACACATAATAGTAATGATTGTAACAGGCAGTCAAATTGAAGTTAGATTTCCCCGACTTTTCGGGCGATTACTGCCTTACCAGCACTAATCGTGGTTTTGGCTAGCGGCCAGCTATGGTCGTATCAAGTCCCTTGACCATAGCTGACTTGAAATTGGTACATATTAGAAATTCAATGGGGGGAGACAATTAGGGGAATCTCCGGAAACTATGAAACAGCGGCTGCCACTCTGCCCGCTTGGGGGTAGCAAGACAGGTGGTAGACCCGCATTAAGGGTGTGTCATTATGTAACGAGAATATGTTGATATTCGACAACGTTTAAATGTAAGAGCGGAAGCAAAGACACGGAGAGGTAAAACCTGCTCCAAAATATACAGTCGTTGCCGAAGCGAAAGGGCGAGACAGTCTTCCATAATCTGAAATAGTGTGTGTGGCTGGGAGGTGGCTCGGATGAGCCACGAATTTAAATTTTACCACATAAGAAATTTTTTTGTTTAATTCGAATTTTGATCCAATCAAAAACGCTTGTGCTCTGTTCAAATAATTAGAGGCTCAGACTCTTAATATAAGGTGTTCATACTATAATTTTAAATGTATTATTTTATCGTTGCAAGTTAGATATAGTTGTTGATAAAATATGTGTTTTCATTATGTGTATATTTTTTTTTCTAAGCCAATAATTAAATTGTCTGGCAGGCAGTCAATATGAATTATCAGAATCAGAGAAATGGGAAACAAGAAGGTGAGGAGTGATGATAAATAAATATGTATATTCCATGTAATTTGTTCAAATTTGAGATGTGTTTTCATTATGTTAGGATATCAGCTGATCAGCAATAACATGTCACTGGTATATTAGTTATAAATGTTTTAAGTAATTAGTGCTCAATGAAATGTTTTAATGTATTACAGATGTTTTAAAGTAATGATAAAAAGAATTTGAGAAATAAAGTAATAATTTATGAAAATTAATAAAAGATAGTTTTTGGTGATAAATATTTTGTGGGACATATAGATCTGGCCAAATTGAAGTTCAAGAAATAGTAGAAATGAGATAATGTAATATTGTTTTGAAGGAATGTAGTATGAAGTTAATGAAGTCAAATAATGAAGTATTGAGTTTGACACAGTTGTAATGGAGAATTTATGTGGAGTTTTGAGTGATACATTGTATAATTGATGTTGTTATTTTGTTGTATTGGTAGTAAGGTATTGAGTTTGAGATTTTTTGGGGATGGCAATTTTGTATTAGAGGGTAGTGTATTGTAGGAGTTCGCAACAAAATATGTTGGGACGGGAATTGGTATCGATTTTAGGGAGGAGGGGCCGCCTTAGGTAGAATCCAGGCCGCCAAATAAGGGAATTGAGTTTTTGGGGGCGGGGAAACACGTATCCTATGTACAAAGGATTAGAGATTATTTTTTATATGTAGAGAAGGTAGCGATTTGTGTTCAATGATAAGTTGGGATTTAGAGTGTCCTGATTAGTAGAGCTTTTGATAGAGATGGGTGTCATGGTAGTTGAAGTTGATGAGTATTTGAGTCAGGGGGAGAAAGATGACATATGTATACAGATCAAAGAGTAAATTAAATGAGAATAAATAATTTACGTCACCCACAGTAAGGGAGAACCAGATTGTTAAACAAAGAAAGAGATTTATACTAAAGATATAAAGTTTTCATTTTTTAAACCAGTGACAGAATCTTGATAGAATTGAAGGTAATGTAAAATTAAGGTGTTTATTCTAAATAATTTAAATGTCAATTTGCTTATTATTTATATTAATATTTTGTTTATTTTAAATGTTTTATTTTATTGTTTTGTGTTTCAAATTAGATTGTTACAGATATTGTATGTATTGTCAGATAGGATGTACATAACATATGTAGGTCAAGGGTTTGGGACTTGACCTAGTTTCGATCAGCTGATGAGGTCATACACCTACTAAGCTTGTATAGTAGGAAGTCAATTTTATTTGTTCATTTAATTAATTTAAAACAATTTTTAAATAAATTGACATATGAAGGAAACATTTAAATAAATTAAAATTTTTTTTGAATTTTAAAATTTTTGGAAATTTAAATTTGTTTGGGAAAAAAAATTTTGATTTTTCGCCTGCCAGCGAATGAGTATTTTGAGTAATGATTATTTTCTTATATGTGTACCTAACATGTTTATTTTTATTGATTGATTGTATTGCATTGTACTGTTAGATTATAAGTGATTACATGTTAGATTAAGTACATGCTTTGATTAGTAGGAATGTCTAAGTTAAGTCATTTGAAATAAAAACAGAAAAACGAGGAAGAGAATTTTTTTGATAAAATATTATTTTGAATTTTGAATTTTTTTGATGTCTATAAAGTTTCGAAGCATTTGTCAAGGTGGGATATTATGTCAACATGAAATGTGAGTGTGTGTGAGCCCAGTATTTGCTAACGGCAGCCCAGCTTGCATAAAAGGGGATCCATATTGGCTGAGGATCTGGCATAATTTAAGCCAGGGATGGAGGATTTTGGGGGGTGGCATGTTAGAAGGTGAGGTGCTCTGTGGTACGAGTCTGCTCGATTTCTCGGTGTTGGGATCTCTTACGGAGAAGTCCAGTGATCTCGTTCAGATGAGTCCATGGTCGCTGAGCCAGGGGGGTCGTGTACCCATGAGATTAAGAACCACGGGGTTATTGGCGCCAGTTCCTCACCGGTCCTCTTCGGGGTTTATCGATGAGATTTCTTCTGTTGTGAACAGCAGAATTCTCATCGAGGGGGTATTGTAGCGTGTCAATTTTGGGAGTTTTTATTTTTTACAATACGGGGTATTAAATTTTATTTATTTCGTTTTCGGGAGGGCGCCTTATAAAATATTGTGAAATTGTATTATGCGGCAACGTTATTTTCAGTGTAACAGACCACGTGTTAACTGAACAGTTTGAGACAAAGGCGATACGCAATTTCTATTGTGTAACGCGGCAAGCGAAGAATTTACCACCCTAGTTTTCCGAGAACTATGCGAGAGTGTGGCAGTGCGCACCTATGCGTACACCGAGCATGGGCGCCAACCCACGCGCTGGTAAAAACTCAAGATGGCCAAATCGCAAGAGTATTCATCGCTTCTCAAAGATCTTCCAGACATGGAAACTTAAGGTCCGCCCATCTCGTGACGTTAGCCAGTGCCACACAAATATATGCTATCATACACTGGCAAATTTTTACATGGATTAAATAGGACTCCCAAATGACAACGAAACCACAGGCATTGGTTTCCACCTACAGTGAAGAAATCCAGTTAGCGGTGAACGCCTTGCCGCTCTGCGCAGTTTTAGCCTAGCGACAGTACCTGCAGGTACAGAGCCAAGTGAGCTCTTTTCAAAAATGTTATAATTTCAAGTAAAAATAATGTATCAACCGTAATTTTAACAGTGAAGTGAAACGATAGTCTACAAAGAACACCAATCAATTTAATTTCGGACAAACTGCTAAATAAAAAGAAATGAAATAACGCGTTTCGGGTGATCACCACGTGCTATGGTAGAGAAGGGTATTTTATTTTTTAAAATGTGTTAAGGGGTTTTTCTTTCAAATATGCAGAGTGAATGTGAGAGCGGGCAAAGCTGGGCTGTTTCTGTTTGTGTTTCATAATTGTGTTTGTGTCTTAGAAAAGATAAGGTAAGCGTAACGTAAGTTAGTTTAAGGATGATCATGTAACAACCAATATATTTTCTCACTAATTTATTTCAAAGGTAAAGTTTATAAACCGTTTTCTTAAATGATTTGACAAAATTAAAATTATCAATTCTCTTCTTAACGATGTGTAGAGGTAATTATTTCGAGAACCCATGAAACACATGTTTGTATCTAGCGTTCGTACGAAAGGAAACTGGCCCATACAAAACGAAACCTTCCAGGTAGGTGGAAGTTAATGTATTATATTATATTAATATATATTTAAACGTTTTATTTAACGTTTCAAACGCTTGCCAATAACTATGTGAGAGAAATTCCACACATTGACACCAAGCATACTCCAAGTCCCCAATTTTGCGTTAGGCTCACTAAAATTCTTAATGTGGATTTTAAGCGGTGGAGTATGTGACGATTTAATTGATAATAAAATCTTTAATAAATAAAAAATTAATTTACTAGCAATTAAGTATTTTTAAATCGCACTATTAAACCTAAAGCCCCTGTACTAACTCAGAATAAGTATGAGATGTAAATGGAAAATCTAACTAAACAATTAATAAAAAATCGAATTGTAAAAAGGCTATTAATATCACAGTTAACCCTTTAGCAAGTCGTCTGTAACTTAGGAAAGTATAAAAATCATAATGTTTGTAATTAGTAAATTGAAGGCACGAGTAGTAGTTAAAATAATTCACTTAAATTATATATGTATAATTAATGTATTGTTTCTTGTAATATTAATGTCAATTTAAATAAAAATAGGGACTATATTATCGCGGAGTACTCGCTCCGCTCCGTTGTAATGTGCCAGTCAAATCGAGAAGAGAGTGACAATGCAGCCGTCAGACCGTACACACCTACTAGCGAGAGCTCTGCAAAAATGCATTGATTAATTTTAAGCTTAACTGTTAGCTACCACTACTAAACGTGGCGAGCAAGTTTTAATATAGAAAATGTAGAAAGTTGTGTTAAGAAATGTAATAAGTTAAACAAAAAATCTAACAACACGTAAGCAAGATGACGTCTCCCCTCAAGAGGTAAATTCCAGTACAACTTTACATATGAAGATGTGACCTGCAGAAACTTCACATGTGGACGTATACGAGCCATACGACTCTGACTAGGACCTACGTGGATCTACACCAACTTTAACCAGAATAACTTCAATCTCCTCAGTGAACCAGCTATCTAGTACTCGCCGAAGACACGACCCAGATGACGACGTCGACTTCCAGAATTCCCAAGAGTGACACCCCAGGACGAGGTCACCACGACTTATTGTAAAGGTGACTCGATAGCTTGCCTATCGAGAGTTAATTATATTTGAGACAAAACTTACAGATGAAAGAGACTTTTCAAAGACTATAATTTTCTTTAAACTATAAATGAGACAACTAAGAGTATACTGTAATATTGTATATCATACGTTGTAACGTTAATATGTAAATGTTAATTATAATCTCTTTAATAGATAATACCATTCTTCAAATGGTAAAAAGAAGTCTTGCAAGCACCTAGATGAACATAGTAATACTGAGACGTCTTTGCAATATATTTAAAGTAAACTCGGATCCGAGGTAAAAAGTACATGATCATTATGATCCCTAGTTTTTCAGAAAACCCTTTGAATATTTTAATCTAATTAATTATGTTATGGGATCGTTTAATATCATTTGTTAATAAAGAGAAGTCATCTTATTACATGTATAAAAGAGTGCATATATCAGTGAAATACCTTCCCTTGTTTCCTAATAATTAGCTTAATTAATTTTGTTAATTGTGTTGAGTTTAATTTCAGTTCGTTACAACGTAGGCAGCCCATATAATTGGCTGGTGTCAATTAGGATGGGTTCCCTGGATTTGTAACGTGGCACAAAAACGTTACAAAAATGCGCCACTCTGCTTATTAATAAAAAAGGTTATAAGCATCTTGACACTAAAAAAAAAATACGTCACGCTGATAATTAAAATAATTGTTACGTAGTAAAATAAATAACTTTCGGCACTCAGTTATCTGATCTATGCACTCAGTTACTGTATTTTATGTAACATTAATTTTTCTTAAAATGAATTTATTTTAAGATACGTAAATTAATACAATGATAGTCTGCATAACTTGAAATATCATTGTATGAAGCCAAATGCAAGTATGTACATGAATTTTAGTGCTTGTTGATCTGTTCAGCTTTTGACAGGTTTATATTGTGATAATTCAAGACCTGTAGTTTCTTGAATATGCCTGCATAGTATGTCAGTGTATGTCTGTCGTCACGGTAAAAATAAAATATATACTCCTGCGTAAAGTAGACCCGGTTAATTACGTGTAATGAATTTCGTAACTTAAAGTTGTTACCAAAACGAAACAAAAAAAATAATTTAATGGTGGAAAGTACGAGAATTAATTACTAAACTCAGACTGTTATAACCGTAATACACCTGTAACTTGTAAAGCGTGTTTTGTTGAATAAGATTCACCCTATGCGTCCGACTGGCTTCTCCAGTTAAAACCGGTCGAGAAAGATAGGCTGATGCATTGTGTAGAGAACAATACGTGTGCGTAATCCCCTCGTTCCCACGCATACACCTACCTTGTCTTTGTTTACTAAATAAAAGAGGGTGACCTACATTCCAGCAAACAGCTGATCGGTGATTTAACATTGAAATATGTATGTGTGGAATTTCTGTCTCTTCCTTAGGAGAGAAATTATTCTCTTCTGAATTATGCAAATGATTTACCCAAGAATGCATCTTGTCTATGTAATTAGTGTATAGTGTTGTAAAATCAATTTTAAGTACGTTTTAATGTGTTAGAAATAAGATAATAATGGCCCAATTTAATCCGGATTTACTATTGAAGGACGAGCTGTCTTACGAAGCACTTTTGCGTGGTCTACCCCATGCGAATGTAACAGTCGCGGAATTGCGTAAGTCAATACGCGAATGTGGATTTGATGCACCCGCGCAATTAAGCAACCTAAGCGGACTCGTTATGAGAGCGAGAGAGAAATTTGTAATGCCAAGTATAGTGAGCTAACCTTATTGTCTCAAACCCTCCAAGACGAGAAATCTCCGGCGATAATTTTGCGGACTACTCAGAGAATAGAGCATTTAACCCGGCGAATGAAAAATTTGTTGATCTGGCCTAATCTTACGGAAATACCTCTTGAAGTCCAAAACTTTGCTGACGAAGCTTTACGTCGATTACCCACTATTATCAATGAGTTAAGAAGAAAATCCGACTCGTTCCGAATGGATGAAATTGAGAAGTCCTTGAAGAAACTACCCATCTCCCCAGTTCAATCCCCTACTACAGATCTACCTCCACCTAACACTGATCGCGACTCACCCACCGTATCGCAAATACAAGCTACTCACGAGCAATATCCTGATAGAGATTTAAATGCCCCTCCTCCCAATCGTTTCCAGATATACCCCGGAACACACGAATTGACCACCCAGAATGCATCATATCGTCCTCCTAAAGGGATGCCATACATGAACTATAACGCAGAGCTATATGGAAAAATCACTCATCCTGTGGAGAAACTTTTAACTGAAATCCCTTACACTGACGGATTAAATGTCTCCAAACTACTAAATTTCATCAAATATCTCCTGCAGATAAAAGATCTACAGCAGCTGAATGATTGGCAAATTTTGCAAGTTCTGCTACCGAAATGTAAACCCCCGTTAAAGAATCGTGTGATAGAAGCATTAAGTTCTACACTTCCAGTAGAAGACCTACATACCTCAATAATAAAGTACTTTATTCCCACCGGAATTTACGAAGAACTTAAAAGAAAGACCGTACTACGAGTACAAGGAAATCACGAGAGATTAGCTCATTACATCTCAGATATCAGGGAGTCATCTCGACTACTACGTGTAGATTGGAATGAGACACAGATGGTCGACACCATTTTAGTAGGATTGTCACCAGAGGAAAGATCTCGTTTAGCTTTGATAAATCGACCTAACACCTTTGCGGATCTAGAACAATGCAGTATCCATTCTTCGAATGTATGGTACTCCGATCAGAATAGACATACGATGAAATCAGCAGAAGCAAATAGAAATGAATTGCGAGCCCTAGAGCCTGGTGTAACAACCCTGCATGAAAGGCAAGTATTCAATAGACCTCACAATGTGCGCAGCCCTGGTAAGTTAAATGTAACACCATCTAAAACGGAAACAAGGTACCCTCCTCGCAATAAGCACATCTGTTATAATTGCGGCAAATATGGACACATAAGAAAAAACTGTAACAGCAAGCAATTGGAACGTAAACACCCTGATCCAAAAACATGTAAGGCAGGGAGACCCGAAATCCTGTGTCTTCCGCAGCAACTCGAAATCTGGTGAACCTAATGAAACGTATAAAAAAAAAATTTTTTAAACAAAAGAGGAAGGAAAAGAAGCTCTAAAGAAATAGATCCCTACGTAAGAAAGTTTCTTGAAAAATGTAACGCGATAAATAAATGTAACTGGACTAAAAGTCTATTACCCTTAATACAAGTTGACCTAGGTGTTACCTCCACAATCGCATTAATTGATTCGGGATCTACCAGAACCTTAATCAGTCAAGAGTTAGCAGATAAATTATCAAAACACCATCTAGTAAAACGGAGTCAAGCGGTGAATATAAAATGTACTACCGCCAATAAACGAAATATAATAATAAAACTGAGCATTACCGTTAAAGTTAAAATCAAGAACCTAACCTGGGTTTTTACTATGTTAGTATGTAATAAATTAGGACCCTACTTAATATTGGGAGCAGACTTTATTAGTAAAATGGGAATGATTCTTGACCTCTATGAGCAGAAATATTATTTTCGATTCGACCGTACACGGAAATATAGATTTGATTGTAATAATGACAAACAAGAAAAAACTAGATCATCTACTGCACAAGTAATACACCAAGAGTCTGAATTATCTCATCAAGAAAGTAGAGATAGAATGAGAATACAGAAATTAATAAAAGAATTTTCCTCAGTTCTTACACCTAAGCTAGGACTTACAAAACTAATAGAATATAAAATCAATCTGAGCGATCAGAAAGTAATACGCCTACCCCCATACAAGTTGTCGCCTCCCAAGATGGAAGTGATGAGAAACCATATCAACAAGTTGTTGGAACAAGGAGTCATTGAACCCTCTACGTCCCCATATTCATCACCCTCCTTTTTAGTACCGAAAGGTCACGATAAACACAGACTAGTTGTGGACTACCGGCAATTAAACAAACGAATAGAATTTGAATCTATCCCTCTTCCAGACATCCATAGTGCTTTTCATTACTTCACGAAAGCGCAAGTCTTTACGGTAATGGATCTGAATCAAGCTTTTCATCAAACACCCCTTTCGGAAGAATCAAAACGTCTAACCGCTTTTGCCGTTCCTTTTAACTTGTACCAATTTACTAGAGTACCCTTTGGAATATCTCAAGGAAGTTCCGTATGTAGTAGATTATTAGAAAGGATATTTCACGATATTAAATTTAAATATGTGTATCACTATTTGGACGACATCGTTATCTATAGCGAATCAATGGAACAACATCTTAAACACCTACGTGAAGTGTTATCTCGGTTACAAAAAGCAGGATTAACTGTTAACCCCAAAAAGGTAAATTTTGCCGTCCCACAATTTTCATTCTTAGGTCACATCGTGAAAGCGAATGGAAAAGTAAGCATTGACCCCGAACGAACCCGCGCCATTAGAGAATTTTCACCCCCACGAGATGCAAAAGGTATAGCCCGATTTTTGGGAATGGTAAATTATTTCCACAAGTATATTCCCCATCTTGCCGAAATAGCAGCACCGCTAAATTCCTTAAGAAAGAAGGGAGCGAAGTTTGAATGGAGTGCACAACATCAAAATGCGTTTGAACAACTCAAAGAAAGTATCATATCTCTCCCAGTTTTGCAACTAGCCGATTTCACGAAACCTTTCGTAGTGCAGACCGACAGTTCTAGTGTAGCGTTAGGTGCAGTTATCTATCAAGAGATAGAAAACAATAGACTACCTATTAGTTATGCATCGCGAACCTTGAGCGACCAAGAAAGAAAATATTCCGCATATGAATTGGAATGTTTAGCCATTGTTTTTGCATTTGAGAAGTTTAAACCCTTTCTAGAACATAAAGAATTCCTTTTGGAAACTGATAATCAAGCATTATCTTGGTTACTGAATCACCCTAAACCAGTGTTCCGCAACCGGTGTTCGCGGCACAATAGTGTGCCGTCACAAGGTGAAAGGTGTGACGCGAACTTTTACCTATTATTGTAATAAATTAATTGTCGATTTTAAGTAAGAAGGTGCTTGTTTATTCTTTAATACATGCTGATAACTGTTATATTTTCATAGAAATTAAATGTAATTTATTTACTCAATACTGTTGTTATATGTATTCTCGCCTGAAATATTGGGTCGGTTTGATGGGTTACAGGCGGCAAGCTTTGTGTTCACCGCAAAGAAAGCCGCGTAAGACTTTTAGCAAGCCTTTTAGCGGCCCGCACCAATCATACAATAGAGTTTACGTTCAAAACTCTAAACGTTCTAAACTCTATTCAAGAGAGTTCTTTGTAACACCGCATCTTTTGTGTACGGCTGGCTGTACGTGCTTTTAACTAAAATTGCGGGGATTTGCAAAAATTTCCCTCTCTTTTATCATTTTATTGCCTTGTTTTGATATTTGTGCCTGTTTGTCGGCGCTTCTTAAACTTTATTGCTCTTTTGCTTCGCCGAAGGACCCCACATTGTCAGACAACAATTACAGTATTTCAGTTCAGTTCTATCACAGCTGTGCTCTGCAGTAGTGCGAATATTGTGATTGCTACACCAGTCTTACTATTTTCTATTACAGTGTTATTAATTTTTTTTTTTTTTCGATATGGATAAGTTCCTTGTACGGAGTGGTCCGTCCTCGAGTGCAAGTAGTGAAACCATCGAGCCCGAAAAAAAGAAACAGAAAGTAGTTCACCGGCAATATAGTGATAATTATTTATCTTACGGGTTTTTTTGGTGTGGTGACAAAACATGCCCAATCCCCGAGTGTGTTGTGTGTGGTGAAAAACTCAGTAATGCTGCTATGGTTCCCAGTAAATTGAAACGACATTTGTCAACAAAACATTCCTCTCTGTTAAGTAAAGATGTGAATTATTTTCGTCGGTTGTTAGAACAAAATAAAAAACAAGTGACGCTCATGACTACGTCGGTACGTGTTTCGCAAAAAGTACAGGAAGCTAGCTATAAGGTAGCCTAACTTATCGTAAAGGCCAAAAAACCACACACAATAGCAGAAACGTTGTTAATGCCCGCGTGTAAGAAATGGTAAAAATAGTCCTGGGTTTAGAAGCTGGTACTGAAATTTCAAAAATTCTTCTCTCTGCTGACACAATCAGCCGCCGAGTTAGTGACATGTCCAGTGACATCGAAGACATTATGAAGGAGAAAATAAAAAGCAGTCGAAAGTTCTCACTTCAGATCGACGAGTCCACCGATGTTGACGGTCACGCACAACTTCTTTCCTACATAAGGTATGTTGATGGGGATGTAATTGCAACTAATTTTTTTTTTTGCAAAGAACTACCCGAGCGAGCAACCGGTGAAGAAATATTTCGTACGACTAATGAATATGTGGTCCGTAATGAATTAACATGGGAGGATTGCGTTAGTGTTTGTACAGACGGAGCCGCTTCTATGACAGGCCGAGTGAAAGGATTCGTGGGTAAAGTACACGAAGTAAATCCTAACTTACGAACCGACCATTGTCTCATTCACCGCGAAGCCATTGTTGCTAAGTCTTTGCCATCTCCTCTGAAAATTGTGATGGACGAAGTAGTAAAAGTTGTGAACTTCATCAAATCGCGGCCCCTAAATATGCGGCTTTTTACATTTTGCGTCAAGAAATGGGATCAGAGCACACTACACTTCTGCTACATACAGAAGTACAATGGTTATCTCAAGGTAAAGTGTTAACGCGAATGTTTGAACTTAGAGAGGAGGTACTTGCATTTTTGACTATTGAGGGGCATGAGTATGGGGATTTATTTGCAGATGATGAATGGGTATCTAAGTTGGCATATCTTTCCGATATTTTCGTACACTTGAATGAACTAAACAGAAAAATGCAAGGTAGAAACGAAAATATTCTGACTAGTATGGATAAGATTCAAGGATTTATTAATAAGTGAAATTTGTGGATACAGACAATTGAAAATGGATCGTGTGAGATGTTCCCAACTGTGTGGCCCCTTGTTGACGATAATAAGGTGTTGATGGACTTAACTAAAGAACATTTAGTACTCTTGCAGCAGAATTTCAAAAAATATTTTGGAGAGTGTTGAAGATTTTGACTGGGTTCGTGATCCATTCATTATGGATTCGAAACATCTTCCGAATAATTTAGGCTTACAAGAGGAACTGGCAGATTTGAAAGCAGACAGAACATTGAAATTAAAATTTTTCGAAGTGCCTTTGGAAACATTTTGGTTGTCAATAAGCAGTGAATACCCGGATATCTCCGAGATGGCAGTTAATGTGTTATTACCATTTTCAACTACATATCTGTGTGAACTGGGCTTCTCGACGTTGACTGAAATTAAAACATCAAAGAGAGAGAGACTCAAATCCATCGATGAAGAAATGAGGCTTGCTTTGTCAACGATTCCGCCACGAATCAGCCGTCTGTGTGCAGCGAAGCAGGCTCAAGTATCACATTGAAGGTATGAGTAGAGTTATTTACTTTAAAATTCGTATTTTCTACAGTGAATTAAAGTTAATAAATTGTTAATAAATGCATGAGTCTATTCCTGTTTTATAATAATAATAAAAATTGATTACATAACGACATAATATTTCGTAATTATATTAAGACTCATATGATTTTGAGGGGACAGACATTTTGGTGTGCCGTGTTGAGTCCAGGCCTGTCTGGGGTGTGCCGTGAGTAAAAAAAGGTTGCGGAACACTGCCCTAAACAGTTAGGACGTATTGGAAGATGGGTATTGAGGTTAAACTGCTACAAATTCAAAGTGCAGCATATTAAAGGTACACAAAACGTAGTCGCTGATACCCTGTCCCGTATGTTCCAGCCGCCCACTAATACTCCCGGAAACAAGGAGAATCCGGAAACAGCACTTGGTAACGCCGTAATTACTGAATTCCCCCTTGCCTTTACAAACATTGCCCTGTATCAACAACAAGATCCTTTTCTGAAGCCGATTATAGAACAACTTGCGCAAGGTATTAAATCCGAGAAATACGTATTAAGTAAAAGTGTACTATGCCACAAAATAAGAAACGGAAAGGAATTAAGAATAATCGCCCCTGATGTGATTAAGCCCATGCTGATGGAGTACTTCCATTCATCTACCATTGGAGCCCATATGGGAATCAATAAAACTATACATCGTGTTCGAAAGGAATATCATTGGAACAATATGAACAGCGAAATAGCTTGTTTCGTAAAGAGATGTAGTTTATGTGCTCTCAGTAAACCGGCCAGAAATAATCAGGTAAGCCAATTAATTTCAGAAATCCCTAAGACCTCTTTCTCTAAACTTTATCTAGACTTTTCAGGTCCTTATCCACGATCGAAATCAGGTAATACTATGTTACTCATCTGTGTAGATTCGTTCACCAAATTTGTTTGGATGTATCCCATGCGACGAGCATTAGCGTCGACGACTGTAAAAATATTACAGGAAAGATTATTTAAAAACTACGGTACACCTGTACGTATAGTGTCAGATAATGGATCACAGTTTAAAGCGAAAGAATTTAAGAATATGTGTTTCAAGTTAGGAATAGACCATATTACCACTACGGAGTATACCATAAGGCAATATTGCTGAAAGGTATCTACGAAACCTCAAATCTGCTTTAATCGCCTACCATTCGAACGATCATACGTCTTGGGACCAAAACCTATCCTGGATACAATACGCCTTTAATTCAGCTTATCACGAAGGTCACAAGTCGACCCCGTTTGAGTTACTGTATAAATACAAACCAAATCACCCCTTGTCCACTAAATGGAAAATACACGACCTGCTACCTCCGCAAATAAAGGATAAGCAAATTAAGCAAATATGGAATAAAGCCCGCGCTAATTTAAGAGCGAACTTAGAGAAATCCAGAAAATACCACGAGAGAAATATTCATAACAATTCAGTTAGGTACCAAGTCGGTGACTTAGTAATGTACAAGACTCACCCGACTAGTAGTGCTATTGATAAGACCACCTCTAAACTATCATACCGATGGTGTGGCCCTTACCAAATCCAGAAGTACTTAACTCCAGTTACAGTAGCCCTGTACGAACCTGCGACTCGAAAATATGTGCGGAGAACACATATTTCGCAGATAAAATTGTATAAGAAGAAAAGAGGAAATAGCATAGCCAAAAATAGAAAAGAGCAAATTCATAAAAGAAATAAAAATAGAAAAGGTAATACTAGGCAGTGAAGTATATTATACCTCAGTAACCGTGCTAAGTGTTAATCGTAGAATTTGGAAATGAGGCCTGATCAACCTGAGATCCAGTTCAGCGGAAGATAAGAAAATGAGTACTCAACGACCACTAAACTGAGTTCTAAATAACAAATATTTAGAAAATTACTCTATGAAGAGAGTAACTATAACCCAAAGAAAAAACCGGTAGTAGATTTAAGTAGTAGACATAAGAAAGAGTTTTGTGTTTTAAAATGTAGATATTAAGTGTGAATAGTATGTAAAAAAAAAAGGGGTAGTTTATAAGAAAATATATATGTATATTGTATTGTAGAGAAGAAATAAATGGGTATAACGCTTGCCAATAACTATGTGAGAGAAATTCCACACATTGACACCAAGCATACTCCAAGTCCCCAATTTTGCGTTAGGCTCACTAAAATTCTTAATGTGGATTTTAAGCGGTGGAGTATGTGACGATTTAATTGATAATAAAATCTTTAATAAATAAAAAATTAATTTACTAGCAATTAAGTATTTTTAAATCGCACTATTAAACCTAAAGCCCCTGTACTAACTCAGAATAAGTATGAGATGTAAATGGAAAATATAACTAAACAATTAATAAAAAATCGAATTGTAAAAAGGCTATTAATATCACAGTTAACCCTTTAGCAAGTCGTCTGTAACTTAGGAAAGTATAAAAATCATAATGTTTGTAATTAGTAAATTGAAGGCACGAGTAGTAGTTAAAATAATTCACTTAAATTATATATGTATAATTAAGTTATTGTTTCTTGTAATATTAATGTCAATTTAAATAAAAATAGGGACTATATTATCGCGGAGTACTCGCTCCGCTCCGTTGTAATGTGCCAGTCAAATCGAGAAGAGAGTGACAATGCAGCCGTCAGACCGTACACACCTACTAGCGAGAGCTCTGCAAAAATGCATTGATTAATTTTAAGCTTAACTGTTAGCTACCACTACTAAACGTGGCGAGCAAGATTTAATATAGAAAATGTAGAAAGTTGTGTTAAGAAATGTAATAAGTTAAACAAAAAATCTAACAACACGTAAGCAAGATGACGTCTCCCCTCAAGAGGTAAATTCCAGTACAACTTTACATATGAAGATGTGACCTGCAGAAACTTCACATGTGGACGTATACGAGCCATACGACTCTGACTAGGACCTACGTGGATCTACACCAACTTTAACCAGAATAACTTCAATCTCCTCAGTGAACCAGCTATCTAGTACTCGCCGAAGACACGACCCAGATGACGACGTCGACTTCCAGAATTCCCAAGAGTGACACCCCAGGACGAGGTCACCACGACTTATTGTAAAGGTGACTCGATAGCTTGCCTATCGAGAGTTAATTATATTTGAGACAAAACTTACAGATGAAAGAGACTTTTCAAAGACTATAATTTTCTTTAAACTATAAATGAGACCAACTAAGAGTATACTGTTGTAGCGTGTCAATTTTGGGGCATTTTATTTTTTACCGTTTGGGGTAATTACATTTTATTTATTTCATTTTGTGCGGGAGTCTTATAAGAACTTGTGAAATTGGATTATGCGACGTTATTTTCAGTGTAACAGACCACGTGTTAACTGAAAAGTTAGAGACAAAGGCGATACGCAATTTCTATTGTGTAACGCGGCAAGCGAAGAATTTACCACCCTAGTTTTCCGAGAACTATGCGAGAGTGTGGCAGTGCGCACATATGCGTACACCGAGCATGGGCGCCAACCCACGCGCTGGTAAAAACTCAAGATGGCCAAAGCGCAAGAGTATTCATCGTCTTTTCAAAGTCCTTCCGGACATGGAAACTTAAGGTCCGCCCATCTCGTGACGTTAGCCAGTGCCACACAAATATATGCTATCATACACTGGCAAATTTTTACATGGATTAAATAGGACTCCCAAACGACAACGAAACCACAGGCATTGGTTTCCACCTACAGTGACGAAGTTCAGTTAGCGGTGAACGTCTTGCCCCTCTGCGCAGTTTTAGCCTAGCGACAGTACCTGCAGGTACAGGGCCAAGTGAGCTCGTTTCAAAAGTGTTATAATTTCAAGTAAAAATAATGTATCAACCGTAATTTAACAGTGAAGTGAAACGATAGTCTACAAAGAACACCAACAAATTAATTTCGGACAAACTGCTAAATAAAAAGAAATGAAATAACGCGTTTCGGGTGATCACCACGTGCTATGGTAGAGAAGGGTATTTTATTTTTTAAAATGTGTTAAGGGGTTTTTCTTTCAAATATGCAGAGTGAATGTGAGAGCGGGCAAAGCTGGGCTGTTTCTGTTTGTGTTTCATAATTGTGTTTGTGTCTTAGAAAAGATATGGTAAGCGTAACGTAAGTTAGTTTAAGGATGATCATGTAACAATCAATATATTTTCTCACTAATTTATTTCAAAGGTAAAGTTTATAAACCGTTTTCTTAAATGATTTGACAAAATTAAAATTATCAATTCTCTTCTTAACGATGTGTAGAGTTAGTTATTTCGAGAACCTTTGAAACACATGTTTGTATCTAGCGTTCGTCCGAAAGGATCCTGGCCCATACGAAGCGAAACTTTCCAGGTAGGTGGAAGTTAATATATTATATTATATTAATATATTTAATATATATTTAAACGTTTTATTTAACGTCTCAATGGCTCCCGTTAAGAGGGACAGTTTTTGGTAATTAAAATATTAAAAACCGTACCTACAGAAAAGATACAAACATGTTTTTGGGGTTAGCGGAATAAAACAAAAATACGTGATTAACGCAAAATTGGTTATGTAATACATTACATTGATTATATTATATTTGTACACAAGTATAGAGTATAAAAAGTAAAAATGTCTGAAAAAACAGAGAAAAGTAGCGTAATAAATTCAATTATGAGTGAAAGTGGCCTTGAGTCGCAATCGCTGGATGAAAGTGGTATGCGGAGGGGGGAGCCGGGCGCTGTTACAGGAACAGCTGGCGGCAGTAATGTAATCGTCCATTCAACCCCGATTGCGTTTCAACCACAAGTAAACGAAACAGATGTTGATTCGGGGATTCAGTTGACCCCCGTTTCAACCAATAAAAATAAACAACCCGATGAAATGGATATAATGAGTTTTTTGCAGCAACAGTTTAATATAATAAATGTTAACTTGAGTGAACAGAAAAGCGAAATGCAAGAAATTAAAAGTAATTTGAACGAACAAATTAAATTAAGCAATGTCTTTGATAACAAATTAGATCAATTAACTAATGATTTTAATGAACAGAAAATAAAATGCGAACAGCAGAATATTCAAAACGAGATTAATTTTAAAGAAATCAAAGACCAGAATACTCAGTTTCAGCAGAGTATTAATGTACAATTCGATAATCTGAGTAGGGTACTAGACAAACATATTGATGAACGTTATGAAAGTATGAAATCACAATTATCAGAGTCCATAAATGAGCAATTAGAGTGCCGTGTTTCTGATATTACCAATAACATAACTAATAAAGTTGAGAAACAGATCACGGAGCAATATAGCATAATGAATACAATTTTTGAGAAACAAATAAGTGAATATAACACCAATACTGAAGGTAAGATTGGTTATGCTATGAATCAGATTGAAAATAATAATAGTAAAATAAGAGAAATAGATAATAACTGTAAGATTGAATTTAAGACCATACGCGATACAATAAGTGACCTTGAATGTGATAATAACCTTAAATTAATGAATGTTAAAAATGAATTGAGCATGGCCATCAGCCAACAAGTTAACACTGTTACCGAGCGAGTAATTATGACTCGTGACGTAAGCAGTGAAGTTGAGTTGGAAACATTCAGTTGTGATAATAAAAGAGTGCATCCCATGCAGTTCATAAATAGAGTGAGAGAGTTTAATAAGTTCAGTACTAATAACTGGGAAGTTCAATTATTAAAAATTCTAAAATGCTTTAAAGGTAGTTCGGAGATATGGGCCGAGGTACACAAAACGGAATGGGAGTGTTTTGAAAGTTTTGAGTCCGCATTTATAAATAAATATTGGTCTGAAGAAGACCAAGAAGTGTTACGAAGTAGAATCATGGGAACAGGGAATTTTGGGGGGCCCAATAATAATATAACAGGATATGTGATGAAAATATTTAACGAGGCGAAATACTTAGAACCGCCATTGCCATTTAGATCTTTTGTGAGGCATATAAGCAAGCATTTGCCAAGGGAAGTACAGATAACACTTATGACAAGGGAGGTAGCTAATATTAGCGAATTAGAAAATATTTTAGATGTGTTTCAGAATATCCGGGACCAAGAACTGAGTCGCCATCAGAACCAGCAGAATGGAAATAATGGAGGTAATCATGGACCGCCGAGGGGACCTACAAATGGACCGGCATATCCTAGACGAGAACAAAATAACCGAGGACCAAAATGGACTTGTCCAGCATGTTCACAGGAGAACTATGCGACACAAAATTTTTGTTTTAGATGCAGGAGAGAGAGACCGGGTCAGCGACAGGGACCACAACCCGCACAGAACCAGCATGCATACCAACGAAGGGGAGAGGGCCAAGGAGGAGCGCCGAGAGGCCACGCTCATGAACAGCGAGGAAACCAACAAGAACGAGGATACAACCCTGCAGTGGCGAGCACTTCTGCGGGAAACTAAAAGGGACAATGGAACACCGGACCCGACCGTTGTCGCAGGAAGTTTCTGGGGTCCAAATGGATGATAGATACCGAAACAACGTTGTGATTACAGACTTGTCTGAGGAATTATTGGAGGAGGAAGACTTCGAAGCAGGGAGACGGGAGAATGGACTGACTGAGGTGAAAATCAACATAGAAGGTAAGGAGATTAAAACTTTAATCGATACAGGTAGTGAAATCTCTGTTATTTCTGAACATGTACTAGATGATTTAAGAGAAATGAATAAAAATATTCCGTCTTTACCAGTAGCTGGGGTGACGATTGTAGGTATTACGGGAGTTAGAAGTAAGAGAGTCACAAAACAAGTACATTTAAACATGATAATTAATGGGGTAGGGTATGATAATACATTTCTAGTTGTACGGGGGTTAAACCTTGAGGTTATACTGGGAAATGATTTTCTGATTAAACATAAGGCGGTGATTGATTTTCATAAACGGGTGTTAGAATTAAATAGTGAAGGGGAACCAGTCCGTATTAATTTTGAGCGGGTGTTAGATGCGGTAAGAATTTCTGGGGTAAGGGTGATACATAATCGGAATAATAAACAAGAAATGGAAGTTAGTATGAATGTATGCAGTGAGAGTAAGATAGAGTATGAGGAGAAGGTAGATCACTTATGGAATGAGAGAGCACTGAAATTTTGTAGAGGGTGGCGAAATAGGGAGTTCTCAACGTGAATCGTTGTGGCGGGTAGTAGAGAATTTTAAAGAAGTGTTTGCCGATAGACCAGGGAGGGCAAGAAACTATGAATGTGAGTTGAGGGTAAGGGAACACGCACCCTATGTGCAAAGAAGTTATTCGGTGCCATATGCGAAGAGAAGAGCGGTTCAGCTTGAGTTAGAGAAAATGTTAGATGGAGATATAATTGAGCGATCTGTATCACCATATTCTAACCCATTAGTAGTAGTGATTAAAAAAGATGGTAGGGTTAGGTTATGTTTAGATGCCCGCAAAATCAATCAAATAATTAATCCAGACCGGGAGTCACCCGAAGCTATTGAAGAGATTTTTCAGAAGTTTAGCGGCGTACAATATATGACCTCTTCAGACCTAACCGCCGGGTATTGGCAAGTTCCATTGGCAGCAAATAGTAGAAAATATACAGCCTTCTTATTCAATGGAAAGAATTATCAATTTAAGCGTTTGCCGTTTGGTTTGAACACAAGTGTAGCTAGTTTTATCAAGTGTCTTGACGAAATTTTGCAACCATATAATTTAGATTTTCTAACTATATACGTGGACGATATCCTGATAGCTTCCAGAACCTTTGAAGAGCATGTAGAACATTTGGAGTATGTGTTGGAGAAGTTATATCAGGGAGGTTTGACAGTGAATTGGGACAAATCAAAATTTTTGCAAACTGAGATACATTTTTTGGGGTTCATCATAACACCTACAGGGATACATGCCAATCCGGATAAAGTAGAATCCATCCTGACGTTCCCGGAGCCTAAAAACATAAAACAACTGCAAAGTTTTCTTGGTCTCTGTAATTTTTACAGGAAGTTCCAGCGGAACTATGCACAGACGACGGCCCGACTCAGCGCTGTGCTGCAAAAGAATAAACAGTGGAGGTGGGGCGATAACGAAAGAGCAGCGTTCAACGACATCAAAAATAAGTTCGCAGACATGATACTAATGAATCATCCCAATTTTAATGAAAAATTTTATTTACAGACAGATGCTAGTAATATAGCACTGGGAGCAGAACTTTACCAAGAGGACGAGGCGAAGGAACATAAAACCATTGCCTTCGCCAGCCGAACGTTGCTAGCCACAGAACGCAACTATACTACAACCGAGAAGGAGCTCCTCAGTATAGTGTTCGCTGTGAGGAAGTTCCGCACGTACCTGCTGGGTAATAGAACCATCATCAGGACGGACCATAAAGCGCTGTCATTCCTCAATACTTGCAAACTCACACACAGCCGGATAACCAGGTGGGTGTTAGCTCTTCAAGAGTATAATTTTTCTTGGGAATACATTAAGGGTGTAGAGAACAGGGTGCCAGACACACTATCACGAGTAGACACAGACAGAAATAGAACAGGTAGAGATATTAAAGAGATAGAGATTTATAGACTATCCCGGGAAGATAAACTTTTTGGGGAAGACTTGAAGAATATAAATGCAGTGCAAAGAGCTGATAATAAATTAAATAAAATCATGACTAGCGTAGAATCAGATGTAGATGAGTTTGGGTATAAACAATATTTTCAAGTGTTTAAAGGGAGTTTGTTTAAAAAAGTAGAGGGGAGAGAGAGGGATTGGAGGTTAGTTATACCTGAAGGGTTGATAGAGAAAATAGTGTGGGACTGTCACCTTAGATACGGGCATTTTGGGGCACGGATGTGTGTGAATGTGTTAAAGGAATCTTGTCTATTTAAGAATATGGAGAAACGCGTACGAAGAATACTTAGAGTTTGCGAGTTATGTCAGAAATCTAAAGTTGTAAACTATAGGTTAGAAGGAGAACTAAATTATATTAAAGTAGAAAAACCATTCGATTTAGTAGCTGTAGATTTGTACGGCCCATTGCCAAAGGGTAGGGGTGGAGTGATGCATATTTTTGTAGTACTTGATACTTTTTCTAAATATGTAAGGTTGTATAGTGTAAAGCGAGCAACAAGTAAGGTGCTGAGCGAGAAGATTACACGCGACTATATGATCAACGTGGGAAAGCCGAAGGTGATATTATCTGACCATGGACCGCAGTTCATCAGCGGGAGATGGCGCCAGACGCTCGGATGGGAAGGTATTATCCCAAAGCACACCGCAGTGTATCATCCACAGTCCAACCAGGCGGAGAGAGTCATGAGGGAGTTGGGAAGAATTTTTCGAACGTACTGCCACGCCAAACACAGCGAGTGGCCACTCTATGTCCAGAAGATTGAGAATTGGCTTAACTGCACCACCCACGAGTCGACAGGGTTCACACCTTACGAGCTAATAAGAGGGGAGCGTCCACAGAGGATTTTGGAACAATTAATTGAGTATCCACCGGAAAACAACACTATTGGTCGCGAGGTAAAACTTAGACTAGCGAATGAAAGTTTGTTGACGAAGGGAGAGAGGAGGAAACGGAGACATGATATGAAAGGTAAGTGGACGCAGTACGAGGTCGGACAGCTGGTATTGGTACGACGACACGATTTATCGAGTGCCCAAGATAAGGAGATAAAGAAATTTTCTTATTATACGAGGGACCATACGAGATAGTAGAAATAAAAATGAAAAATTCATATGTGTTACAGAATAGAGAAACCAGTGAGATAGTGGGTATGCACAACGCTACAAATTTGAAATTATTTTGGTCAGCATAAGGATTTTATTAAATAATAAATGTATGAATGTCGTTTGATTGTTTTTCTATATGTTTTTAGCAGGGATCCTCCCCCATTTTCGGGCGGTCACGATCTTACCAGTCCTGGCCGTGGAATTCGGAACTCGGAGGCGGGCCATGGTTGGCAGATCTTCCTTCGGGCGGTGAAAGCAACGATGGTCCGGCTCCACCAAAATTGGTACAAATTAGAAATTTAACCACGCATATTTGAACGGGGAGGGGGACCCAAAAAGGTACGTGACGAATTAAAATTTTTTATACACTCCAGGTGTATCAGTTTTGATGTACCTGTCACGTGCCTGCACTGCCGTAGAGTGTTGTATATAAAGGAGGCTACACCTAAATGCAGGGCAGTGCATACAAATATAAATATTTTCAGTGTCTATGGCTAAGAAATTTCAGCTGAGCCATTGGCAATAGTTTGCTTAAGCCCGAAATGAAGAGTTTTGCGGAGAAAGATGGGAAGTTTCAACTCAGACGACGGGGTAGAAGAAACGAGAAGATTTGGTAGTACAGCTTGCATAGAAGGGGAAGTAACTGCACAAAGTAGATCTGAATTGAAAGTTCTGTATCTTTCATCGCAAAACACCCCCGTTTCAGGTGCGTCCATAATCGCCGATTTAATAATAAGTTTTGAAAAAAAAAAAAAAAAAAAAATATATACCAAAAACAATTTGGGATGTATATAATTTTAAATGTAAATAAATTTTAGGATTAAGTGACCAATTATAATTGTCAAGTTTTAGTATCAGTGAGTATGGGAACGCTTTGAAAAGATGTGTAACAAAATATAAACTTGGTATCAATACAAGAAGTGGGGATGATTTTGGGGGGGGGTAGATTGGTGCTCAATGAAGTGATAGAACAATGGAGTGCGGAACTGCAATTGTAGAAAGGTTTAGTTATCAATGTTCTTAATTAGTTAGTAAGTTGCTATTGCGGGGGTGGCCTGTGCTCCCGTGGATAGCGAAATGGGTTGGGGGTAACAGTGAGTGTTACCTCCATCGGAGGCCAAAATGGCGAAAATGTGCGGCACACCTTTTTAGTGTAAATTAAAATTTTACACACTGCCAAACGACCGTGTCGCACATAACTAGATTGATGTGTAACAGGCAGTCAAATGCAAGTTTAGATTTCCCTGACTTTTTGGGCGATTACTGCCTTACCAGCACTAATCGTGGATTTGGCTAGTGGCCAGCTATGGTCATATCAAGTCCCTTGACCATGGCTGACTTGAAATTGGTACATATTTGAAATTCAATGGGGGGAGAACTTAGGGGAAATCTCCGGAAACTATGAAACAGCGGCTGCCACTCTGCCCGCGTGGGGGTAGCAAGACAGGTGGTAGACCCGCATTAAGGGTGTGTAATTATAGACCCGAACATGTTGATGTTCAATACTTTCAGATGTAATAGCGGAAGCAAAGACACGGAGAGGTAAAACCTGCTCCAAAATATACAGTCTTTGTCGAAGCGAAAAGGCGCCACAGCCTTACATAATTTGAAATAGTGTGTGTGGCTGGGAGGTGGCTCGGATGAGCCACGAATTTAAATTTTACCACATAAAAAATTTGATCCAATCAAAAACGCTTGTGCTCTGTTCAAGCAACTAGATGCTCATATTTTCAATACAAGTTGTTCATGCTATAATTTTAAGTGTATTATTTTATTGTGGTACGTTAGATATAGGTATTGATAAAATATGTGTTTTCATATATGTGTATATTTTAGACTAAGCCGATAATCAAACTGTCGGGCAGGCAATTAACATGTGAGGAGTAATGATAAATAAATATGTGTATTCCATGTAATTTGTTCAAATTTGAGATGTGTTTTAATTGTGATAGGAGGATCAGCTGATCAGCAATAACATGTCACTGGTATATTAGTTATAAATGTTTTAAGTAATTGATGTTCAATGCAATGTTTAATGTATTACAGATGTTTTAAAGTAATGATAAAAAGAATAGGAGAAATAAAGTAATAATTTGTGCAAGTTAACAAAAGATAATTTTGGGTGATAAATATTTTGTGGGACATATAGATCTGTCCAAAATTGAATTCTAAGTGAAGCTGAAATAGTAGAGGTGACATAATGTAATATTGTTTTGTGAAATATTGATGTCGACACAGTAGTGATGGAGAATAATAGTAGAGTTTTTGAGTGATACATTGTATAATTGATGTTGTTATTTTGTTGTATTGGTAGTAAGGTATTGAGATTGAGATTTTTGGGGATGGCAATTTTGTATTAGAGGGTAGTGTAATGTGGGAGTTCGCAACAAAATATGTTGGGACGGGAATTGGTATCGATTTTAGTGAGGAGGGGCCGCCTTAGGTAGAATCCAGGCCGCCAAATAAGGGAATTGAGTTTTTGGGAGCGGGGAAACACGTATCCTATGTACAAAGGGTTAGAGGGTATTTTTTATATGTATAGAGAGAAGGTAGCGATTTGTGTTAAATGATAAGTTGGGGTTTAGAGTGTCTTGATTAGTAGAGGTTTTGGTAGAGATGGGTGTCATGGTAGTTGAAGTTGATGAATATTAGAGTCAGGGGGAGAAAGATTATATATGTATACAGATCTAGTAGTACAGTCAATGAGAATAAATAATTTACATCACCCACAGTAAAGTAGAGTGAGAGTGTTAGTAGAGGTTTATAATAAAGATATAAAATTTTCATTTTTTAAACCAGTGACAGAATTTTGATAGAGTTTGGTAATGTAAAACTAAGAATTGTTTATTTTATTATTATGCAAATGTCAATTTGATTATTATTTATAATAATATTCTGTTTATTTTAAATGTTTTATTTTATTGTTTTGTGTTTCAAGTTAGTTTATTCCAGATGTTAAAGGTATTTTCAGAAACCATACATAACATATGTAGGTCAAGGGTCTTGAACTTGACCTAGTTCGATCAGCTGATGAGGTCGTACACCCACTAAGCCTGTATAGTAAGAAGGCAAATTTATTTGTTTGTTTAATCAATTTAAACCAATTTTAAAATGTCTAAATAGGAAGAAAACATTTAAATAAATTAAAATTTTTTTTTTGAATATTACATTTTTTGGAAATTTTAACTTTTTTTTGAAAAAAAAAAAAAAAAACTTGATTTTTCGCCTGCCAGCGAATGAATGGTTTTAGTATTGATTATTTGATTATGTGTGTACTTAACATGTTTATTTTATCGATTGATTGTATGGCATTGTACTGTTAGACTATAAGATTACATGTTAGATTAAGGATGTGTTTAGAGTAGGAGAAAGGTTTAAAGTAATGCATTTTAAGTAGAAAACAGAAAAACAGGAAGAGAATTTTTTGCGTACATTATTTTGAATTTCGAAATTTTTAAATGTTTCATAAATGTTAAAAGAATTTTTCAATTTTACTATGTGTATGTTAACATGTAATGTGAGTGTGTGTGAGCCCAGTATTTGCTGAAGGCAGCCCAGCTTTCATACAAGGGGATCCATATCGGCTGAGGATCTGGCAGAATTTGAGCCAGGGATTGAGGATTTTGGGGGGTAGCATGTTAGAAGGTGAGGTGCTCTGTGGTACTTAGCTGTTCGATTTCTCGGTGTTGGGATCTCTTACGGAGAAGTCCAGTGATCTCGTTCAGATGAGTCCATAGTCGCTGAGCCAGGGGGGTCGTGTACCCATGCAAATTAAGAACAAGGGGGTTGTTGGCACCAGTTCCTCACCGGTCCTCTTCGGGGTTTATCGATGAGATTTCTTCTGTTGTGAACAGCAGAATTCTCATCGAGGGGGTATTGTAGCGTGTCAATTTTGGGGCATTTTATTTTTTACCGTTTGGGGTAATTACATTTTATTTATTTCATTTTGTGCGGGAGTCTTATAAGAACTTGTGAAATTGGATTATGCGACGTTATTTTCAGTGTAACAGACCACGTGTTAACTGAAAAGTTAGAGACAAAGGCGATACGCAAATTCTATTGTGTAACGCGGCAAGCGAAGAATTTACCACCCTAGTTTTCCGAGAACTATGCGAGAGTGTGGCAGTGCGCACATATGCGTACACCGAGCATGGGCGCCAACCCACGCGCTGGTAAAAACTCAAGATGGCCAAAGCGCAAGAGTATTCATCGTCTTTTCAAAGACCTTCCGGACATGGAAACTTAAGGTCCGCCCATCTCGTGATGTTAGCCAGTGCCACACAAATATATGCTATCATACACTGGCAAATTTTTACATGGATTAAATAGGACTCCCAAACGACAATGAAACCACAGGCATTGGTTTCCACCTACAGTGACGAAGTTCAGTTAACGGTGAACGTCTTGCCGCTCTGCGCAGTTTTAGCCTAGCGACAGTACCTGCAGGTACAGGGCCAAGTGAGCTCGTTTCAAAAATGTTATAATTTCAAGTAAAAATAATGTATCAACTGTAATTTAACAGTGAAGTGAAACGATAGTCTACAAAGAACACCAACAAATTAATTTCGGACCAACTGCTAAATAAAAAGAAATGAAATAACGCGTTTCGGGTGATCACCACGTGCTATGGTAGAGAAGGGTATTTTATTTTTTAAAATGTGTTAAGGGGTTTTTCTTTCAAATATGCAGAGTGAATGTGAGAGCGGGCAAAGCTGGGCTGTTTCTGTTTGTGTTTCATAATTGTGTTTGTGTCTTAGAAAAGATAAGGTAAGCGTAACGTAAGTTAGTTTAAGGATGATCATGTAACAATCAATATATTTTCTCACTAATTTATTTCAAAGGTAAAGTTTATAAACCGTTTTCTTAAATGATTTGACAAAATTAAAATTATCAATTCTCTTCTTAACGATGTGTAGAGTTAGTTATTTCGAGAACCTTTGAAACACATGTTTGTATCTAGCGTTCGTCCGAAAGGATCCTGGCCCATACGAAGCGAAACTTTCCAGGTAGGTGGAAGTTAATATATTATATTATATTAATATATTTAATATATATTTAAACGTTTTATTTAACGTCTCACTGTAATATTGTATATCATACGTTGTAACGTTAATATTGTAACAAGACCGCTGTATGCCGGTCGTTACAAAAGAATAAAATGTAAAAGGAAAATTTTATAAAAAATAGAATTTTCAAATAGTAAGAAATCTTGTTTATGTTTATAGAGGTGTGTATAAGAAATAAATCTGTTTTAAAAGGTTCTTGTAAAAATTTTAATAACAGGTAGGTATTTATTGACTGTCGATCACTTCTTGAAGATTTGAACCAAGTCTGGAGTTAAATAGATTAACTCCAGCTAATAATCGATTGATGACTTTTCTGGCTGGTCCAATATCTCGTTCAAATAATATATATTCTTCTTATTTAAGTTCTTCAGTCTTAATAAATACTCTTAAATTACCTGTGAAATAAGTAACAGATACGAAATAATGGAAATATAAAGATTTATTGACAATTTAAAATAATAATCGATATTTTATCGATGGAGAGCAATTATCGACTCTGTCTCGGGAATTATTGATTGTGTCATACAGAACAAATTTTATGATATATTATATTAAAAGACAGGTTCTTTGAGCGATTAGAATTAATAGTCAGAGAAGGGTGACGAGAAAGTATAACATTAACAATTAAAAATAAATACAATAATTACTATTCAATAGAATTTAAATAATTCTAATATGTAATGTGTATGACTGTTTTCGAACCATTGAAGACTGACGTCACTGCGATGTAGTAAGCAGGTTGCGTATTCAAGATGGCCGCTACTCGATATGGCGAGTTCACTGCAAAATCGGCATGTCCCAAAAATCACGACAAAATTACCTTCGTGAATGTCTGAAATCTTCCCGCACTGGTGTAATATGTTTGTTAATTTATTTGGTGTATTCTGGCGAAGTGTTCTGTGTAAACTTGTGTTAGTAAGTTTATTTTGTATGTGTTCTCTTCTGTGGGTTAAAATTCTCAAGATATGGTTAGGATTGTATGATGAATCAGTTTAAATATAATGTTTTACTTGTTTCTATCACTCGGATTATGAAGTTAAGTGTTTGTTTTCACTATTGTCGTGAATGTTTTGATAGCTTTAGTTTTAAAAAGTGTCTAATCCGTCTAACTCTCGTTTCACTTATTTCAATGGCTAAACGCTAGTACCATTTTCAACTCGATTTAAAGAAACGTTCTTTACACAACTGTCCAGCTTGATATTCAACAAAAGACTAATTAACTTGGTCATAAATCTGGCCCAGTTAATCTTTGAAAAAGTATTGTTAACATATTTCGACTTCCCATACACATGATAAAATATTACATTAATAATGGAATTTATCTATTTTATTCATCACTTTTATGAATTATTAACCTTATTATTGGTTTACTCATCTCATTCCCTTTAAATTGATGTATTATAGTCCATATCTGTAGATATTTTGTGGAAATTAACAAATTTCTTTACTTTTTGGAAATATAGGCTCAAAATTGGATTTCCGTCTTTATACGAATTCCCTCCATTTTAAATATTATTAATACTATTATAATAAATTTTAATTAGTCATATTCCTCTTCCTTTCCTTAAATACATATAAATTACACCTTTGAACTGGTTTTTTGTGTTAATCTGTAAATTTGACATTGCTCTTTAAAATTAATTAATTTATATATTTTGAAAATTTACAATGTTTTAAGGTATATTTCCTTATTATCATTTTAACTCATAGGATCATTTCCAGTAGTGGTTGAGTTATCTTATATAAATCTTGCTAGTTTACAGGATTTATAAGTGAATTATCCTGGTTTATATTGTTTCTGTGAATTCACCAGATGGCCTAGATTTTAGAATTTTATATTTCTTTCTTTCTCAAATAAATTTAAACTTAACTCCTCCTCTGACTTTACATAATTACAATTATATGAAAATAACATGGTTTATAACTTATTGTGTGGTGTAGTAGTTAATTAACACTACTGTTATTAAAATAAATAATTATGAACATTGTTTAGCAATCTGCACAATTGAACATATTGCAGACATGATTTGAACATATATCTTTTAACTATTTTTGAGTTAACATAGCATACCTATTAGAACATTATTAATGGTATGTAGGCTATTATTTATCAAACATAATTCTTTTTAAAACACATAACATAAATCTTATTTTCTAATAACCCTTACAAATACATTTTACTAACACATTGATTTTAGGACTGTGAATAAACAGTCTATTTAAACATTTTACACTTATTAATACTATATTAATGCCAGTCCTTTCTGGTCTAAACCATGATTATTTGTGATCCCCTACATCAGTAAACATTAACTCCCATACTCTATTTATTATCATTTTTTACAAATGTCTTGTAAATAAAGATTTACATTAAAATAATAAAATACTGGAAATCTTCCATTTTATTATTTTATTATGCTGTTTATTATTAGATATTAAAGTTGTGATATAGCATACTGATAAGTTATAGTATCACCAACTTTAAGTTTATTGCATTTCTAAAAAACACTTACACAAATTCACTTTCACTGTTGGTTCTGATATTTTGAGTCTTATTATCTCAGACCAGACCTTTAGTAATCATGGACTGTTAAGACTAGTTTATTTTCTTTATTACACAATAGCTATAGTCGGTTCACTTCTTATAACGCTATACAGCACTTTAGTTTTTCAAAATAATTATATTTTTATAGGATTTTGGGTATGTTATACTTTCTTTTGCATAGTTTTTGTGGGTTTGGGGTTGATAGTAGTTTATATAATAATAGGTTTTACTACGGTGTTTCTTTCATACTATTTCTTCCTCTCCTCCCGTCTTCCTTCTTGTCCTTCTTCGTATCTTCCTTCTGGTCTTCCTTCTTGTCCTTCTTCTAGTCTCCATTCTTGTCCCTCGTCTAGTCTTCACTCTTCTGGTCTTCCTTCCTCATTCTTGGGTAAACCAAGGTACTTGGTGTTATCTCGACTGAGGTTTAGTTTGGAGCATGTAATTTATTCACTGAACTGACTTTATTCTTCTATACAGGTTTCAGGGTATTGTTTTCTTCCTGATCAATAAACTTTATTCTTCCCTCTTCTTGTTTTTGGGGTATTTTGGTATTCACCACTCTTTAATTGAGTCTCTTTTTTCTTGATATGGTCTTATATAACTGGTTTACTGCTCTGAGCTTCCTGGGTAACTTACTGATATTATACTATGAGTTGTTTCGATACTTTCTTTGGTTTTTATATATAATGTAATGAGGATTTTTATTTTATTGTGGTTCATTCCTCTGATTTATTTAAATGTCATTCAATATTATTATAACATTTGTTGGTGTAATTAAACTTTATGATTTCACATGACTTAAAATGTAGTGGATTCTCTGTCACGCTACAATATGTAAATGTTAATTATAATCTCTTTAGTAGATAATACCATTCTTCAAATGGTAAAAAGAAGTCTTGCAAGCACCTAGATGAACATAGTAATACTGAGACGTCTTTGCAATATATTTAAAGTAAACTCGGATCCGAGGTAAAAAGTACATGATCATTATGATCCCTAGTTTTTCAGAAAACCCTTTGAATATTTTAATCTAATTAATTATGTTATGGGATCGTTTAATATCATTTGTTAATAAAGAGAAGTCATCTTATTACACGTATAAAAGAGTGCATATATCAGTGAAATACCTTCCCTTGTTTCCTAATAATTAGCTTAATTAATTTTGTTAATTGTGTTGAGTTTAATTTCAGTTCGTTACAACGTAGGCAGCCCATATAATTGGCTGGTGTCAATTAGGATGGGTTCCCTGGATTTGTAACGTGGCACAAAAACGTTACAAAAATGCGCCACTCTGCTTATTAATAAAAAAGGTTATAAGCATCGTGACACTAAAAAAAAAATACGTCACGCTGATAATTAAAATAATTGTTACGTAGTAAAATAAATAACTTTCGGCACTCAGTTATCTGATCTATGCACTCAGTTACTGTATTTTATGTAACATTAATTTTTCTTAAAATGAATTTATTTTAAGATACGTAAATTAATACAATGATAGTCTGTATAACTTGAAATATCATTGTATGAAGCCAAATGCAAGTATGTACCTGAATTTTAGTGCTTGTTGATCTGTTCAGCCTTTGACAGGTTTATATTGTGACAATTCAAGACCTGTAGTTTCTTGAATATGCCTGCATAGAGTGTCAGTGTATGTCTGTCGTCACGGTAAAAATAAAATATATACTCCTGCGTAAAGTAGACCCGGTTAATTACGTGTAATGAATTTCGTAACTTAAAGTTGTTACCAAAACGAAACAAAAAAAATAATTTAATGGTGGAAAGTACGAGAATTAATTACTAAACTCAGACTGTTATAACCGTAATACACCTGTAACTTGTAAAGCGTGTTTTGTTGAATAAGATTCACCCTATGCGTCCGACTGGCTTCTCCAGTTAAAACCGGTCGAGAAAGATAGGCTGATGCATTGTGTAGAGAACAATACGTGTGCGTAATCCCCTCGTTCCCACGCATACACCTACCTTGTCTTTGTTTACTAAATAAAAGAGGGTGACCTACATTCCAGCAAACAGCTGATCGGTGATTTAACATTGAAATATGTGTGTGTGGAATTTCTGTCTCTTCCTTAGGAGAAAAATTATTCTCTTCTGAATTATGCAAATGATTTACCCAAGAATGCATCTTGTCTATGTAGTTAGTGTATAGTGTTGTAAAATCAATTTTAAGTACGTTTTAATGTGTTAGAAATAAGATAATAATGGCCCAATTTAATCCGGATTTACTATTGAAGGACGAGCTGTCTTACGAAGCACTTTTGCGTGGTCTACCCCATGCGAATGTAACAGTCGCGGAATTGCGTAAGTCAATACGCGAATGTGGATTTGATGCACCCGCGCAATTAAGCAACCTAAGCGGACTCGATTATGACAGCGAGAGAGAAATTTGTAATGCCAAGTATAGTGAGCTAACCTTATTGTCTCAAACCCTCCAAGACGAGAAATCTCCGGCGATAATTTTGCGGACTACTCAGAGAATAGAGCATTTAACCTGGCGAATGAAAAATTTGTTGATCTGGCCTAATCTTACGGAAATACCTCTTGAAGTCCAAAACTTTGCTGACGAAGCTTTACGTCGATTACCCACTATTATCAATGAGTTAAGAAGAAAATCCGACTCGTTCCGAATGGATGAAATTGAGAAGTCCTTGAAGAAACTACCCATCTCCCCAGTTCAATCCCCTACTACAGATCTACCTCCACCTAACACTGATCGCGACTCACCCGCCGTATCGCAAATACAAGCTACTCACGAGCAATATCCTGATAGAGATTTAAATGCCCCTCCTCCCAATCGTTTCCAGATTCACCCCGGAACACACGAATTGACCAGCCAGAATGCATCATATCGTCCTCCTAAAGGGATGCCATCCATGAACTATAACGCAGAGCTATATGGAAAAATCACTCATCCTGTGGAGAAACTTTTAACTGAAATCCCTTACACTGACGGATTAAATGTCTCCAAACTACTAAATTTCATCAAATATCTCCTGCAGATAAAAGATCTACAGCAGCTGAATGATTGGCAAATTTTGCAAGTTCTGCTACCGAAATGTAAACCCCCGTTAAAGAATCGTGTGATAGAAGCATTAAGTTCTACACTTCCAGTAGAAGACCTACATACCTCAATAATAAAGTACTTTATTCCCACCGGAATTTATGAAGAACTTAAAAGAAAGACCGTACTACGAGTACAAGGAAATCACGAGAGATTAGCTCATTACATCTCAGATATCAGGGAGTCATCTCGACTACTACGTGTAGATTGGAATGAGACACAGATGGTCGACACCATTTTAGTAGGATTGTC
This sequence comes from Magicicada septendecula, assembly GCA_034769895.1. Taxonomy (NCBI): domain Eukaryota; kingdom Metazoa; phylum Arthropoda; class Insecta; order Hemiptera; family Cicadidae; genus Magicicada; species Magicicada septendecula. The sequence goes on from CM068367.1 coordinate 825,234,249, forward strand.
ACCAGAGGAAAGATCTCGTTTAGCTTTGATAAATCGACCTAACACCTTTGCGGATCTAGAACAATGCAGTATCCATTCTTCGAATGTATGGTACTCCGATCAGAATAGACATACGATGAAATCAGCAGAAGCAAATAGAAATGAATTGTGAGCCCTAGAGCCTGGTGTAACAACCCTGCATGAAAGGCAAGTATTCAATAGACCTCACAATGTGCGCAGCCCTGGTAAGTTAAATGTAACACCATCTAAAACGGAAACAAGGTACCCTCCTCGCAATAAGCACATCTGTTATAATTGCGGCAAATATGGACACATAAGAAAAAACTGTAACAGCAAGCAATTGGAACGTAAACACCCTGATCCAAAAACATGTAAGGCAGGGAGACCCGAAATCCTGTGTCTTCCGCAGCAACTCGAAATCTGGTGAACCTAAAGAAACGTATAAAAAAAAAATTTTTTAAACAAAAGAGGAAGGAAAAGAAGCTCTAAAGAAATAGATCCCTACGTAAGAAAGTTTCTTGAAAAATGTAACGCGATAAATAAATGTAACTGGACTAAAAGTCTATTACCCTTAATACAAGTTGACCTAGGTGTTACCTCCACAATCGCATTAATTGATTCGGGATCTACCAGAACCTTAATCAGTCAAGAGTTAGCAGATAAATTATCGAAACACCATCTAGTAAAACGGAGTCAAGCGGTGAATATAAAATGTACTACCGCCAATAAACGAAATATAATAATAAAACTGAGCATTACCGTTAAAGTTAAAATCAAGAACCTAACCTGGGTTTTTACTATGTTAGTATGTAATAAATTAGGACCCTACTTAATATTGGGAGCAGACTTTATTAGTAAAACGGGAATGATTCTTGACATCTATGAGCAGAAATATTATTTTCGATTCGACCGTACACGGAAATATAGATTTGATTGTAATAATGACAAACAAGAAAAAACTAGATCATCTACTGCACAAGTAATACACCAAGAGTCTGAATTATCTCATCTAGAAAGTAGAGATAGAATGAGAATACAGAAATTAATAAAAGAATTTTCCTCAGTTCTTACACCTAAGCTAGGACTTACAAAACTAATAGAATATAAAATCAATCTGAGCGATCAGAAAGTAATACGCCTACCCCCATACAAGTTGTCGCCTCCCAAGATGGAAGTGATGAGAAACCATATCAACAAGTTGTTGGAACAAGGAGTCATTGAACCCTCTACGTCCCCATATTCATCACCCTCCTTTTTAGTACCGAAAGGTCACGATAAACACAGACTAGTTGTGGACTACCGGCAATTAAACAAACGAATAGAATTTGAATCTATCCCTCTTCCAGACATCCATAGTGCTTTTCATTACTTCACGAAAGCGAAAGTCTTTACGGTAATGGATCTGAATCAAGCTTTTCATCAAATGCCCCTTTCGGAAGAATCAAAACGTCTTACCGCTTTTGCCGTTCCTTTTAACTTGTACCAATTTACTAGAGTACCCTTTGGAATATCTCAAGGAAGTTCCGTATGTAGTAGATTATTAGAAAGGATATTTCACGATATTAAATTTAAATATGTGTATCACTATTTGGCCGACATCGTTATCTATAGCGAATCAATGGAACAACATCTTAAACACCTACGTAAAGTGTTATCTCGGTTACAAAAAGCAGGATTAACTGTTAACCCCAAAAAGGTAAATTTTGCCGTCCCACAATTTTCATTCTTAGGTCACATCGTGAAAGCGAATGGAAAAGTAAGCATTGACCCCGAACGAACCCGCGCCATTAGAGAATTTTCACCCCCACGAGATGCAAAAGGTATAGCCTGATTTTTGGGAATGGTAAATTATTTCCACAAGTATATTCCCCATCTTGGCGAAATAGCAGCACCGCTAAATTCCTTAAGAAAGAAGGGAGCGAAGTTTGAATGGAGTGCACAACATCAAAATGCGTTTGAACAACTCAAAGAAAGTATCATATCTCCTCCAGTTTTGCAACTAGCCGATTTCACGAAACCTTTCGTAGTGCAGACCGACAGTTCTAGTGTAGCGTTAGGTGCAGTTATCTATCAAGAGATAGAAAACAATAGACTACCTATTAGTTATGCATCGCGAACCTTGAGCGACCAAGAAAGAAAATATTCCGCATATGAATTGGAATGTTTAGCCATTGTTTTTGCATTTGAGAAGTTTAAACCCTTTCTAGAACATAAAGAATTCCTTTTGGAAACTGATAATCAAGCATTATCTTGGTTACTGAATCACCCTAAACAGTTAGGACGTATTGGAAGATGGGTATTGAGGTTAAACAGCTACAAATTCAAAGTGCAGCATATTAAAGGTACACAAAACGTAGTCGCTGATACCCTGTAACGTATGTTCCAGCCGCCCACTAATACTCCCGGAAACAAGGAGAATCCGGAAACAGCACTTGGTAACGCCATAATTACTGAATTCCCCCTTGCCTTTACAAACATTGCCCTGTATCAACAACAAGATCCTTTTCTGAAGCCGATTATAGAACAACTTGCGCAAGGTATTAAATCCGAGAAATACGTATTAAGTAAAAGTGTACTATGCCACAAAATAAGAAACGGAAAGGAATTAAGAGTAATCGCCCCTGATGTGATTAAGCCCATGCTGATGGAGTACTTCCATTCATCTACCATTGGAGCCCATATGGGAATCAATAAAACTATACATCGTGTTCGAAAGGAATATCATTGGAACAATATGAACAGCGAAATAGCTAGTTTCGTAAAGAGATGTAGTTTATGTGCTCTCAGTAAACCGGCCAGAAATAATCAGGTAAGCCAATTAATTTCAGAAATCCCTAAGACCTCTTTCTCTAAACTTTATCTAGACTTTTCAGGTCCTTATCCACGATCTAAATCAGGTAATACTATGTTACTCATCTGTGTAGATTCGTTCACCAAATTTGTTTGGATGTATCCCATGCGACGAGCATTAGCGTCGACGACTGCAAAAATATTACAGGAAAGATTATTTAAAGACTACGGTACACCTGTACGTATAGTGTCAGATAATGGATCACAGTTTAAAGCGAAAGAATTTAAGAATATGTGTTTCAAGTTAGGAATAGACCATATTACCACTACGGAGTATCGACCATAAGGCAATATTGCTGAAAGGTATCTACGAAACCTCAAATCTGCTTTAATCGCCTACCATTTGAACGATCATACGTCTTGGGACCAAAACCTATCCTGGATACAATACGCCTTTAATTCAGCTTATCACGAAGGTCACAAGTCGACCCCGTTTGAGTTACTGTATAAATACAAACCAAACCACCCCTTGTCCACTAAATGGAAAATACACGACCTGCTACCTCCGCAAATAAAGGATAAGCAAATTAAGCAAATATGGAATAAAGCCCGCGCTAATTTAAGAGCGAACTTAGAGAAATCCAGAAAATACCACGAGAGAAATATTCATAACAATTCAGTTAGGTACCAAGTCGGTGACTTATAATGTACAAGACTCACCCGACTAGTAGTGCTATTGATAAGACCACCTCTAAACTATCATACCGATGGTGTGGCCCTTACCAAATCCAGAAGTACTTAACTCCAGTTACAGTAGCCCTGTACGAACCTGCGACTCGAAAATATGTGCGGAGAACACATATTTCGCAGATAAAATTGTATAAGAAGAAAAGAGGAAATAGCATAGCCAAAAATAGAAAAGGTAATACTAGGTAGTGAAGTATATTATACCTTACTAACCGTGCTAAGTGTTAATCGTAGAATTTGGAAATGAGGCCTGATCAACCTGAGATCCAGTTCAGCGGAAGATAAGAAAATGAGTACTCAACGACCACTAAACTGAGTTCTAAATAACAAATATTTAGAAAATTACTCTATGAAGAGAGTAACTATAACCCAAAGAAAAAACCGGTAGTAGATTTAAGTAGTAGACATAAGAAAGAGTTTTGTGTTTTAAAATGTAGATATTAAGTGTGAATAGTATGTAAAAAAAAAAGGGGTAGTTTATAAGAAAATATATATGTATATTGTATTGTAGAGAAGAAATAAATGGGTATAACGCTTGCCAATAACTATGTGAGAGAAATTCCACACATTGACCCCAAGCATACTCCAAGTCCCCAATTTTGCGTTAGGCTCACTAAAATTCTTAATGTGGATTTTAAGCGGTGGAGTATGTGACGATTTAATTGATAATAAAATCTTTAATAAATAAAAAATTAATTTACTAGCAATTAAGTATTTTTAAATCGCACTATTAAACCTAAAGCCCCTGTACTAACTCAGAATAAGTATGAGATGTAAATGGAAAATCTAACTAAACAATTAATAAAAAATCGAATTGTAAAAAGGCTATTAATATCACAGTTAACCCTTTAGCAAGTCGTCTGTAACTTAGGAAAGTATAAAAATCATAATGTTTGTAATTAGTAAATTGAAGGCACGAGTAGTAGTTAAAATAATTCACTCAAATTATATATGTATAATTAATGTATTGTTTCTTGTAATATTAATGTCAATTTAAATAAAAATAGGGACTATATTATCGCGGAGTACTCGCTCCGCTCCGTTGTAATGTGCCAGTCAAATCGAGAAGAGAGTGACAATGCAGCCGTCAGACCGTACACACCTACTAGCGAGAGCTCTGCAAAAATGCATTGATTAATTTTAAGCTTAACTGTTAGCTACCACTACTAAACGTGGCGAGCAAGTTTTAATATAGAAAATGTAGAAAGTTGTGTTAAGAAATGTAATAAGTTAAACAAAAAATCTAACAACACGTAAGCAAGATGACGTCTCCCCTCAAGAGGTAAATTCCAGTACAACTTTACATATGAAGATGTGACCTGCAGAAACTTCACATGTAGACGTATACGAGCCATACGACTCTGACTAGGACCTGCGTGGATCTACACCAACTTTAATCAGAATAACTTCAATCTCCTCAGTGAACCAGCAATCTAGTACTCGCCGAAGACACGACCCAGATGACGACGTCGACTTCCAGAATTCCCAAGAGTGACACCCCAGGACGAGGTCACCACGACTTATTGTAAAGGTGACTCGATAGCTTGCCTATCGAGAGTTAATTATATTTGAGACAAAACTTACAGATGAAAGAGACTTTTCAAAGACTATAATTTTCTTTAAACTATAAATGAGACCAACTAAGAGTATACTGTAATACTGTATATCATAAGTTGTAACGTTAATATGTAAATGTTAATTATAATCTCTTTAATAGATAATACCATTCTTCAAATGGTAAAAAGAAGTCTTGCAAGCACCTAGATGAACATAGTAATACTGAGACGTCTTTGCAATATATTTAAAGTAAACTCGGATCCGAGGTAAAAAGTACATGATCATTATGATCCCTAGTTTTTCAGAAAACCCTTTGAATATTTTAATCTAATTAATTATGTTATGGGATCGTTTAATATCATTTGTTAATAAAGAGAAGACATCTTATTACACGTATAAAAGAGTGCATATATCAGTGAAATACCTTCCCTTGTTTCCTAATAATTAGCTTAATTAATTTTGTTAATTGTGTTGAGTTTAATTTCAGTTCGTTACAACGTAGGCAGCCCATATAATTGGCTGGTGTCAATTAGGATGGGTTCCCTGGATTTGCAACGTGGCACAAAAACGTTACAAAATGCGCCACTCTGCTTATTAATAAAAAAGGTTATAAGCATCGTGACACTAAAAAAAAAAAATACGTCACGCTGATAATTAAAATAATTGTTACGTAGTAAAATAAATAACTTTCGGCACTCAGTTATCTGATCTATGCACTCAGTTACTGTATTTTATGTAACATTAATTTTTCTTAAAATGAATTTATTTTAAGATACGTAAATTAATACAATGATAGTCTGTATAACTTGAAATATCATTGTATGAAGCCAAATGCAAGTATGTACATGAATTTTAGTGCTTGTTGATCTGTTCAGCCTTTGACAGGTTTATATTGTGACAATTCAAGACCTGTAGTTTCTTGAATATGCCTGCATAGAGTGTCAGTGTATGTCTGTCGTCACGGTAAAAATAAAATATATACTCCTGCGTAAAGTAGACCCGGTTAATTACGTGTAATGAATTTTGTAACTTAAAGTTGTTACCAAAACGAAACAAAAAAAATAATTTAATGGTGGAAAGTACGAGAATTAATTACTAAACTCAGACTGTTATAACCGTAATACACCTGTAACTTGTAAAGCGTGTTTTGTTGAATAAGATTCACCCTATGCGTCCGACTGGCTTCTCCAGTTAAAACCGGTCGAGAAAGATAGGCTGATGCATTGTGTAGAGAACAATACGTGTGCGTAATCCCCTCGTTCCCACGCATACACCTACCTTGTCTTTGTTTACTAAATAAAAGAGGGTGACCTACATTCCAGCAAACAGCTGATCGGTGATTTAACATTGAAATATGTGTGTGTGGAATTTCTGTCTCTTCCTTAGGAGAGAAATTATTCTCTTCTGAATTATGCAAATGATTTACCCAAGAATGCATCTTGTCTATGTAATTAGTGTATAGTGTTGTAAAATCAATTTTAAGTACTTTTTAATGTGTTAGAAATAAGATAATAATGGCCCAATTTAATCCGGATTTACTATTGAAGGACGAGCTGTCTTACGAAGCACTTTTGCGTGGTCTACCCCATGCGAATGTAACAGTCGCGGAATTGCGTAAGTCAATACGCGAATGTGGATTTGATGCACCCGCGCAATTAAGCAACCTAAGCGGACTCGATTATGACAGCGAGAGAGAAATTTGTAATGCCAAGTATAGTGAGCTAACCTTATTGTCTCAAACCCTCCAAGACGAGAAATCTCCGGCGATAATTTTGCGGACTACTCAGAGAATAGAGCATTTAACCCGGCGAATGAAAAATTTGTTGATCTGGCCTAATCTTACGGAAATACCTCTTGAAGTCCAAAACTTTGCTGATGAAGCTTTACGTCGATTACCCACTATTATCAATGAGTTAAGAAGAAAATCCGACTCGTTCCGAATGGATGAAATTGAGAAGTCCTTGAAGAAACTACCCATCTCCCCAGTTCAATCCCCTACTACAGATCTACCTCCACCTAACACTGATCGCGACTCACCCGCCGTATCGCAAATACAAGCTACTCACGAGCAATATCCTGATAGAGATTTAAATGCCCCTCCTCCCAATCGTTTCCAGATTCACCCCGGAACACACGAATTGACCACCCAGAATGCATCATATCGTCCTCCTAAAGGGATGCCATTCTTGAACTATAACGCAGAGCTATATGGAAAAATCACTCATCCTGTGGAGAAACTTTTAACTGGAATCCCTTACACTGACGGATTAAATGTCTCCAAACTACTAAATTTCATCAAATATCTCCTGCAGATAAAAGATCTACAGCAGCTGAATGATTGGCAAATTTTGCAAGTTCTGCTACCGAAATGTAAACCCCCGTTAAAGAATCGTGTGATAGAAGCATTAAGTTCTACACTTCCAGTAGAATACCTACATACCTCAATAATAAAGTACTTTATTCCCACTGGAATTTATGAAGAACTTAAAAGAAAGACCGTACTACGAGTACAAGGAAATCACGAGAGATTAGCTCATTACATCTCAGATATCAGGGAGTCATCTCGACTACTACGTGTAGATTGGAATGAGACACAGATGGTCGACACCATTTTAGTAGGATTGTCACCAGAGGAAAGATCTCGTTTAGCTTTGATAAATCGACCTAACACCTTTGCGGATCTAGAACAATGCAGTATCCATTCTTCGAATGTATGGTACTCCGATCAGAATAGACATACGATGAAATCAGCAGAAGCAAATAGAAATGAATTGCGAGCCCTAGAGCCTGGTGTAACAACCCTGCATGAAAGGCAAGTATTCAATAGACCTCACAATGTGCGCAGCCCTGGTAAGTTAAATGTAACACCATCTAAAACGGAAACAAGGTACCCTCCTCGCAATAAGCACATCTGTTATAATTGCGGCAAATATGGACACATAAGAAAAAACTGTAACAGCAAGCAATTGGAACGTAAACACCCTGATCCAAAAACATGTAAGGCAGGGAGACCCGAAATCCTGTGTCTTCCGCAGCAACTCGAAATCTGGTGAACCTAAAGAAACGTATAAAAAAAAATTTTTTAAACAAAAGAGGAAGGAAAAGAAGCTCTAAAGAAATAGATCCCTACGTAAGAAAGTTTCTTGAAAAATGTAACGCGATAAATAAATGTAACTGGACTAAAAGTCTATTACCCTTAATACAAGTTGACCTAGGTGTTACCTCCACAATCGCATTAATTGATTCGGGATCTACCAGAACCTTAATCAGTCAAGAGTTAGCAGATAAATTATCAAAACACCATCTAGTAAAACGGAGTCAAGCGGTGAATATAAAATGTACTACCGCCAATAAACAAAATATAATAATAAAACTGAGCATTACCGTTAAAGTTAAAATCAAGAACCTAACCTGGGTTTTTACTATGTTAGTATGTAATAAATTAGGACCCTACTTAATATTGGGAGCAGACTTTATTAGTAAAACGGGAATGATTCTTGACATCTATGAGCAGAAATATTATTTTCGATTCGACCGTACACGGAAATATAGATTTGATTGTAATAATGACAAACAAGAAAAAACTAGATCATCTACTGCACAAGTAATACACCAAGAGTCTGAATTATCTCATCTAGAAAGTAGAGATAGAATGAGAATACAGAAATTAATAAAAGAATTTTCCTCAGTTCTTACACCTAAGCTAGGACTTACAAAACTAATAGAATATAAAATCAATCTGAGCGATCAGAAAGTAATACGCCTACCCCCATACAAGTTGTCGCCTCCCAAGATGGAAGTGATGAGAAACCATATCAACAAGTTGTTGGAACAAGGAGTCATTGAACCCTCTACGTCCCCATATTCATCACCCTCCTTTTTAGTACCGAAAGGTCACGATAAACACAGACTAGTTGTGGACTACCGGCAATTAAACAAACGAATAGAATTTGAATCTATCCCTCTTCCAGACATCCATAGTGCTTTTCATTACTTCACGAAAGCGAAAGTCTTTACGGTAATGGATCTGAATCAAGCTTTTCATCAAATACCCCTTTCGGAAGAATCAAAACGTCTAACCGCTTTTGCCGTTCCTTTTAACTTGTACCAATTTACTAGAGTACCCTTTGGAATATCTCAAGGAAGTTCCGTATGTAGTAGATTATTAGAAAGGATATTTCACGATATTAAATTTAAATATGTGTATCACTATTTGGATGACATCGTTACCTATAGCGAATCAATGGAACAACATCTTAAACACCTACGTGAAGTGTATTCTCGGTTACAAAAAGCAGGATTAACTGTTAACCCCAAAAAGGTAAATTTTGCCGTCCCACAATTTTCATTCTTAGGTCACATCGTGAAAGCGAATGGAAAAGTAAGCATTGACCCCGAACGAACCCGCGCCATTAGAGAATTTTCACCCCCACGAGATGCAAAAGGTATAGCCCGATTTTTGGGAATGGTAAATTATTTCCACAAGTATATTCCCCATCTTGCCGAAATAGCAGCACCGCTAAATTCCTTAAGAAAGAAGGGAGCGAAGTTTGAATGGAGTGCACAACATCAAAATGCGTTTGAACAACTCAAAGAAAGTATCATATCTCCCCCAGTTTTGCAACTAGCCGATTTCACGAAACCTTTCGTAGTGCAGACCGACAGTTCTAGTGTAGCGTTAGGTGCAGTTATCTATCAAGAGATAGAAAACAATAGACTACCTATTAGTTATGCATCGCGAACCTTGAGCGACCAAGAAAGAAAATATTCCGCATATGAATTGGAATGTTTAGCCATTGTTTTTGCATTTGAGAAGTTTAAACCCTTTCTAGAACATAAAGAATTCCTTTTGGAAACTGATAATCAAGCATTATCTTGGTTACTGAATCACCCTAAACAGTTAGGACGTATTGGAAGATGGGTATTGAGGTTAAACTGCTACAAATTCAAAGTGCAGCATATTAAAGGTACACAAAACGTAGTCGCTGATACCCTGTCCCGTATGTTCCAGCCGCCCACTAATACTTCCGGAAACAAGGAGAATCCGGAAACAGCACTTGGTAACGCCGTAATTACTGAATTCCCCCTTGCCTTTACAAACATTGCCCTGTATCAACAACAAGATCCTTTTCTGAAGTACTATGCCACAAAATAAGAAACGGAAAGGAATTAAGAATAATCGCCCCTGATGTAATTAAGCCCATGCTGATGGAGTACTTCCATTCATCTACCATTGGAGCCCATATGGGAATCAATAAAACTATACATCGTGTTCGAAAGGAATATCATTGGAACAATATGAACAGCGAAATAGCTAGTTTCGTAAAGAGATGTAGTTTATGTGCTCTCAGTAAACCGGCCAGAAATAATCAGGTAAGCCAATTAATTTCAGAAATCCCTAAGACCTCTTTCTCTAAACTTTATCTAGACTTTTCAGGTCCTTATCCACGATCTAAATCAGGTAATACTATGTTACTCATCTGTGTAGATTCGTTCACCAAATTTGTTTGGATGTATCCCATGCGACGAGCATTAGCGTCGACGACTGCAAAAATATTACAGGAAAGATTATTTAAAGACTACGGTACACCTGTACGTATAGTGTCAGATAATGGATCACAGTTTAAAGCGAAAGAATTTAAGAATATGTGTTTCAAGTTAGGAATAGACCATATTACCACTACGGAGTATCGACCATAAGGCAATATTGCTGAAAGGTATCTACGAAACCTCAAATCTGCTTTAATCGCCTACCATTTGAACGATCATACGTCTTGGGACCAAAACCTATCCTGGATACAATACGCCTTTAATTCAGCTTATCACGAAGGTCACAAGTCGACCCCGTTTGAGTTACTGTATAAATACAAACCAAACCACCCCTTGTCCACTAAATGGAAAATACACGACCTGCTACCTCCGCAAATAAAGGATAAGCAAATTAAGCAAATATGGAATAAAGCCCGCGCTAATTTAAGAGCGAACTTAGAGAAATCCAGAAAATACCACGAGAGAAATATTCATAACAATTCAGTTAGGTACCAAGTCGGTGACTTAGTAATGTACAAGACTCACCCGACTAGTAGTGCTATTGATAAGACCACCTCTAAACTATCATACCGATGGTGTGGCCCTTACCAAATCCAGAAGTACTTAACTCCAGTTACAGTAGCCCTGTACGAACCTGCGACTCGAAAATATGTGCGGAGAACACATATTTCGCAGATAAAATTGTATAAGAAGAAAAGAGGAAATAGCATAGCCAAAAATAGAAAAGGTAATACTAGGTAGTGAAGTATATTATACCTCAGTAACCGTGCTAAGTGTTAATCGTAGAATTTGGAAATGAGGCCTGATCAACCTGAGATCCAGTTCAGCGGAAGATAAGAAAATGAGTACTCAATGACCACTAAACTGAGTTCTAAATAACAAATATTTAGAAAACTACTCTATGAAGAGAGTAACTATAACCCAAAGAAAAAACCGGTAGTAGATTTAAGTAGTAGACATAAGAAAGAGTTTTGTGTTTCAAAATGTAGATATTAAGTGTGAATAGTATGTAAAAAAAAAAAGGGGTAGTTTATAAGAAAATATATACGTATATTGTATTGTAGAGAAGAAATAAATGGGTATAACGCTTGCCAATAACTATGTGAGAGAAATTCCACACATTGACACCAAGCATACTCCAAGTCCCCAATTTTGCGTTAGGCTCACTAAAATTCTTATAGTGGATTTTAAGCGGTGGAGTATGTGACGATTTAATTGATAATAAAATCTTTAATAAATAAAAAATTAATTTACTAGCAATTAAGTATTTTTAAATCGCACTATTAAACCTAAAGCCCCTGTACTAACTCAGAATAAGTATGAGATGTAAATGGAAAATCTAACTAAACAATTAATAAAAAATCGAATTGTAAAAAGGCTATTAATATCACAGTTAACCCTTTAGCAAGTCGTCTGTAACTTAGGAAAGTATAAAAATCATAATGTTTGTAATTAGTAAATTGAAGGCACGAGTAGTAGTTAAAATAATTCACTTAATTATATATGTATAATTAATGTATTGTTTCTTGTAATATTAATGTCAATTTAAATAAAAATAGGGACTATATTATTGCGGAGTACTCGCTCCGCTCCGTTGTAATGTGCCAGTCAAATCGAGAAGAGAGTGACAATGCAGCCGTCAGACCGTACACACCTACTAGCGAGAGCTCTGCAAAAATGCATTGATTAATTTTAAGCTTAACTGTTACCTACCACTACTAAACGTGGCGAGCAAGTTTTAATATAGAAAATGTAGAAAGTTGTGTTAAGAAATGTAATAAGTTAAACAAAAAATCTAACAACACGTAAGCAAGATGACGTCTCCCCTCAAGAGGTAAATTCCAGTACAACTTTACATATGAAGATATGACCTGCAGAAACTTCACATGTGGACGTATACGAGCCATACGACTCTGACTAGGACCTACGTGGATCTACACCAACTTTAACCAGAATAACTTCAATCTCCTCAGTGAACCAGCTATCTAGTACTCGCCGAAGACACGACCCAGATGAAGACGTCGACTTCCAGAATTCCCAAGAGTGACACCCCAGGACGAGGTCACCACGACTTATTGTAAAGGTGACTCGATAGCTTGCCTATCGAGAGTTAATTATATTTGAGACAAAACTTACAGATGAAAGAGACTTTTCAAAGACTATAATTTTCTTTAAACTATAAATGAGACCAACTAAGAGTATACTGTAATACTGTATATCATAAGTTGTAACGTTAATATGTAAATGTTAATTATAATCTCTTTAATAGATAATACCATTCTTCAAATGGTAAAAAGAAGTCTTGCAAGCACCTAGATGAACATAGTAATACTGAGACGTCTTTGCAATATATTTAAAGTAAACTCGGATCCGAGGTAAAAAGTACATGATCATTATGATCCCTAGTTTTTCAGAAAACCCTTTGAATATTTTAATCTAATTAATTATGTTATGGGATCGTTTAATATCATTTGTTAATAAAGAGAAGTCATCTTATTACACGTATAAAAGAGTGCATATATCAGTGAAATACCTTCCCTTGTTTCCTAATAATTAGCTTAATTAATTTTGTTAATTGTGTTGAGTTTAATTTCAGTTCGTTACAACGTAGGCAGCCCATATAATTGGCTGGTGTCAATTAGGATGGGTTCCCTGGATTTGCAACGTGGCACAAAAACGTTACAAAATGCGCCACTCTGCTTATTAATAAAAAAGGTTATAAGCATCGTGACACTAAAAAAAAAAAATACGTCACGCTGATAATTAAAATAATTGTTACGTAGTAAAATAAATAACTTTCGGCACTCAGTTATCTGATCTATGCACTCAGTTACTGTATTTTATGTAACATTAATTTTTCTTAAAATGAATTTATTTTAAGATACGTAAATTAATACAATGATAGTCTGTATAACTTGAAATATCATTGTATGAAGCCAAATGCAAGTATGTACATGAATTTTAGTGCTTGTTGATCTGTTCAGCCTTTGACAGGTTTATATTGTGACAATTCAAGACCTGTAGTTTCTTGAATATGCCTGCATAGAGTGTCAGTGTATGTCTGTCGTCACGGTAAAAATAAAATATATACTCCTGCGTAAAGTAGACCCGGTTAATTACGTGTAATGAATTTTGTAACTTAAAGTTGTTACCAAAACGAAACAAAAAAAATAATTTAATGGTGGAAAGTACGAGAATTAATTACTAAACTCAGACTGTTATAACCGTAATACACCTGTAACTTGTAAAGCGTGTTTTGTTGAATAAGATTCACCCTATGCGTCCGACTGGCTTCTCCAGTTAAAACCGGTCGAGAAAGATAGGCTGATGCATTGTGTAGAGAACAATACGTGTGCGTAATCCCCTCGTTCCCACGCATACACCTACCTTGTCTTTGTTTACTAAATAAAAGAGGGTGACCTACATTCCAGCAAACAGCTGATCGGTGATTTAACATTGAAATATGTGTGTGTGGAATTTCTGTCTCTTCCTTAGGAGAGAAATTATTCTCTTCTGAATTATGCAAATGATTTACCCAAGAATGCATCTTGTCTATGTAATTAGTGTATAGTGTTGTAAAATCAATTTTAAGTACTTTTTAATGTGTTAGAAATAAGATAATAATGGCCCAATTTAATCCGGATTTACTATTGAAGGACGAGCTGTCTTACGAAGCACTTTTGCGTGGTCTACCCCATGCGAATGTAACAGTCGCGGAATTGCGTAAGTCAATACGCGAATGTGGATTTGATGCACCCGCGCAATTAAGCAACCTAAGCGGACTCGATTATGACAGCGAGAGAGAAATTTGTAATGCCAAGTATAGTGAGCTAACCTTATTGTCTCAAACCCTCCAAGACGAGAAATCTCCGGCGATAATTTTGCGGACTACTCAGAGAATAGAGCATTTAACCCGGCGAATGAAAAATTTGTTGATCTGGCCTAATCTTACGGAAATACCTCTTGAAGTCCAAAACTTTGCTGATGAAGCAAACGTCGATTACCCACTATTATCAATGAGTTAAGAAGAAAATCCGACTCGTTCCGAATGGATGAAATTGAGAAGTCCTTGAAGAAACTACCCATCTCCCCAGTTCAATCCCCTACTACAGATCTACCTCCACCTAACACTGATCGCGACTCACTCGCCGTATCGCAAATACAAGCTACTCACGAGCAATATCCTGATAGAGATTTAAATGCCCCTCCTCCCAATCGTTTCCAGATTCACCCCGGAACACACGAATTGACCACCCAGAATGCATCATATCGTCCTCCTAAAGGGATGCCATCCTTGAACTATAACGCAGAGCTATATGGAAAAATCACTCATCCTGTGGAGAAACTTTTAACTGGAATCCCTTACACTGACGGATTAAATGTCTCCAAACTACTAAATTTCATCAAATATCTCCTGCAGATAAAAGATCTACAGCAGCTGAATGATTGGCAAATTTTGCAAGTTCTGCTACCGAAATGTAAACCCCCGTTAAAGAATCGTGTGATAGAAGCATTAAGTTCTACACTTCCAGTAGAATACCTACATACCTCAATAATAAAGTACTTTATTCCCACTGGAATTTATGAAGAACTTAAAAGAAAGACCGTACTACGAGTACAAGGAAATCACGAGAGATTAGCTCATTACATCTCAGATATCAGGGAGTCATCTCGACTACTACGTGTAGATTGGAATGAGACACAGATGGTCGACACCATTTTAGTAGGATTGTCACCAGAGGAAAGATCTCGTTTAGCTTTGATAAATCGACCTAACACCTTTGCGGATCTAGAACAATGCAGTATCCATTCTTCGAATGTATGGTACTCCGATCAGAATAGACATACGATGAAATCAGCAGAAGCAAATAGAAATGAATTGCGAGCCCTAGAGCCTGGTGTAACAACCCTGCATGAAAGGCAAGTATTCAATAGACCTCACAATGTGCGCAGCCCTGGTAAGTTAAATGTAACACCATCTAAAACGGAAACAAGGTACCCTCCTCGCAATAAGCACATCTGTTATAATTGCGGCAAATATGGACACATAAGAAAAAACTGTAACAGCAAGCAATTGGAACGTAAACACCCTGATCCAAAAACATGTAAGGCAGGGAGACCCGAAATCCTGTGTCTTCCGCAGCAACTCGAAATCTGGTGAACCTAAAGAAACGTATAAAAAAAAAATTTTTTAAACAAAAGAGGAAGGAAAAGAAGCTCTAAAGAAATAGATCCCTACGTAAGAAAGTTTCTTGAAAAATGTAACGCGATAAATAAATGTAACTGGACTAAAAGTCTATTACCCTTAATACAAGTTGACCTAGGTGTTACCTCCACAATCGCATTAATTGATTCGGGATCTACCAGAACCTTAATCAGTCAAGAGTTAGCAGATAAATTATCAAAACACCATCTAGTAAAACGGAGTCAAGCGGTGAATATAAAATGTACTACCGCCAATAAACAAAATATAATAATAAAACTGAGCATTACCGTTAAAGTTAAAATCAAGAACCTAACCTGGGTTTTTACTATGTTAGTATGTAATAAATTAGGACCCTACTTAATATTGGGAGCAGACTTTATTAGTAAAACGGGAATGATTCTTGACATCTATGAGCAGAAATATTATTTTCGATTCGACCGTACACGGAAATATAGATTTGATTGTAATAATGACAAACAAGAAAAAACTAGATCATCTACTGCACAAGTAATACACCAAGAGTCTGAATTATCTCATCTAGAAAGTAGAGATAGAATGAGAATACAGAAATTAATAAAAGAATTTTCCTCAGTTCTTACACCTAAGCTAGGACTTACAAAACTAATAGAATATAAAATCAATCTGAGCGATCAGAAAGTAATACGCCTACCCCCATACAAGTTGTCGCCTCCCAAGATGGAAGTGATGAGAAACCATATCAACAAGTTGTTGGAACAAGGAGTCATTGAACCCTCTACGTCCCCATATTCATCACCCTCCTTTTTAGTACCGAAAGGTCACGATAAACACAGACTAGTTGTGGACTACCGGCAATTAAACAAACGAATAGAATTTGAATCTATCCCTCTTCCAGACATCCATAGTGCTTTTCATTACTTCACGAAAGCGAAAGTCTTTACGGTAATGGATCTGAATCAAGCTTTTCATCAAATACCCCTTTCGGAAGAATCAAAACGTCTAACCGCTTTTGCCGTTCCTTTTAACTTGTACCAATTTACTAGAGTACCCTTTGGAATATCTCAAGGAAGTTCCGTATGTAGTAGATTATTAGAAAGGATATTTCACGATATTAAATTTAAATATGTGTATCACTATTTGGATGACATCGTTACCTATAGCGAATCAATGGAACAACATCTTAAACACCTACGTGAAGTGTATTCTCGGTTACAAAAAGCAGGATTAACTGTTAACCCCAAAAAGGTAAATTTTGCCGTCCCACAATTTTCATTCTTAGGTCACATCGTGAAAGCGAATGGAAAAGTAAGCATTGACCCCGAACGAACCCGCGCCATTAGAGAATTTTCACCCCCACGAGATGCAAAAGGTATAGCCCGATTTTTGGGAATGGTAAATTATTTCCACAAGTATATTCCCCATCTTGCCGAAATAGCAGCACCGCTAAATTCCTTAAGAAAGAAGGGAGCGAAGTTTGAATGGAGTGCACAACATCAAAATGCGTTTGAACAACTCAAAGAAAGTATCATATCTCCCCCAGTTTTGCAACTAGCCGATTTCACGAAACCTTTCGTAGTGCAGACCGACAGTTCTAGTGTAGCGTTAGGTGCAGTTATCTATCAAGAGATAGAAAACAATAGACTACCTATTAGTTATGCATCGCGAACCTTGAGCGACCAAGAAAGAAAATATTCCGCATATGAATTGGAATGTTTAGCCATTGTTTTTGCATTTGAGAAGTTTAAACCCTTTCTAGAACATAAAGAATTCCTTTTGGAAACTGATAATCAAGCATTATCTTGGTTACTGAATCACCCTAAACAGTTAGGACGTATTGGAAGATGGGTATTGAGGTTAAACTGCTACAAATTCAAAGTGCAGCATATTAAAGGTACACAAAACGTAGTCGCTGATACCCTGTCCCGTATGTTCCAGCCGCCCACTAATACTTCCGGAAACAAGGAGAATCCGGAAACAGCACTTGGTAACGCCGTAATTACTGAATTCCCCCTTGCCTTTACAAACATTGCCCTGTATCAACAACAAGATCCTTTTCTGAAGTACTATGCCACAAAATAAGAAACGGAAAGGAATTAAGAATAATCGCCCCTGATGTAATTAAGCCCATGCTGATGGAGTACTTCCATTCATCTACCATTGGAGCCCATATGGGAATCAATAAAACTATACATCGTGTTCGAAAGGAATATCATTGGAACAATATGAACAGCGAAATAGCTAGTTTCGTAAAGAGATGTAGTTTATGTGCTCTCAGTAAACCGGCCAGAAATAATCAGGTAAGCCAATTAATTTCAGAAATCCCTAAGACCTCTTTCTCTAAACTTTATCTAGACTTTTCAGGTCCTTATCCACGATCTAAATCAGGTAATACTATGTTACTCATCTGTGTAGATTCGTTCACCAAATTTGTTTGGATGTATCCCATGCGACGAGCATTAGCGTCGACGACTGCAAAAATATTACAGGAAAGATTATTTAAAGACTACGGTACACCTGTACGTATAGTGTCAGATAATGGATCACAGTTTAAAGCGAAAGAATTTAAGAATATGTGTTTCAAGTTAGGAATAGACCATATTACCACTACGGAGTATCGACCATAAGGCAATATTGCTGAAAGGTATCTACGAAACCTCAAATCTGCTTTAATCGCCTACCATTTGAACGATCATACGTCTTGGGACCAAAACCTATCCTGGATACAATACGCCTTTAATTCAGCTTATCACGAAGGTCACAAGTCGACCCCGTTTGAGTTACTGTATAAATACAAACCAAACCACCCCTTGTCCACTAAATGGAAAATACACGACCTGCTACCTCCGCAAATAAAGGATAAGCAAATTAAGCAAATATGGAATAAAGCCCGCGCTAATTTAAGAGCGAACTTAGAGAAATCCAGAAAATACCACGAGAGAAATATTCATAACAATTCAGTTAGGTACCAAGTCGGTGACTTAGTAATGTACAAGACTCACCCGACTAGTAGTGCTATTGATAAGACCACCTCTAAACTATCATACCGATGGTGTGGCCCTTACCAAATCCAGAAGTACTTAACTCCAGTTACAGTAGCCCTGTACGAACCTGCGACTCGAAAATATGTGCGGAGAACACATATTTCGCAGATAAAATTGTATAAGAAGAAAAGAGGAAATAGCATAGCCAAAAATAGAAAAGGTAATACTAGGTAGTGAAGTATATTATACCTCAGTAACCGTGCTAAGTGTTAATCGTAGAATTTGGAAATGAGGCCTGATCAACCTGAGATCCAGTTCAGCGGAAGATAAGAAAATGAGTACTCAATGACCACTAAACTGAGTTCTAAATAACAAATATTTAGAAAACTACTCTATGAAGAGAGTAACTATAACCCAAAGAAAAAACCGGTAGTAGATTTAAGTAGTAGACATAAGAAAGAGTTTTGTGTTTCAAAATGTAGATATTAAGTGTGAATAGTATGTAAAAAAAAAAAGGGGTAGTTTATAAGAAAATATATACGTATATTGTATTGTAGAGAAGAAATAAATGGGTATAACGCTTGCCAATAACTATGTGAGAGAAATTCCACACATTGACACCAAGCATACTCCAAGTCCCCAATTTTGCGTTAGGCTCACTAAAATTCTTAAAGTGGATTTTAAGCGGTGGAGTATGTGACGATTTAATTGATAATAAAATCTTTAATAAATAAAAAATTAATTTACTAGCAATTAAGTATTTTTAAATCGCACTATTAAACCTAAAGCCCCTGTACTAACTCAGAATAAGTATGAGATGTAAATGGAAAATCTAACTAAACAATTAATAAAAAATCGAATTGTAAAAAGGCTATTAATATCACAGTTAACCCTTTAGCAAGTCGTCTGTAACTTAGGAAAGTATAAAAATCATAATGTTTGTAATTAGTAAATTGAAGGCACGAGTAGTAGTTAAAATAATTCACTTAATTATATATGTATAATTAATGTATTGTTTCTTGTAATATTAATGTCAATTTAAATAAAAATAGGGACTATATTATTGCGGAGTACTCGCTCCGCTCCGTTGTAATGTGCCAGTCAAATCGAGAAGAGAGTGACAATGCAGCCGTCAGACCGTACACACCTACTAGCGAGAGCTCTGCAAAAATGCATTGATTAATTTTAAGCTTAACTGTTACCTACCACTACTAAACGTGGCGAGCAAGTTTTAATATAGAAAATGTAGAAAGTTGTGTTAAGAAATGTAATAAGTTAAACAAAAAATCTAACAACACGTAAGCAAGATGACGTCTCCCCTCAAGAGGTAAATTCCAGTACAACTTTACATATGAAGATATGACCTGCAGAAACTTCACATGTGGACGTATACGAGCCATACGACTCTGACTAGGACCTACGTGGATCTACACCAACTTTAACCAGAATAACTTCAATCTCCTCAGTGAACCAGCTATCTAGTACTCGCCGAAGACACGACCCAGATGAAGACGTCGACTTCCAGAATTCCCAAGAGTGACACCCCAGGACGAGGTCACCACGACTTATTGTAAAGGTGACTCGATAGCTTGCCTATCGAGAGTTAATTATATTTGAGACAAAACTTACAGATGAAAGAGACTTTTCAAAGACTATAATTTTCTTTAAACTATAAATGAGACCAACTAAGAGTATACTGTAATACTGTATATCATAAGTTGTAACGTTAATATGTAAATGTTAATTATAATCTCTTTAATAGATAATACCATTCTTCAAATGGTAAAAAGAAGTCTTGCAAGCACCTAGATGAACATAGTAATACTGAGACGTCTTTGCAATATATTTAAAGTAAACTCGGATCCGAGGTAAAAAGTACATGATCATTATGATCCCTAGTTTTTCAGAAAACCCTTTGAATATTTTAATCTAATTAATTATGTTATGGGATCGTTTAATATCATTTGTTAATAAAGAGAAGTCATCTTATTACACGTATAAAAGAGTGCATATATCAGTGAAATACCTTCCCTTGTTTCCTAATAATTAGCTTAATTAATTTTGTTAATTGTGTTGAGTTTAATTTCAGTTCGTTACAACGTAGGCAGCCCATATAATTGGCTGGTGTCAATTAGGATGGGTTCCCTGGATTTGCAACGTGGCACAAAAACGTTACAAAATGCGCCACTCTGCTTATTAATAAAAAAGGTTATAAGCATCGTGACACTAAAAAAAAAAAATACGTCACGCTGATAATTAAAATAATTGTTACGTAGTAAAATAAATAACTTTCGGCACTCAGTTATCTGATCTATGCACTCAGTTACTGTATTTTATGTAACATTAATTTTTCTTAAAATGAATTTATTTTAAGATACGTAAATTAATACAATGATAGTCTGTATAACTTGAAATATCATTGTATGAAGCCAAATGCAAGTATGTACATGAATTTTAGTGCTTGTTGATCTGTTCAGCCTTTGACAGGTTTATATTGTGACAATTCAAGACCTGTAGTTTCTTGAATATGCCTGCATAGAGTGTCAGTGTATGTCTGTCGTCACGGTAAAAATAAAATATATACTCCTGCGTAAAGTAGACCCGGTTAATTACGTGTAATGAATTTTGTAACTTAAAGTTGTTACCAAAACGAAACAAAAAAAATAATTTAATGGTGGAAAGTACGAGAATTAATTACTAAACTCAGACTGTTATAACCGTAATACACCTGTAACTTGTAAAGCGTGTTTTGTTGAATAAGATTCACCCTATGCGTCCGACTGGCTTCTCCAGTTAAAACCGGTCGAGAAAGATAGGCTGATGCATTGTGTAGAGAACAATACGTGTGCGTAATCCCCTCGTTCCCACGCATACACCTACCTTGTCTTTGTTTACTAAATAAAAGAGGGTGACCTACATTCCAGCAAACAGCTGATCGGTGATTTAACATTGAAATATGTGTGTGTGGAATTTCTGTCTCTTCCTTAGGAGAGAAATTATTCTCTTCTGAATTATGCAAATGATTTACCCAAGAATGCATCTTGTCTATGTAATTAGTGTATAGTGTTGTAAAATCAATTTTAAGTACTTTTTAATGTGTTAGAAATAAGATAATAATGGCCCAATTTAATCCGGATTTACTATTGAAGGACGAGCTGTCTTACGAAGCACTTTTGCGTGGTCTACCCCATGCGAATGTAACAGTCGCGGAATTGCGTAAGTCAATACGCGAATGTGGATTTGATGCACCCGCGCAATTAAGCAACCTAAGCGGACTCGATTATGACAGCGAGAGAGAAATTTGTAATGCCAAGTATAGTGAGCTAACCTTATTGTCTCAAACCCTCCAAGACGAGAAATCTCCGGCGATAATTTTGCGGACTACTCAGAGAATAGAGCATTTAACCCGGCGAATGAAAAATTTGTTGATCTGGCCTAATCTTACGGAAATACCTCTTGAAGTCCAAAACTTTGCTGATGAAGCAAACATCGATTACCCACTATTATCAATGAGTTAAGAAGAAAATCCGACTCGTTCCGAATGGATGAAATTGAGAAGTCCTTGAAGAAACTACCCATCTCCCCAGTTCAATCCCCTACTACAGATCTACCTCCACCTAACACTGATCGCGACTCACCCGCCGTATCGCAAATACAAGCTACTCACGAGCAATATCCTGATAGAGATTTAAATGCCCCTCCTCCCAATCGTTTCCAGATTCACCCCGGAACACACGAATTGACCACCCAGAATGCATCATATCGTCCTCCTAAAGGGATGCCATCCTTGAACTATAACGCAGAGCTATATGGAAAAATCACTCATCCTGTGGAGAAACTTTTAACTGGAATCCCTTACACTGACGGATTAAATGTCTCCAAACTACTAAATTTCATCAAATATCTCCTGCAGATAAAAGATCTACAGCAGCTGAATGATTGGCAAATTTTGCAAGTTCTGCTACCGAAATGTAAACCCCCGTTAAAGAATCGTGTGATAGAAGCATTAAGTTCTACACTTCCAGTAGAATACCTACATACCTCAATAATAAAGTACTTTATTCCCACTGGAATTTATGAAGAACTTAAAAGAAAGACCGTACTACGAGTACAAGGAAATCACGAGAGATTAGCTCATTACATCTCAGATATCAGGGAGTCATCTCGACTACTACGTGTAGATTGGAATGAGACACAGATGGTCGACACCATTTTAGTAGGATTGTCACCAGAGGAAAGATCTCGTTTAGCTTTGATAAATCGACCTAACACCTTTGCGGATCTAGAACAATGCAGTATCCATTCTTCGAATGTATGGTACTCCGATCAGAATAGACATACGATGAAATCAGCAGAAGCAAATAGAAATGAATTGCGAGCCCTAGAGCCTGGTGTAACAACCCTGCATGAAAGGCAAGTATTCAATAGACCTCACAATGTGCGCAGCCCTGGTAAGTTAAATGTAACACCATCTAAAACGGAAACAAGGTACCCTCCTCGCAATAAGCACATCTGTTATAATTGCGGCAAATATGGACACATAAGAAAAAACTGTAACAGCAAGCAATTGGAACGTAAACACCCTGATCCAAAAACATGTAAGGCAGGGAGACCCGAAATCCTGTGTCTTCCGCAGCAACTCGAAATCTGGTGAACCTAAAGAAACGTATGAAAAAAAAATTTTTTAAACAAAAGAGGAAGGAAAAGAAGCTCTAAAGAAATAGATCCCTACGTAAGAAAGTTTCTTGAAAAATGTAACGCGATAAATAAATGTAACTGGACTAAAAGTCTATTACCCTTAATACAAGTTGACCTAGGTGTTACCTCCACAATCGCATTAATTGATTCGGGATCTACCAGAACCTTAATCAGTCAAGAGTTAGCAGATAAATTATCAAAACACCATCTAGTAAAACGGAGTCAAGCGGTGAATATAAAATGTACTACCGCCAATAAACAAAATATAATAATAAAACTGAGCATTACCGTTAAAGTTAAAATCAAGAACCTAACCTGGGTTTTTACTATGTTAGTATGTAATAAATTAGGACCCTACTTAATATTGGGAGCAGACTTTATTAGTAAAACGGGAATGATTCTTGACATCTATGAGCAGAAATATTATTTTCGATTCGACCGTACACGGAAATATAGATTTGATTGTAATAATGACAAACAAGAAAAAACTAGATCATCTACTGCACACGTAATACACCAAGAGTCTGAATTATCTCATCTAGAAAGTAGAGATAGAATGAGAATACAGAAATTAATAAAAGAATTTTCCTCAGTTCTTACACCTAAGCTAGGACTTACAAAACTAATAGAATATAAAATCAATCTGAGCGATCAGAAAGTAATACGCCTACCCCCATACAAGTTGTCGCCTCCCAAGATGGAAGTGATGAGAAACCATATCAACAAGTTGTTGGAACAAGGAGTCATTGAACCCTCTACGTCCCCATATTCATCACCCTCCTTTTTAGTACCGAAAGGTCACGATAAACACAGACTAGTTGTGGACTACCGGCAATTAAACAAACGAATAGAATTTGAATCTATCCCTCTTCCAGACATCCATAGTGCTTTTCATTACTTCACGAAAGCGAAAGTCTTTACGGTAATGGATCTGAATCAAGCTTTTCATCAAATACCCCTTTCGGAAGAATCAAAACGTCTAACCGCTTTTGCCGTTCCTTTTAACTTGTACCAATTTACTAGAGTACCCTTTGGAATATCTCAAGGAAGTTCCGTATGTAGTAGATTATTAGAAAGGATATTTCACGATATTAAATTTAAATATGTGTATCACTATTTGGATGACATCGTTACCTATAGCGAATCAATGGAACAACATCTTAAACACCTACGTGAAGTGTATTCTCGGTTACAAAAAGCAGGATTAACTGTTAACCCCAAAAAGGTAAATTTTGCCGTCCCACAATTTTCATTCTTAGGTCACATCGTGAAAGCGAATGGAAAAGTAAGCATTGACCCCGAACGAACCCGCGCCATTAGAGAATTTTCACCCCCACGAGATGCAAAAGGTATAGCCCGATTTTTGGGAATGGTAAATTATTTCCACAAGTATATTCCCCATCTTGCCGAAATAGCAGCACCGCTAAATTCCTTAAGAAAGAAGGAGCGAAGTTTGAATGGAGTGCACAACATCAAAATGCGTTTGAACAACTCAAAGAAAGTATCATATCTCCCCCAGTTTTGCAACTAGCCGATTTCACGAAACCTTTCGTAGTGCAGACCGACAGTTCTAGTGTAGCGTTAGGTGCAGTTATCTATCAAGAGATAGAAAACAATAGACTACCTATTAGTTATGCATCGCGAACCTTGAGCGACCAAGAAAGAAAATATTCCGCATATGAATTGGAATGTTTAGCCATTGTTTTTGCATTTGAGAAGTTTAAACCCTTTCTAGAACATAAAGAATTCCTTTTGGAAACTGATAATCAAGCATTATCTTGGTTACTGAATCACCCTAAACAGTTAGGACGTATTGGAAGATGGGTATTGAGGTTAAACTGCTACAAATTCAAAGTGCAGCATATTAAAGGTACACAAAACGTAGTCGCTGATACCCTGTCCCGTATGTTCCAGCCGCCCACTAATACTTCCGGAAACAAGGAGAATCCGGAAACAGCACTTGGTAACGCCGTAATTACTGAATTCCCCCTTGCCTTTACAAACATTGCCCTGTATCAACAACAAGATCCTTTTCTGAAGTACTATGCCACAAAATAAGAAACGGAAAGGAATTAAGAATAATCGCCCCTGATGTAATTAAGCCCATGCTGATGGAGTACTTCCATTCATCTACCATTGGAGCCCATATGGGAATCAATAAAACTATACATCGTGTTCGAAAGGAATATCATTGGAACAATATGAACAGCGAAATAGCTAGTTTCGTAAAGAGATGTAGTTTATGTGCTCTCAGTAAACCGGCCAGAAATAATCAGGTAAGCCAATTAATTTCAGAAATCCCTAAGACCTCTTTCTCTAAACTTTATCTAGACTTTTCAGGTCCTTATCCACGATCTAAATCAGGTAATACTATGTTACTCATCTGTGTAGATTCGTTCACCAAATTTGTTTGATGTATCCCATGCGACGAGCAATTAAGCGTCGACGACTGCAAAAATATTACAGGAAAGATTATTTAAAGACTACGGTACACCTGTACGTATAGTGTCAGATAATGGATCACAGTTTAAAGCGAAAGAATTTAAGAATATGTGTTTCAAGTTAGGAATAGACCATATTACCACTACGGAGTATCGACCATAAGGCAATATTGCTGAAAGGTATCTACGAAACCTCAAATCTGCTTTAATCGCCTACCATTTGAACGATCATACGTCTTGGGACCAAAACCTATCCTGGATACAATACGCCTTTAATTCAGCTTATCACGAAGGTCACAAGTCGACCCCGTTTGAGTTACTGTATAAATACAAACCAAACCACCCCTTGTCCACTAAATGGAAAATACACGACCTGCTACCTCCGCAAATAAAGGATAAGCAAATTAAGCAAATATGGAATAAAGCCCGCGCTAATTTAAGAGCGAACTTAGAGAAATCCAGAAAATACCACGAGAGAAATATTCATAACAATTCAGTTAGGTACCAAGTCGGTGACTTAGTAATGTACAAGACTCACCCGACTAGTAGTGCTATTGATAAGACCACCTCTAAACTATCATACCGATGGTGTGGCCCTTACCAAATCCAGAAGTACTTAACTCCAGTTACAGTAGCCCTGTACGAACCTGCGACTCGAAAATATGTGCGGAGAACACATATTTCGCAGATAAAATTGTATAAGAAGAAAAGAGGAAATAGCATAGCCAAAAATAGAAAAGGTAATACTAGGTAGTGAAGTATATTATACCTCAGTAACCGTGCTAAGTGTTAATCGTAGAATTTGGAAATGAGGCCTGATCAACCTGAGATCCAGTTCAGCGGAAGATAAGAAAATGAGTACTCAATGACCACTAAACTGAGTTCTAAATAACAAATATTTAGAAAACTACTCTATGAAGAGAGTAACTATAACCCAAAGAAAAAACCGGTAGTAGATTTAAGTAGTAGACATAAGAAAGAGTTTTGTGTTTCAAAATGTAGATATTAAGTGTGAATAGTATGTAAAAAAAAAAAGGGGTAGTTTATAAGAAAATATATACGTATATTGTATTGTAGAGAAGAAATAAATGGGTATAACGCTTGCCAATAACTATGTGAGAGAAATTCCACACATTGACACCAGCATACTCCAAGTCCCCAATTTTGCGTTAGGCTCACTAAAATTCTTAAAGTGGATTTTAAGCGGTGGAGTATGTGACGATTTAATTGATAATAAAATCTTTAATAAATAAAAAATTAATTTACTAGCAATTAAGTATTTTAAATCGCACTATTAAACCTAAAGCCCCTGTACTAACTCAGAATAAGTATGAGATGTAAATGGAAAATCTAACTAAACAATTAATAAAAAATCGAATTGTAAAAAGGCTATTAATATCACAGTTAACCCTTTAGCAAGTCGTCTGTAACTTAGGAAAGTATAAAAATCATAAGGTTTGTAATTAGTAAATTGAAGGCACGAGTAGTAGTTAAAATAATTCACTTAATTATATATGTATAATTAATGTATTGTTTCTTGTAATATTAATGTCAATTTAAATAAAAATAGGGACTATATTATTGCGGAGTACTCGCTCCGCTCCGTTGTAATGTGCCAGTCAAATCGAGAAGAGAGTGACAATGCAGCCGTCAGACCGTACACACCTACTAGCGAGAGCTCTGCAAAAATGCATTGATTAATTTTAAGCTTAACTGTTACCTACCACTACTAAACGTGGCGAGCAAGTTTTAATATAGAAAATGTAGAAAGTTGTGTTAAGAAATGTAATAAGTTAAACAAAAAATCTAACAACACGTAAGCAAGATGACGTCTCCCCTCAAGAGGTAAATTCCAGTACAACTTTACATATGAAGATATGACCTGCAGAAACTTCACATGTGGACGTATACGAGCCATACGACTCTGACTAGGACCTACGTGGATCTACACCAACTTTAACCAGAATAACTTCAATCTCCTCAGTGAACCAGCTATCTAGTACTCGCCGAAGACACGACCCAGATGAAGACGTCGACTTCCAGAATTCCCAAGAGTGACACCCCAGGACGAGGTCACCACGACTTATTGTAAAGGTGACTCGATAGCTTGCCTATCGAGAGTTAATTATATTTGAGACAAAACTTACAGATGAAAGAGACTTTTCAAAGACTATAATTTTCTTTAAACTATAAATGAGACCAACTAAGAGTATACTGTAATATTGTATATCATATGTTGTAACGTTAATATGTAAATGTTAATTATAATCTCTTTAATAGATAATACCATTCTTCAAATGGTAAAAAGAAGTCTTGCAAGCACCTAGATGAACATAGTAATACTCAGACGTCTTTGCAATATATTTAAAGTAAACTCGGATCCGAGGTAAAAAGTACATGATCATTATGATCCCTAGTTTTTCAGAAAACCCTTTGAATATTTTAATCTAATTAATTATGTTATGGGATCATTTAATATCATTTGTTAATAAAGAGAAGTCATCTTATTACACGTATAAAAGAGTGCATATATCAGTGAAATACCTTCCCTTGTTTCTAATAATTAGCTTAATTAATTTTGTTAATTGTGTTGAGTTTAATTTCAGTTCGTTACAACGTAGGCAGCCCATATAATTGGCTGGTGTCAATTAGGATGGGTTCCCTGGATTTGTAACGTGGCACAAAAACGTTACAAGCGTACAGTAAATCCGCAGCGCAATACAAATATTGGGAAAGGCATCCTGCAAATCATGGGTGTAGATCTGTTGCAAGAGGTAGAAAGCGCTAGCCTTTTTTATGTCGCCGCAGCCGCCGAATAAAAGTGGAGCTTGTTCTTTAAAAATGGCAAGTTCCTGGTAGAACTCAAATGTGTTTAAGTCTCGTTCATATTTTCGTGCTAGATCTGCTCCATTTGATTTTAGCTTCTGATAAGGGATCACGAATGTTTCGAAACGTTAAGAAATTTTTTCATTTTTATAAAAATTGCATAATGTGCTACTACACCTTTCCGTAACATTAGTACTAAACTGTATATTTACTAGTTTATGCGGTGTTGGTGTAGAATTCCAGATTCTTTATAAAAATAATCGAGTCACAAAAATCGAATCGAATCAACCACAGTTGAATTTGCCGCCCCCTGAAGTTGCCGTCCGGGGCAAGGGCCCCGGCTTGCCCCCCCCCCTAGATCCGCCACTGCTTCAGCAGCACAAGGTGCCTATTGGCCTGACTGCAGATACCATAATGGCCCTGTTACCAGTTTGTTTATATACATGAAATGTAAAATCTGCCAAGATTCATTAGTAAATTAGTGAAATATATGATAAAAAATTCACACAAAATATTGTAAGAATAGTTTACAAATTCCATTAATTATTTGTGAGTTGGAATTCTTTTTAATTTCAAGAATTACATATTATGCACACACACACACACACACACACACACACACACACACACACACACCTTATGCATATTGTAATATAACTAAATAGAGAATGTGCTCTTCCAATCCTTATCCACGTTGTGGTGCCAATATTGGTAATATAAATAAAAGATGAATGTGTTGTATTTTCACTGTCTATAGGGTTTATTTATAAAAAGTCGTTAATAAAAGGGTGTTCAGAGAGATTTTCGGAGATACGAGTTTAATTCTCCCAAAACAATTTGATTGGTGATGTATTATTTTGTTGCAAGAGTCTAGCGTTGTTGAAATTAATCTCTAATATATTATAACAAGTAAATCAGCCCTGAACGAGTAGCGTGTAATATTAGTTTAGTATATTTGGTGGTTAGATCGTTCACATTAAGGCCTAGACGGTACAACAACGTTAAGAGAGGGGAGTATAAGCCGTGAATTGCTTTTCTCTTCTCTTGCAGTTCGACTACCGTATGAGTGCTTGTGCTGTGGTTTATTGTCAGCCAATTATTTGAGGTTACGTTTTTCCAATCACAGTATATCTCTTGTTTCTCTCTCTGTAAACTACAAATTATCTAAAACGCACTAAATAGTACACAAATAATAAGTCATAATTTTCATGAAGGATTCTTTATTTTTTTCTTTTACAAAACAGACGTTCTCTCTTCGCTTGGTTTCAACAGATCGACCACACTTAAGTGAATCGACTATGTTACAGCATTCGATTCTCACATATTAAATTTTAACTATATTATTATTTTTTCTTAATCTCAGGGTTCGAAAGGTTCTTGTGACTATTAGGAAGGTCAGAAAATGCCAAATAAAAGTACAAGGTATTACAAATTTAAATACAAAATCTTATTAACTAATATCTTTAAATGTAAGTTGGTTTTACCGTCTAAGGACGAGGTTCACTCGTAATGGCAGAGTACCGATATTTCCTTGATGGCTGCTTAACCAGTCTACAGATGTCTGCGTCGTATTGTCGCCAATCTCCAGTTCCAAAAATAAAAGTTTGGTGTATTTGTCCCTGGATGGAGTAGAATTTCCAATTCTTAATCTTCACTAATGTTGAAGTTTCTCGTGGTTATGGATTACCATGGATTTTGTGTAGCAATAGTTTTTTTTCACTTGGTTGTAAGAAAGTGAGGTTTAGCATTCGATTTTAATTTTTCTTTTTACATTAATTTATTACATTAATTTCTTTATGTCATTCGTCCTCTTCATTTTATTTATAATTTAGTAATTTCATTTTGAATCAATAGTTATTTGAATTATCTTGAAAATTAGTTCTTTTAGATTTTTTTTCTCTACTCATAAAGCTGGACTATTCTCTTTCACCATTAACAATGGAATCAACAAACTTTCTTGCTTTTATGTGGTCCTTGACAACCAATCTCTGTTCTGTTATTGGTTAATACAGTATTTGTAATCCTTGAGCCATCTAATACCGGCCATAATTAAAAAATGTTCTTGCACTTACTTAATAAAATACTCCTTTACAAAAGTCACATTATATCATATTGAATTTTCACAGATTCTTTGTTATACAATTACATACATTTTGCTACCTTTCTCATCTTAATCTTATCATTCTAACAAGTACTATCTCCTCATTACTAAATACTAATTTTGGGACCTATTCTCCTATTACATATATTATGTTTTTATTGTAATTCATGGCACTTATCTGCTATTAATAACTACTATTACTTTCTTCTAATTTATTATATAAAATTTAGTGTCTTTACATTGGTTGGTTGCCTAGTTTTTCTGACATGGCTTCCTGTACAATTTATCACTGGCTTAGGGCCAATAATTCAATTGTTACTCCATTCTGGTTTTTAATTTATCATTACATAGTTTTTTAGTATAGAACCCTTCATCTGTCCACAACATAGTTACAGTAAAACCCTTTGGCATATTATCACCAATTATTGCCTTCCTGGCCAAGTTTACAATTATAATCTAACAACACAACCATTATCTATTCAATGTAGTTATAAAATATTTACTCTATATAAATTTTAACATAAATTCCATGGTGACATGTTCATTTTTTATAAATTAACTAAACATCAATTAACTAATACACTCTTAATGTAGTTAACACCTCCTACATACAAAACTCCAACATAAATGCCATGATGAGATGTTCATTTTTATAAATTAACTAAACATCAATTAACTAATACACTCTTAATGTAGTTATTTAATACCTCCTACATATAAAACTCCAACATAAATGCCATGATGCAAAATAGGAGCGGATTCTTGCGCTCAGGGGATTTACTAGTTACTTCAGTTTCACTACAGAAATTGAGAAGACATCGTAAAACTAGAAAAGCTTTCCAGATGCAAAACAGACGTACATTGAATTTTTATATATAAAGATAAGAAAAATCAAATAAGCAAAATGGATAATAATAAATGTAATGACGAGAATGTCAGCTTCTTGTTCATTTTTATAAATTAACTAAACATCAATTATTTAAAACTGCACTTATCACTCACTCTTTGCACTGACCACTTCATAGTTTGTATTTCTATACATTTATCTTTGGCTCTACTACCTTGTATTTTTATTTCATATCATTTATTTTTACTTAATAAGGGTATACACTTACCTGACCTTCGTTACAATGAATAAATCTAGTGTTTTTTATTATAATTTTTATGTAAGGTAGGGGACCTTGGTTTTGATACGTTACAATATTAAAGAAATCTATGCTCATGCTCGTGGATTCAAAAATTCTCTCTGAGGTGCACAAAAAACAAACAATTGGGAAGGCCAGTGTTTTTTCACTGATAGAGTAATGAAGGTAATGAATGATATTTTAAGTCACATCATCACTGGTGACAATGACAATGGCGTCACAGATTAGAAAGGAATGGAAACATCAGTTCATGCAGTGGACAAACACTATATCTCTGAAAAGGTAGAAACTAAAGCAAACCATTACAACCCAGAAGATCATATGCACCGTGTTTCAGCATGCCTAATGATTTCCAGCTGTTTTTGGGTTTAATTGATTTCTTTCTAGTCAGTACTAAGGCAATGACAACTTCATTAAAAAGCTGGGCAGCACCGGCTGTCCTCAGACACATGTTTAATCTATGAAGGAGAAATGCAGAAGTTGGTTCCACATTATGATAATACAGACAGAAACTATGTTAGAAAATATTTTAAGATAAGGTCAGTCCTGTAAAATAAAAATGTTTAAAAAACAGCAGAAACCACATACTGTGACACTGGACCTATGTAATGAGCTATCGATTATAGGAACCTACTTAATGTTTGCCCAGCTATCTTTGATAATGTAAACTAATATTTTTTATAATAGCATTGTCACATATCTGTTAAAGCGACTGTATATTTTATAATTTGTAAGAAAATATTCTACATTATGACATCAAATCATAGAGTTAACAGGGTGATTACAAACTGCTTTTGGCATGTGGGATTTTCGACTGAAATTCAATGAGAAACTGCTGTAAATGAAGAAAGAGCATTACAGCAATGAGGGAGAAATTTAGAGAACCCAACAGTACCTAATGAAATTCTGAATGAATACAAAGAAATTTACAAAGATATAGAAATCAGTGATATATTAAAAGATGAAGCATAGTAGCATTAATTATGGAAAGATGAGAAGACGATGATCACAAATGATATAAGGAATTATGAGGATATTGGAATGACAAAGAATATCCGTTTCCACTGCTAAAATTTTGTCAAAGCAATGAATACTCTCTATACTTCTATTAACTTTACAGGTAATTATTCTTTAACCAATTCCAAATGAGTTGTTTCTCTCATTGGTGCACTATGAATGATAAATTTTTCATATAAAAAATAAATTGAATGCAAATTAAATTTTTGTTGGATCCTGCAGCAGTACTGAAGTTTTCTTGGTGTATGATTTTTAAAAAGAAAGTGTAATTATAGTTTCTGACTATTAGAAGAGTTTTTTAAACTACAGATTCAATTTCAATTGTTAAATAAAGGTATATATGCAATATTATTAGTATTCATTTAGTCAAAGCCCTACATGAATGCCTTTCTTGTACATCCTACAATTGGCCTGTTATTGGGACTAATACAATTTACATGTACACAATTGCCAGTGCAGTAAAGTTAACTGTATTCTGAAAGTATCTTCTTTAATAGAAACAGTGATTCTATTAACAAACACACTATCCTTCAAATGCACAAAAATTAGTCCATTAAAACTTCTGCCCCAATTTTAAATAGTTATATTTATGGAACCATGGACATCTTGCGAATGAATGGTGTGTTGCTTGAATGGGTGTGGCCTACAGTTCTAGGGAATCACCGCTAGATGCCACTCCACGCATTGAACCTGTCAATAAACTCAGTCTGTTGCAAGATGGCATCCACTCAACAAAAGGCGTTTTGCGTTCTGCAGTTTAGCAAGACTGAGTCCGTGATTAAAGTCCAGCATGCTTTTCGTAAGCATTTTGGGATTGATACGACTTTGCCAAAGAGCATTCGTCATTGGTATCACCAGTTTGAAGAAACAGAATGTTTGTGCAAGGGTAAGAGTTCAGATCGACTTCACACTTCTGATCAAAATAAGCAAAGAATTCAACAAGCGTTTGAGCAAAGCCCAGAAAAGTCTACTCGCCGTGGCAGCAGAGAACTTACAATTCCTTATACAACTATCTGGTGTGTATTAAAGCGACACTTGTTCTATAAACCATACCGATTACAACTAGTGCAAGCTCTTCATGTTGGTGATAAAAGGAAACGTGTGGAGTTTTGCAATGATCTCTTAACGGATATCGAAGATGACAGATTTTTACCACGGTTGATTTTTTGATTTGACTCTAGATTTGATTTTGTGCAGAAATAGTACAGCAAGAGCAAGAACGTTTTTTGTACAATTTCTCAAACAAAGATTTATGGCCCCATTCTTTTTTGAGGAAAACACAATGACGGGACTGAGTTATCTTGAAATTCTGCAGACCTGGCTTTTTCCACAACTTCATGAGAACTATTATGATTTTATATTTCAAACAAGACGGAGCCCCGCCACACTGGCACAACAACATATGGCAATTCCTGAATAACACACTACCTCAACACTGGATAGGGTGCACGGGACTCCAAGACACTGCCCTACACTCTTGGCCTCCAAGATCTCCAGACATGACCCCATGCGACTTCTTCTTGTGGGGATATTGAAAAACTATGTTTTTGTTCCACCGTTAGTTCGTGACCTAGACGAGCTCCAAAGCAGGATATCGGCAGTAGCTTTAGTTGAAGATGTTACCTTGCAAAAAGTGTGGGATGAATTTAGCTATCATCTGGATGTTGTCCGTGCAGCTGGTGGAGGACACATAAAGCATTTCTAATATCGTTGCTGAAACTTTATGATTTTGTGAGTATTTTATACCCTGTTCCATTATTGTAATGTGTTTTCATCAATAAATATAACTATTTAAATTGGGTAATTCTTTTTCAAACACCCTGTAATATATACAACACACACGCATAGTTTAAATTATTTATTATATAACTTTAACTACAATTATTAATACCTTTCATAAAGTCATTAATATCTTGTGTCAAGTCCTCATCATTATAAAACAATTACATTATTTTACTACTTTAAAATACTCAAACCAAATATGCTTAATGTTTCATTTGCACTAAGTACTTCAGGACTGGTTATTTTCAAAATTTTCATTTTCACTTTCATTACACAAACTGCCATAATCATTAGTTTAGAGTCACATTAAGTACACAATAAATGTTCAACAGAAACAAACACTTACCCACTGCCTCTGCAGCCTAATCTTTTATCTATATCCCTCTGCAAAAGCCCTTCTAACAATGACCTTAATTCTTTTGAAAAAGATTCTGGCAATTCCACATTCTGCAAAAATAAAAAGCATCACATTTTAGCTATTAAAAAATTATCCTATTATTACAAAGTAATACTTTCATTTCAATAAACAGATGAGGAAGTGTGCAGTTAGCCTTACAAACTGTACAAGCTTAGAACCTTTTAGTTACTTTCTGAAATGTTTTTTGTAAATTTAATAGTACAATGTTTATCCCTTAAAATCTTTTGATTATTTTTAACTGACTTGTAAATGGAGGAGGTTCTGTACTAGTTTTTTAGGTTACCCGATTATTCAAGAATGGCTGGACTGATTTTAACAAATCTTTTTTTATTTGAAATGGTGTGTTCCTGCGGTGGTCCCATAATATTTAAAATTGGTATTAGACCAGTAATGAACAAGTATCAGCAGAATACTTCTTATTATACTTACACTCGTGCTTTGAAAATTCAATAATAAGACTGGGATTACAGCACTACTAGGTTACATTTGTATCATTACCTTTTGTTAGTCTCAAATTATGACATAAATGGAATTCTTCAACACTCACAAAACGCATACAGTACGATACACCTGTGGATGTTGCTCTATGACCCACTGGCCCACTAGCACGTGAACCAAGCAACCACAAAAATTTGATATCTCTCTGTTCTGTACTAATAATAGCTAAT
Organism: Magicicada septendecula; assembly: GCA_034769895.1. Taxonomy (NCBI): domain Eukaryota; kingdom Metazoa; phylum Arthropoda; class Insecta; order Hemiptera; family Cicadidae; genus Magicicada; species Magicicada septendecula. The sequence continues at coordinate 825,270,155 of CM068367.1, forward strand.
GAAAATAAATTAGCAATAAGAATGCCATACTTGTAACTTCTGAAGTCAGTGACCAAATTTTTAAAATTTGTAAAACTTTTGTTACTTTTTATCTTCATCAATATAACCGTCAATAGATATATCAACACTTGCAACAAAATTTATTAAACAATTATTAAAAAATAACCATGACTGAAGGTCCATCATTGCTAAATACTCCCTATTTTGCTCTTGAGTATTAGGATTTGTTCGCAGTGGTATGTATTCTCTATAATGTCTATGACCTACAGTAACTATATAATTTATGTCACTTATAGTCCAAGTATTTGGACCTAATAAGAAAAGACATGCATCACCTGCTATTCCAGTATACTGTCTGACACGTGAATTGATGTACCATTCATCACCTTGATGAAACGAACCGCTTGAAATCCATATGTTATCGTTTATTGTTACATATTTATTTAACTCATTAATCAGTTTTCTGACACTTCTTTGTTCGCTCTCTTGAGTCTGGATTTGGATGTCATCTCTGTATTCCTCATTTTCTATCATCTGGACTATCTCAGAAATATTGTAATTCAATAGATTAGCAAAGTTGGATCTAGAGTCAAGATATAAATTGTTATGCTTTAAAGTCCACTACAGTCCAATTCTTAGTCGTTCAATATTTATTTGGAATTCTCTGTGGTGACGCAGATTTTTGTGACTTTCTGCTATAATTACTAATCCTGCATTCTACAAAAGTAATAGTTAAGACTCCAGTCTTAAAAGTAATGGTGTCTTCTGCAATGTCTTGAGTAAACAACACTATTTGCCCCTTACACAAATTTCAGCTAAATCTGTTCTGTACCTTAATGAATTAAAAAAAAATAGAATTATTCTTGCCAGCATTTATTGCTCTATATCCGATAATTCTTCAGTTCTGGAGGTACAGGCATAACATCCATATTTAATTCCAAAACGCTTAAGAAGAATCTTTACATTTCTTTATATTGCTAGAGCAATGAGTGCATACCACCACATTAGAGAATTCAACTAAATCACAGGATAGAAGATCAGCATGGGTCAAAATTTTGTTTACAACACTGCCTTAGGTATAATAATTTTATACGCACAGCACATGGAACATCAGTGAATTGATTTACTGATGACACAAAACTATCTTTATTAATACAATTGTGTTGTTTATAATTTTCACTCATGTTTTATAAGCGTTGTGTTCTTGACTTGTCTGTTTCGTTTAGTCTTGCTTTCCAACTATGTTCCTGTGCTGCAGTCAACTTTTTATTTAGTTCAAGAGGAAGTTCATCATCCAGACATTGGTGAATCAAATGAAGGCGATGCTGGTGCTGTTCATCTGACTCATGATCCAGTCAATCATGAATCAAGCTGAGTGTATGCTCATGCTGACCACCAGGGCCGGATTAAGGTATCTTGACGTGCTAGGCTAATTATATTTTAGCCCCCCCCCCACCACCCGTTGGCTACTCTTACGTTTATTTCCAAGGGGCTGAATGAAGCTTTAAACATCCTACAATATATTTCTCAGTTAGGAATATTTTAAATATCTTACTGTTTTTGGAAATAGTTTCAAGAATTGAAAACTGAGGCTATTTTTCAGAGAGTGTTATACCTTCAACCATTTGTAGATTTGATGGCTTTTATAAGGAAAAAATTAAATAAGTAGTTTGTGGCAACAGCGAGTCATTGTGTCTGCTCTCCGGTACCAGCGGCACGGCACGTGACTCGAGAAGACGAGGCGAGCCAATCAGGGACCAGCGGCACTCTGATAGGTTCATGCACATGACCTGTCAGGGCATAAAAACAGAGCCACTTGAAATTTTTGGCGCAGGACGAGAATCGTGACAGAATCGACTCTGCACTCAGACTTGGAAGAGTGAAGACATCCAATCTTACAGCACATCGCAGAAGCAGAAGAGGATCGCCTCGACCTCTAGACTGCCATGAAGAGGCTCGGACAACAGTCGACGGAGGCTGCCAAGAAAAAGCCGCCGGAACAACACTCGAAGCATCGCCAGCGCCACCACCAAGCTGCAGCGATGGAAGTGGACCTACCGCCTTGCCAGCAAGACGATGACAGGAAGCACACAACTGGGACCTGCCGCACAGTGCCGGTAAGTCAGCTAGGTAGCGCTGTCCACCGTAATCCGGGGAGTCCGAGAGTAGGACTGACAAATAGAGATGCGGGTTGTGCCGCCACTGTGACGGTGTCACAGTTCGGCCCCCGGATACCCGCTGGACAAAGAGCTGAGTTAGTCAGCAGTGGACCAGCTAATAGTGCCCCTGAAGCACTGTGCGGCAGCAACGAGCCCCCCGGCCGGCCACTTGGGCCAGTTGGGAACCCTACGACTCGCACGGGAAGCCCTGCTGAACCCGCACAAGTTCGTGATAACAATCGGTCCTTATTAGGGCCGACCAAGCCCACAAAGGCCGGACCTTCCGGCTGCACGGCCGTTAGTAGGCCAAGCAGCCCGTAACCTCTGCCGGAGTCTGACTCCTCAGCCATGGAAACCTCGGCTTCCACCGACTGGGTGGTAGTAGGGCACGGTGGGAAGCCGAGAAAGTCTCCCTCCCTGACCTCCTTGAGTTCGGCTACGGACTCGGCGGCATTCCAAGCCTCCGCTGAGGTTGCGCCTAGTCGCACCTCCGAAGGAAGGATCCCGCCGGTTCGTAACGAACGTCAGAGATGTTATCGGCTTCGTTCGCCGACTCCGTAAGGTCGTTGCGCTGGCAGATAACGCATCGGTCAAGCTCCTTGCGAGTGAGACAGTGCGCGTTACCTGCCGCAGTGCATCCGAACACTTCGGAGTAGTCCAGTGGCTGGAACGTGAATCGTTCCAGTTCCACACCTATACGCTAAACCGAACCAAGCCTGTAGCCCTCGTCCTTCGGGGCCTGGACATACAGGCAGATCCGCAGGTCGTCCTAGACGAACTGCGCGACGCGGGCTATAAGGTTGTGGGAGCCTCTCGGCTGTACACTACTTATGGCTCGCGTCGGCCCCTCCCCCTAATCAGACTCCTGGTAGAGAAGGGCGACTCCTCCCAGGCCCTGTCAGATTTGAAAAGGCTTTTTGGGCTCTGCGTGAGCGTAGAGCCCTGCCGTCAGACCGGGCGAATCTCTCAGTGCCACAGGTGCCAGCGGTTCGGCCACAGCAGCTTTGGTTGTCGGAACGCGCCGACCTGCGTCCGCTGTGGAAATGACCACTTGACGCAGGCCTGCGCTGTCCCGGACAACCACCGATACTGTATTAACTGTGGCGCCCATGCTGCTAATAACAGGTGCTGCCCAGTGTATAACAAGCAGCTGGACAAGCTCAAGAAACCGGTCCAGCCTAAGCCTCGCAATGTTGTTGCCAAACCAGTCAAGACGGCCAAAGCCGCTGAACCTGTGGTCCGGAGACCAGCCCCGAGATCTGCTCCGGTTCCGAAACCCAGTGCAGTGAGCCCGAGCAAAGCTCCACAGGCCAAACCTACTACCGCGCCCCCGGAACCGGAACGCGAAGTTCCCCACTACACCCAAGTCCCGCTGCCGGACGATAATGAGGAAATTGATCCTCCATTGCCGCCGCCACCCAAGCCTAGATTCCCCAGATCGGGCAAGAAAGGTAGGACCCAGGCCAAGAACACGGGCCAGCCTAAACTACCTGCCACTGGACCCAAGCCCGTCCACCAAAAGCCAGAGCAGCCACCCGCTCCAGTACCAGCCCCCAAGGCTTCCACCGCCTCGCCCCGCCGCAGCTGCCGCCAAGCGTTCTCCCCAGGCCTCATCATCCGATGATCTCGCCGTTGTTTCCGACTTTCTGGCAAGCTACGACTTGCAGAAAGTAACCCAAACTTTCCTTAAAATCAAGGAACGCTTGGCAACAGCCTCGCCCCAAGATAAGTTCCTCCTCTTGGTGGAAGCCTGCCGTGTTACAGGTCTGTTATGAACGGACAACCACGGCAATCCCTCAAGCGAGACCTCGAGCTCGTGGCGTGGAACGCCAACAGCCTCGCTTCCCGGCATTCTGAGCTCTTAGAGTTTGTTGCCCGTCACAAGCCCGACGTGCTTCTTCTTGGTGAGACGCACCTGACCCCGCATCGTCGTTTCCGACTACCAAACTACGTGTGCCACCGGGACGACCGGTCGGGTCGCGCAGGAGGGGGCACAGCCATCGCGGTGAAGGCGAGTCTTCGCCATCACCGCGTTGTCCTGCCTCAGCGGCGGAACCTCGAGTGCACCGCGGTCGAGCTCCATGGTGCTCTCGGCGGTCTACTCGTGGTTTACGCTTACAAGCCTCCACAAACGGAGCTCCTGTCGAACGATCTGGAGGCCGTCTTTGGAGCACACAGGAGGGTAGTCCTGGCGGGCGACCTGAACTGGTGTAACCGGTGTAAGCACCCTGATTGGGGGAGCCGCTTGGTGAACCCAAACGGGACCCGCTTACGCAGGTATGCTGATGCGGCTCGGGTCACAGTCATGGGTCCTACCGGGCCTACGTACTATCTCTCAAGGGCTAACTCCCGCCCTGACGTACTGGACATTGCCGCGGTCAGGGGCGTTTATTGCCCAGTCCACGTCTCCGTCATTTCGGAACTGTCCTCGGACCATTGCCCTATCAGTGTGCATATAGCTACCCAGCACGCCACCGTCCACGACGAGCGGCGGGTAATCGAGTGGGACCGCTTTGGCCCGGCGTTCAGTCGCCGCCTACCAGAGCATCTCCCGCTCGACACTACCCAGCATGTCGACGAGGCAGTTGCCTTATTCGACACAGCCGTAGTCTCGGCAGTAGACGTGTCCTCCCGGATAAAGCCGGGGCTCACGCCCAACTATCAGCGGATCCCCGAAGAGGTGTCTCAGCTCGCTTGCGAGAGGAATCGCCTCCGGAGACGCTGGCAGAGGACTCGTGACCCGGCTGACAAGGCTGCGTTCAACAGAGTGTCCGGCAAGTTGCGTCGCGACATGCTGGCGTTCCGTAGACGCAACTGGGAGCTAGCTGTGACACAGATGGACGGCCCTGCCGAGGACCGTAATGTCTGGCGGATTCCCAGTGCCCTAACCGGAAAGCGCAAACGCGCGCCTCTCCCCGCACTGGCCGGACCCGGCGGTCAACCCCTTGGCCGCCCCCTCGAAAAGGCAGAGTTCTTGGCTGACAATTTAGAGCGTCAGTTCGCTCCCAACCCATCCAAGAACCCGGCCTTCACTGAGCAAATCTGCCGCGAGGTAGAGCGCTTTCTATCGGCCGATATCACAGTCCAGCCGGAGCCCATCTCCCCGGAGGAGGTCTCTGAGAGGATTGTTCAGCTCAAGCCCCGGAAGGTGCCTGGCCCGGACGGAGTCATGAATTCCGCCCTCCATCGCCTTCCGGAGCGAGGAACCCAGTTCCTCACTGACCTGTTCAATTCATGCCTCAGACTGGCCTATATTCTGGTGAAATGGAAAACGGCTACCGTCACTGTGATACCTAAGCCGGGAAAGAATTCTTCTCGCATGGAAAACCTCAGACCCATCAGCCTCTTGTCCGCGACGTCCAAGGTTTTTGAGCGTCTGATCCAGCGTAGGATCCGCGACCATCTAGAAAGACTAGACGTGCTGATCCCCGAACAGTTCGGCTTTCGTGAGCTGCACTCCTCGACTCATCAGCTGATGAGACTCGTGGAATGCATTACCGAGGCTGGCTGCCAGAGCAAACAGACGACTGCGATCTTCCTAGACGTAGAGAAAGCCTTTGACCGCGTGTGGCACGAGGGTGTTCTGTACAAACTCACGGAAGTCCTTCTCCCAGACTGCTACGTTCACTTGATCGGCAGCTTTCTGCGAGACCGAAGCTTCCGAGTGAGAGTAGACCACGCTCTCTCTTCGGAGAGGCGTATTACCGCTGGCGTCCCTCAGGGAAGTGTCCTTGGGCCTCTCCTGTTCTCGTTGTTTGTCAACGACATGCCCCGAGTTCCTGGAGTGAAACTGTCGCTGTTCGCGGACGACACTGCGGCTTTTGCCTCAGAGCCGAACGCAAGTTATGCGGCAGTTAAGCTCCAGCGCCAACTCGACGCGTATGTCGGGTGGACCGATGACTGGAGAGTTGCCGTTAACACTTCCAAGAGCGCCGCGGTAATATTCTCGCGAAAACGTAAGCGGCCTCGGCCGCTTAAAGTAGGCCCCGTCGAGGTGCCCTGGACCAATAGCGTCAAGTACCTCGGGCTCCACGTGGATTCCCGACTCACCTGGCGAACCCATGTACAGTACATCCGACAACGCGCTTCGGCGCAACTCAGCAGACTCTGGCCCGTGCTTTCTAATCCGGCAATGACCCCCCGGCTAGGTAAGCTCATAGTCAAAACGTACGTGTTGCCCGTGATTATCTACGCCTGTCCTGTTTGGGGATACCTGGCTCGTGGTCATAGAACAACGCTCCAGCGCGTACTCGACTGGGGACTGAAGCTCGCGTGCAAAGTCCCCCGGAGGTACTCTTCTTGTCTTTTGAGGAGAGGACTCGGTGTCCGCTCTCTTGATGACACCGTGAGATGCCTGGCGCGTAGATTCTATGTTCGTTCCGACAGAGTGACCCACAATTCCCTCATTGCCGGACTTGGTAAATACACCCCGCGACCAGGTGAGTCCTGGAAACGACCTCGTTTGCTAGTCCCGGTGGTATAATCCACCAATCGCAGGTCGCTTCAGACCCCTCCATAATTAGGTAAAAACATATATAAAGAACTCAAATAGACCCAGTGGCAGGAGTCCTTTCTGAGACTCGGGACACTGCACGACTCGCGACCCGCGCAACACCCAGTTGTGTATTTTTGGCGCACTCCATTGGACGTCGTGAAGCCAGCCGGAAGCAAAAGGAAGAAGGACGAAGAATGGAGAGCAATCAGTGATGGATATTGTAATGCGACATAAATAGAGCCCCACATAACTAAGATTATAATGCAAATAATCAAAGAAATTATTTAAACAAACCCAACATGAGTAGGAAAATAAACGGATAAAATGATAAAAGAAGTACAACACAGATGGATGGCCCTGCCGAGAACCGTAATGTCTGGTGGATTTCCAGTGCCCTAACAGGAAAGCATAAACGCGCGCGTCTCCCCGCACTGGAAGGGCCCGGCGGTCAACCCCTTGGACGCCCCCTCGAGAAGGCAGAGTTCTTGGCTGACAGTTTCGAGCGTCAGTTCGCTCCCAACCCATCCAAGAACCCGGCCTTCACTGAGCGAATCTGATGCGAGGTAGAGCGCTTTCTATCGGCCGGTATCACAGTCCAGCCGGAGCCCATCTCGCCAGAGGTGGTCTCTAAGAAGATAGTTCAGCTTAAGCCCCAGAAGGCGCCTGGCCCTGATGGAGTCATGAATTCCGCACACCACCGCCTTCTGGAGTGTGGAATACGGTTCCCCTCTGATCTGTTCAATGTCTCTCAGACTGGCCTACTTTCCGGCAAAATGGAAAACGGCTACTGTTATAGTGATACCCAAGCCGGGAAAGAATTCTTCTCACGCAGAAAACATCAGACCCATCAGCCTCTTGTCTGCGACATCTAAGGTTTTCGAGTGTTTGATCCAGCGTAGGATCCGCGACCATCTAGAAAGACTGGACGTGCTGATCCCCGAACATTTCGGCTTTCGTGAGCTGCACTCCTCAACTCATCAACTGATGAGACTCGTGGAATGCATTACCGAGGCTGGCTGCCAGGGCAAACAGACGACTGCGAACTTCCTAGACGTAGAGAAAGCCTTCGACCGCGTGTGACATGATGTTGTCCTTTACAACCTAACGGAAGTCCTTCTCCTAGATTGCTATGTTCACTTGATCAGCAGCTTTCTTCGAGACCGTAGCTTCTGAGTGAAAGTAGACCACGTTCTCTCTTCGGAGAGGCGTATTACCGCTGGTGTCCCTCAGGGAAGTGTACTTAGGCCTCTCCTGTTCTCGCTGTTTGTCAAAGGCACGCCCCAAGTTTCTGGAGTAAGATTTTACTGCGGCTTTTGCCTCAGAGCCGAATGCAAGCTATGCGGCAAACAAGCTCCAGCGCCAACTCGACGTCTATGTCGGGTGGGCCGATGACTGGAGAGTTGCCGTCAATGCTTCCAAAAGTGCCGCGGTAATATTCTCGCGCAGATGCAAGTGGCCTCAGCCGCTTAAAATAGTTGAGGTGCCCTGGACCAATAGCGTCAAGTACCTCGGGCTCCACGTGGACTCCCGACTCACCTGGCGAACCCATACACAATACATCCGTCAACGCGCGTCAGCCGGAAGGAACGGCTGAAGAATAGAACCGGCGTTCTTGCGTCTTCGCCCTCCAGTTCCGCGTCAACGATAGGACGTCGCTAGGCCGACTCTACAACCGATGTCGAAAGAAGAGGAGGACTGCAGTACACCACGAACAGCAGGCGCAGCCACCGAACATCTCAGCGCGGCACAACCAACATCAGCCTTCTCGCCACACGGTCCTTTTTAGGGCCACCAAAACACTAGAGTGTACGATTGGCGCCATTTGTCATGCGGCAAGCCTTTTGTCTGGTGACAAGTTACAGAATTATAACAGTTTTATTAAGGGTACATTCAACATCATTTACACAAAGAAGACGATCAGTTAAATATCTTGTTGATTTGTTAAGACTCACGTAAAGTTCAAGCTATATTCTTTTTTCTCACTTTAGAATGAGCAAACATTTTAACCACCTCACATTCCTTGCAGAATGTCACTTTCAATGAACAAGAGGGCTACGCTGGTCAGTTTATCCTGGTGCAAATTTGAGCGTAAATAATTCTTCACCCTCTTCAAAGCTGAAAAAGATCTTTCACCAGTGCAGTTAGTGACGGGCATAGTAAGGAAAATGCGCAAAACTATGTCAACATTAGGAAACATTGATTCTAAGCTAAGCGTTTTCAAAAAATTCAACACTGGTTTTGCTTGAGATCGTTTTTTCTTCTTTTCTTCTCCTTCTTGTTCTGGTTTGACAGGTCCATAGTCTTTTAAAAACTGACCTAAATGCACACACTCATCACGAAATCTGATCCAAGTCAACAGCATAATTTTCTAGAAGGTGATTAGCTTTTTGTCTTATTATATTATTATTTAGTTCAGAAAGTGTTGTGGTCTAATTAAATAATTAGAACTTAATTATTGTCATGGTCGCACACTATGTTAGGGTTCTTTCAATCATTAAATCCACTAGTTACTGGAATCCACTAGTGGATGGAATAGATAATGTGGTCGGCAATTCCACGAAAGTCAGGCGGCGGCATAGTTCTATGAGTGCCGGCCGCCGATGACTCACAACCAGAAAAAAACAGTTTGGAAAGCACTTCTATTATTTATGTACAGTTTTACCATAAGTTCTCGCAAACAGGCGCCTGTATTAAAAATGAACTCAAATTTTTATCCTTGTTATTTATTACTAATTTTACATTTAGCTGTAAAATTTTATTATTTTTAGCGAAACTTTTGCACCCCCCAAAATGCCGCGCCCTAGGCTACAGCCTAATGGTTAATCCGCCCCTGCTGACCACTTCATTTGTTGCTCAAAGGTTCATGGCTATAACTGAGGCAGGATCAGCTTTTGCAGCACATGACTCTTTAAGATAATCTAGACAGCATAATCACGCATATGCAACAACCTAACTCATGGAACAGCAGAAGTCTCTTGAGACCATGATTTAGCATTTCACTGAGCATTTTTTAATACACATTTTGTTTGTTTTTCAGAATCTTTAGCCAATATTTTCTTATACGTGATGCATCTTTTGTTTGCCTGCCCATAATTTAAAATATTTGTTTTACTTGATAGAAATTTTATTTATGAAAAAAATTTAATCCCTTATGTACGCAAAATTATCAAATAAATACTAAAAAGTGAAAAAAAAACACCAAATAATGTTTTATGATATTAAAAACCACGTCATAGTTATGTTAGAAAGTGCTAGAAGTCACGTAGATTGTGAACAGTGTTAACGAGAAGGGAATTCGCACACCTCCAAGAGAATAGTGACTGGCAAGGTATGTATACGAGAAGCTACAAATGTGAATTTGTCTTTTCTACCTTGTCGTTTAAGGTAATTCTAATGAGTGTGAAATGTAGCACTCAGTGATCCATTGCAATGCTGCTTTCTTGTTTTATCATTGAACGTTTAACACGTTACATGTTGAAACAGTTTACTGCCCTAGGGGCGTGAGGTGTATGGGTGTCAGCTGGGCACCATAGTGCCATGTACAAAGTTCTCATTTCAAAAAGTGATTTGGCACCGACTTCGGTAATTGTATTGGTATAAAGTTATGTAAACGTTTGTTTCTTCAGCCACATAGCATAAGACACAAAGAACCTAAATTCATAATAAATGTTGCGGTGCAGAATTTAAAAAAAATGAAATTTCAAAATTTCCATATTGCATAGCATTGAATGTAAAAATTATTTTTCATTTTTTAGAGCTTTTTATAAAATAATTTTGTATGATTCTCTTCTCATTTTTGAAGTTAGTTTAATTTTTGTTCAAAAATGTCTTATTTTTGTAAAACCTGAACATATACAAATTTCTGAAATGAACTGAAGAGTTTAGGTAATTTGGCTGCAAAGTTATATCTTATTACATACTTTTTTTCCAGAAGTGGCTGATGGAGTTTAAGGTCATTCACAAATTAAAAACTTAACAAGCACAATATATTTTACCATAGTAAGTGTCATCCTATCAATTTCATGTTTGTCTTTTGTTTTATGTTGTCGGAATGGGCTGTGTCCTTTAAGAAGTTTGTAGAGCATGCAGCCATGAGAGAACCAGTCAGCACTTGAGTCGTATGCAGTGCCTTTGCTCAGTACTTCTGGTGCCATATAACCATGTGTACCACTGTAAAAATATACTAAATGTTATACACTTTATTAACTGATAATAATAATAATAATAATTATTATTATAAAATCATTAACAACTTCACATTAAATAAAAGGCATGAAAGACACAATTTAAACCTAAATGCATAGATATAAGGAAATATCAATATGGAGAACCATACATGACTTCCATATTCTAAGATTTATTTTTAAAATCATTTTCGAAATGAAATATTACCATAGAAACTACTTCTTTCTACTTACTGCTTCAGCCTTAACCACAGTACTGTGGTCACTAACATATACCACCTCATGTTATCGCACTCGATTTTCACTGATGATGGAAGTCAATGGCATTGCCGAAACGTCTGGTTTTGTAGAAAACATTGGACTACGGCCAAATATCCCGGGAAGGAATTTTAACAAAAACTACTTCTTTGTTGCCGATAACGTTGTACACATATATATATATATATATATAAAAAATATGCACAAAATTAATGGCTTGTATAAGTTAATGATTGATCTCCATTAAGTAGTGCTCAAGTTTCCAAAGTTTTAATATTATGATGTCTGTAATTAAAACATCAGAGCAGGTTTAGTGTGTATGAGGGTTCACCGTGGACAAAAATTTTCAACATTTCCTATTGAGCGTTGCTTAGAATAAATCTGCGAATCTACAGTGTACGTTTCACAGAACAAACACGCGGAAAAGAAGGAGCGCTCCGAAGTCACTCATGGACCCTCAGCATCTTGCAGAGGGTTCATTCCCTAAAGACGAAAAGCCTGTCTATGAATCGTTCCTCTGTAAACACGTGCAGTTACACTGCCCAGCGATCCACAGGAAGCAAATCGCTATCCACGCTGGAAACTTTTTTGGCTTGCATGCGTTATGTTGGTATGGGTTCGGCACTTTCCATTTAAAAACCGTGCAAATGTAAGAAAATAAACATGAATGAGGCCAGAAATAACGCGAATTGTGTGTGTGTGTGTGTCTTCCCTCCCTTTTTATTGCGGTAGTGATAATAATAAAACGGAAACGTAAACAGTACCTAACTGAGATATGCTTGCCTGCCACGCACGATATATTTTCTCTTATACATGACTAGCAGAATACCCGTGCTTCGCTACGGAGTTTCACGTTGTACGTAATGAAAATGTTAGTTTAATTAATAAAGTTTAATTAAAGTAGGCTTCTTAAAAATAAATAGCTGTTGCCCACAACTTCGTTCGCGTGGTCTTCATTTTAATGCTATAATATATTTAGAACAGAATCTATTCTATTGGGTTGCCATAGTAACCAGATCTAATAGTTTTTTAAGACCGCAAAGGACCCCCCAGAGGATCGTATCGAAAAAAACACCTGTCCTATGTTGGTTCTCCCGTTGCGTAAAATATTTGTGCCAAGTTTGGTTGAAATCGGTCCAATGGTTTAGGTGGAGACGTGGAAGACCCCCAAAGGATCGTATCGAAAAAAACACTTGTCCTATGTTGGTTCTCCCTTTGCGTAAAATATTTGTGCCAAGTTTGGTTGAAATCGGTCCAGTGTTTTAGGAGGCGATGTGGAAGACCCCAAAGAACCCCCAAAAGGGCCCCATCCAAAAAACACCTATCCTATGTTGGTTCTCCCGTTGCATAAAATATTTGTGCCAAGTTTGGTTGAAATCGGTACAGTGGTTTAGGAGGAGATGTGGAAGAAACCTTCGCGGACGTGCGCACAACAACTCACCGAAGTTTCATCGCAATCGGATGAATGGTATAGGAACGCATACGGGACAAACGAAGAAACATTTATTTTTATATATAAGATGTAAACTATACCACTTACTTGACATAAACCGTGATAGCTAAGCTAATGTACAACATATATGTATTAATTATACACATAAATGTTCCTCGATAGACACTATCTATTGGCGAAAACTTGAATAAAATCCGTTCAGTACTTCCTGAGATTAGCGATTTCAAACACAGAGAGAAAACGGGACTGACTTTACTTTATACTATGTACAGATTTACATTAAAATGAAAAAATTATAATTTTATTGCCTGGCAACAAAATTATTTTATTTTTAACAAATACCATTGTTTGAAAAAGTTTAAATGAATTTTCAAGTACTTTACTCTTGTTAAAACGTAAAAGGTTGCAGGTAAACTACCCCTTCCCTTTAACCGACCTTCACCAAAATCAAAAGGCCTTGAGTCCTCTACAATTCAGTGACGTATGCAAAAAATTATTTGATTCTGTTTGAATTTGCGGCAGTTATCGTTTGCCATAGAAAATACGATTGATAAAAAACGTTGCAGGTAAACTACCCCTTCCCCTCAACCGATCTTCACCAAAAACAATAGGTCTTGAGTACTCTACAAATCACGGCTGTATGCAAAAAATTATTTGATTCTGTTTGAATTTCCGGCTGTTATCGTTTGCCATAGAAAATACCCTTGATAAAAAAACGCTGCAGATAAACTACCCCTTTCCCTTAACCGATCTTCACCAAAAACAATAGGTCTTCAGAACTCTGCAATTTAGGGCTGTATGCAAATAATCTTTTGATTCTGTTTGAATTTGCGGCTGTTATTGTTTGCCATAGGAAATACCCTTGTTAAAACATAAAACGTTACAGGTAAACTACCCCTTTCCCTTAACCGATCTTCACCAAAAACAATAGGTCTTGAGAACTCTACAATTCTGGGCTGTATGCGAAACATTATTTGATTCTGTTTGAATTTGCGGCTGTTATCGTTTGCCAAAAAAAAAAAAAAAATTCCCTTGATAAAAAAAACCGTTGCAGGTAAACTACCCCTTTCCCTCAACCAATCTTCACCAAAAACAATAGGTCGTGAGTACTCTACAAATCAGGGCTGTATGCAAAAAATTATTTGATTCTGTTTGAATTTGCGGCAGTTATCGTTTTCCATAGAAAAAAAATCTACACACAGACAGACAGACACTTTTCGGAAAATGACTTTTTTTCATGTTTTGAGTGTAGTACAATCAGAATCTGCAATAATCTCGAACACGATTTTTTTTGCCATCACCATACTTCCATTTCCTTAAGGAATATGGAAGTAAAAATGGGAACACATATGTGACAAGGTAACATAACAATCATATGCAATTATAAATCATTTCAAATACTTCTGTTTATTCAGTTCGGAGCATAACGTTTTTAATCAGTTGCCTCAGTAACTATAATCTTAACTTCATTAAGAAAAAGCTCTGCACAATTTCAAGGTTGATTTTTACTTCCATATTCCTTAAGGAAATGGAAGTATGGTGATGGCAAAAAAAATCGTGTTCGAGATTATTGCAGATTCTGATTGTACTACACTCAAAACATGAAAAAAAAGTCGTTTTCCGAAAAGTGTCTGTGTGTGTGTGTGTAGATTTTTTTTTCTATGGCAAACGATAACTGCCGCAAATTCAAACAGAATCAAATAATTTTTGAATACAGCCCTGATTTGTAGAGTACTCACGACCTATTGTTTTTGGTGAAGATCGGTTGAGGGAAAGGGGTAGTTTACCTGCAACGGTTTATTTTTATCAAGGGAAATTTTTTTTTTTGGCAAACGATAACAGCCGCAAATTCAAACAGAATCAAATAATGTTTCGCATACAGCCCAGAATTGTAGAGTTCTCAAGACCTATTATTTTTGGTGAAGATCGGTTAAGGGAAAGGGGTAGTTTACCTGTAACATTTTATGTTTTAACAAGGGTATTTCCTATGGCAAACGATAACAGCCCCAAATTCAAACAGAATCAAAAGATTATTTGCATACAGCCCTAAATTGTAGAGTTCTCAAGACCTATTGTTTTTGGTGAAGATCGGTTAAGGGAAAGGGGTAGTTTACCTGCAGCGTTTTTTTATCAAGGGTATTTTCTATGGCAAACGATAACAGCCGCAAATTCAAACAGAATCTAATAATTTTTTGCATACGGCCGTGATTTGTAGAGTAATCAAGACCTATTGTTTTTGGTGAAGATCGGTTGAGGGGAAGGGGTAGTTTACCTGCAACGTTTTTTATCAAGCGTATTTTCTATGGCAAACGATAACTGCCACAAATTCAAACAGAATCAAATAATTTTTTGCATACGTCACTGAATTGTAGAGGACTCAAGGCCTTTTGATTTTGGTGAAGATCGGTTAAGGGGAAGGGGTAGTTTACCTGCAACCTTTTACGTTTTAACAAGAGTAAAGTACTTGAAAATTCATTTAAACTTTTTCAAACAATGGTAATTGTTAAAAATAAAATAATTTTGTTGCCAGGCAATAAAATTATAATTTTTTCATTTTAATATAAATCTGTACATAGTATAAAGTAAAGTCGGTCTGTTTTCTCTCTGTGTTTGAAATCGCTAATCTCAGGAAGTACTGAACGGATTTTATTCAAGTTTTCGCCAATAGATAGTGTCTATCGAGGAACATTTATGTGTATAATTAATACATATATGTTGTACATTAGCTTAGCTATCACGGTTTATGTCAAGTAAGTGGTATAGTTTACATCTTATATATAAAAATAAATGTTTCTTTGTTTGTCCCGTATGCGTTCCTATACCATTCATCTGATTGCGATGAAACTTCGGTGAGTTGTTGTGCGCACGTCCGCGAAGGTTTCTTCCACATCTCCTCCTAAACCACTGTACCGATTTCAACCAAACTTGGCACAAAATTTTACGCAACGGGAGAACCAACATAGGATAGGTGTTTTTTGGATGGGGCCCTTTTGGGGGTTCTTTGGGGTCTTCCACATCGCCTCCTAAACCACTGGACCGATTTCAACCAAACTTGGCACAAATATTTTACGCAAAGGGAGAACCAACATAGGACAAGTGTTTTTTTCGATACGATCCTTTGGGGGGTCTTCCACGTCTCCACCTAAACCATTGGACCGATTTCAACCAAACTTGGCACAAATATTTTACGCAACGGGAGAGCCAACATAGGACAGGTGTTTTTTCAATACGATCCTCTGGGGGGTCCTTTGTGGTCTTAAAAAACTATTAGATCTGGTTACTATGGCAACCCAATAGAATAGATTATGTTCTAAATATATTATTGCATTAAATTGAAGACCACGCGAAAGAAGTTGTGGGCAACAGCTATTTATTTTTAAGAAGCCTACTTTAAATAAACTTTATTAATTAAACTAACATTTTCATTACGTACAACGTGAAACTCCGTAGCGAAGCATGGGTATTCTGCTAGTCATGTATAAGAGAAAATATATCGTGCGTGGCAGGCAAGCATATCTCAGTTAGGTACTGTTTACGTTTCCATTTTATTATTATCACTACCGCAATAAAAAGGCAGGAAAGACACACACACACACACACACACACACACACACACACACACACACACACACACACACACACACACACACACACACACACACACACACACACACACTTCGCGTTATTTCTGGCCTCATTCATGTTTATTTTCTTACATTTGCACGGTTTTTAAATGGAAAGTGCCGAACCCATACCAACATAACGCATGCAACCCGAAAAAGTGTCCAGCGTGGATAGCGATTTGCTTCCTGTGGATCGCTGGGCAGTGTAACTGCACGTGTTTACAGAGGAGCGATTCATAGA
Organism: Magicicada septendecula; assembly: GCA_034769895.1. NCBI lineage: Eukaryota > Metazoa > Arthropoda > Insecta > Hemiptera > Cicadidae > Magicicada > Magicicada septendecula. Next base: position 825,286,568 of record CM068367.1, read on the forward strand.
CAGACTTTTCGTCTTTAGGGAATGAACCCTCTGCAAGATGCTGAGGGTCCATTAGTGACTTCGGAGCGCTCCTTCTTTTCCGCGTGTTTGTTCTGTGAAACGTACACTGTAGATTCGCAGATTTATTCTAAGCAACGCTCAATAGGAAATGTTGAAAATTTTTGTCCACGGTGAATCCTCATACACACTAAACCTGCTCTGATGTTTTAATTACGGACATCATAATATTAAAACTTAGGAAACTTGAGCACTACTTAATGGAGATCAATCATTAACTTATACAAGCCATTAATTTTATGCACATTTTTTATATATATGTGTACAACGTTATCGGCAACAAAGAAGTAGTTTTTGTTAAAATTCCTTCCCGGGATATTTGGCCGTAGTCCAATGTTTTCTACAAAACCAGACGTTTCGGCAATGCCATTGACTTCCATCATCAGTGAAAATCGAGTGCGATAACGTGAGGTGGTATATGTTAGTGACCACAGTACTGTGGTTAAGGCTGAAGCAGTAAGTAGAAAGAAGTAGTTTCTATGGTAATATTTCATTTCGAAAATGATTTTAAAAATAAATCTTAGAATATGGAAGTCATGTATGGTTCTCCATACCGATATTTTTTTTTAACATACAATGGTAATGGCAGAAAACTAAGTTTCACCACACCTAAGGCCTAATGGTTGAAAGGATGATGATAAACAATTTTTATATACCTATGTGAACTGTATCAAATACTACATATCCTGTTAATTTGGATTCTGAACTTTGAATGTTATTACACAAGGTTTTTGTAAAAAAATAAATATATTCTTTTATTCACAATTTTTATTTTTTATTTTTTTTTTATTTTATTTATTTTTTCTTCAATTGGGCTTTACAGGTTCCACCATAAGACTGACTGTGGACAAAGTGGCTGTACCAAAATAAAAGTCTACCTACTTTTGTAATTAAATATAATTATAATACTAGTATACAGTAATAATCATGTTAATTATAATAATTAACACTGTAATTCTTCTACACAGTAGTCACTCTCTTACTGTTCTATCTGTAATGTTGTGGTAGTGGAGCTTTTTTTAATTGATCATGCTACAACTGATCAAACAAAAGATACCTACATAAATGTCTTTGTATCCCAATACCCTTAAATAGAAAATATGTAAATTAATACCTAATACCTACGGAAGGAAATTTTAGGTATACTTTTTTAAGAATAATGTATACAACGTCAACAGGGAACACTTATCAACAATAATATACTATTTATCAAATATTATAAGTGGACTAATCCAATGAAGTGGATGACATTATACAACACCAAGAAGTATGTATTTATTACTTATAGTTTTTCATGGTTAAATTTAATCTTTGCTACATGTTGTTTTTCTAGGTACTGAGGCTGTGGTTAGATTTTTTCTTCTGTTAGTCATTTTAGCTATGTATGTGATAGTCCTTCTGTGGTGACATCACTACTACTGAAGGACTACTGCATATAGGGCCAAAACATCTGACACAAAAAAATCCATCAATTGACCAGAACCGCAGTGAAGGTTATACAGAAGTTTCTATGGTACATTGACGGCATATGCAACACTATTGCATACAACACTTTTCCATGTAAATTAGCACTATTCCTTTACTAAATCTCAAAAATGTGTGATATCCAGATCCAAAATATCTAAATTATGAGGGCGATTTGAAAAGTTCGCGGCCTACTATACAAATGAAGTGTGGCGTTTCTTATTTTTATCGCATCGTGGTGCCACGTTCGCCCCACGAACAGCAGTGAAGCGTCAAGTCATTAGCCCATCACTTACCCCGTTGAGGAAGTCTGATTCTTCTAGGTCCTCAAAATAACAGTTTACTGTTGCTTTCAGCTCATCATCTGAGGAAAACTGCTATCCCCCCAAAAAAAATTTGTTGAGGTTTGAGAATAGATGAAATTCAGATGGCGCTAAATCAGATGAATAAGGCAGATGGTGCAACAGATCGTACTTCAACTCCGCGATTTTTGCCATAGACACAAATGGGCGTGTGAGGGACATTATAGTGTGAGGGCGTGCATTATCCTAATGGAAAATGATCTTCTTTTTTGCAACATCTGGTCTTTTTTCTCGAATTTTTACATTTAATTAGCCCAAAAGGTTAGCACAATACTCTCCATTTATCATTTGACCCTTTTAAAGGCAATCTAGTAACAGTATTCCCTTAGCATCCCGGAAAAAGTGGATCCATACACTTTCCAGCCGACAAAATTGATTTTACCATTTTTGGAGGCAGCGAATCACTATGCATCCATTGTTTCGACTGTTGTTTTGTTTTTAGAGTGGGCCAAGATTCAACAATTGTTACAAATCTATGAATAAAGTCTTTCGGATTTTTCATTCCTGAGAATCTTCCATTTGCATGCGTTTTTGGTCGCTTGCCAACAAACGCGGCACCCATCTTGCAGACAGCTTTTTCATACCTAATTCCTCAGTAAGAACGTGATGTACCCTTTCATCTGAGATGCCCACAGGCTTAACAATTTCAGACACCTTCAAACAACAATCTTCCAAAACAATATCGGGCACAATATTGATGGTTTCTGGTTTAGTGGCACTTTTCGGACTCCCAGTACGCGGGTCATCTTCCAAACTTGCACGACCACGTTTAAATTCAGTAGCCTATTTTTTCACTGTAGTAAATGAAGGTCCAGCATCACCCAACACATTCTTTATCTCATTAAAATTTTTGTTGGCGTTAAAACTTTCTTAACAAAAAATATGATGTTCAGTTTTCTCCATTTTCAGCGTTGCTGTGGGATAACCTTATTTATACAGCTGTTTCTCCGCAACAATGACTTGACGCTTCACAGCTGTTCTTGGGGCGAATGTGGTGCCACGATGCGGTAAAAACAGAAACGCCACACATTCATTTATATGGTAGGCCGCGAACTTTTCAAATCGTCCTCGTATATAAAGATCCAACTCTGTATCTGTATAATTTCTATATTATTGGCTGTATTATGTACTGTACTGATAACTACCATTACAGTAAATTTCTTAAACAAATGATGTAACACACATAATTATAGCTGTTTTGTGTTAAACTTGAACCTTCTGACACTGATACACTTCTACATACCAAATACTTCTAATCTGAAATATAATTGAATTATTGTACAAGATGTCTCAAATTAGCAATAGAATAATTTTTATATTAGCAAACAAAATATGGTTGTGCAGATAAACAAATACAGAACTACTGCATATTACATAGCTACATGAACAAACATGTATCAGATGTTACCTCAGGATGTGGTTGTTGAGGTACATATGAACACTGCAGTACAATAAAGTGAGGAAACAGACAAGCTACATAGAGGCCCCAAAATGTGCACATAATGCCAATAAAAATATTCAGGGTCATCTAGATGTTTAATTTCAGAGCCAACAGCCCGCAAGATGTCCAATAAGCTAACAACTAGTCATCATATGTCTGTCTCAGTCATATTACCTCATTCACTCATATCACATTTCTTTATGGCCACAGTTCTGGGTTTATCCATATTTTGGTGTAATAAACTGTACCATTTTTTGGAAGATCTAAACCCAGACCTTTGTTGTAACTGGTACAATAATTGAGGTTTACTAAATGACAAATAATATTTGACAAGATACTCTAATTTCCTACATTACTTACAATAACGTGTAAACTGAATTATTGTCTTATTTCATTATTAAGGAAATTATTATGACTAACTCATATTCCAAGTTTACAATTTCAAAATCACAAGAATTATGTTTATAAATGTTATTTATGCAGTTTTAAATTAAAATGAAATTAAAACCATTAAAACTAAATAATTATTTCACAAAATAGTAATTAATAAAACATTTTTTAAAGCAATGTCTTCAAAATTTTGTAAACATTTCAATAGATGTCACCAAAGTATGAATGCTATTCAATAACTAAATTCAATGCCGAAGCAATCACTCGTCAAAACTAAAATAAAAAAACATAAATCTCCGGTGTTTATAATTAAAACAAACAATGAATACATGGGCTATATACCCTGTGGGACTGCAGTGCAGATGTGCATGGGCGTACACACACATACATTAATGTCATACGCCATGTCAAATAAATATGTATGGAATGTTAATAACAGGGATAACATTTTTTAATCTGTTTAACACATGGTAAAACTTAAGTGATATTGTATCATGGACACAATGTGACATAAAGCAGTAACTTACACACTTGCATGAGGTTTTTTCTTTGAAAAATCACATGCGAGACCTAAATCAGATATTCGAACATGTCCATGTTCATCTAGAAGAATATTTGCTGGCTTTAAATCCCTGTATACTATATATCTACGATGCATATGTTCCAAGCCTACAACATATTTTAATCATACTGTAAGTCAATATACAAAAAGGATTAAAAAACACTAATATTAGTAGCAGTAAATCACTAGGTGATCATACACACTGGATTAAATATAATAACACATAACTTTATAATACAGTCCTCATTTGGCTTTTATATTAAATAAGGATATTTATGGGACTTCAAAAATAATTTTTATGAATTTTTTGGGTTGGTATATTGTAAACTTATAGCTCACAACACAAGCACAACAGAAGCTATAAAATATCAGTGGCACTACAGTGCTATTAAAACAATCTGCGTCTTCCGACAGCTAAGAAGCACGTGGGGCTCGGCACAGCTGCGGGAGCGCTGTGTTGCCACATGGTCCGCTAGGCTGAGCCTGCTCCCTCGCTCGTTCTCTGGACAATCGAAGCTCCGGCCCCCTTGATGAGAAGGGAACACAACAACAACAACAATGACAACAACAATAAAACATTACCACCAAAACCAACAACACTGAGCACATGAAAACATAAAACACTACGATAATTTTAAAGATCTCCTTAGGTTACATTTGAATTCTAATACGAACACTTACTGTAAATACATATTTTGCTCACTTAATGCTAGAAATGAAGACCACAATGCATTCAATTTTTTCGAATAGTATTATTTTTTTAGGAAAATTTGAAATTAAATTTAATAAATGTTTAACAAATTGCTAAAACTCAAAACTAAATAAAATTCAGATGTTGTGAACGTTAAACGTAAGGAATTATATTGTTTAATCTACAATACATCACGCTGACTGAAAGTTACTAACATTCATGGTGTCAAGGGAGTCACCCCCAGTGACGAATCACTTTCTTCACCCTGAGAGATGGAGCTGGAACCAGAACCGAGGGAGATGATAATTTCTTCCACACGATCATCCAAGATGACTTCCGTTTCCCACTGCTTCTGTACGAGTTCTTTCGTGTGTTTAACCGCGGATTCCCAGTTTTCTGCAGTAACACAATCGATTCCCTCTCTGGTTAGCCTTTCTATTTCGGTGATGGTAAATCTCTTGTTGTTCCTTGCCACGTAACCCTTTGCTTGTGCCCAAATAAATTCAATGGGGTTAAAATGGGCGTGATAAGGAGGTAGCCGTATCACCTGATGTCCATTGCTTTTTGCGAGTTCATCGATGACATATACTGGTTTCGGTTTGTAAGTGGTCACCAGTTCCATTAACTCTGATTTTGTAGCACCAGGTGCAATGGTGATGTCTTTTATCTGAGGCAATATATTTCTTTGTACCCATGTCATCTTTTCTGCACTGCATGGTTGGAGCCCTATCTCTTATTACTGAATGGTATGGAGCATTATCCATAACAATGGTAGATTTGGGAGGGATGTTCTTAAGGAGCGAATTTTTAAACCACTCCGTGAAACAAACAGCATTCATTTCCTCGTGGTAGTCCCCTCTTTTTCACGATCGAAACATGAGTAAACAATTTGCCACGAAGCCTCGGGAAGTTCCAGCATGTAGGACAATGACCCTACCTCCCTTTCCTAACGGGGCTTTCATTGTGCCTTGGGGTGTTCTGTCTGACCACACTTTGGGTAAGGTATGACCAGCGTTAACAAAAGTCTCATCCAGCCACACAATGCTCTCGTAATCTACATTCTTGACACTTCTCAAATAGCGGCATCGCCAAGCAACTGCTACCCGCCGAATTTACCCAGGCTAGCTAGTGGAGAAGGGGTGGGGTTCCTTGGTAGATATTAACACCACCTACGTCAGTATCAAGAAGTGTGAGTGGTAACCAGAAATCCAATTCACTTATATATAGTTTTTTTTTTTTTTTTTTTAAGGGCGCCACTCCGTGCAGGGAAAACCAACGGGCGAACACGGAGATTCAATCCCGTCCCAATAAGGTTGATCACTAAACCACTTGATAAGGCAGTTTGCTCAAATTTACTATACCAATCATGTAAGGCATACAAAATATACAAAATAAGAATCATATTCTATTTTATTAAGTTTTGCTTGTATCTCCAAATAACAATGAGAGTAAATGACTGTATATCATTAGCTGATGCCGCAATAATAATAAATGTTTAAACTGACAACAACTTAAATCTAAATAACTTATGTAATACGCTATACTAATGTATACAGTATTTATGTGGCGCAGAAGTGATAATCCCTCGAAGAGTAACTCTCCGCAAGTCCGTGTCGAAACACCAGTCGTGACACAGTTTAGGAAATTAATCAAGGAAAAGATACACTCACCACAAGTTCTCCGCATAATGCACGCACAATCGAACAGTAAGCGTATCGGAAGTCCAGGTCGGTCGCGGAACGCGGCGGCGGAATGCGGAAATCCGCGGCGGCAGAAAGAAGTCTCCAGATGACAGCACCAAGCCCCAGGTGTGAAAATGCTCCAAAGTAACAGCAATCAGGGTCCCAGACAGTTCAGGAATCAAAATTAAAACCCTTTTCGCACTTGGCTAAGTGCATAGATCCTCACGTCGAGAAAAGGGTTGTACTGCAGCGCTCGAGACGTTGACTCTCAGTAGTAGGCGAACTTGACCAGCAATGACTCATTTCAAGACTACCACAATCTTGGGTTCCTACATAGTTAGGCTCCCTACCGAGTTGGGGTCTTATCAGTTGCTGATAAGAACGGACCGGCTGGGTAGATCGTAACAGCTGTGCTCTAGATATCGACATTGTTTGCATGCACAACAATGATAACTATACTCAGGTTGATCAGGCCTGATTTCGATAAAGTATTGAGCTATTTTACTGTTACAAATTACCCCCCAACTCGAAGAAAATTTCCTGAAATTTTCTTAAGCAATGAATCGCTTCAGATCAGAAACATGCCAATTTCCCAAGTTCGATCCATCTTCCTTTTTAAGTTGATAGACCAGTGGTGATACCTTCTTAGAAATGATAAACGGACCTGTAAACTTTGGTGCCAGCTTGGTGGAAAAGTAGTGTACAGCGTTTGACTGGGGAAAGTTCCTCTTCAAAACCCTTTCACCTACTCTGAAGTCCTGTTGTCTTCTCCGTAGATTATACCTCACTGCGTTCTTCCGGTGTGCTGATTTAAGCCGGGTTTCAACCTCCTGGTACACATTCTTCAACTCTTCCATCTTGCGCCCATAAGATTCTGTCTCGTCTACTTCTGGTGTCTCTCCATTTTCTTCCGCCTCCTTGGTCCTTAATGTCAGCTCTCGCCCGAAGTTGAGAAATGCTGGAGTATATCCCGTTGCTTCATGCTTGGCCGTCCTCAACGCAAACCCAATCTTTGGCAGCTGTTGATCCCACAAACGGTGGTTGTCGCCGACAAAAGCCCTCAACATATTTCCAATTGTCTGATTGACTCTTTCAGTTGGATTTGCTTGGGGATGCCTACTAGCATTGTACAATATCTTGGTCTTGTATTTGGTCGCTAAAGTCTTTAGTGCTCTTCCAGAGAATTCCGCTCCATTGTCACAAATAAGATATGTGGGAATACCGAACATGAGGAAAATATTCTGTTCCAGGTGTTTGGCTACGAGAGATGAAGTTGCCGCTCGCATGGGAAACAAAACAGTAAACTTGCTAAAGGTGTCAGTGACCACAAGAATGTATTTATAGCCTGAAGTGGACCGAGGTAGTGGCCCTAACAGGTCCGCCGCAATCATTTTCCATGGTCGATCTACTCCTCTCCGGGATCCCATCATTCCAGCTGGTCGTTGGTTGTCACTCTTTGTGGTCTGACAGACTCGACAGCGTGCAACGTATTTCGATATGTCCTGTCGCATCTTTGGCCAATAGAACTGGTTTTGTACTCGTGAAAATGTCTTGAAGGATCCTAGGTGACCTGCTGTAGGTTCGTCATGACACATATGGATGATTTTGGCTCTATCCTCTTTGGGGATGACTCGCTTCCATTCTGAAGTGATATCCCATAGCGCTGTTCGACTAGGGATGTGTTTCCACAAAAGGTCCTTTTCCACTCTCCAAGTGGGATACTGGTCACCCTTTTCGGTCACCTCCCGTAGCATCTTCTTGTACCATCCATCTTCAACTTTCAGAACTTCGGAGACCACTGGAACCATCTCCTGCTCCTGCTCCACAGATCTTGATAACATATCTGGAACCACATGCTCTTTCCCTTTTCTATGGACTAGAGTGTAGCTGAATGGTTGAAGTCGAAGTGCCCATCTGGCTAGCCGACCTTGGGGGTCTTTTAAGTTATGCAACCACAAAAGGCTGTAGTGGTCAGTAATAATTGTAAAGTGACTTCCCTCTACATAAGGTCGGAATTTTTCCACCGCCCATATGACGGCCAAACACTCTCTTTCTGTCGCCAAAAATTTTTGTTCAGTTCTTGACAGAGTTCTAGATGCATAAGCGATTACTTGCTCTCCTTCTTGAGTGAGAACAGCTCCCAATCCTACACCTGACGCATCACATGATATAAAGAAGGGTTTGTTAAAATCAGGGCATGTCAATATAGGAGCTTTAACCAGGCAACTGCGTATGTCTTCAAAAGCATTTTGGGCCTCATCTGTCCACGTAAACCTCTTGTTTTTCCTTAGCAGGGACGTGAGTGGATAAAGTCTACTTGCAAAGTCAGGGATAAACCTGCGGTACCAAGAGGCCGTTCCGCAAAATTGTCTAACTTCCTTTTGGTTTCTGGGCACGGGAATCTGAACAATAGCCTGAACTTTTTCTGGGTCCACGCGTAAACCTCTACTATCAACCACGTATCCGAGGTAGCGTAACTCCTGGCGACAAATGCAGCACTTTTCCTGGTTGAGAGTCACGTCCACAGCTCGAAGTCGATTGAATATCTTCTCCAGAACTTCCAAGTGATGGTCAAAATGTTGAGTCACTACAATTATATCATCCAGATACACGAAAACGTGTGGTTCTAGGTCTGCTCCTATGATTTGATCGATGAACCTTTGCCAAGTGGCAGGCGCATTATGTAAGCCAAACGGCATTGTCACAAATTCAAACAGTCCACGACCCTGTACTGTAAACGCTGTTTTTTCTCTACTGTCTGTGGCAAGCGGGATTTGCCAATAAGCAGATTTTATATCCAATGAGGAGAGGTATCTAGAATCTCTTAGTCTGTCAAGAATCGTCGTAACCTGAGGTAGAGGATATGCGTCTCTTTTTGTTACAGCATTCAATTGACGAAAATTAACACAAAATCTTTTCGATCCGTCAGGCTTGTCTACCAAAACTATCGGTGAAGACCATGCGCTTTTTGATGGGGTAACAACTCCCAATTCCAACATTTTGTCCAGCTCCTCATTCACAATCTTCTGTATACTAGGGGACATCGGATAATACCTTTGTTTTATGGGTTGGGCGTCGCCCGTATCAATCCGGTGTTCTACTACACTTGTCCGTCCTAATGGTTTTGTCTGTTGTTTGAATTGGTTTTCAATAAATTCCTCTAGCCTTTTCTTCTGCTCAGGATCAAGATGTTCCTCAGACTGCAGTCCCCCTTTTGTCCAAATCGATGCCAGTCCCACTTTTGTCGGTGCAAATTCCCAAGTCCTGTTGTAAACGTCTGTGACAATTTGCATAAGGTTCCAGAAGTCTATGCCTAGGATAAGTGACTGGTTCAAACTCGGTACAACAATGACTCCTAGGTTTCTTGTCCTAGCCTCAAGAGTAACGGGAAGGTCAACAATTCCTTCAATCACATGTTTTTGGCCATCCGCTGTTTCCACATATTTGTTCTCAATAGGTTTCAATTTGGCTGGGAACCTCTCTAATATCCAAAGTCCTTCCTTACCCAAAACTGAGTGTGAAGCTCCTGAATCAAGTAAGGCTCTAATTGTTTTACCAAATACCCTTACTTCCAAGTATGGTCGGGGATCTCCAGATTTAGAATAGAGAATGTAATTGATTTTTATATTAATTAAACTGTCTTGGAAGCCAACTTCAGGAATCAAGCTGAGTTCCTCGTCTACAAGTTTTTTGGCCCGCATTTTTGGCATTTATTTTTGATGGTATCTGGCTCTCCGCAGCCGTAGCAAAATTTCTTTTTAGCCTCCTTGCAAGTAGCATATCGATGTCCTCTTGCTCCACAGTTCCAACACTTAACACTTCCTTTAGTTGGTGCAAGCTGTCTGATACAAGAAATTTGTGGGGTTCTTCTTTTATGGGGTTCAGCATATGCTAAATCTGGTTCTAAAACACCCATAGTTCGATCTACATTGCGAGGTACAGTAACCCTAAAACGTCCTGCTTCTGCCTTACGTCCCATCAGGCGTAAATCTTCCAGAGTTTTTATGTCACACAGTGCTAGTCGATCTTGAAGAGTAGGGTGCAGATTGTTCAGAATCTGAGCAAGTCTGACTGATTCTGGGGTGTTTATTGACAGTCTGCTATACAACCCCTCCATGGCAGCAATAAACATATCGATTGACTCCTGCTCTCCCTGGAGGCGATAAAATATCTCTTGTTGCAACCTAAAGTCATAGTCAGGAGTTCTAAAAACAATTCTCATCTCCTGACATAAATCATTCCACGATTTAACCCTAGATATGGTTGACCTATACCAAACCAATGCTTGTCCAGCAAATAAATCAACAGCTGATTTAAAGAGTTCTTCATGGGTTACGCCCCTAGCTCTACGAATCTCTTCTACTCTCTCAAGAAAAGCACCCACACTTTGACCACCCTGACCATCAAATCTTAGTCCCCACTTATACACGGGAACAGTTTTTGTGTTTGCTGCCAAGCTCTGAGATTGCTGGATCAGTTGGGGTCTATCCTGGTTGGCTAGTACAAGTTCAGACGGTGTGCCGTTGTGCCGGTTTGTAGTATCAACTGGTTTCGCCAAAGGGAGAGTGCTGGGTCCTAGTGATGACTTCTTACTGTGACCAGCAACCGAGGCTTCTCTAATTGGTAGAGTCTCTTGAGTAGTTGTAGCTCTGGCTGGTCCTTCACCTATCTTCGGTTTCTCCACTTCAGGTGTGACAAAAGAATCCAATAGACTCTTCACCTTGCGTTGTAGCTCCATCCTCTTCTCCTGTGATTCCTCTTCTTGGGTGTCCTCAGCATCTGGAATCGGAATGCGTTCAACTCGAGGGTAGAGATGCCACAGCCTCGCCACTATCCTCTGATATTCGTCATCTTTGAAGTTTCCCTCATATTGTTGTACTAGGTCCTCCAAATCATCTAAAATTAAAGTACACCCTTCCAGCTCTTCATCAAATTGAAGTGAATTGACGGAAGCCTCATTTATTGGAGTGTTTTTCGACATCGCCTGCGTCAACCGTTTCCTAAGATCATTAGCCGAACCATCAGTTGAAAGGCCTCGGATCCTGAGCTCATACGCAACTTCTACTTTCCTCAACTTGTAGGCAGACATATTTAAAGTAGCAACCAAATTTAACAAAGAAGGAGAAATGCTCATAAGTTATACACAAAACCAATGGCTATATATCAAGCCAATGACAAGTTCTTATCCAAAAATCTGATAACGAATGTCCAAGTTCAACTTTACAAAATGTAGCTTTAAGGTGGACCGCAATTCTACAGCTAAATACAGTCCCAATAGATATTTCAAAATTATGAAAACTCAAAACATTTACAATAAAAAATCTGTAAAGAATTCAAAGATTTCAAGCATAAAATAACCTGAAAAAAAAATCCCAACACAATTGGTATAGATTTATCTCAGATGTTACGGATATAGATGTCTTCACCAGAGAGAAGGGCCCCACGTTTTGCGTCATTTGCTACCCGCCGAATTTACCCAGGCTAGCTAGTGGAGAAGGGGTGGGGTTCCTTGGTAGATATTAACACCACCTACGTCAGTATCAAGAAGTGTTGAGTGGTAACCAGAAATCCAATTCACTTATATATAGTTTTTTTTAAGGGCGCCACTCCGTGCAGGGAAAACCAACGGGCGAACACGGAGATTCAATCCCGTCCCAATAAGGTTGATCACTAAACCACTTGATAAGGCAGTTTGCTCAAATTTACTATACCAATCATGTAAGGCATACAAAATATACAAAATAAGAAATCATATTCTATTTTATTAAGTTTTGCTTGTATCTCCAAATAACAATGAGAGTAAATGACTGTATATCATTAGCTGATGCCGCAATAATAATAAATGTTTAAACTGACAACAACTTAAATCTAAATAACTTATGTAATATGCTATACTAATGTATACAGTATTTATGTGGCGCAGAAGTGATAATCCCTCGAAGAGTAACTCTCCGCAAGTCCGTGTCGAAACACCAGTCGTGACACAGTTTAGGAAATTAATCAAGGAAAAGATACACTCACCACAAGTTCTCCGCGTAATGCACGCACAATCGAACAGTAAGCGTATCGGAAGTCCAGGTCGGTCGCGGAACGCGGCGGCGGAATGCGGAAATCCGCGGCGGCAGAAAGAAGTCTCCAGATGACAGCACCAAGCCCCAGGTGTGAAAATGCTCCAAAGTAACAGCAATCAGGGTCCCAGACAGTTCAGGAATCAAAATTAAAACCCTTTTCGCACTTGGCTAAGTGCATAGATCCTCACGTCGAGAAAAGGGTTGTACTGCAGCGCTCGAGACGTTGACTCTCAGTAGTAGGCGAACTTGACCAGCAATGACTCATTTCAAGACTGCCACAATCTTGGGTTCCTACATAGTTAGGCTCCCTACCGAGTTGGGGTCTTATCAGTTGCTGATAAGAACGGACCGGCTGGGTAGATCGTAACAGCTGTGCTCTAGATATCGACATTGTTTGCATGCACAACAATGATAACTATACTCAGGTTGATCAGGCCTGATTTCGATAAAGTATTGAGCTATTTTACTGTTACACAACAATATCAGGCTCTCCAGAAGGACGGTCCGGTTTCAATATTTTTCAAACTGAAATCCCAAATCAAGAAGATAAAGTCGAAGGGATGATTCACTACCATTAAACAACTGGTTTTCTCTAAGACTGCTGTGTAGCTTTCTTACAGTAGGATGCTCCTTTCTCTCGTAGTAAGCATACACATGAGAACTAATTGCACCTTGCTGGAAACTGTCCATATTGGTCACTCGTTTGGCATAGTTCTGAGTTTTTCCGGGTGTTTCCAACCCTGCATGTGATGGCCCAGCTACGTTCTCAATCTCAATCTCGATCTCATCCTCCTCTTCCTCTTGTTCTTCCCGAGGTTCCTCCTCTCTCTTCTCTTTTTCTTTCCCTATTCTAATTACTGCCGCCTTAGATATTTTTAAACCTGCTGCAGTTCTTCCTACAACTTTATTGAGGTCTATTAGGGGACCTCCATTTTTCCCTTCCAGCCTCAAAATATTCGCGTAACGCACACACCATATCGCGAACCTGACCACGAAGAACAAAGCCATGTCTTCCTTTTATGCTTGCCTTCTTTCGAGGCGAATGAATTCTTGGTCGCCCACACTTACATTTATCAGCACCTTGCACTGGTTGTGACATAATCGAAAAAATAATACGATCTGTGTAAAACAAAATACGCTATACCACACTACACTAAAAATGTTGCTGATAACGGAGCACTTATTAAAACACAAAAACTAATGCAATTAAAATCAATACTCTCAAAGAAAAGCCGTCACTGTTAGCGAAGTATGTACCTGCACTCGCAACACTGAGGTCAGTGTGGGGACTGTTGACTGAGGAGAAAGGGGGAGGGAAAGCGCGCGCCTGCCGGTGATTGGCTCACCTCGGAGGCTCGTCCGAGTTACCATAGCAACTACCGCTTATAAACACGCGAGGAGAACTGTCAGAAGACGCAGATTGTTTTAATAGTACTGTAAGAGACACTAAAGAACCAATAATGAAAATAATAATTAGGCAAACCATTTTAATGAACTGTATTTATTTAATCACTGATACAGTGTGATGAAATTGTGATCTAATTTTAATTGTAACAGGACTCTTTGTCAGAAGCAGAATAATTAACTAAAAAGTAAAATCATGGAAACAACAAATCTGCTTTGCTTCAGCTTTTAATAATCAAGCTGTATCAAAATTTCACAAGATTCCTTGAAAAATTCTCAAATGAAGCACCAATGTCACTACAAAAATCAAAGAATATCAACAGATAAATATAATGATGAATGAGAATTACAAAATATCTTTCTAACTCCTAACTCACCATTGGCAAACTTCAGCAAAAATATTATATACATAATAAATTAATTTTGTTACATTCCAATTTAATAAATTTTTCTGCTTCGTTAAAGGGTATGGCTATAGTTATACAGTTGTGTCATGCAACATTCATTTTCAATAATATGCAGTTACTGTAAAACAAACTTTAACATTCACATTGACAGCTGAATGGCAATTGGAATGAAGATATTATTCCATAACAAATTAACATTGTTTTATAATAGCATTATAATTAGACAAAAATATACCATTACCTTAAGATACATCTTATTAAAATTACAAATAAACAATACAATTAATGTCTGATATTTGTTATGATTACTTAATTTTGTTAATGTTACATTTAAACTGATTCTAGCTGAAAACATTTGTTTCTGCAGTTTTACTATCATCCTTGCAATTCAGGAATCGCTACACTTGTAATTACATGCATCTTACATATATTATACTCTTCCACTGGGGGGTTTTTATAGCAAAATAAAAATAAAAATTTACAATTTCACTGAAATGATTGAAGCACTATGAAATTTTTCAGTAAACAGTTTTTTTATCGTATAGCTACTATAGGATCATGTTTCTGAGATGTTCACACTGAACAAAACATTATACATATGTCCTCTTTTTACATTTTATTAAAAAATAGAAATGCACCAAAGTATAAAAAATTTAACATTATTATAATTTTAAAAGAATTTAGTTTAAAAAATCTATCCATAGAAACGTGTACTATCATTTTACAAATATATACAGCATCATTTACAACATATTACTATTATACACACTTTTAATGTAACTATTATGTTAATATACTTATATTAATAATTAATTTTTATTATTAATTTACACTTACACTACTTGTCACCACAAGAGTGATCAGTAATGCCATCAATATCTCAGATGATCAAATAGATGGTCTTTCTGGCAAATGAATTGATTTCTTGAATAATAGAAACTTTATAAAGTGATCAATATAAATTTTACATTCGTTCATGAGTGGCTGTAATCTGTGTTCCTGCATGACTGTTCATATTTGTTCACGGGTGTTGTGATATGTGTTCCCATGCCACTGAAGATGTCCGTCATCGGTATGGACAAAATGACTGGTAATAAACATGAACAACAATAGACCATGACCTAACAACCCAGAAAATTGTGATAATGTAAACACTGGCATGAAAGCTTAAGTTCATATGTCAATCGCCTCTATGGGGACGAGGCTTCATGTTTATATCAGAAGTTAGAGGCACTTAAAAAGAAAAACACTCAATTGCTGTCTTATTTATCGTTTCTATTAAGAGGTCATGACACAGGAACTATTCCACAGTTTCTAGGAATGAGAAGGATTTTCAATACAGCCCACGCACATCGTATTATTAGTAGAAATGAACTGGCTCCGGGAGCATATACATCATACACAGCAGTCTTTAGCTGTGAACAACGATGCTTTATTTGATGTTCATCTATATACGAGCTGGCTATTATGTTATGAAACTGTGATATGATGGTTCACATTTCATATTGTCTCATGGAGTCTATACGAGCAGCTGCAATTGAGAGGCAGGAATGAAAATTTGATCGCTGTACTCATGACAAATTAAAAACAGTCGTTGGACATGAGAAGGACTGTCGTCAATCTCTTGGATCAACAACTGTCAGCAGATGTAACATTGGTTTTATCAAAGAGGGAGAATATTCCTATAATGCCAAGCTCAGTGCCGGTGAAGACATAATTTCTAATGTTAAAGTCTGTATCCGGGAGTTGCCCAATAAAGAGCCAGATGAAATTAGACAAGAGGCTGCTAGAATATTATAGAGAGCTGGTCCACTGAGGAGTAATTTATCTTCAGGAGAATGGAGGGCCCAACGAGATCTAAGGGCTGACACTACAATTACATTTTTACAGGAGAGGGATTGACAGTTGCCTGCAAGTGAGTGTGGAAGGGGTGTTTAGTGCAGTCTGATTGGCCGAAACTATACAGCACAGTGATGTCAACTCGTACTTGTTGTTCCGCTGTTTACGCTTTACTGCCGAAAGAGGGCTGTGCAGGACGAAGGGCAAGCCCGTCTGCTATATACCGAACTTCAAAGAGAGGTCCTGCCGCACGGTCAATAAGATACTCTGGATCTTAGGGGAGTGGCCTGCTACTGGGCATGGATGCTTTACCACATGGTTACGAAGTGGCAATATGGTGATGACATCATCGCAACTGTCAATCCATCTCCTGTAAAAATACCAGTATAGCACTACCATTTTGCCTGTGGACAAGGGGAGTTCCACTGTGGTGTTAAGTACAAAAAATAGGTGATGTGTTAGACCTGACAACTTACAAAATTCTGTCGAAGGATCCAATGGGGAATGTAGTGCGCAAGATGAAACAACTTGTTAAACAATCTTCTTTGTTTCAAGAGGTGAAGACTACCATTCATTGCTGAGGCATTACCCCCCCCACCCTGGCTTTACAGTGTTCCTAAGATCCATAAAGAACGAACACCACTTCGTCCAATCGTTAGCACCATTGGCTCACCCATGAATACCTTGGCAAAGCACCTGACCAGACTGCTCCCGTTGCACATCGGGCTGATGGACACTTATATATGGGGCTCGACGGTTTTGATGTTATGTCCTTGTTCTCTATAGTTCCCTTACAGGAGACTTTAGAACATATAAACAAGCTATTTACAGAGGATGTCACTAGCTCTCTAGCATCCAGTACTGACGACAACAAACTTTCAATGGAACAGGTCCTTCTTTGAGCAGACAGACGGAGTCACCACGGGAAGTCCTCTGAGCCCGGAAGTTGCCAATTTTTACTTGGAAAAATTTGAAGAAATAGAACTAACATCTACTTTGTTTAAACCAAAATGTTGGTTCCGGTATGTGGACAACACTTTCGTTGTTCGTAGCCATGGAGAGGAGGAACTTCACAGGTTTCTTTGATCATCTGAACAGCGTTCACCAAAGAATCCAATTCACCATGGAAAAAGAAGCAGACAGAAAGCTGGCGTTTCTGGCTATGTTGGTCCTTAGAAGGTCCGATGGAGGCTTTTAACACAGAATCTATCCATCATCCAAGTTAAATAGCACCTTGATAAAGAGCTTAAGCATCTTGATACAGTTCTATGGAGATGAGAAGAGCCATGCAGTCGCATACATATAGCCGAACGGATGCACCAGAGGAATATTCAGGTGGCTGCCACGGTGTTCTTCCCCAATGTCAGGAGTGTAACGAAGCATTGGGAAGTTGTTTGAGTGACATGGGGTTTGTACCATTTCTATGACGACACAGAAAATCCACCAACACCTGCGAACAGTGAAGGACACTGGCAATCCACTTTTCTCGTGCAGAGTATACAGAGTGCTGTGTTCTTGCAGAAAAGTGTATATCGGCATCACGAAACGCAGTATCAACACCCACTTATGTGAACACAAGTGACAATGGTGTCTTACAAAGAAGTCTCCTATAGCGGAACATGTGCTTTCTAATGATGACCATACAATTTTGTTTTTGTAGAGACCCAGGTCCTGTCCTCGACATGACAGTACTTTGCTCGGTTGCAGAGGGAGGCAGTTGAAATACATAAGCATGGCGACTGCAGAATGAATAAAAAGTCTTTAGCGCTCAATAAATATTGGATACCAGCACTGAAGTATAGTGAAATATATGAGTCAATCAAAAAATGAGATATGTGATTGGCCAAAATATGACTAACCAGCACCTTGAAAAAAAACTGTATAAATATACGTGCCTCAACAGGACAGAACAGTCTTTGTTTACATTTGTTCCGGGTGGTTATATCTGTGTTCCCACGAGACTGTCGTATTTGTTTGCAGGTGTTGTGATTGTGATTTGTGTTCCTGTGCCACTGAGGATGTCAGTCATTGTATGGATGAAACGTCTGGTAATAAACACGAACAAACCTAGACCATGGCCTAACAGCTTGGAAAATGTAAACAGCGGCTGTAAAAGCTTATGTTCACTTATTGATAAATATAAGTTGGTAATATTATATTATCTATTTCTATGAAAAAATCTTTATACAAATTCTAACACCTGGAACGATTAAACTGACATTGTGAAATATAAAGCATATGAAAATATGAATATAATTTTATCTAACAGGATGTTTGGTGATTATAATAAAATAAAACATGATCAGTATTAGCGAAGAGGTTACAGAACCATTTCTGACCACCCCGACAAATCCTATTCCTCGTATTGTTTAAATTAGCAGCCATCCTTACTTTTCTTTTATAAAATTGCTAAACTGTCTAAATAATAAAAACAATTATAGCAGTTTAGCAATTTTATAAAAGAAAAATCCTATTCCTGTTGTATACGTTGTATTGGATGGATGTAGGACATAATTATCATTCTTGACTGATAACTAAACTTTCATACAACATAGAATTTTAATTTTTGTATGATTTGTAAAACTGTTGAACACATAATATATTATGTTGAAGAATATATCATATACAGAGGTAATTTGATAAGATCTCGATCCTGACACAAAGATAGACTCCACTAGGAGTATCAAATGACTAATGACTACTTGCAAGTTCAATCCACCAGATGGCATACGATAACATTTAAATAGCTATATTTACTACTTTGATTCTTGTGATCAAAGAAAGTTTTCAAAAACTGGATAAAATCAAATATCACACAATGATAAAAATACTTCTTTACTAAAAGTTTAATGCCAACAGAAATTTAAAAAAAGTTGGATTCCATTTGAAGCTGCTGACTTCAAACATGGTCATTTCACCCATTTGTGATGATGGGGGTTCTGGTTGCTCTTAAACCACTACAACTGACAAAAACATTGAAAAAACTGTAATACTGTGTTAAACAGTCAAACTATGAAGATGCGTGAGTTTGCTGATATTGCAAACATCTCAATAGATCATGTCCACAACATATATGAACATTTGCATATAAAAGAGCTTCCAGAGAGATGGATGCCGTGTTTGTGAACAGTCAATAAAGAATGGATTCAAAACAAAATATTTCTCAAAAATGCTGGAACACAGTTAAACACAATCCAACCTGGGATTCGTTAAGCAGTGGCGAAGTTACATGGAGGCAATTGAGGCAATGTCTACCCTAAAAATTCTGTAGAATAAAAATTATAAATACGTATGAACTATGTAACGTAAAGATTATACATTGTTACTGTGATTGTCGAATTTATTAAGCCGAAATGTGTTTTACTGAGCGACCGCTAGATGGTGACAGGTGAGATTCGCCATAAAGCGAATGAGGCAACATGAACTTGCCTCAGAGATTTTTGTATACATCGTATGTAAGCAATGTGCTGGCGCGAATGGGAAGTGTGGGGGAGGGGGATTGTCCCGTGCTGTACACATACAGCATTGAGGCATGTCTCACTTCTATGGTGCAAGCAGTTAAGTTAAAGCGCGCTGTGTTGTTTATAAGTGTGCTTATTTTATGCGGTTGTAACAGGGCAATTAAAGAGGAGGGTCTATTTTTTTAATTTTATAATAATTTGGGGCCAATCTGTTTGGGCACCACTGATTGTCACGAAAACTTGATTTATTTAACACCCTGTGTTTAACTCTGTGTCAGGCAGAACCAGGTACGAGAAAGATAAAACGTTGGAATGTGGGTGCGAGCACGCGTGTGTGCCGCTGTTTGTACTCTTGGACCCAAAGTTAATAACGGAAGTAAACTGAAATGTAACTAATTAACCTGTCACGTGATTTTGTTAACGAATCACAGAGCAAGTTGCTGAACCTGTAGAGGAAGTGGCTGTTGGAGACGCCGTTGTTAGTGTCAGTCGTCGTCCTATAGCCAAACCTATAGCCGGCCGGCTGAACAACAGGCTCGCGAGCCGAAAGAAAAAATCTTTGAACTGTAGAAATGTGAAAGTAAAACAGTAAAACAGTGCAGAATGGAACTTTTGAATCAGTGAACTTAATTAATCAATAGAAACTTTTAAAATTCGAACAGTGCAACTATATTCGGACATATACGCAGTGCGGCACGTGGCTAGGGAAGACGCCGAGAGTTAAGCAGACAACGAACATATAATTATAAACCATCTTAATATAAAGAGCTCTATTTTTTAAAGGGGGAATAATTTAATTTCTGAATGAATGTGTGTGTGCGCAAGTACTGGGTTGTTTTTCTTAATTAGCTAATAAATGATTTAAGATTAATATGGAGGTAAAAGTGTAAATGGTTTTTATGTATCAATGTGGCCGTAATTTTTTCAGATGGGATTGACATTCCAGTATTAATTTGTTCATAAAAAATTGTAGAGAAGGAGGAAGTATGTTTATTGAGCCATAAAGATTATGATATAACAAATAAATAAATCAAGTTGAGTTAGTTAACTGTCAATGAGCGTAGTTATTACAATACGTAAACCCAAGTCACGTTTATAGTCCACAGTTCGTGTGACGGACCTTGGCCTGTAAGGTAAGTTTATTCTGTATTATTAATAATTAAAATCTGATAAAGGTGAGTAACATCACAAATAGCGCTCGAACTTGGACAGTTTTTATAAATTAAATTTTGTATAAAAACCACACCTACACGTGGAGATAAGCGTGATTTGGGAGTGCGTATAAATTATGTAAAGGTTATGTGATATGTATACCATAGTTAAGTTATGAGTATAACAGTAAATTAAGGCTGAATACATATAAGATACAATATCCAGTAGATAAAATAAAAAATGAGTGCTAATAAAGATAATGACGAAAACGTCAGCATCACTGACAAAACATTTACGAGTGAGATGGGCATTCACTCAACCCCAGTTAGTCAGATTGGCGAGTCTAGTGCCACAGAATCTGTTGAATTAAATGCAATACAAGTAACACCCATCTCAACTCGATATGAAAACAAAACCGATGAGATTGCTGCAATGATGCAGTTGCTGTTAAAGATAGATAGTAAGTGTGACAATTTAGATAGTAAATATGAAAAACAAAATGTAAAGTTGGATGAACAAATTATTAAATTCGATGTTCAGAATAGTAAATTCAATGAATAAATAGCAATTTTAACGAAATTAAACAACAGAATTTTGAGCTTAACAAACATATCAATGAAATTAATACACATTGTGATGGCATTAAAGAGCAGATATTAGAATCAGTGAACTGTAAATTCAATGAACAGATTAGTGAAATCACAGAAAATATTGAAAGTAAAATAAATGAACAGATGACAGACAGAATTAAAACTCAAGTTAAAGAACAGTGAGTGGAGATAGAAAGTAAGTGTATTAATAAGATTAATGATGACATAAAAAATAAAATAGTGGAAGTAGAAAATGTGTGTAAACAATCTGTGTAAGAGAGTGTGGGGGCTATGAGTAAACATAACCTTCAATACGAAATTAAAAATGATAATAAATTAAGAGTAATTGAGCAAGACATAGTATAAATTAAAGATGAATTACATGTGGCCGTAAGCCAAAATTTAAGCAGTGTTGTGGAGCGAATATTGTATACTCGCGAAGCAAAAGATGATATAGAACTCGAACAATTTAATTGTGACCGCCGGAGAGTACACCCGATGCAATTTTTGAGTAGGGTAAGGGAATTTAACCAGTTTAATAGCAGTAGTTGGGAGATAAAACTGTTAAAGATTTTAAAGTGTTTTAAGGGTAGTTCTGAAAAGTTCGAGGTAGCGTTCCGGAATAAATATTGGTCCGAAGAGGATCAGGAAATTTTACGTAGTAAAATCATGGGAACCGGGAATTTTGGGGGAATAAACAACCACATAACCATGTATGTAATGAGAATATTCAATGAGGCAAAGTACTTAGAACCGCCGTTGCCGTTTCGGTCATTTGTTAGACATGTTAGTAAACACCTGTCCAGAGAAGTACAGATTACTCTAATGACGAGAGAGATAGCAGACATAAATGAACTAAAAAACATGTTAGATGTATTGCAAAACATTAGGGACCACGAAATGGGTAGGCGTCCGAACCCACCAGCGGCACATACTAATGGGAATTATCATCAATCCAGGGGGATACCAAACTCTTATAGAGGGGCGCGTGGAAGTAATAGTAATAACCATAGAAGCGGGATGTGGAAATGCCCAAGTTGTGAATACGAGAATTTTGCTATCCGAACAGTATGTTACAGCTGCAACAAAGTGAGAGATTGCCAACGGAGCAACGTGGCCTCCAATCATCATAATCAACAGCAACGAGGCGGAGGTAGCGGCAGAGGAGGTGGAGATGCGACGAGAGGTAGAGGAGGATTCAACCAAGCTGTGGCGGGGACATCTATGGGAAACTAGACAGGACAATGGGGAACCGGGCCCAGCCATTGTCAGCAGGTAGCAGTGGGGTCCAAAAAGAACACAACTACCGGAACAATACTATCATTACAGATATGTCCAAGGGACTGATGGAGGAAGAAGACATGGAGGCAGTAAGACAGGAGCAGGGATTAACAGAAATTAAGATCAGCATGGAAGGTAAAAGGAAGTTAAAACTTTAATAGACACTGGGAGTGAGATCTCCGTAATTTCAGAGCATACATTAGATGAAATAAGGGAAAACAACAAACACATTCCTTCTTTACCAGTTGTGGGGGTTAGTATTGTGTTACTGGGGTTAGAAGTAAACGAGTAACAAAACAAGTACAACTAAACATGATAATAAACGGTGGAACATATGAAAACTCATTTTTGGTGGTACGCGGTTTAAATTTAGAAGTCATACTAGGTAATGATTTTTTAATCAGGCATAGCGCGGTAATTGATTTTAAGAAGCGAATAGTAGAATTACGTCATGAGAGTCAACCAATTAGGGTCAGTTTTGAGCAGGTTTCAGACGCGGTGAGAGTATCGGGACTAAGGGTGATACAAAATCGGAGTAGTGATAAAAGAATAGAAGTGAGAGTGAATGCATGTAGAGAGAGAGAGAGAATGATGAATGGGAAGAGCAAATTTGGGAGAAAAGGGCACATAAATTTTGTAGTGAGGGTGGCGTGATAGGTAGTCCCCCAACATAGAGCATTGTGGCGGGTTGTAGAGAGTTTTAAAGAGGTGTTTGCAGAGTTACCTGGAAGGGCCAGGAACTACGAGTGTGAGTTGAAGGTAAGGGAACACGCACCCTATGTACAAAGAAGTTATCCGGTGCCATTTTCCAAACAAAAGGCTGTTCAAGAAGAGTTAGATAAAATGTTAGAGGGTGTAGAGGGGGGGTATCATAGAAAGATCAGTATCAACTTATTCAAACCCGCTAGTAGTAGTAATTAAAAAAGACGGTAGAGTGAGACTGTGTTTAGATGCACGTCGTATAAACCAAATAATCATTCCTGACCGGGAGTCGCCGGAAGCGATTGACAAAATATTTCAAAAATTTAGTGGCGTAAAGTACTTCCTTAGATCTGACCGCAGGGTACTGGCAAGTACCATTGGCCATAAATAGTCGTAAATATACAGCATTTTTATTTAATGGAAAGAACTACCAATTTAAATGATTACCTTTCAGATTGAACACCAGCGTAGCCAGTTTTATAAAATGTTTAGATGAGATTTTACAACCCCAAAATTTAGAGTTTTTGACAATTTATGTAGATGACATACTAATAGCATCACGCACGTTTACGGAGCACATAGAGCATTTAGAATATGTGTTAGACAAGTTGCAGAAAGGGGGTATGACCGTCAACTGGGAAAAATCAAAATTTTTGCAAACTGAAATACATTTTTTAGGTTTCATAATAACACCCGAAGGGATAAAAGCCAACCCAGAGAAGGTAGAGTCAATTTTAAAATTCCCCGAACCTAGAAATATTAAGCAGTTACAAAGTTTTTTAGGACTATGCAATTTTTATAGGAAATTCCAGAGAAACTATGCTCAAATAACTTCAAAATTGAGTGAAGTGTTACAAAAGAATAAGCAATGGAGATGGGGGGAGAAAGAACGAGATGTATTTAATGAGATAAAGGACCATTTTGCTAACATGATCATGATGAATCGCCCTAACTTTGAACACACATTTTATTTACAGACCGACGCCAGTAATATTGTGCTAGGTGCTGAGTTGTACCAGGAAGACGAGGAAAAGGAACACTACACCATTGTGTTCACTAGCCGTACCTTGCTAGCTGCGGAAAGAAATTACACAACAACAGAGAAAGAATTACTTAGCATCGTCTTCGCGGTGAAGAAGTTTCGGACATATCTGTTGGGGAATTCTACCATCATCCGGACCGACCACAAGGCATTGTCTTTCCTAAACACCTGTAAATTAACACACAGCAGAATAACCAGGTGAGTGCTAGCTTTACAAGAGTACAATTTTTCTTGGGAACACATTAGAGGAGTGGAGAACAAAGTACCAGATACACATTCACGGGTGGACTTTGGGGGTAATAAAACAGGAATAGATTTAAAAGAAATAGAGATATATAGTGCAATAGAACATTATAATACATATAAGGGGAGATGTAGCCAGGACTACATGCTGTTGTAACAGGTTGTGACGTTATAGACATGATAATATTTGATTTCTGTCCAATTATGTAAATTAGATGTAAGGATTAATATAAGGATTGGGCAAAAGACTATTTGTATTAAAAAGCCCTTATTTGTATTTGTGATTATGTCATGTGCGTGAAAATGGTGCGAGCGCGCGTGTAAATCGTATTTTGATGAATAGCTCATAGATAAAATTTATTCCTGCTGCTGCAAAAATCACCAATTCGTTGCAAGTAAGCATCTATCTGTTGTAGCCATCAATCTCTTGATAAGCTGTTTCGACCAATCAGCGGCCCCAATTTTCCACTAGGATTGGGTCTCCGCCGGCGAATGCCAAGTTAGTTCTATCCTGCAGCTCGAAGTTTTCAAACGTGGTCACTGCGCGAGTTACTCGTGCAGAAACGTGTTTTTGAACGAGTAATAAGGGTTAAATTTGCGACGAGTTACCTGTTGCTGTTACCTTAAAAGAGGACGAACTCATTATAAATAATATTAAACTATTCAATAGTGTTTTATCAGTGCTAGTATCACGTGGGTCAAGATTTCCATTTAGGGAAGGTGTATCCACCCAGGATATTCCTTTTTTTGATCGCGAGGACACCTCAAGACGCAGGAGGGTGCATGCTCAACGCACCAAAAATTAAATGAGATTATATTGTAACCCAGTTGTGCCCTGAGATTTTACATTAGACTAATTACCGGTGTGACGGCGTGTGCGCGTACGAGAGGAGCCCCAGCGAAGCGGAAGTTGCAGAAAGGAGGTGACGATTCGAGGTGCAGAATTGCGGCGATTCACAGGACTGGCTGGTGACGTATCAACCCATGGAATCAACATTTCAAGTAACAAATTGACATTTCTTTTAAGATCAGATCAACCTGATTCAGAGACGATTTTGAATTAAAAATAAATATTTGTGAACTACAAAGCTTATAAAAATTTTTGTCTTAAAATATACAACCTTGCTCCAGATAACTGTTTATGTGTTCCATTTATTATTATGCCTGACATTTGTTTTGTCGCATAGTAAATGGCGCTTGCAACTTTGGGGCTCGAAAAAATGCAAGAAATATATTAAATAACTTATTCATAGTATTAAATTGCAATTCCCAACGTTTTGTCACGACAAAATAGTATGTTATAAAAAAAATAAATTTGTAGTGTGATATATTTAAATTGTCTTCAAGTGTGTATTATGTAAACATTGCATATGCTCAGAAAGACTGGTTTAGGTTAGAATCGTAATTTAATATTGGAACATTATCTGGAGTGAATTATATTATTTGTGCATGTTTAGGTTAAGGATTTGTGTAGACATTGTGTTGAATGATTTCTGACTGTTTACTGTGCATTGCGATAATATTTAGAATTAATTGAACATTAAACGTTACAATAAGAATAAGTGTGCCGTACGTAAGTCAAGACATTAAGATAAACTTTGTTGTGTTTTGTTATCGTATTCACAATGGCGGAGGTTGTATCAGCTGATTTACAATCTACACTAAATGCAATCTTAGCTAATATGCAATCTATACGTGATGATAATAAGCAGTTACGTGACGAAAGCAATAAAAATAACCAAGTATTGCAAGAGAGCTTAAAATCCGAGCGGGATGATAATAAGCAGCTACGTGAAAATTTAAAATCCGTGCATGAAGATAGTAAAATATTAAACGAAAACTTAAAGTCTGTAAGCGACGAGGCTAAAAATCAAAATAAAAAAATCTTCGCTACCATACACGAGGAAGCTAAACAAAATAAAGCTATCGTCGAAGCTGCCGAGAGCAAAATAACAGAAAAGGTTGAATCTATCCGCGTGGAGTTTGAGACCGCAATAGAATTTAATAACACACGTATAACGGAATGTGAGACGCGTGTGCTAGCAGTAGAAAATCATGTGCAAGCGCAAATGATCGCGGTTAATGATTCCATAACCACCTGTGAAAACAAATTAGAAACCTTAGAACAAAAAGTAAAACAAATACAACAGACTACTCCACTTGCAAACCAGGTCACTTACATATACAAAACACAGGACGACATTAACACGTATATGAAATTTTATGGCCTCGAGCATGAAAATCCCATGCAATTCCTTACGCAATGCCAGCGTAATATGGAACACATCCCTGACAACCTTAGCGATGTAGACAAAATAAACTGGGTGGTGCGTCAGTTAAAGGGTACAGCGGCTGAATGGTTTTCGATCGTCCAAGATAAAATTGTGGTGTATGAAGATCTGGTTAACCATTTTAAA
Source organism: Magicicada septendecula (assembly GCA_034769895.1). NCBI lineage: Eukaryota > Metazoa > Arthropoda > Insecta > Hemiptera > Cicadidae > Magicicada > Magicicada septendecula. The sequence goes on from CM068367.1 coordinate 825,313,826, forward strand.
GCAAGGTATTGGAACGACAAAATCCAGCGGAAAGTACGCATACAGCTGGAGTTTGGTAAGTATACTCCAGGTAAGGGAAGTAAGGAGAAGTACCTGATCCAGCTTGTTGCCAAGGCGAAACACCTGGAGCCCGTTGTAGCAGAAGCTGAAATTGTCAGCAAACTGGCACATCATTTTAACAGAGGAATACAAGGGGCTGTAATTACACAGGGAATTAAAACATTAGAAAACCTGTTTACCAAGTGCCAGGGTGTCCAATATATGTCTCGGTTGGATCTGAAAAGTGGTTTTTGGCGAATCCCATTAGCTCAGGAAAGCAGAAAGTTCACGGCATTTTTATACAAAAATAAATGCTACCAGTTCAAGGTAGTGGCCTTTGGTCTGGTAACCAGCCTGGCTGCAATGGTGAAATGCCTGGAATTAGCGTTGGGTCCTGAGGTGGAAGACTTCGTAAGTGTTTTCGTCGACGACATATTAGTTATATCTAAATCGTTTGATGAGCATTTGAAACACCTGGATATTGTTTTCAGTAAACTCCGTCAGGCCAATTTGGTACTTAACTATGAGAAATGTGAATTCGGTAAGTCTGAAATAAAATTTTTAGGACATACTATATCGGCGCAGGGTGTAAGTACGGACCCTGAAAAGATAGAATCCATCACGGGATTTCCTACACCTAAAAAAACGAAGGACGTTAGAGCATTCCTCGGACTTACTGGGTATTACCGTCGGTTTGCACCTGCATATGCGAAGACAATAGAACCAATGTTGGAACTACTTCAGAAAAACACCAAATGGCGATGGGAAGCAAGACATGAAGAGGCATTTAATGCGGTGAAGGCCTTATTTAAAGAGAATCTACACGTGTTTCACCCGGAGAAGGAAGGAACATATGTTCTTAACTGTGATGCTTCGGATTATGCCGTTGGTGGAATTTTATATCAGAAAAATAAGAATGGTGATCTTAAAGTCATCGCCCATGTAAATCGGTCATTGAAAGGCGCTGAGCGAAACTATTTTACGGCCGAAAAAGAAATTTTAGCTATAGTATATTGTGTTAGTAAGTTTAGGTATTATTTAGTTGGTAAGCATTTTGAAATTTTATCGGATAACCAAGCTTTATCATTTTTATTAAAGTGTAAACTTGCAAATGCCCGAATGTCATGATGGATAATGTCTATGCAGGAATATGATTTTAGCATTAAGTACTGCAAGGCTAGCGACAACAAGTTGGCGGATACCTTGAGTCGTTATCCACCTGTTCATCAGGAGACTCATTCGGCAGATAAGAATGAGATACAAATCTTGGCGGTAAAGTATGCTTTACCAATTGAAATTAAAAATTATTTAAAAAACATAAATGTGGAACAACAACGTGACGACAAAATTAAGAAAATAATAAACGACATACACATTACAGAAAGTCCAAAGTTCCAGATTGTTAACAATATTCTGTACAAACTGATTGACGGACAATGGAAAATTGTGATTCCCGACCATCTCATTGAGGAACTAACATGGGCATGCCACGAAAGCCTTGCTCATGCTGGTGCTTACAAATGCTACTTGACACTGCGGGAAGATTTTATATGGACGAACATGGCCAGGAAAGTTAAATCAGTACTTCGCACCTGCCACACCTGCCAGACAGCCAAACATCCTAATCAACACACATACGTGGAGATGGGTAACATCGTAATGGATGGGAAAAATGAATTACTATGCATTGATTTTCTTGGACCATTACCACGTGCAGTGAGTGTGACTTTCCTCCTTTTTTTCATTAATAAATTAATAATAATAAATGTTTGATAATTATGGATTATGTGATTTGCATCATTTAGACCATACATCTGGTGAAACACGTGCTCAGTCTTGTTGAGTACATTAGGCTTTTGGGTCCAAGGTTGCGTTAAGCAGAAAAGACAGAGGTTTTCGGGGTACTGAAATAACCATTTACACAACATGAGGATAACAAATTATATTTTATTCAGTTACTTGCGCTATAGGTTATAAACAATGGGAGTCATCAACGATTATTACATTTCAAAATGGCGGCCACATTATTTCCGCTTTCGCCATGCGTTTAATGCTATATGCATGTGCTTTTGCTTTCTTTAAAATAATTCTTTTTTAATTTCTGTACTGCAGTTACTTTCAAATTATTATTTATTTCTCTGATTTGAATAATTACTCCGTAATCAGACACAAACCAACGCCCCAAATATAATTTATTTAAGGTTGGCCAACGATCACTTTCATTCTCTCACTTTCACTCTCAATCATACTGTAATATTAAATACGTTCGTTATTTATTCTGATTTGAGCTCATCTTTTGTATTTTTAAATTTAGAAAAGAAATTTAAGAAGGGCTTTCCTGAAATTGATGCGGCGTAGACTCCTCAGAAGACTCCCATGTTGGCTGGCAGGTGTTCGGCCGAACCTCTTTCTGTCTCTTTTAGTGCACTGAATTTATTGAATTCTCATATTGGTTGTCCACTGATTCTACATTATTGTTAATGATTACATTTTTTAAATGATTACTGCATTTTTTAAAACAATTACTGCATTTTTATGGCAAAAGCTGCCCACTTCACTGGTCGAGCATGTGTGCTCGCTGAACTATTATAGACGACTGGGGCGGAATCAGACGCAATTGTTATGCAAGTAGTCGTGCGTCTGACGTCGTTGTGCATTGTTTTATAGCCACCACCCTGGTTAATACGTATTTGTTTCATGCCGTCATTGTTTATTCATGACGATCTGGCTTTGTGGACCAATGAAAAGTTCGTATTATTAGTTCGTTTCACTTATACCGCCATTACACATGTTAAACTCTGCTCATACCACGATGACCTTGGCTCGGCTCCCCTCTTGTTGAATCTGCGTATTTACTGGGACTGGATAAAACTAACTTAGCCCTTGTTAACATTTATGATCAGAATAAAATTTACAATAAAAATTTCCTGAATCCCATTATTATGGTATTAGGTATTTCTGTACTGTCACAAAACCCCCTCAATGAAAGGTTTGGTGTCGAGACACAAAAACTTTCATTGACTCATTCATACGTTTCTAAAAGGATCAGTCCAGATATGTTGCCACAACCCCCTGTAGTGTTAATATATAAAAAAAATTCAAACACTTACCCTTGGTCCAATGATGCTGCTCGTACCCTCTGACCTTACTGGACTTCTCCGGAGAGATCCCTACACCATAAGGCCATGAGGCACTGAACGCTCCTGTTCTGACGCTCCGGCCAGCGCAGGACCGCGGTCACAACACCACAAAACTCTGAAACATGTAACATAAAATTTTAAAATAGTGGCCTTATTTATCCACATATCCGCAACTGATATGTCTCCCCTTAGATGCATTGGTTTGTGTTTTGAGGCGTTGGTTTTCTTTACTCATAAAATTCCAAATAACACACAAAATTATAACAAGATTTAGACAGATAATACTTCTACTTTTCAACACTCCTACATACATTTTTTATCAAATTCTCTGACTCCAGTCAATATCAACTTACTTCTCTCATCATAAGAAAATATACCCTTATACTAAACATAAAACAAATTCTACTCTCAAACAACAACTACTATCTCTACTCATTTATTTCAAATAACATCAGTATATTTAACTATCATGGCAGCACTTCAGAACTATTAAAATTTCTTTACTCAACTCTCTTTATGTTAATTTTCTTTTTATAATAGAATCATTAACATAGATTTGATAACCATCATAAAATTTATCATTATTACCGTCACTACCCCTGTAGTAACCTCCTAACCTATTGTACCATCAACATAATAAAACACAATAAAACATTGTACATCATAAAACATTGAACACTAACATTGAACAATTCACATTACTTAATTCATATTTACATAACTTGTAGCAGAACTTTATAACATTTTTATTATCAACTTTCGATTAACTTTTAATTAGTTAACATTCATTAGATTCTATACAAAAAAATTTTGAAATTTATCATCAATCCCTGTGTTACATTACCTTTCTACCATGAATTTTCCTTTTCTAACCCTTTTTATCCTTATTAGTTTGGGTGACTCTCTATTATTTACTATTCTCTATATTATTTTGGCATTTGTCAATCTAACCTTACTATCCCTCTTTTCTTTACTAACAACCGCTTCTAACCATTAATATAATATGACACCAATATCTCTATAATAACCCCCTTCACTAATCCCATTTAAAACCTCTGGCACCGCTCATTTTTGTACAAGGATGTATGTTCCCTACCTGGCCATACCCATTCCTAACCATTTGCCCTCCACCAAATATCGGCAACCACTCTAACCCAAAATTGTTCCACCTGCCACAACGCTGCATGCTGGTCTCTTGCCACGTCGCACGCAGATCACTCCTTACACTGTGACGATTTAAATTGTGACATTTACAAAAATAAAAAAAAATTTAATTAATTAAGGTTGCGTACAAGTAACCATTTAAATCTCACAATAATAATAATAAAAACATGTAGGTACTAAGTGTGAATGGAAGAAGTAATTAATAAGGGCAAAGTATCCATAAAGAAAAGGCATATTGTAAATAATTATTATGTTCGTATTTAACCCTTTGCTTGCTATCAAGCGCCTACCTGTTGATACCGGACTCGACATGTTTTCCGAGTCTACTGTAATTAAAAATAATAGAGTAAACTAATGTTAATAATTAAAGTGTCTGTAGACACAGATAGTAACTAAAACAATTAATTTAAATGATGTATTTTTATCTAGCGATAGTTAGTATAAATAAAAAAGATTATTCAAAGAGAAACAGGAACTATATATGCTCGCGGAATAAACACCCCACTCTCTCTTGTCATGTACAAGGGTAGCGGACGAAAAATCGCTCTCTTGCGATGACGACTCCCAGCAGTGCAGACGCACGAGCAAAATGCTCTGTTCAAAAGTTATGCAATTTGTTGTTAGTGTGGATTAATTAATTATTATTTTGTATTTTACTAACTGTTACAAAAAGTGTAACATGTAACGTTAACAAAAAGAAAATTTCAAAAAAACTTTGTAACAAGAAGAAAGATGTAACTACAAACGACGAGTGTTTATAAAACAAAAAAAAAACTGCAATCTTCACCGATGGACGAATCTTTTCAACATCTTACCTGTGCTCATGGACCATCTAGATGACAACTCTAGCATACCCTACCGATGATGCTGTTCGAGACATCTGAGAATCAACGAGTATCAGTGTAGAAGACTCTACCTATCCTGCAGACGTATTAAGCCATGAACAACTGAGACCAGACCAAGACGAGGACGACGTTTTAGGACTCCCAAGACGGAACCACATGGAGGCGATTACTACATCCAAAAATAGAGGTGACTCGATAGCACGTCTATCGAGGAATAATGATACTAGTTTTTGTAACACAATACTCTATTAAAGAGACTTTCAGAGACGATTGATTTTATAAGAATATAAAAACTTAAATTTGAGAATTTAATTGTAACTATTCAATATCATTCAATTGTAACAGTTTAGATATTAACGTAACGTAGTATTATTAATACCATTCTTCTAATGGAATATATATATATAAAACAAAAAGGTAAAGGTCTTGCAAGATAAAATTTTGAATTGAATATAATTAAAAGATTAGAGACTAAATACCAATGGTTTCCCGGATCCGGGGGTATAGCTAGATAAAGTTGTTGTGATCCCATATTCTAAATAAAGCATTTCACTTAATTTTAATAATTTAATTAATAATGTCATGGGATCTGTTCTTTGGAGTAAATGTTATATTTCAAATGTTTAATAAAGCTAGTCTTCTTGTTACACACATATACTGAGTATATAAATCAACAGTTTCACCTTCCCTGATTCCTTGTATGTCTTACTGTGTGTTGTTCTGATTTAAATTTCAGCTCGTCTCGAATAAGGCAGCCTGAAATAATTGGCAGATCCTATTATTTTGGGTTCCCTCCGTTATAACTTAAAAGAAGAGGTTATAACACCGGATCCTTACTACAAAATATCAACAACATATATAATTACCATTCACATTACTCACCTCTACATATAATCACTAACTACTGTGTCCCTAAAATCTCTAACACCTCTTTATATATTATCAGTATCTCAACACTTTATTTTCACTAACTCCCATTAACTCTATTTAACTAACTCCCATGCCTCTATTTATCACTATCACCCAAACTCTTTTACAACATTTCACCTTAATATACCACTAGAAAATTCATCATTTATCTACTAACAACAATACCTCTCAATATCCAAATATATAATCATTTACTACCCATTAGAATCTAAATCTCGTAATATCATTTAAAATCCTCCTCCTAATTACTTATTCTTGAATAGTTAAAATTCTACAGTACATGGTTTACAAAAAAAAAAAAAAAAAAAATACATAAAATACACAACAGCAAAAATACACAAATACATTGACATTAATATACACAAAAATATACAATCCACAATTATCATATAACCATTTACCATAAATCAGTCATAAACAGTCCATCTTAAAAAACACTGTCCACTTAATTAAATGTTCATAATAAAAAATGTACAATAAAATGTTTACCCTCCATCGTCAAATAACAATCGAATCTTAAAACTATATACATTGTTTAATATTAGATATCTTATGTTATTACTATCAATATCATACTTATCTAATTCTTCATATATTTCCACAATAATATTTGAATTAATATGCTTATTCCATATTACTATCTCATATAATTTGTCACGATCGAGTATGGTCATGTCGCCTTTGGTATAGTTAGTCATAATTAGGTAAGTTGTATTATCCTCGTTATCAACATCATCTCCTATTACCTCAGTTTCAATACAGGGTAAGTACTTGCTATTATTTTCACTTCTCTCTCCATCTAACCTTTCTACAAACTCTTCATAATTTCTATTTACTCTATATAACTCCATCTCCCAATTATCACACAACTCTCTTTCACAATAACTCCTATCATAACCCCAAATCACATTCTCTCTCTCAATATATGCAGGGGACACTATAACTTTATTCTCGTGCCACCTATCAGGTGCACAAAAAATCCAGGGACAACTATTTTCAGACCTTTTGTCTCCCAAATCTACATCAAAGGCACTCTCATCCTTCCTAAAAACATATACATCACCCCCAAATACACCATTAAGGGCAAAATCTAACCCCTGCAATTCCCCTACAATTATACCCTCTCTACACACTCTCTTTAAGCCTTCAAAACACACTATCATTCCCTTATTATCATATTCTATTCCCCATAACACCTCATTATTACTACCAACCTCCACACTATTATCTCCTATTACTATATTTTTATTTATTTTATCATCATTTCCACTACTACTTACCTTGTCATCTTTGTTCAATTCTAATTTGTCTAATTCTAATTTCTTATTTTCTAATTCTATTTTTTCGTCTAACCGTGTCTTTATTTCACTTAATCTTTTATCATAATGACAGCTTTGTTTCTTAATTTCTTTTTTAATATCGTCAAATTTATCATCAAATTGGTTTAATTTATTATTTAATTGACCATTCTGTATTTTCATTAACTGAAAAAGATCTTCTAATGAAACTTTATTGTTTATAATAGGCGTTGAGTTCGCCTGTGGTTCGTTTAACACCAATGATTCTGTTGCTGTGTTTTCTATATTAATACTTTCATTGTTATCTGCCATTTTGTTATATTGATAGTAATAAATTCTGTCTTAATTGTTATACAATTCTCTTCATACCACACATAACCTACATAGATAACCTCTATTGTTACGTGTATTTCACTACCCGTCTACCTCTGCTTTTGGCTTCTTTATATAATTTTAATTTTATATAAAGTCCAAGTTCGTGCGCCATCTGTGACGACTGTAAAATAATTAAAATAATAAAGTCCCTGTTCGGGCGCCATCTGTGACGACTCTTTTTCTTCTCAACAAATAATTAATAATAATAATAATTGTATGATAATTAATTATTATGGGATTTGCATAATTTACCACACATCCGGTAGAACAAGTGCTCAGTTGTGTTAAGTGCATTAGGCTTTTGGGTCCAAGGTTGCGTTAAGCAGAAAAGACAGAGGTTTTTGGGGTATTGAAATGACCATTTACACAACATGAGGATAATAAATTCTAGTTTATTCAGTTACTTGCGCTATAGGTTATAAACAATGAGAGTCATCAACAATTATTAAAATTCAAAATGGCGGCTACATTGTTTCCGCTTTGCCATGCGCTTAATGCTATATGCGTATGTTTTTGCTTTCTTTAAAATAATTCTTTTTAATTTCTGTACTGCAGTTATCTTCAATTTCTTATTTATTTCTATGACTTTAATGATTACTCTGTAATTATACACAAACCAACGCCCCAAATAAAACTTATTTAAGGTTGGCCAACAACCACTTTCATTCTCTCACTTTCACTCTCAATCATACTGTAATATTCAACACTTTGTTAATTATTCTGACTTGAGCTCATCTTTTAGATTTTTAAATTTAGAAAAGAAAATTTATAAGGGCTTTCCTGAATTTGATGCGGCGTAGACTCCTCAGAAGACTCCCATGGTGGTTGGCAGGTGTTCGGCCGAACCTTTACTGTTCTTTTAGTGCACTGAATTTACTGAATTATCATATTGGTTGTCCACTGATTCTACATGACTGTTACTGATTACATTTTAACTGATTATTACATTTTGAAAACAATTACTGCATTTTATGGCAAAATCTGCCCACTGCACTGGTCGAGCATGTGTGCTCGGTGAACTGTTATATACGACTGGGGCAGACGTTGTACTCTCTAGCTTTCGTCTGTCCTTTGCACTGAATTTACATGGTGGTTCTAATTACTTATTAACACTATTTACTTGTGATTACATTTTGTTGATTCAAATAAAACACTTTAGCTGACTACTTTAAGCCAGCAAAATTTTAACGTGTTATCGCCATGATGATGTTCTGGAGACTGGGGCCGAATCAGACGCAATTGTTATGCAAGTAGTCGTGCGTCTGACGTCATTGTGCATTGTTTTATAGCCACCGCCCTGGTTAATACGTATTTGTTTCATGCGGTCATTGTTTATTTATGACGATCTGGCTTTGTGGACCAATGAAAAGTTCGTATTATTAGTTCGTTTCACTTATGCCACCATTACACATGTTAAATTCTGCTCGTACCACGATGACCTTGGCTTGGCTCCCCTCTTGTGAATCTGCGTATTTATTGGGACTTGTACACAACTAACTTAGCCCTTGTTAACATTCATGATCAGAATAAAATTTACAATAGAATATTCCTGAAGCCCATTATTATGGTAACAGGTATTTCTGAACTGTCACACGAGGGGGATGAGAAATCTGGTGGTCCGTATGGATGCCTTCACTAAGAATGTTAGTCTTTATGCGGTAGGTAGACCTACAACAGATGCGGTACTGAGAATAATTTTGGAAAAGTACATCCCAAAATATGGTCATGTGAAAAAGATCCTGTCTGACCAGGGTACGCAATTCCAGAATAAAAAATGGAAAGCCGAATTAGAGAAGAGGGGCATTCAAGGAGTTCTAACAGCCATTCGTAGACCCCAAGGGAATCTCGCTGAGAGGGTGAATAGAGAACTTGGTCGTTTATTCAGGACTTATTGTAACAATAACCAAAGCAAGTGGCCAGAGTATCTCGTGTTTTTCGAGAAAGCCAAAAACGGGTGTTACAATACCACGACTGGATATACGCCATCAGAACTGCAGTCTGATGTCCAACCAAAACGTGCCTGGAGTGATTATATAAAAAGGGTAGCCACTCAAAATGTGCCGACGCCAAGCGAAGTAAAGCGTCTTGATGCAAAGGAGAGGATAAGGAAGTTCGCCGAACAGCGGTCAGAAAAATTTAATGCTGATCATAAGCTGCAATTGTTCAGAGTAGGCGAATTAATCTTATTAAAAGCTTTAAATGTAAGTAGCAGTATTGATACTACCACAGTTAAGTTCAATAGACTTTACAATGGTCCATTTATGTTAACTGAACAAGTGGGAAAGCAAACCTACATTGTTACAAATCAAAATACTAACAAAACGATTGGCAAATACCATGCGTCGTCATTACGCAAGTACTATGTCAAAAATTAACGTTCACGTATATCTGGGTATACTAAAGTATGAGTGTCATAACGTAATTGTTAAAGTAAGTAAACTGTGTAAATTCATGTTTGTTTGGACCATGTGGGTAAACATGTTGAAGTGTGCGACTGGACAGTAGAAATTTTGACGTCATGAACTGTTCATACCAGCTTATCTCTCTAACCCTTGATCACAGATTATCAACCTCGTGCTTGTGTTTATTTATATTGGAACTGACAGATGTCAGAATTTATTGGAAGAAAATGTTTTAGTTTAGCAAGAAGTATTTATTTGTTTATTTTGAGTTGATTATATGTTAAAAGGAAAGGAATTGGTATTATTTTGTAGTTAAAAAAAATTTATGTTTGTGTAAACAAACTTTTTTTTTTTATCCGAGGAGGGGATATTCCTGCAATAGAACATTGCAGTAAGGGGAGATGTAGCCAGGACTACATGCTGTTGTAACAGGTTGTGACGTTATAGACATGATAATATTTGATTTCTGTCCAATTATGTAAATTAGATGTAAGGATTAATATAAGGATTGGGCAAAAGACTATTTGTATTAAAAAGCCCTTATTTGTATTTGTGATTATGTCATGTGCGTGAAAATGGTGCGAGCGCGCGTGTAAATCGTATTTTGATGAATAGCTCATAGATAAAATTTATTCCTGCTGCTGCAAAAATCACCAATTCGTTGCAAGTAAGCATCTATCTGTTGTAGCCATCAATCTCTTGATAAGCTGTTTCGACCAATCAGTGGCCCCAATTTTCCACTAAGATTGGGTCTCCGCCGGCGAATACCAAGTTAGTTCTATCCTGCAGCTCGAAGTTTTCAAACGTGGTCACTGCGCGAGTTACTCGTGCAGAAACATGTTTTTGAACGAGTAATAAGGGTTAAATTTGTGACGAGTTACCCGTTGCTGTTACCTTAAAAGAGGACGAACTCATTATAAATAATATTAAACTATTCAATAGTGTTTTATCAGTGCTAGTATCGCGTGGGTTAAGATTTCCGCTTAGGGAAGGTGTATCCACCCGGGATATTCCTTTTTTTGATCGCGAGGACACCTCAAGATGCGGGAGGGTGCATGCTCAACGCACCAAAAATTAAATGAGATTATATTGTAACCCAGTTGTGCCCTGAGATTTTAGATTAGACTAATTACCGGTGTGACGGCGTGCGCGCGTACGAGAGGAGCCCCAGCGAAGCGGAAGTTGCACAAAGAAGGTGACGATCCGAGGTGTAGAACTGCGGCGATTCACAGGACTGGCTGGTGACGTATCAACCCACGGAATCAACATTTCAAGTAACAAATTGACATTTCTCTTAAGATCAGATCAACCTGATTCAGAGACGATTTTGAATTAAAAATAAATATTTGTGAACTACAAAGCTTATAAAAATTTTTGTCTTAAAATATTATTATATAACGGTTGTCTCCTCGTTAAACCTCTATCCGATTAGTGCCAATTTATAATATAACTCCTTCTTCTCTTGTATTAATGAACCAATTTCTTATGTATCTTAATTTAGTATGTGTTGTAATATTGTTAATTATATCTCTTTTATCTCTCTATTTAATATAATGGTGTTAATGTGAGTGAAAATTATGTGTATAGGGTGTAATTCGAAAATTCCGCTCAAGCCTATTCTGTGTTGAAGAGAAGAGCAGAAATTTTTATTGAATTCTCCTCTCTTTAATACCTGAGAAGTCCGCGAATAGCGCTGTGGTTCCCAGACAAGGGAAATTTGTAGGTTAGCCCACCGCGTACGGTGATTATTGTTTACACTCTTTACTTATCTTATTTCTTATTCACACTCCATTAAATCTTATATAAATGAGAAGATATTGAAATTCTGAATGATTCTTTATTAATATTTAATATTTTTTGTCCAACAAGGTAAGTTCTCTTACGTTAGATACGAAAGGCTATAAGTCAGAAGTAATCGATTATTGATCGGATTCAAGGTTTTATATTAAATTCTGTTATGATTTTTATATTTCTTTAAATACAGGGCGTGAAGGTTCTTTCAACTTTAGTAAGATCAGAAAATGCATAAATAGGAATACAAGGTATTACAATATATAGAGTTAAGTTTTATTAAATAATATTTAAAATAATTGTTGCTTTACCGTCCACTCGACATCGTGACTCGATGAGGCCGTGTGTAGATAATCCTTTCGTCTTGACAACAACCGATCAGCATGCAGATGAATTTGCTCCCGTTAGTCTACGTTCCAAGTTGAAAATAACGTTTAATTCTTGGTCCAGGGATGATGCAGAAATACCGCTCCTTTTGTTCACCAATGTCCGAGTTTTGTGTTCACGTGCTTCGACGAAATTCGAATTCCAATTACGTTTTTCTATTGGATTGTGTAAACTGCAAGTTCCAATGTAATTTGGTGGTTATTTTAGTTTCGCTTGTGTTATAGGATTATATCTTTATGCAGGTAGTTATTTCTCTGGTTCCATTACTTTGTTAATTTAACATTTGTTCATTATCAGGAATTTGGCAATCCGAGTTCTTCCTTTATTTTTTGTTACTTTGTGTATCGTTTTTATATTGTCCAATTATATAATATGGTTAACTGTTAGTGGACCAAACTATTGCAATTTATCATTCTTTTATTTTAAATTTCTCAGTACTTGGTATTTAAATTAAATCAAATTTTTACTGAGTATCTCTTAGCTAAACTCTCTTCGTTCATGTCAAATTATCCAATAATCAAATCAACAAATTCTATATATTTTGTCTTCCCTAGCAACCATTTTTTTTATTCTTATTCGATATTATGTGATTTTATAATCCTTTCATACAAAGTTCTTCCACTCACCAAAATAATCCCTTTCTAAATTTCCATTATATCCGAATATACTCTTACTTATGGCTTGTTTACTAATTCTTATATATTTTGCCGTCTTTTACTCTTAGTCTGTTTATTTTAACAAATATTATTTTTCCGTTACCAAACATTATCTATTGGTATCATTGCACTATGGCATTATAATAATTTGTTTAATTTGAGTTTATTTATTTGTTATTATTAATTATTATTAACTTCTACTAACTCATTAGATTGTATTTAGTATTTGTTACTAATTTCTTTACCTAACCTTTCTGATCTGACTTACTATATAATGTGATTGGTTGTTAGGCCTATCATTATACCTTGAACTACTTCTGAATTTAACTTGTTACTATCTGCAATATTATAGAATCTTTTATCTATTTATGATATGGTGGTATTAAACTCTTTTGGTACCTTGTTAACAATTATAGCCTTTTTATCCAAGTTTACAATTATCATCATCTTATTATCTAAGTACATGTATACAAATAATTAACTTTATAAAATCTAACAAAAGCTTTATCTTGACCTATGGATAACACATAAAAATGAAATTAATAAGTACTCAATTACTGAGTTCAACCACAGCTCTACAACGGTAAATTAATAACATATAATACTTAATTACCTGATATTCTATCAACAGAAAAACTTTCACATGATAACACAAAATATAACATCACTGTCATGATAACAATATAACATGATACAATTAATAACAAGTATTTTTGAGTAACTTAAGTCATACACTATTTACTCATTCTCATCTACTTTAAAAACATCAATTATTCTGAAATAGTCAACATTAGTTTTTTTTTTACAATATGTGTCAATGCCTGTTATTTACCTCTCACTGAACCTTGAGGTGTATTACTATTAACATTATTATTTGCTTATCTTTTTTACCTTGCATTCTTATTACATTTAAACAATCACGGGTTGGGTTTCTGACCTTTTTATAAGTGTGGAAAATTAATATATTTTCTTCCCTATTCTAAATTTTATCATTTTATTTATGTAACGTCGAGGACCGTATTTCTGTTACATTACATATGCTTCCCCTCCTAAAGAAGTTTAATTTACCTGAATATAATTTGGGTCAAATAAACTTATCTCTTTTCCATGCCCTTGAATATCTTCCTTATATTCATATTAAATTTTCAATGGTCAATGATGGAATTCTCAATGTGACATTTTGGACTGGTATTTACCTTTCTCTATTTAATGACAATTCATTAATCATATTTATACTCTTGGCTTGTTTCTCTTAAACATTACTTGTCAATGATTGGTCACAATAATCAGTAAAACTTAGTTTGACTTTTCTCCTATTTCTAGTTACTGTTATCAATGCGTTTCTCCATTATTCTTCTGTCAGCTATCTTCCTTCTGTTTTCTTCCTTCATACTTTTTGGAATCTGATGTCATTCTTCGCAGCGGTTCTAATATCCCTTAAATATTCAATTTCCCTAACATTCCCTAACAGGTGAGCTGGTACAGTTCAGAGAGGCACTGTTTGGCTTCATACTCTGCTGCCCACACTACACTTCAATATAATACTGCTGGAATTCATCTACAGTCAGCTATAAAAAATACAATAATATCATAATTATCTTTTTATTTAATTAATAATAAACATCTTGGGGATTCGTTACGCTGTCGCGTTTTATATTTAATTATTCATATATTCCTTCCTTCGTGATCCCATCTTATTTTCATTAACTATTTTCAGATAACATTGTTGACAGTCATTATTTGTAACTACTTTTGATCTTCTTTTTTGTGACAGCAATTCTAAGTACTGTCTCTTCATTTATTATTCTCATTTCCAAGAAATTCTAAATTGTAATTGCCTCTTCAGTGGATCTTCCACTCTGATCAACAAGTTGTCAGTCACCAGATGAGCAGAACGGAAGACCCACTGAAGATGCCTGCTGCAGCTGCAGTTGAAATGTCTGGATTTATAACAAGAGGACCATGGCCCAACAGCTCTGACAATAATTTTACTAAAACTACTACTACTAATAATAATGTGGTGGTGGTGATGATGATGATGACGATGATGATGATCATGACAACGACAATGACAATGGCAAAAAAAGAATACCAGGTAATTCAAATGCTAATTGACGATTCATTTCAAAACATACATAATTTAAATTAGTAAAATAAGTTTAATTAGACAAATTTTTCAATCTGCTTCATTCTTTGTGTGTAAATACTTAAACTAACAATACTGTTACCTAATATAACTTCGGCAGCATAGAATTTCATTTCCATTTCATTGAAGACACCATGCTGAGACAAGTGATAATGCAGATCTCCACCATTCATTAGATCAAGTATAAAACATAATTTATCCGGTGTGTGAAATGCATATGTCATACATACTATAAAAGGGCAGTCAACCTGAAAAATATAATGAAACATAAATTGCATACAAGCAAAATACTTTGGACATTTTCTGTGGTCTTATTACAAGACTATTTGTTTTTTGCATGGATTATATCTGTCTTTTAGCAATAAATATCATTACAGATAACAATGTAACTGTTTACACATATTATTAAGACTTACAAGTGTATTCACATAAAGTAAACACACTGAATTTAATCTAACAAAAGAAAATGTTTCATTGTACAAACACATATAGTAGAACTTGTATAATATTAACTGATGGATAATTCAAACTTTTCCTATGATCACTACAAAATCCTGTGTAAAACTATGCAAAAATATTTTAATTCGAATTAAAATTATGAAAACTGTGAAAAATCATCTTGGAATGGGCTAGACCAATTTAACATTAAAGGACATAACTTGAAAAAATTCATCATTGCCCTTTGTGACAAATTCATAGAATCAGATATGCCAGTATTCCGCAATGAAACATGACTGGCTCATGCATTGTCCATCATCAGCCCTTATCCCAGGCACATCAGTCACCCACCCTGACTGTTACATTTAGTTCAGTCTGCCACGCTTATGGAAGGATTAAGTCTTTTTGAGTTTCTATTGTGTCAGACGTGTCTTACAGAATTATTGAGCAGTCTGATTATATTGTGTGTTTATCATAACTCTTTTCAAAACCAAAGTGGACCCAATACAATCACTGATACTTGCTGGAAAAGTTGTTGTTACCTAAAACATGGAAAAGAGGCTGGAAAAGAGGGTGCTAAAGAATTCACAATACCACTAAATATGCTGTCAACGTACCTACAAAATAACAAGATTTTGAAAGGCAAGGAAAGGAAAATTCAAGATTTAGAAAGGAGCAGAGTGAAAGGAGTACAAGATGCAGAAATAATGGTTTAAGCACGCAAGAAACTAAAACATTCCTCTCAAAGGATCCAAAACCAAAACTCAGAAATTCTCATTAAACTTAGGGAAAAATTATTGTGGCTAGTATTGGCAGGATTGATGGATTTAAAGCAGGAATTGCATTTCTTTTGAAACTGTTGAGGGAAAAGCATTTTGCAGATGCCCTGTGTAAAGGCAAAACATTCTATCAGGTGTTGATTTAGATGAGTACAAAAAGATCAACATCTTCAAGCTGCCTCCATGTGTAACAGTGGTTGCAACCAACTTATACAAAATTGCTAACTGCTTTAGTAAAGGTGGTCTACCACATTGAAGGTGAAGAGAATAATGAAGTTGCTAGATAAGTTGTTAGTACTCACTGTGGAAGAATAGGAAGATGTTAGGCATGATACAGGAGTTATAAATTTGTAAATGTGGTTGATGACTTGGCAGTGTGTGGTGAACTGATGGATATAGAAATCATGATAAATGTTACAAACAAAAGAAACAGTGGTGAATCTTCAGATGAAGAAAGTGACTAGCTAGAATTTCTCAAGATACCAATTCTAAAGGCTGCACAAGCAATGCCCTGAATACAAGACTTGAGGGGAACTTTTAAATACAACAAAGTATTGCTTTACAGATAAATTAGGTTTTTAATTCAAATTTTCTACCCTTTTCTGAATTTTTATACTGGCTTTTGTAATTTGACTTTTTGGTTAATTGAATTTTTCATTGACCTCATCAGTTTCAAATTAGTCAAATTTTACTGTACATTGTTCAATAACACTTGTCCATAACTGAACGTGTGACTGATCACTCTATTTGAATGATAAATATAAATATATTTGTAATAAGAAATATCCAGTAACCTATCTTCATCTCTATTTACATTACTTGAATGAAGCACGTGGGTCACGTACACCATAATTATTGTACTTACCATAATTTGTGAATCTGGTTGTTTCAATTTTGTTACTCTTATTTTTACCTAGAGTCCAAGGATTCGACTCGGCGAGATTGGTGACAGAGATGGTCACAGAAATGAGAATACGTTTATTGAAAACAGTTACCATCAATCCTAATTTATTCAGTAATTTTGGTTAAGCGTGTACACATAATAACATTTTAATATGGCGGCCATTACTTTTATACTGGCTCTTTGTTATAAAACTTCTTTATGTTCTATCAAACATTAATTCATCAAATTCTAATTATGTAATATGCATTAGTTTCATGGTTAATTGACCTATATGCTATTTACTTATCACTACCGCAAACCAACCCCCATTTAGAAGTCGACATCTAACGTTCACGCACTTCTCTCGCTCTCTCATCCATACATACAATTTTTAATTTACTTTCATTTGTGTACACATAATATCGGCAATTTCGAATAAAAGAGCTCTTTAATTAAATTTTGGGTTTGTCACTTCCCTGGTTAAATAGTCTGGAAGTTCTAGTAGCGTCACATGTTGATTCCAAAACGGAGAGGTTACATCTTTCTGAATACACTGATTCTACATTTACTTTTGAAAATATTACTTCACACTGTCTAGATTTTTTGTAGTTAACACTGGTTTACATTTTGATTACATTATTAATATTTTAAATCACTTAAACTGACTAACTCAGGCCAGCACAATTGTTAGCGTGTTATCGCCATGATGAATTTCTGCAGACTGGGTCAGACTTTGTATATCTAGCTTCCGTCTGTCCTTTGCACTGAATTGACATGTTGGTTATAATTACTGGTTAACACTGTTACTTGTGATTACATTTTGTTAATTCAAATAAAACACTAGCTGACTAATTAGGCCAGCACAATTTTAACGTGTTACTGCCATGGTGATGTTCTGGCGACTGGGACTGATATTATGCAAATTTTACGTATGTGTGTGTGAGTAAACGTCATCGTTCTTTGTCTCTTGTTATATAATCGCCTTGTTAGTTACGTATTTTAATCACGTCATTGTTGTTTTAATGACGTTTGGCGTTGTTGGCCAATGAAACGGGAGCATGTAGCGCCGTTACTGGCGGCTGTAACCATTATAAGTCTTTTTATCTGCACGTACACTGCTGTCCTTGAAATTATTTTGTTGTCTCGGAACTGCGTCGTTGTAGGCAAAAACCAAGGGAAATTGTATTACCCATAAAATGACTTTAAAAACATCGAAATACCATAATTTACTACCTTGCATACCATACTTTTTATATCAGACTTTTTGTACTGTCACAAACGTGTACTGATATTGGCCAACTAAGTTCTTGGTTATACTCTAAAACAAACTGACTCTGATCATCTCTTGAGATATTATAAGTCAACTACAGGACTACACTAGTGCAGTCATAAAATTAGGTGGATAGACACAAATGTACGGGTAATGGATGTGGTATAAGAAAAACAGGGCAAGTCAAGAATCACTTGTTCTCAATCATAAATTAACAACCCTAAGTGCACAGGCTGGTCACATACCTACTGCATATTAGCCTTTTGCTTGTCATATGATAACTGTAGGGTAAATAAGAAGATACATAAGAGGAGCAAGGAAAATAATGTTTTACAGTTATGGTAGTTAGTAAAACTTTAAACAATTATGGGAAGTAAAGTCGTGTATGGACATGGAATGTTAGTCCAAGAACTTTCCAGATGATGTCAAATGAACAAAAACATCATGACATGTGACAAATTGATCTGTAAACATGAGTGTATAAGTACAGTGATGTCACTTAATGTAACCATGGATAGTGTTATGAAATTGTTAATGTTATCACCTCCTAGAGTCCCAAATGGATGTATACAATTGGCCTGAAAATACGCCCGTTATTGGAATCACTGCTTTGGCTACTATCATGTTATCATTTTGCTGGTTGTATAAACTTTTCAATTTCATAAAGTACAGTATGTATGATAAAATTAAGCAAAAACTTCAAGGCAGTTGGCTACTCTTTACAAATTGTACATGAGGTGTTATCTCAATAGACCCTCTATGTTATGTCACATGCGCATGCATACACGAGTGTGCGCACACACACAGCCTTTACCTATAACATGAGTATCTCTTCTCAAGGTTGGGATATGTGGCATCATTTGAAATTTTAACTGAACTGACTTATTTATCTTCCATTACAAAAGTCTCATATATACCTCTTAATGAAATAAAAAAATGTCCTACTGGAGATCTCTTATCGTAAATGTACAGTGAGTTCTGTATCATAATTTGAACCATAAACCTGTTTAAAAAATGTTTTTTTTGTGATTATTATTCACTGGGTTTTGTGTACCAAATTTTACTTTCTTACTTAGCAACTTGTTTTTTAACTCAGCAGTATTTTCTTAACCGAACAATGGTGCAATCTCAAAGCAAATGGCATGATTTAAACGTGAAAGCAAAACTGGACATTTTAGAAAGATTTTATAAGCTGCCAAAAATAAGCCAAAGACCATAATCCTTGGTCTGCCTCTACTCTAGTAGTATATTAATCTATTAATATTCCCTTCAGCAATCTTTCCACATGTCCCAGCCAACGCAACCTCTGTGATTTGATGAATTTTGCTATGTCTTTTCATGCATGAGAGCCTGTAGTTCATTGTTATTGTGTATTCTCCAGCTGCCTTCTACTCTTACTGGGCAATAAATTTTATGCAATATCTTGCACTCAAATGATTTTAAAGCAGTTCTGTCATTCTCTGTTAAAGTCCACACCTTAGAGCCATATGTAACAACTGGTCGTACCACAGAATTCTTACTTTAAGTTTTATACCTCTGGTAACAAGATTGCAAAATAAAATGTTATATTTAAAGATGTTAATAGCTGCAAAATAGGCTCTACTTCATGCTTGTATTCTTGTAATACTCCTCCTAATCTTATTATCATTTGATACCAAGGGACTTATATAACTAAAGCAGGATAAATTATCCTCTCTACCAAAGTCAAATAAAGATTTCACACAAATCAGCTCATATTGTCCAATAGCTTTAACACTGGGGAAACCCTTGGAAAGACTTGTGAATTCATGCTTGACACAGAAACTTGAACCTTCAAATAGCTTAAATAGCTACCAGTTTAGGTTTTGGAAACACTAATGCTTATAAGAATATATTTTCTGTGCTTCGTATACTCCACAGAAAAAATCTATGATGGGTTCCAAAATAAAAAGTCAACTGTTACCACCCTGACTGATTTTGGGGCCACAATCGACAAGACAACTCACAAATTAGTTATAAAACTACAAGTGAATAACTGGTTTCATGCCATCTGAAATTTCTGTGATCTAGCTTCGCCCTAGCTCTCACAGCAAAAAAAAATTACTTACGGTTCAATAATTTTTCAAGAAAACTTTCAATTTTGTAAACAAACTATAAGGACAGTTTTATCTAAAATGTTCTCTACTTTACCCTCATATTTTTTACTTTCACAATACACGAATTGTTTAAAAGTTATAACTAAAAACCCGATTTTCTGAAATTTAGGGGTTGTTTTGGGGTGGTTTGATACTGTGCTGAGGGGTGCAGAGTTTTGTAAAATAATGTTCTATATGTAAATATTTGATTAAAAAAGGTCGCTTCCTTCTTCAATTTACTATGAGCTCATAATCTAATATGACTGGGCTAAAAGTGATTCGAAAATTATGATTATTTATGTACGTTTCTTTTTCTTAACTTACGTTGTTTTTTAACTAAAATATATTGACGTTTATGACACTGTTAAGTAACTTTTAACAGATATTCAATAAAAAAAAGGTATGTGTCAAGGTAATCGTAAAATGTTTGCAAAAAATGGGTAAAAATAGCTAGAAATTTCAAAAAAAGTTTTTGACCAGGAACCAACATTCCAAAAAATCTGAAAAAATTCACGGAGTTAAATTACTAAAAGTTTCACAAAAAGAAAACTTTTGTTACATGGGCAATTTTTAGAGATTTTTTTATTTTAAAGATTCTCTAAACATTTTTTTAAGGGCCTAAATAAGGGCCACGGACCTTTAAAAAATTCACATAAAAGGTCTTCTAATCAAGTATGTACTTAATTTTTTCAAAATTTTCCATGGACTAGAACGGGAGGAAGAAAATAAAATATGAAAAAAATAGGTTATTCATCCTCTTGTGGTGGGGGGGGGGGGGGGAAGAATCGGAGGTCTATGGGTTACCTTTTTTTTAGGCTCAAGAAACAGTATTATATAGTTTATTTCGGAACCCGTGATTAAGGGCATTTGACCCCTCTTAACCCCTTTGTAGTTTTTCTTTGTAATTGAAAAAAATTAAATGGTGTATACAATAATATCGTGCATCTGTCATGCATAATAAACTAATTATACTGAAATACATATTATACTATAATTACAATGCAATTTCTCATTAATTAAAATGCACTTCTAATAACTTTTCATTATTAAAAAAAGGTTTTGAATACATGTACACTAAATTTAGAATAACTTTTTAGAATATTTTGCTACCTTGGAACAGAACTAGCTTATGTCCAAATTTAAGAATTTTTAGTTTTTATGAGCATTACACTCTGTCGTTATGTATCTATTGATTGCAGAAGTATTGTTAAGTCCAATCTCTCAAAAATAACACTTTATTTTACATAGAACCGAATTAATCTACGTCCATCATCGTAAATTTAGCTTGGTGCAGAACTAGCTTATGTACACTTAATATTTAAAAAATTCTCTGCAAATTTATTTATATAATTACTCAGATGGGTATAAGACTATTGCAAAGTGGGTATAAAACATTTGGTGATATTCCTGGAAAAACTATAGACTTTCAAACCGCTCTTTTGAGAAGTTGTGTTTTGGACATAGGCTAGTTCTGCTCCAAGGTAGTGACTAAATAGACCTATATGTTTAACTAAGAAAGATGTTTATCTGAAAATTCACAATTATACACAATGTTTAATTATATATCGTTATCACAATTTCTGATATGATGAAAGTGTTTAAATAATTTACTTGTTGTTTAAACAGGTACAACTTCACTGTTATGGTACACATTAATGACCTTTTCTGAGTCACACTAAAAATGAAACAAGAATGAACAACATAGGTTTTATGTGTCAAGATTTCATTTAGCTGAGAGTCGGTTCATACCAGACCTTGGTTCATTCATGTAAAGATCATGTACAAGATGAAAAGATGAGTGACCCACCACTAATTATCTGGTTATTTACAATGGCACTAATGAAATACAAATGCCAATGAATAACCATTTCTAAGAAGATCTCTGTTAACAACTGTATGTAATCTCAACATTAAACCAATGTTTTCATATTCACAAAGAAAGTTACATAACTGCTCTAATCTAGGCTTTCCAACATCTACAGTTGTTAGGATATATTCAGTTCATTCATAGATTTTCATTGATCAAAATGTGAATCAATTACAGACAACACTATTTTGAAGTTATGCGCACATCTGAACATAAAGTAAACATGTTGTTTACAGTTTATGAACATAATTCTTTTAGCTAATACTCATGATCTATTAAAAACTAGAATCAACAGCCAAGATTCTAAAACATATCAATAATTATAGTTGAACGGTAACCAAAAATATTGGAACTGAATAATAATCACTTTAATTTTAAGCTGTAGAGACTACATCAAATTTACATTTATTCATTCAGTCTTTATAACAAACAACTCATCAGTCAATATTTAATCGCCCACAATTTTTATACTGTATTCAAATTCATAAGTATACAAGAGACATAATAAGCAAAGGCAAGAAATCCATCACTGATTACATAATGACAGAAAATAATAATACAAAGCAATAATGAACACAAGAGTAAGAAGAGGAACCAAAATATATAGTGATCATTGTGCAGTCATAAGTTAAAGATGAAAAAATTTGTACTAATGTACTACACAGAATTTTGCAGATGAAAAGAATAAAATCATACAAAGTATCCTCGTAAGGAGGCAGCTAAAAATCTTTAGGCAGCAGTAGCAGTAAAGTTAGAAATTTATGAAAGGCTAATAGCAGAAAAGGACACAGTGGCCTTGGAAGCACAACACTGGAGCATATGAACAGATATGTGGAACAATTATAAGGAAGAATAACTTGAAGCAAACAGCATGGTAGGAAGAGAAATTAATATAGTACAAACATCACGGAAAAATGGCAAGTAAGAAGCATTTGACAAGTAGAACAACACCTAATTATAGTGTACACAAGAAGAAAAGGAAAATAGTAAAGAAGTTTATATCAGAAGCAAACATAAAATGGGAGGAATTTGGAGAGAGAATAGAAAATAAGAGCCAAGGAAAACTGTATAAGTTTGAAATATAAAGTAATGTAATGTTTGTACTAGACTTTTTCTGTATGAGATATTGACTGAAATAATATGTATTACATAGGACTGACTATAATATGTTACATTCTGTAATGTAATATAAAGATAATATCATACCCTACACCACTGAATGGTAATATGGTTATAGAAAATAAATAACTATATTGACATTACACATCTAATTATTCTTTTAAATATCAAACCTTTAGATACTTCTGATGTCTAAATAAATAAGATTATTTCATATTGTTACGACGGTCTACTGACTGTCGTATGGTACAGTGGAAAACAAAATACAAGACATCAATTAAGTCACTAAAACCCAGCTTTAATTATCACAATTAAAAGTTTGTAATCAACACGCTAGTCAACAAGATTATACTCGTACAATAATTCTTTCAAGTTAATTTGTCAACACCAATAATAATGTCACTATTATCTCTTTAGTTCTAATAACACTTCTGCACTATAATAACTTTTCACTAATAACCACTTGAATTCACAGAGTAATCGCCCGACAATAACTGAAAACTAAACAGCAGGTGTGGGCTATTTGTAGTCTGCAGGGTTCCATAATATGCGTCCTTAACAAGCAATCAAAAATTCTAGACCGCGACCTTTGCAGAAACACGCACCACTGGGCAGTCGAGAAGCTTGTCGAACAACACTATCGAATGTACGAGATTGTTCCGTATTACATAACTCTGTCTCGTGTGTTAAGTGACATGTAAGCAGACAAACATTACAGCTGAGCTCACCAAGAAACATGTATAACGTTCTGTAATGGTGTAAGACGGCCCCCTCCTTAAGCCTGTTCGTCCCAAACTGGCAAACCATCTCTGAAGTAAAACTTAGCCAGGCAATCTAGGTGGACGACCTTGAATTTTCGCTGTCCTTCCTGTTGAATCCCATAGACATTGTTTATTCCTTTTTCGCAGTGTAGGGCCATTCCAAATTAATCTGAAGTTTAGGTGAGCGACCACGACGGCGCTTTGGGTTGAACAACCAAACCTGATCTCCTTCTTAGAAACCAACACTATTGCTGCGAATGTCGTACCGAGTTTTCATTTTATCACTGACTATGTTCGGCCATCCTTTTATAATAGTTCTGTGGCTCTTGGGACTGAGTCTCAGGTGATCCGAACATCAAGTCCCCAGTAAGACGAATCTCCCACCCAAACACCAATTTTGATGGAGTCATTCTGGTTGTGGTGTCGTGTACAGATAACCTATACGCCATGAGGTATAGTGGTATACGTTGGTCCCAGTCTGTTTGATTCTCGTCAACAACTTTCGAAAGATGCTGTTCAAGTGTCCTATTTGAACCTCTCAACCATTCCGTCCGACTGAGGCGCTGTTCTCGTCTTTCGAATTCCGAGTACATGGCATAATTCTTTAAACACTCCTGACTCGAAATTCCTCCCTTGATCTGTATGGATTTCCATAGGAACTCCATAATGGCAACAGAAGTTGAGAACTAATGCCTTTGCCACAATGGTAACCTCCTGATTTGTAATGGCGTAGGCTTCCACCCACTTAGTAAAGTAGTCAGCTATAACCATGATGTACAGGTTTCCATCGTCAGTAACTGGGAAAGGTCCAGCAATGTCTATGGCAATTCTCTCAAAAGGCAGTCCAACGTTATACTGTCTCATTTTTCCCCTGCTGCTGGTTTGTGGGCCCTTGATTGCAGCACATATTTCACATGTCCGAACCCATCCGTGAAATATTTCTACGTTGTCGTGAAGATGAAGCCAATAAAATTGCTTCCATATCTTGTCACGGGTTTTGTTAACACCAAGATGACCTCCAGATGTTCCACCATGTATCTCCTTCAAAACAGACTGCACTTTACTTCGAGGAACTATCAGCTGCACAACCACGTCTCGTCCATCTGCACTTTCCCAAGCCCTTTTGAAACTGTTGCGCCTGTGTCAACTGTAATCGAGGTTGGCCTTTCTTGAACAAATCCGGTAACCACCCAAGCTCCCGCTGTTTTTCTGAAGTGTAGAAATTGCGTATTGTCTAGGGGCTTCGTTCCTCCAGTTAGTCAGCACATGCCCCATTGTACACAGACAAACATTACAGCTGGGCTCACCGAGAAACACGTAGAACATTCGGTAATGGCGTAAGAATATAATTCCCACAATCAAGTATGTCAGCAAACTCTGTCTATGTATATACCCTAAGTTGTTACACACTTACACACATACAAAACAGAATTTTTCACTATTGAGATAAAAGTTTTAAGCTATAGGATAGTTTAGAATATGCAAACAGGTCACATTTCTCTCTCTCTCTCTCTCTCTCTCTCTCTCTCTCTCTCTCTCACACACACGCGCGCGTAAAACATTCCTATCTGCCCACATTAATCTTGAATATTTTTTATTATTATCAATAATAAATAACACTTTTCTTACAAGAATATATTGCCGTATATATTTATTGATAATTAAAAAAATTAAAATTTTTTAAACATTTAATGTTTCGATAGTTTTAACTATCATCATCAGAATATATATATATATATATATATATATATATATATATTGTTACGACATCACACAACAATCTACATGTTTATCGAATGTTCCAGAGGGATGCGGAATGTAATGCGTGTGGTATATGTGCTTCTCGACGCATTTGCTAGATGGTGCCAGAATTCACGCAGCCGCTCGCACTGTGTCAAGGCCGCAATCAATTACGTCGTAGTTTAGAGGTAATACGTAGTATGTGGAATCGTCCAGATTTTCGGCGGGCTATAAATACAATTACTCAGGGACGCTCAGTTCAGTTATTGTCGGGCTATTACAAGCGATATTACTGTGTGTGTTAAAGTGGATATTAGTGAAGTGCCGTGTTTTATAATCAGGCGGTATATTGTAATACAATTGTGTTTTAATATTAGTTGACATTTATTTGCGTGTGAACAATTTTTTTATTTCCATGTTCCATAAGGAAATGGAAGTATGGTGATGGCAAAAAAAATCGTGTTCGAGATAACGGCTAATTCTGATTGTACTACCCTCAAAACATGAAGAAAAGTCATTTTTCGAAAAGTGTCTGTGTGTAGAATTTTTTCTATAGCAAACGATAACAGCCGCAAATTCAAACAGAATCAAGTAATTTTTTGCATACATCCCTAAATTGTAGAGGACTCAAGGCCTATTGTTTTTGGTGTGAAGATCGGTTAAGGGAAAGGGGTAGTTTACCTGCAACATTTTATGTTTTAACAAGAGTAATTTTTTCTATGACGAACTATAGCTGCCGCATATTCAAACAGAATCTAATAATTTTTTGCATACTGTCCTAAATTGTAAAGGACTCAAGGCCTGTTGATTTTGGTGAAGATTGGTTAAGGGATAGGGGTAGTTTACCTGCAACATTTTATGTTTTAACAAGAGTCATTTTTTCTATGACGAACTATAGCTGCCGTATATTCAAACAGAATCAAATAATTTTTTGCATACAGCTCTGAATTGTAGAGGACTCAAGACATATTTATTTTGGTGAAGATTGGTTAAGGGAAAGTGGTAGTTTACCTGCAATGTTTTATGTTTTAACAAGAATAAAGTACACTTAATTTTGATAAATAAAGTATCCTGAAAAGAAGATCATAATAATCCACTGTAGAAACGGAGATGAAATATCTATAAATGAAGAGGCTAGTTGAAGGGGGGGGGGGGTAATTTTCTATACATGAAAATGATAGTTAAAGGAGAGGGGATAATTTTTATTTATGTCATGTGTACTACGTTATCGGCAACAAAGAAGTAGTCTATTGTTAAAATTCCTTCCCGGGCTGTTTGGCGTGGTCCAATGTTTTCTACAAAACCAGACGTTTCGGCAGAGCTATCAACTGCCATCATCAGTGAAAATCGAGTGCGCTAACGTGAGGTGGTATACATTAGTGATCACAGTACTGTGGTTAAGGATGAAGAAAGAAGTAGTTTCAATGGAAATATTTCATTTCGAAAATGATTTTTAATATAAATCTTAGAACATGGAAGTCATGTATGGTTCCCCATACTGATATTATTGGATTTGTTGTAAGAGATGTGTTGTTAATTACGAACTGTTTAACTGTGAAAATTAAAGCTGGTGATTAGTGACTTAATTGGTGTCTTGTATTTTGTTTTCCACTGTACCTATGATGATCAAGTAGACCGTCAGAACAATATATATAAATTTACACACACACACACACACACACACACACACACACACACACACACACACACACACACACACACACACACACACACACACACACACACACACACACACACACACACACACACACACACACACACACACACACACACAGTGAGAAAGGGGTGATGGGGAGGGAGGGAGAGAGAGGGAGAGAGAGGGAGAGAGAGGGGGAGAGAGAGAGAGAGAGAGAGAGAGAGAGAGAGAGAGAGAGAGAGAGAGAGAGAGAGAGAGAGAGAGAGAGAGAGAGAGAGAGAGAGAGAGAGAGAGAGAGAGAAATTTGTACTTCAATTTTATGTAAATCCACTTACCCCTGTGCTTACTAGTGATAACATAATTCGTTCGTTTAATGCTAAAGTTTCTCCTTGCTTCATTTTTATCCGTTTTTTTGTCAAGACATTTCATAGCATACATTTTACCAGTATCTGCCTTACGACATCCATATACTTCACCAAAACCACCACGGCCAATAATACGGTGTACACTGAAGTCATTCATTGTTAACTGTAAACAAAAAATTGACTCGTATATTTTTCTTCTAATATCAAGTTAATTTAAGTATTCAATTGAACACATACAAGTTTGTACTCCAAAATATTCTGTTATCTAAAAGAATATAATGATTATAAGAATACTGCAATCTCAGTTTTCAATAATTATACTAATTCTGATGACTACTTCAAAAATGCAGAAGTGAACTAGTAATACAGTGGAACTTGGTTATTACGGCCTCGGCTGTTACGTCAACTCGGGTGTAGCGTTATTTTGTCATAAGTCCGGTCAAACTGATATCTTTAACATTATAAAAATTCCCGGGTTTAACGTCACTAAATATTGTACTATTATGTTATAGCGTCAAAAAATTCTCAGATATTTTACTCTAAATTTCATATAAACGTATATATGTGCGCGCGCTACGCCCATGGCTACAGACATACATTATTATTTTCTGTATACAGACAAAAAATTATTTTCTGTATGGACACGGCGCAACCTGCCACAATTTCACTCTTAGATGCAATACAATTCCTAGACGACTCTTGGAAGAGTGTAACACAGAAGACGATAGCAAAATGCTTTAGTAAAGCACAACTCGTACATGAAAATTTACCCGATGATGACGAAGACGACGACTTGCCGCTCTCGGAGTGGATTAAGAAATTCGACGTAAATGAATTTGGAAATGAACTTGATTCCTATGCATCAGTGGATGACCAAGTAGAAACATTCCAAGTGTTGAGTGATGGAAAAATTAACGCGGAAGTAAAAAACATAGAAGCAGAAGATAGTGTTGAAGAAGATGCTGAGCAAGAGCAGGATGCCGACATCGTTTGTCCGACAGTACAGGAAGCAATGAGAGCCGCCGAAACTCTTTCACGATTTTACTGCTTTAGAGAGACGTCTGATGACACGTTCAATGCAGCGCAGCATCTCCACAGCACAACAGAAAGAATTTATTTTTCAGAAAGGAGCGTTCAAAAGAAAATTACGGATTACTTTCGACAGTAAGCCTAAATGTAAGTTACATGTACTTTCTTTTTGATATTTTAAAATATTCTTCATGCTGTTTGTATAAATGAAATGCAGTTTGTAAACTTTAGAATAAATATCACGAATAATGTTAATAATGCAAAGATCTTTTTTTTTATTTCTCCTTCCTTACTAGTGATTAAAAAGGGTCTTTTATAACGACTCTTTTATAACGTCACTCGGACATAAAGTCATTATTTTTTTGGTCCCTTCAATGACGTTATAACCAAGTTCCACTGTATATTAATTCAAAGTGGCTACTTTTGCAAGTACAGCAGAACCTCGTTAACCCGGATCAACTGGGGCTAGGGCTGATCCGAGTTAACGAAAATCCGGGTTATCCAGAGAATGAGGGAAAAACGATAAAAACGAACATGTACTTACCAAAAATATTTTTAATGTAGTTTAAAAATTATTATCGGCACACTTTCACCTAAAAACACATAATATGTATTTACACTGTACACAATATAGGTACAAACTAGTCGGTAGTAAAAAAGGCAGTGAGCTTTTGCTGCCTCAGTTTTGTGTATCGCTTACGAGCAGCGCGATCTCGCATCCGCTTTAGCATTAGAAGCTCGTTTAGCGATGTTTCGGCTTGACTCTCGAAATAAACCATCAATTTATCTATGTTTGCTACTGCTTCTGCGTGGATCATAACCACAGCTGGTTCATCAACACTGTCTGAATCCTATTCATTTTCATTTTCTGTAACACTGCATGATGCAATAATTTCTTCCTCTGTGATCGCTTTATAACCTCCGTCATTGTCAATTTGCAACCAATTGTCAATGTGTTCTTCATCAACATCGGAACAGCCATCGATATTTTTAAAAGTGTCTATAAAATCTTCTTCCACACTTGTTTCTTCTTCTTCTTCTTCTTCTTCTTCTTCTTCTTCTTCTTCTTCAATTGTATTGTTTTCTGGCAAGTCACACACAACAGGCCACAACTTTTTCCATGACTTTATCAAAGTTTCTCTTCCAACCTGGTCCCAAGCTTCCGCAATCATATAAATAACAGTCTTTACGTTAAAAGATTTCAGCACCTCTACCACACCATGCTCTCCTTCGTCCTCTACCAGTTGACTTAGCATTTGCCTTTTGTACTTTTTTTATTTTTTCTAGAACTCCTTGGTCCATCGGTTGAACGTTAGAAGTTACATTAGGTGGTAAAAACTTCACTGAAATGTCATCTTTGACTAGTTCATTGACAGACGGATACGAAGGCACATTGTCAATCAGCAAAACCGCCTTGTTGGGAAGGCCACAGTTCTTCAAATATTTTTTTTACTGACGGCACAAAATTCTCGAAAAACCATTGTTTGAAAATGTCACTAACCATCCAAGCACTTTTTTGTGAGCTGTAAACGACAGATAATGAGCCTCGTTTCACATTTTTCAATGTATGGGGGTTTTTAGACTTCCCTATTATAAGGAGAGGAATTTTGTGCTTTCCTGACGCATTACTGCAAGCCATTATGGTGAGGCGGTCTTTCCCTTTTTTATACCCTTTCGCTGAATCTCCTAATTTTGAGGCTAGCATTTTACTCGGCAACATCCGGTAAAATAAACCGGATTCATCGGCATTGTAAACTTGATCTGCAGTTAGTTCTTCCTTTTTAATAAAGTCTTCAAACTCTTTTTTAAATTTTTCTGCCGCTTCAACATCACCTGACAAGCTTTCTCCAGTGATTGTAAGTTGACGCACTCCATGCCGTTTTTCCATCTGTCCAACCACCCCTGGCTAGCTGTAAAACTCGGGTCTCCATGGGGCAAATGTTTGTTCAAACTCAATGCTTTCTGTTGGATGATGGGTCCAGAAATCGGCAAACCACGTTCTCTTTCAGCACAAAACCAGACAAACAATGCTTCATCCAGAGTTTCTAGTTTAGCAGTTTTTGCTTTACACCGATTATCCAAACTGTCCTTAGAAATCATTTTGAAACAAAAGTCTTCAATGCGTTTTCTGTTCTTTTTCCAATCAGATACGGTCGATGTTCCTACTCCAAACTCAGCAGCAATGTTCTTTAACGATTCTCCCTTATCAATTCTTGTCAATGCTTCCATCCTTTTTTTCATAGTCACAACAATGTTTTTACGTTTCGTCGCCATCGCGAACAACGCGCTAACAAAACTGCACAACGATACTGTACCTCGACAGTGACACTAGGACAACACACGAACACTACCGAGATTGCAGCGCAATGAGGAATGTTGTTTCTAGGTCAATGTCAAGTGCGAGGCGTGGGAAGGGGAAGGAGAGGGTTGTCACCAGTTTGCTGCATAGCAACAGCAGGTGGGGTGAGTGCAATGATTTCGCCCGCTGGAGGCGTGGGGAGGGGAAGGAGAGGGTTGGCAGGTGGGGTGAGAGCAATGAACTCGCCCGCTGGCAAGTGAATTCGAGTAATGTACCTACCGAGAATAGCGATTTATTGTCTGTAAAACAAGTCTTCATTTACTACGCTAAACAACATAATTTTTTTTTTCCAAAACTGGTCCGGGTTAACGAGGTTCTACTGTATATTGGTTTTATATCTCTGTGGCTACTTCCATTAAATTAAATGCAATGCGGGTTGAGGTATTATGTTCAATCAGTAAAACATCATTTTCATAGTTTTCATTTGATTAGAATTAGACAAGAGGAATTGGTACTATACTTAAGAAATGTTAGTGAAAATATTAACATAACAATTTCTATACTGATACTAATATTCCTGCTAGCAGACCATCCTTAAAGAATAAGATTTTTTTCCATCAGTCAGGGGAAGAGGATTTGTATGAAGGTACAGGGTAAAGTATGTTTTGTGACTAAGGTTTATGATTAAACAATTCTGTAAATTACAGAAGATAAAAAACCAATTTTAAATGAGAAATTTCAAATTTTTATTTATTTTTACACAATTTTCTTGATGCTAAACTGATAATTTTCACCTGTCACAACTGAGTAGAGTACCAAAATGGTTGTATAGTTGTTCCCCTAATCAATAAATTTACATGACAATAGATAACATAATGTGACATGAAATGTTACTACTCACACACTATATTGACAAATAACTATTGGTAAATTGAACTGAAGCTACCAATTCAATAACTGCCCTGAATTATATGTAACAGATTATTAAGGAAAGAAAAATGTGTCAAAATTAGCTATGTCCCAAAGAAACAAGATACAATCATGCAAGAGGAAACAGATATCATCTGATGAAAAACTAATAATAGTGCCAAAAATATAGACACATCTTTCAAGGCCATAAAACAGGTGTATCAGATGTATAAGGAAAAGTATTTATAAGATATGGTTAACACTTTGATGCAATTAGATGTCAACTGACATCCTTTGAAAACTTATGAGAACGCCAATGGACTTCTATTGAGTCTTACATTGTCACTGTGCTTGTATATGATGCTGTGTGTATAAAAACATCCTTGGAAATGTTTTAAAACAAAAACAATTAGCTAATCACAGTATCTAATCCACCCAATAGATCATACACATTCACTTTTATAGCAACAGCTGATGAAAGCAGTGTGTGTGAAATTGTTGCATTAGTTGGTTATGAGGTTATATAAAAATTTCATCCTGATCAGAGACACAGTTAAAAAAAAAATCAATTTAGAAAATTACAAAAATTTAACTTTATAAAACTGATTATATGCGAGGTCTGACAACTAAGTTCACAAACTCATCCTAGAAAATATGCTACATGCCCTTATTGCTGAATACCGCTGTGTTCACCTTCAAAGTACTCCCCTTGGGAAACTATACTCTGATGGCAGCGCCTACTCCAAACTTCAAAGCAATTTTGGAACTCTTTTTCTGGAATGACCTTCAGAGCTGCTGTCGTATTAGCCTCAATGTCCTCAATTTCATCAAAATGTCTTCATTTCAAAACTTCTTTGATCTTCCGGTACTGTAAAGAAAGAAGTCATTGGGGGCAATGTCAGGTGAGTATGGTAGGTGGTCTACCAAAGTTATTTGTTTTCTGGCCAAAAACTCTTGTACCAACAGTGCCCAGTGTGCAGGTGCATTGTCGTGATGCAAGAGCCATGAGTTGTTGGTGAAAAGTTCTGGTTGTTTGCGTCTCACTCTTTCAAGTAACCTTTGCAGCACTCCCAAATAGTACAGTTGGTTAACTGTTTGTCCTGGTGCTACAAATTCATAGTGAACAATCCCTTGGATATCAAAAAGAGTTATCAACAACATTTTGATTAACAGAAATTTTTGTGTCTTGGAGACTCAGGTGACTTTCATTGGTCACTTTGTCATTTTGTTTAAGGGTCATATGCAAAGATCTAAGTTTCATCACCTGTGATTATTTGGCCAAAAACATATTTTTATGCCTCTCCAATAGGTATGTGCACAGTAGGGTGGAACGAAAAAATCAAGTTTGGATTTTTAATTTGTAATAGTGCGGAAAAGTTGCCTTTTGGGGTAGATAAGATAAAAAAAAGATATGAAAAATATTGGAGCACGTCTTGAGGTGCCGCAAGGACGATAAATTTTCATAAAATTGCAATTTTCGCTACATTTTTAAGTTTTTTTAAGAAGTTGTCAAACATTTTTTTTTTTATTTCAAATACTGTCAAAAAGCAGTTTTTATATCAAAAAAGACATACAATTTTTTTTTAACTTTTTGGATTATGTTTTGAGGTGCCGCAAGAGCGGTAAAGTTTTATAAAAACACACTTTTTGTAACTTTTTCAAAGAATTTTACGTGTCTCGATTATGCAATAAAGTTTCAAATAGGCGTTTTAATATGAATAGAAAGATAAAAACAGTTTAACTTTAAATAGAGGATTGTTTTTTGATGGAAGAAGAGACAAAACAATTGTTCAAGAAAAGAAAGGAATTAAGTTGTACAAAAAAGTTATTTCAGAAGAGCACGTTTCACTAATAGAGGAACCAAACTCAAAGTTTTTAGGCCACGTAACACCTAAATCTGGCACTGGAAAAGACATAGCAGACAGTATACTGGAGTTTCTTGAAGATAGAGAACACAACGAACAACTTTTGAACTTTACTGCTATTGGGTGTGATGGAACCGTTGTAAACACTGGACATAATAATGGTGTGATTTCTTTGATGGAAAATGAAATAGGAAGACCTTTACAATGGTTAGTTTGTTTGTTTCATGGAAATGAGCTACCTTTGCGACATCTTTTTTGTCATTTAGATGGTAAAACGAAGGGACCCAATGAGTTTAAAGGCGAAATAGGTCAGCAGCTGGAAAACTGTGCTAATCTTCCTGTGGTTACTTTCTTGCCAATTGAAAATAACCTTCCTCTTTTGGAGAACATAAATGATTTAAGTACAGATCAGAAGTATTTATTAGATATGTGTATCGCTGTATCAAGTGGAAATTGCTCACTAGATTTATCTTTAAGAAACCCTGGAAAACTTGCTCACTCCAGGTGGCTTACATTAGCAAACCGTATACTTAGATTGTATGTGGCAACTGAAAATCCAACTGAAACCCTTAAGACTCTGGCTGAGTACATTGTGAAAGTGTATGCACCTGTGTGGTTTAACATTAAGTTAAAACCTTCATGTACTTATGGTTCCAAACATCTGTTTAAGCTTATCTCATATTCACGCTATCTCTCTGATGATTTCAAGAACGTTCTAGACCCGGTTATTCAAAGAAATGGGTACTTTGCTGCTGCAGAAAATCTCCTTTTGTCCATGCTATGTGATGAGCGCAAAAATGTAAGAGAACTTGGTTTACGACGTGTTTTAAAAGCAAGAACAGAAAGTAGAGGCGGAGTCAGGAAGTTTAAAGTTCCAAAGATAAACTTTGACGCAAAGGATTACATCGACATGATCTCATGGGCTGAAAATGACGTAACTGAACCCCCCTTGGTAAAACATGTTTCCATTGACTCTCTCAAAGACTTTATACGGAAGACATCTGAAGCTCAACCAAATAGTAAAGTGGACCCGCTTATCGACTTTCCCCGGCTTCCTTGTCACACGCAAGCAGTGGAAAGAGCTGTGAAACTGGTGACCGAATCGGCTCAAAATGTCTGGTTCAATCGCAAGAGAAGACTATATAAGAGCAAAAATTGACTCACGTGAGAACATGCCAAAATTTGATACAAAAAAACAGTTTAATGTGTCAATGAAGTAGAAACAAACATTTTGCAGCTGTAACATTCGTAATTATTAAGGGTTTTTCAATCATAAAAAATGAACTTTCAATGTTTTTAAAAGTGTATTATGATATTTTTTTACGTGTGCTCTAATAAAAAAAATATATAATTGATTTGACGAGCTTTTATTTCAACCTTATTTACTACTATTTGTAACAACCACAATGTTCGCAAAAGTTTCAAAATTAGCAAAAATACAAACTTTTTGACATTAAAAAATATTTTTTTATTATTATTATATTTTGTAATTAATAATTTTTTCCAATTCTAATGCTTATATATATATTTACAACTATCTTTTGTAACATTATATGTACGAGAAAACCATAAAAAATAATTTATCAAAGTTTATAATTTTTCAATTTTTTTACAAACTTTAAGCTCTTTGCGGCACCTCAAGATGTTGTAGTATAGCAACCAAATTTTTTTTCTTCTTTTTGAACCTAAAAGGCAACTCTTCCCCACTATTACAAAACTAAAAAAAAAAATTAAAAAAAGGCCATTTTCGTTCCACCCTAGTGCACAGTTCAACCATCCTTTGCTTTTGTTAATCGGTGGAGCTCCTTTGGGACCATTTTACCACACACCTTGCGCATGCCAAGGCCTTCAGTTAAAACTTTTCGCAAAGTTTCTCTATCAATGTTCACTTGGTCTGCTACGGATCTCATGGTCAGTCGCTGATTTGCATGCACAATTTGACAAATTATGCCAATGTTTTCATCCATTTGGCTCGTTACAGGCCTCTCTACCCTTTCTTCATCCGTCACTTGTTCCCACCCCTCAAAAAACCGTTTACTCCACTTGTACACCACTCTTTTCTTATGGCATTCTCGCCATACACCTTCACTAACATTTCCTGTATTTCACTTCCACTCCAGCCCAGTTTCACCAGAAATTTGATGTTTGTTCGTTGTTCTAATTCCAGCTCAGACATTTTCATGACAGCATACACACAAGCACAAACAACAATGCATGCCACTCAGCACAGATCCACCACGTGTCAACACACACACTGCTGTGAGACACTGAAATACCAAGGTTATGAAATATTACAGAGCTGCTTGTATAGTGCTGCCTTAATGCTAAATGGTGGCGAGTTCACGAACTCAATTGTCAAACCTTGTAAAAAGATTATGTAACACACTGTTTAATATATTCATAACAGATACCAATAACATTTATCAATAACATGAGTTTTTAGTAATTATGTGTGTCTCAGCCAATTTTTCATTTCTCCCAAAACATAAATCTTGACAAGCAATTATACGCTATATAGACACCAAAATTGTATACTTTGTGTAACATCTTGTACATTTACTATAGTCAATAAAAAATAAATATATATGAATCTACACAACACAAACAGAAATATTTGCAAGTCACCATTTTGTTGACTGAATTCTTTGCAATAGAACAAATCATCACGAAGCATTCTACATAGTGTTTAACTAAAAGTTCAATAAAATTTTGCTTGCTCTCACCCCAAAAGAGTGAGAACAACCCTTAACTACCAGAAAAGTATTTTTTCAGTAAACTACTTAGAATAAATTGATAAAACCACATAAAAATATGGTTTGACTTTGGTGATTAAAAATGTAAGGACTTTACTGTAAAGCATGTAGGGGAGTCAGAAAACATAATCTGAAGGCGGTGAAATAGTATAACATTCTTTGCATTTTTTCATACTATATTTAAAAATTAATTTAAAGTAAAAACATTAAGTAAGAAGCATGGTAATCAAAATCGCATTTCTACATTATGCACTACAGGGCTGGAATCACAACAAAGTGGCCAATTTAAAAGAAGGGGAAGTAAAATGTACAAATATCCATATTTTTTGAATTCACTTTTCGTATGATAGTCAAATATAAAGAGCAAGATAAGAAAAGAGAAATGGATCAATTAAGAAAATTGTTGAATGTCTGTTGTGTATACAATTTTATTATATAATTACAACACCATGCCTTACAACATTTCAGTGCTCACTGTGCACTTGGAAATTCAGTTATTTCCACCTGAATACCACCATATAAACAATCATATCTCGCAAAGTATTCATCCTACAAAAATAAAAAAACGTATTTGTAAAGATTTTTTAGTATGTCTACCTTTTACACTAAATTCAATATTTTTTCAGTTATTTAAAGAAAACTGCAAAATTTTCAAAGACATCACTACATTGACCTAAAATTCAAAGCCTAATATTTTAAAAGTCATAGCTGAAATTCTTTTTAAATTTAAGCATGGTCAAAATAATTTAGAAACAATACCTATTAGGAATTCTTCTAAATTTTTATTTTTATAGCAAAAAATTGCCAATTTTTCAAAAAAGTATGAAGAACACGCACCATTTTTTACCATAACCTCACTACTTCTACTAATATTAGGATATAACAGGATTAATTTGAAAGACCTTAAAGATCTTTAATTTTATCTATAAGCACTGTTTTCGATGAAGATATGGTTTTTGAGTTAATCAAAGTCAAACTCTTTCTTTTTTGTGGGGGTGGGGATAAAAAATTGAAGCACCATCTTTAAATAGTCATATCTCGTGAAGTGTTAGTCCTACAGAAGTAAAAAGATACACAAATTGCTTATCATAAAATAAACTTTATTTTGTATTATGCCCCACTTTTTATTTTGCTAAATTTAATATTTTTTTACATGTACAGTGACTTTTGGCTCACCTTGTATATAAAAATATATCTCTTTCTTTGTGGAATCGTTAAGAGTTAACATTCAACGTTTAGTAGTCACAGAACAAAACACTTAAAAGTCATTAAAAATTTGAACATACTGAGAATAATAATGTAGATTGAAGATATTTAATGGGGAATTTTAATATGTTTACTTGATAGCAAATTACAGCCGAAAAATAGCAAAACTTACAACAAAAAATTGAAAATGCAAACAAGTTTTTAGTCAAAATGTTATTTGTACCAATATCCTGATACAGCAAAATAAATTTTATAGATTATTTTATTACACTCACTTTACCTCATAAGTATTTTTCCTTAAACGTTATTAGTTTCTGAGTTATTGAGAGTTAAATATTATGTTGGCAGTAAATAAATTAAAGCACAATTTCTAACTATCATACTTCCCAAAATGTTAGACTGTATGACAAGAAAAATGAATAAAGAAAAAATAAATGGAAATTGGAAGAACATAAAAAATAAAAAAATGAAAAAAATGGAATAACTGGA
This sequence comes from Magicicada septendecula, assembly GCA_034769895.1. Taxonomy (NCBI): domain Eukaryota; kingdom Metazoa; phylum Arthropoda; class Insecta; order Hemiptera; family Cicadidae; genus Magicicada; species Magicicada septendecula. Next base: position 825,352,542 of record CM068367.1, read on the forward strand.
AGTCACAGAAAGGAAAATATTAAGAAAAATATTGGGATCAATAAAAGATGGAGAAGAGTACAGAAGACATCACAATAATGATCTGTACACATGTGTTGCGAAAATCACAAATGTAATTAGAAAAAGAATTACTTTCTACAGACGTGTTCAAAGAATGAATCCTGACAGACTAACAGGGAAGCTTTTTAACTATTTCAAAAGCTCAAGATGTCCAAATACATGGTTCAAAGAAACAGAAAAACTACAGATTAACTCAAGAAGACATTGAAGAACCCTTGCCACTCAAAAAGAAATTAAGAAATGCCCAAGGTTTTCAGAAAACCCCCAAGAAGAGGACAGGTGCCATCTGGACTGACGAAAGGAGGGAGAGATATCGATCAAGAGTGAAGGAGATGTGGGAGAAGAGGAAGAGAGAGAAGAAGGGAGGAACCAGTTGAACCAAACGTAGTCCACAGTGGATCATACGCAAAAAATAAATAAATAAATAAAGTTGTTTTGATTAAAACGAACTTGTTTTTGAATTCCCCACAATTTTGTTGATAAAATTAATATTTCTTGAATGATGTAATGAGAATTGTCACAACCTAAGTTTTTCTTTTGTGAGGTGGTGAAAATCACAATTATAACTCACAATAACCCAAAATCATTGGCTTTTGACTGAAAAAGAGGATACCAACTTTTTTCTTAGAATACGATCTATCAATTACAGATGCTGTTAATTTTGTTAATTTTCAATCCTCTGAGAAAGGGTGGAAACCACTCCCCGAGGGAGAGCACAAAAAACAGTTTTAGATTATACATATTGTAACGTCACAAAACGTTCCATACTCTTAAAACGACCAGAAGAGTGAAGATAATACCAGAATAATTATGAATAAGAACCAAGTCTAGGTAACAATGAAGTATATAAGAAAATTAAAATCATAAACCATCAAAGAATGGAAAGAAATAAGACATTCAAATGAACAGTAGTAAATCTACTATCAGCGTAAAATGATAATACAACATAACCAGACGATTTGACCGAGACATTGACCAAGACAAGTTCCCAAATAGATTGTTTAAGTGAGCATAACAAACCATGAAATAAAGTAAAACACCATAAGTAGTATAAGGTGAAAGAAATAATATTTATAACATGTATTAGAGTGTAAACAGCACATTAGCTGAATAACAGAAAAATATTAATTCAAATAACAAACAAAAGGAAATGTATTGTTGATAATCATGAACTATGAAAGAATTATAATAAATGAACCATTCAAATAAGATTGACAGTGTAAATACAATGTTAGATCAACCTTCAAAGAAGGGTATGCTAAGGCATAAAGAATAATGATAACAGAATAAATAATGAGAGACCAAATTGTAGATGTTCTAATAATAATATGATATCAATGTAATCAACAATGAAAAAACTATATGTATTTAAAACTGTTATAAAAGTGTAACTTATTACAGAAAGATGTATTATCAGTAAAGGTAAACAAAACCTTATTATGAATTATGTAAACTAAGGGACTGGCATAAGATGAGTTAAGATGACTCAATGAATTATAAATAATATAATAAAAAACTCAAAATAATGACTCACAACTACTTATGTGGAGTCCATAATGAAAAGAAACTTGAAATGATAGACAAACCAATGATGACCAAACAGATTATGAAAATCATAAAAATGTATCATAAAAAGACCCTACAAAGCATAGGAAAATATAGCTATGATAATAATAATGAAAAAGGTGTAAGTCACCAAACCAATGTCTAGTATAATAAGTATAGGAATTAAGAATAATGTTGAATAAGTAATAATGAAGTAAGGAAGCCATAAAATAATAATAAACTAATATGTTATAATGATTGTTAATGTTCAGCTGGATGCAGCAATTTTAAATAATAATATGTTAATTTCAATAAGATTATTATGTTCAAAATAGAAATTAAGGAGAGTTGAATCAATGTTAAATAATATTAAAATAGAATCAGCAAAATGTAGCAGAAGACATTTGAAAACAATGCAATATTTAAGATAGGCTTTCATTAAGATAGATTTTATTAATGAAAGATGTATCCAAACTGACCTCTATTCATATCAAAATAACCAGAAAGGAATGAGAAATACGATGCTATTAATAGAACCAAATTTGTAATTAGTATAACTGAGATATAAACGTAAATATGATAAATTTTGTGAATTTTGGACGGTTACGAGGAACACCAACAACAACGAGAAAACCCACGCTTAAAACAATTATGTAAGAGCTAAAAATAGAATGACCGCATCATGACGTCATTTTTATCCAATCAGGAAATTACTTGAAAAATTAAGTGTCGCGGCCTAGCGTCGTTTTCAGCAGACTATATATACGGTTGTAAGAGTGAGGAGAGACACACTTTGTCAAATTCCATTCCAGCAGCTACTACAGGACCCCATATATAAATTTTCATCAAATCTTATTAAACAACAACAGTGAAGAAGTAAATACCTTTTAAAGTGCATCGCAACAAGTAGTGTTCATTTTACTAGCTGTGCGATATAAAAAGGAACGAGGTTAGGTGAAGTACCTAACCAAGTATTTAATTCCAAGAAGTAATCATCGTTCATTCGTGTGAAAGTGAAGTGTACAATCAGTGTACCCGATCGTAAAGTGAATTAAGAAATAATCCAAAGCGATTATAAAACAGGGAGTACCGTGCAATATATGATTACAGTGTATGAATATTATGTGGCTAGGATAAGAAATAATACACTTACGTACTAACGCAAAAACATTAATACTATAAGTAATAAGCACTGTCTACTTTTTTCAATAGGAATTATACGATTCCGATATAATAATTCATGTACTAGCTAACCATAGTTAACCTCAAACTTGAATAGGTTAGACGAACATTTCGTCAATCAATTTGAATATTTTAAAGGTGTCTAACATATTAAATTAAATTCTTGTAAAGCATCGTAACTCGAGGCAAAGGTATTTTATTCTGTAGTTTAAAAGAATTCACCCTTGAGATATAAATATTTTGTAAACAAACAAACCAATAATTGAGGCATCGAGAAGCCAAGGAGGATAAGTGACATTTTTCAGTTTTGGAGTTAAGTGCAGATTCTGGTAGCTAATGTATAGGAAAACTTTGTGGCAAAGGGATGTAACTGAATCTCTAATAGATGCTTCGATCTGGTGGTGAAAAGTTTAACTACTTACCAAAATATGATGTTTGCTTGGAAGCCAAGAGAGGTAGTTAAAGGTTTGGTGGCCAAAGGGGGTAAGTGACACTTACCTCCATTGGCCTCTGACTTTTTCCAGTCAGTTGCTGGTTTGTTGGTTGAGTGGAATGCTGCTACATCACACAACGTGCCTTGTAAGTTTAAAAGTATAACATTTTACTTTTAAAGTTTTAGTTGTTAAACATATATTGCTATATTTTTGCAACAGTGTCAAAGAATAATAGAGATTCAAACAGCTCAAATATGACCGGAATGGACGACACTTACAAACATAACCTCTACAGTGATGGTAAATATTAAACTTTCTTCTCCTAGATAGGCCTATTGTTTTTGTTTTTTACTGTTTTCTTCTTTGTTTGGTACATAATCCCAAACAAAGAAAGATTTATTCTCTTAGTTCATAATAATCTTTAAACGAGATAAAATTGCTTGTTTGTTTTCTTGTCGTTTTTTTACCTCGAAAACTACTCCAAGAAAGTTTCTGATAATTGGTATGTAGCCGTTTTTTGGCACGAAGAATCCATTGAGAAAGTTGAAAATTTTGTAAAACGTCAATTTTAATTAATTAATTATCATTCTTGCATAATTATCGGGTTCACCCAACTTGTCACAAAGGACTCGAAAAAACTCTTAACATTAACTTCAGACAACCCCAAAAATGATTATTGTTGGCGGGATTGACCATCTACCTTGCAAATTGTTAAAAAAAATGTTTAAATTAACTATCTTGCATAATTATCGGATTCACCCAACTTATCACAAACGACTCGAAAAAAACTCTCAACATTAACTTCAGACAATCCCAAAAACGATCATTGTTGGCGGGATTGACCATCTACCTTGCAAATTGTTAAAAAAAATGTTTAAATTAACAATCTTGCATAATTATCGGATTCACCCAACTTGTTATAAACGACTCGAAAAAAATCTTAACATTAACTTCAGATAACCCCAAAAACAAGCCAAGCGAAGCTCGGTCTCCCGATATTATTAGTTAAATAGCAAATAATATAAATTAGGTTAGGATACCTAGATGAACCTAGGCTACAAGACTTAAAATAATTACAGTTTTTTTTTTCAGATAGTGACAATGACAAAACCTATGATGACATAGATGGCAATAAAAGTAAAAAGAGAAGATTGGATTTTGACCGTATTATGAACAACACTGAAGCTTTTAGGGACGAAGGTAAGATCAAAAAACATATTACTCAAACCCTAACCTCCTAGCGAATTGCAATTTTGACTAACTTAACCAAGCTTATCAAAATCTAGCCTAACTTTACTTAATTATCCTATTGTACCACAATAATTTGTCTCAAAATAAACTAGCCGTAATCTAATGTACTGTAATCTAACCTAACCTAATCTCCTAGCGTGTCGCAACTTTGATTAACCTAAGTGTATCAATATCTAGTTGAGCGTTACTAACGCTATTGTAACCTATTCTCTGCCAATATAACCTATCATGCCACAATCTATATTTAGCAGTGTGAGGCCTACTTATCCTTGTTGTTCTTTTTGTTGCAGACCTTTCAAGTAGTGACAGCGGCGAAGAGGTGATCGAGGAGACGTCGTTCGATGGTGCTCCGCCTTCGACATTGGAAGGAGAACAATGTTCCAGGACTAGAGAGTCGAGAAAGAAATTTAGAAGAGAACCATTGTGGAAGAGATCAAAAGCGCACAAAAATAGAAACCTAGGAAAAGAATATCTGGATAGAAAAGGAAAGCTTCATGCTGCCAGAGTGTTGAAGGAATATCCTCATAGATGCAGAATCAATTGTAACGTGTAACGGTACATTTCTATCCATATATTGGTTTTGTGGAAAACGAATATAAATTTTATTTTTTAATGCAAAAGCATAAATAAATGGTAAAGTTTTGTAACGACGCAGGCATGTGCAGGAAATTGTATCAAGGTCAACATTGTATGCGCAAAAACAACAGCTATTTTTAGCCAAACGAACTCTGACCTATTAAGTCAACAAGCCAAGCCTGCAAATACGTCATTTGAGAATGCAGTGCGTAATATGCCTCGCCTTAAAATTTGAGTCGTCATAGTCTGAAGACAATAAGATTGGCGACGTGAAGCCCTCTCCACCTCAGAAAGTAACACAGTTCGTCTCACCAGTCGGCAATTAACATCAACACCAAGCGGACGTGGGCAGTTCCGCTCGCCACCGGCTGCGTACCGTTTTCGCCCGCAAAGCAACTAAATATATGAAAATTTGATTTAAAACAGTATTATTTAAATGGTTCATAAAATCACGACAGTACTGAGCAGATGCACCATCATTCAAAAACCACGTCTGCACTCTATCTGCAAGTGGAATATTTTCCAATGGTTCCATCAGTTGTTTGCAGAAAATGTAAGTATTGTCTTCCATTAAGCCTTGGTGGTAAAAAAAACTGGCCTAAGAGATTATCACCAAGAAGACCGCACCACACATTAAATGAAAAAGTATGTTGGTTATGTCTTGGGGGCAGTCTTGTGGGTTTTCTTCTGCCCAAGTGTAGTTGTTTTGAAAGTTTACAATGCCATTCCTGTAAATTGTAACACTTTTCTGGCGCATTTTGGTCTGTTTTGTTTTTAATTAAAGCCAAATTTCTCAAATTTGTCCTTACTTTTAATAGACATTATACATATCAGTTTTCTCATAATTAAATTCTCTCCAAAGTTAGTTAGACATTTTTATTTGTTTATTAGCAAATTAACAAAGTTATTTTATCCCAAATCTAAAAATGTGTGTTTTTCCATTCCACTTTTTTTGTGTTTTACCTAGTTTTTCTTAAAAACTAAATAAGATAGAGCTCTGGGACCTCTTTTATTCGATTTTTCAGATCAAAAACTATAAGAAGCCACCAAATGTATCCTTCACTTTATATCCCACGGATTTTAGTATGGGGTAATTTTACCGTGGGGCCAGAAATCAGGGCGAACTGGTTCGTGAGCCGTAACTCGTTAATGAACCGTTTTCGGACCTATGTTTATATGAACTTTTTTTCTTATTTTTACATGTAGAAAGAGCTCCTAAAGTTTATGCATATCTTCGTGAATCACCCTGTATAATAACCAAAATAATTAATAAATACAAGTTTGCAAAAATAGAGGTAAATTTGAGGTAATCATTTCAAGCAACCATCTTGTTAATTTTTCAGCTCGTCTAATTCGAACACCTGGACCCTGGTGAGTAAAACTTTATGTTGGCAATAAACAATATGGCGGTTGCACTAGCCGAAAGTGTAAAAGTAAATAAAGTTATATAAATAAATGTAAGTGAAACGTAACAAATGTTTCGCCCGAACAGGGACAATTTAATAATGAATTAACTTAGAACGTAACAAATGGCGCCCGAACAGGGACCATTTAATAATGAATTAACTTAGAATGTAACAAATGTCGCCCAAACAGCTGGACCATTTGCATAAATAACATTTATACAAATGTGGACCTGTTTTGAGAAACATGATGGTTGTTTAGAATGAGTAAATTGGTATGTACTTAGAAATATATATGATGACGAGAGTGTAAGATAAGGTTATGTTGTAATCGTATGTGGTAGGAGTAAATAGATTAAATAGAATATCTTTTTATATAATAAGTTGGTGTTATATTATATGTTAGTATTTTGACAAAAAAGTTATAACTTTACCATTAAAAAATGGAAAATAAGGAAATAAACCTATCTTATCGAGTCAATGATAATGAGTAATATAGAAGCAGAGTCTACTCCAACGACTACTAGAGTAAAAGAGTTGTCGATGGACGATATGTTTAACCTAATAAGAACAATGTCCGAAAATATAAATAGTAATCTAAATGAATTGAAAGAACAAAATAAAGAACAAAAGAGTGACTCTGATGTTAAGTTTAATAAGATTAATAGCAAGTTCGATGAACAGAAAAACGAAATTAATGAAATCAACAGTAATTTCAATGCTAAATTTGATGAAGTAAACAGTCGTTTTGACGTTAGTGATATTAAAATGAATGAACAGAATAGTAAATTTGATGAAATTAGAAACGAAATTAAACAACAGAATTTTAATTTTAATAGGCAAATGAACGAAATTAATACACGTCGTGAGAATATTAAAGAACAGATAATAGAATCAATAAGTAACAATTGCGAGAAGAAGATTAATGAAATGAATAAAAATTTAGACAGCAAATTAAATCATATAATAAATACGAAGTTAGGTAACAGTGTAAGAGATCTGAAAAATAATAAAAATGATTGTGTAACGGGGGTAGAAAATGGTGAGAAGTCCGATAAAGTAAATGAGAATAAAGACGATCAGTTAACACATAATACGGTAAGTAGGGGTGAGAAAAATGATAATATAATTAAAAATATGGTGTTACAGAGTAAGGCTGTGAATATTGAGAGTGCTGATGAAGTTATAGTGGGAGTAGAATTTAATAATGAAGTGATAGAAAGTGTTGATGAGTTAGAGAGTTTACAGGTAGAGGGGTTGCAGAGGGTAAAATTTTCCTGTGGTGTTGTGGTTGTGGGTGAAGAAAATGCTTCACGAGTGTATTTGGGAGACGTATGGTCTACAAATAAATATCACTATAGTATTGACGACTCGGAACACTTGAGTTTTTTATAAGTAAAAACGTAAAGTTTTACCTTACAGCCTAAACCGGCTTTCACCTTTAGAAGGCTTCATCAGAGGCTGCCATAGGTAGCGTTGTCCGTCTTGTTGTTGGCGACGGGATAGTTATTCGAATGATTGAAGCTGTGTGTGTGTGTGTGGTGAGATGTGTTCGAATAATGCGTGCGATTTGAATTGTGTCTGTTCGTTTAGGATGTCGTTTTTATTTGTTTTTGTGTGTTTGTATATTTCTAATTGTTCTAGAGTGTCTAGTTTTCGGCCTTTTGTGTGTACGTGTAGAATGTTCATGTTATTGTCGATGTTTTTATAGAGACATTGAACACACAAAAGCACTCCACACCACTACAGAATCTACCTTTGCAAACCACCTCATTGAAGCAAACCACACATATAAAAACATCGACAATAACATGAACATTCTACACGTACACACAAAAGGCCGAAAACTAGACATTCTAGAACAATTAGAAATATACAAACACACAAAAACAAATAAAAACGACATCCTAAATGAACAGACACAATTCAAATCGCACGCATTATTCGAACACATCTCACCACACACACACAGCTTCAATCTTTCGAATAACTATCCCATCGCCAACAACAAGACGGACAACGCTACCTATGGCAGCCTCTGATGAAGCCTTCTAAAGGTGAAAGCCAGTTTAGGCTGTAAGGTAAAACTTTACGTTTTTACTTATAAAAAACTTAGTGTTCCGAGTCGTCAATACTATAGTGATATTTAGTTAAGTAACGGACACGTCATGGACAACGAAATCCAAGAGTCTACAAATAGTTGTCCCTTGATTTTTTGTGCATCTGGTAGATGGTGCAGTAATAAAGTTGTATTACCTTTTGCATGGGTTAGTAGAGAAAATGGGAAATGGCATTGTGGTGAGAGATATTTTGAGAGAGAGTTGTGTGTTGATGGGGAGATAGAATTATTTAAGGTGGGTAGAAACCATAAAGAATTAGTAAAAAGGTTAGGTATAGAGAGAGTGGAAAATATTGAAATCTTACCTTGTGTTGAAGCTGATATAGCAGCAGTAGATGATGATGTTGTTAATGATGAATTTATAACTTACCTAGTGGTGACAGATTATACTAAAGGCGACATGACTATACTCGATGGCGACACGTTGTATGATATAATAATATGGAATAATCCTGTTAATTATAATGATATTGTAGAAAAATATGAGCATTTAAATAATCATTATGTTGATAGTAATAATATAATGTATTTAATAAAAAATGATTTCTGTAGACGTAAGACCAGATTGTTATTCGATGATGGTGGTTAAACAGTTGTTGTTTATGAACATTTAATTATGTGAATAGTGTGGTTTCGAAATGGATTGTCTTATGAAATGATTTGTGGTAAATGATAACAGATAATAATTTGGATTGTATATTCTTTTGAGTGTTGATGTCAAATGTATTTGTGTATTGCATTATGGTATACTCTGTATTTTATATAAACAATGTATGTAGGTAATAGGAATTGATTTAATAATAATTATAACATTTTTCAGACTAAATAAATGATGAGAAAATGTGAAATTTTAAAATGTAATTAAAATAATTGATTGAATTAAATAATTGGAGATTAATTAATTAATATAAAATGTTAAGAGGAATTTTGGTGATGAATTTAAATGATTTTCTGAGATTTAGATTCTATAATGAATAGTAAGTGATTACTATACAATATGTTTGGATATTGAGTTACAGTAGAACCTCATTAACCCGGATCAACTGGGGGCGGGGCCGATCCGAGTTAACGAAAATCCGGGTTATCCAGAGAATGAGGGAAAAACGATAAAATAGAACATGTACTTACCAAAAATATTTTTAATGGAGTTTAAAAATTATTATCGGCACACTTTCACCTAAAAACACATAATATGTATTTACACTGTACACAATATAGGTACAAACTAGTCGGTAGTAAAAAAGGCAGTGAGCTTTTGCTGCCTCAGTTTTGTGTATCGCTTACGAGCAGCACGATCTCGCATCCGCTTTAGCATTAGAAGCTCGTTTGGCGATGTTTCGGCTTGACCCTCGAAATAAACCATCAATTTATCTATGTTTGTTACTGCTTCTGCGTGGGTCATAACCACAGCTGGTTCATCAACACTGTCTGAATCCTCTTCATTTTCATTTTCTGTAACACTGCATGATGCAATAATTTCTTCCTCTGTGATCGCTTTATAACCTCCGTCATTGTCAATTTGCAACCAATTGTCAATGTCTTCTTCATCAACATCGGAACAGCCATTGATATTTTTAAAAATGTCTATAAAATCTTCTTCCACACTTGTTTCTTCTTCTTCTTCTTCTTCTTCTTCTTCTTCTTCTTCTTCTTCTTCTTCAATTGTATTGTTTTCTGGTAAGTCACACACACCACTCCACAACTTTTTCCATGACTTTATCAAAGTTTCTCTTCCAACCTGGTCCCAAGCTTCCGCAATCATATAAATAACAGTCTTTACGTTAAAAGATTTCAGCACCTCTACCACACCATGCTCTCCTTCGTCCTCTACCAGTTGACTTAGCATTTGCCTTTTGTACTTTTTTTATTTTTTCTAGAACTCCTTGGTCCATCGGTTGAACGAGAGAAGTTACATTAGGTGGTAAAAACTTCACTGAAATGTCATCTTTGACTAGTTCATTGACAGACGGATACGAAGGCGCATTGTCAATCAGCAAAACCGCCTTGTTGGGAAGGCCACAGTTCTTCAAATTTTTTTTTACTGACGGCACAAAATTCTCGAAAAACCATTGTTTGAAAATGTCACTAACCATCCAAGCACTTTTTTGTGAGCTGTAAATGACAGGCAATGAGCCTCATTTCACATTTTTCAATGCACGGGGGTTTTTAAACTTCCCTATTATAAGGAGAGGAATTTTGTGCTTTCCTGACGCATTACTGCAAGCCATTATGGTGAGGCGGTCTTTCCCTTATTATACCCTTTCGCTGAATCTCCTAATTTTGAGGCTAGCGTTTTACTCGGCAACATCCGGTAAAATAAACCAGATTCATCGGCACTGTAAACTTTATCTGCAGTCAGTTCTTCCTTTTTAATAAAGTCTTCAAACTCTTTTTTAAAATTTTCTGCCGCTTCAACATCACCTGACAAGCTTTCTCCAGTGATTGTAAGTTGACGCACTCCATGCCGTTTTTTCCATCTGTCCAACCACCCCTGGCTAGCTGTAAAACTCGGGTCTCCATGGGGCAACTGTTTGTTCAAACTCAATGCTTTCTGTTGGATGATGGGTCCAGAAATCGGCAAACCACGTTCTCTTTCAGCACAAAACCAGATAAACAATGCTTCATCCAGAGTTTCTAGTTTAGCAGTTTTTGCTTTACACCGATTATCCAAACTGTCCTTAGAAATCATTTTGAAACAAAAGTCTTCAATGCGTTTTCTGTTCTTTTTCCAATCAGATACGGTCGATGTTCCTACTCCAAACTCAGCAGCAATGTTCTTTAACGATTCTCCCTTATCAATTCTTGTCAATGCTTCCATCCTTTTTTTCATAGTCACCACAATGTTTTTACGTTTCGTCGCCATCGCGAAAAATGTGCTAACGAAACAGCACAACGATACTGTACCGCAACAGTGACACTAGGACAACATGCGAACACTACCGAGATTGCAGCGCAACTGAGGAATGTTGTTTCTAGGTCAATGTCAAGTGCGAGGCGTGGGGAGGGGAAGGAGAGGGTTGAGTCACCAGTCTGCTGCGTAGCAACAGCAGGTGGGGTGAGTGCAATGAACTCGCCCGCTGGAGGCATGGGGAGGAGAAGGAGAGGGTTGGCAGGTGAGGTGAGTGCAATGAACTCGCCCGCTGGCAAGTGAATTAGAGTAATGTACCTACTGAGAATAGCGATTTATCGTCTGTAAAACAAGTCTTCATTTACTACGCTAAACAACATAATTTTTTTTTCCAAAACTGGTCCGGGTTAAAGAGGTTCTACTGTATATTGTTATTATGAGGTAAGTGATGAATTTTCTAGTGTAATTTTCAATGATCATATTAATGTAAAATGTTGTAAAAGAGAGAGGTTGGGGGATGAGGATTATTTCAATAAGGCATTGAGTCAATCAAAGTTAATTTTAATGGGTGTTAGAGAAAATAAGAATTTTTGGAATAAAAGTAATACAGAAACAGGGTAGTAGTAGGGACACAGTAGTGAGAATGGTTGTATGTAGAGAAAGTGAGAATAATGTAAAGGGAGAGTAAATAGGTGATGGTGAAATATTGTAGTAAGGGTGATGTTGTAGGGAGTGATCAACGTACGTCGTTGTGGCAGGTGATTGAGAAGTTTCGAAGAGTGTTTGCCGAGATTCCAGTGAGGGCAAAAGGGTATGAATGTGAATTGCAGGTTCGGGAACACACATCCTAGGTACAAAGAGGGTATTAGGTTTTATATTCTAAGAGGAGAGTGATATAAGTAGTGTAGATAAAGTGTTGAAGGGGGTTATTATTGAGAGATTGGTGTCACCCTATATAAATCTGTTAGTGGTTGTTAGAAGGAAGAAAGGGAGTAAGGTTATATTTTAAATGCCCATTCAATAAATCAAATCATTGTGAATGACGGAGAATCACCCAAATCAATTAATGATGAAAGTGTTAAATAAAAGAAATTCATAAAATAGAAATGAAATTAATGTAATTTAGAATAGTAGGATGATCCATTGTTGTACTTATTATCTTGTCATAAAGAAGGTATTAGTGAGAAGTGAAAGATGGAACTTGCAAAAAGTGTCTATATTAAAATTTTATTGAAAAAAAAAGCGAGAACTTGTTATTAGGCAAGATTAAAGGGTGATTTTGGGGGGTTGTTAGGTGTCAACAGAAGAGAGAATAAGTTATGGTATGGGGTGATAGTAAAGGAAGAATGACATAAGTTTAGTTATAAGATATGCTATTATAGTGACGGCATGTTGTTACTATAGATAGCGGTAAGGGTTGATTGAGTAACATCGATGCATATTACAATCAACGGAGGCTCAAATAGAGCGTAATATACACTGTACACCAAACTTATATAATATTATATTATATGTAAAATTGATACGGTACAGTGTATAAAAAATGATGATTTGTTAAAACATGCTAATGACAGATTTCCCCACATTTCGGGCGATTACTGTTTCACCAACACTAATCGTGGTTTTGGACGACAATCAGCTGTGGGCAGATATTGTAAAACTGACCATGGTTGGTTGCCTGTGAAATTGGTTTGAAATTGAAATTGACGGGGGGGGGGGAACTATTTTGAAATTGAAATTAACTCAGGGAAATCACCGGAACTATGGAACAGCGGCTATCACCCGTTCGCATGGGAACAAATAAAAGGGTGATAGAACCGTTTTAAGGTTGTTATTATACAATCAGTAGGATTTTTATCTGAACTTTAAATGTAATCCCGAAGCAAGGACAGGAGACGACAAAATTCCTCTTAAACTTCAGTTCTTGTGGAAGCAACTGGGCGCTACAGTCCAGGGGGGGCCATAGTGTGTGTGGAAGGAGGTTACTAAATTATTAGTAACGAATTAATGAATGTTAAATATATTGTGTTGATGATGTTGATCCGAGGAGACAACTAAATGATTTTGTATTGAGTTAAGAAATATTATGACAATGGAAGATAATTGACGTTTTCAAGTAGATAATTTGTTCTAAAGTAGTAGACTTAAATGTGTTTTGTTATATATAAGAATTTTATAAATGAATTTAATTGTTTTGGAAATATTAATTCTGTAAGGGAAGGTATTTGTAATGTTGTAATGGAAAATGTTTATTTAAATTCTGATAGAATCAGAGAAATATTTTGAATTTTGGGAATAAGATGTAACAAGAGAAGGTTATAAAGAATGTCGATATTGAGGCTGGATGTTTTATATTTTGTTGTAATAGATATTGTATTCATATATATGTTAGGAGTTAAGGAAAAACCAGTGCTTCTTAACGCAACCTCGACATAAAACCTTCTTATGCTTTGACATAAAACCTCTCATTGAGGGGGTATTGTAACGGTACATTCCTACCCATATATTGGTTTTGGGGAAAACGAATATAAATTTTATTTTTTAATGCAAAAGCATAAATAAATGGTAAAGTTTTGTAACGAAGCAGGCATGTGCAGGAAATTGTATCAAGGTCAACATTGTATGTGCAAAAACAACAGCCATTTTTAGCCAAACGATCTCTGACCTATTAAGTCAACAAGACAAGCCTGCAAATACGTCATTTGAGAATGCAGTGCGTAATATGCCTCGCCTTAAAATTTGAGTCGTCATAGTCTGAAGACAATGAGATTGGTGACGTGACACCCTCTCCACCTCAGAAAGTAACACAGTTCATCTCAGCAGTCGGCAATTAACATCAACACCAAGCGGACGTGGGCAGTTCCGCTCGCCGCCGGCTGCGTACCATTTTCGCCCGCAAAGCAACTAAATATGTGAAAATTTTATTTAATTTTGATTTAAAACAGTCTTTTACACAACAAGTAGAGACAGTGAGAAAATTTTGCAGTAAACTGACAGTTCGGCAGTAAAATGTGAAAGTGAGCACTACGAAAAACAGCAAACAGTGTAAGCCACGAGTTGACGCCTGGGGTGTCGAATTTCTACGCATCAGCAGGGAAGTAGACATTTCACAATTACTTAAAATACTAGCCCTTTTAAATTGAGCTCAATAAAAAAGAATGTACCGTGTGTAATTGCGTGAGTGTTTGTGTGGAGGTACCTAATTAATCTAAAAGAATAAAAGCACTGGTTTACGTTAACAGAAGGTAGAGTAGTAATTTTCAGCATCTATTTCAATGTTTAATATATTAATGTGAAATAATATCTTGAAGAAAGGTTGGAGTTAAAGAAAACAATGTATTGTATTTATCTTTGAATCGTAAAAGTGTAAAAGAGAGAGGGAGTAAATTTTGCCATTGTCATCAATATATAATAACCAAAATAATGAATAAATACAAGTTTGCAAAAATATAAGTAAATTTGAGGTAATCATTTCAAGCAACCATCTTGTTAATTTTTCAGCTCGTCTAATTCGAACACCTGGACCCTGGTGAGTAAAACTTTATGTTGGCAATAAACAACATGGCGGTTGCACTAGCCGAAAGTGTAAACGTAAATAAAGTTATATAAATAAATGTAAGTGAAACGTAACAAATGTTTCGCCCGAACAGGGACAATTTAATAATGAATTAACTTAGAACGTAACAAACGGAAAAATTCCTCATAAAAAGCGGAAAGAGGTATTTGCTGAATACTGGAATCTAGGTAACAATGATCTGCAAACTTCTTTTATTTTTTCTTCAACTACTTTAAGTGAGCCAGAAAGGAAAAAGAAGGGGGACCAAGTCAGAAAGAGGAAAATAAGTACAGAGTACATGCTATGTGGTGAAAGAGTCTGCAAAGAGTTCTTTCGTTTAACGATTGGGGAATCTTTGCAAAGAATTGATAATATTGTAGCAAAAAAGGGTCAAAATTGTGTTGTTCCTCCAAAAGACAAAAGGGGGCGTAGGGAACCTGCAAACAAAATCACAGCAGAAAGGATTAATTTAGTAAAAGAGCATATAAATAGTTTTCCTAAGTATGTGAGTCACTATACCAGAGCTAGGCATCCAACTCAAAAATATCTCAATTCAAATTTAAATATTAGAAAACTTATTGATCTGTACAAAGAATTTTGTGCTGAAAAAAATACTGAGCCTGTTACAGACTCCTTCTATAGACACATTTTTAATACCAACTTCAACTTGAAGTTCAAAAAACCGCACACTGATACGTGCACAACCTGTGACAGACTTGAAAATCTGATAAAAAATAACTCTGGAAACAACTTGGAAAGTGTCAATGCATACAAAATTGAAAAAGAATTTCATCTTAGGAAAGCGGATGCTGCTAAGCAAGGTAAAACAGATGCTGTCAATAATTTAAGGGATGACGAGGCTACTGCCGTTATATGTTTCGATTTAGAAAAGACTCTCCCAACCCCACATCTGACTTGTAGTAAGGTGTTTTATTGTAGTCAGTTATGGACTTACAATTTTTGTGTCCATGACTTAAAAACTAATAAGGCAACAATGTTCATGTGGCATGAAGGCCAAAGTGGCCGAGGATGTCTGGAGATCGCATCCTGTTTACTAAAATATATTGAAAATTTACCTCCACATGTCAAAAAAGTTGCATTCAGCGATAACTGTGGGGGACAGAATAAGAGTGCCCTGATCATACGATTTTGGTCTTATGTTGTATCCAAAACCAAAATCAAGACAGTGGATCATCGGTTTTTTGTCCCTGGCCATTCTTTTATGGAGTGTGATCAGGACTTTGCAGTTGTTGAAAATGCAAAAAGAACATGTGAAGCTCAGGTATTTGTTCCTGAGCATTGGCGACAAGTTGTAACAAAAGCAAGCAGAAAATTTTTAGTTGTAGACATGACAAATGAATTTCTAACCTCCTTAGAAGATCCTCTTGACAAATTTCTGCTCTCAAAAATTGTAGACATACAAAAGATGGTTTGGTACCGCCTTCAAAAGAAGGATCCCTTTACATTGCTGTTTAAAACTTCTTTCAATGAACATGTTGCCTTTGAAAAACGATCCCTCAGACCGCCTCAAAAGAAGGGAAGGCCACCAGTTAATCATGGTGAATCTTTACCAGACCTCAAACGTGAAGCTAAAATAAATGCCATAAAACCACCGAAATACAAGAACCTTCAGAAACTACTTGATTTCATACCCCCTGTCTATCATAGCTTCTATAAGGATATTAAAATAGCTGATCCAATCAGCAAGAAACCCAAGAATGATAAGAAGAAATCTGCAAGTGATGAAAAAGAAAATGGTGAAGTTAAAGTAGAAGAATGTGATAATGTCTTATTTACGGATGATGAATCATAGTTAAACACGTTTTAGTCATTTAAAGTCTATTTTTTGTAAATAAATACAATGATTTTGTATTAAAATATACCTTTTTGTAAGCTAACTCCATTATTTTTTTTCTTTTTAACCTTATTGTTTGGAGGTAAAGGAGGGTAAGTGCTGTACCTTACCAGAAAATCCCTGAGAACAAGGGTACCGTTGGTTAAAATGAATATAAATTTTGTAAAAAAACAAAAAAAGGTTCATATAACATAAAACGTAAACATGAACCTAAAACCATTTACTCTGGATTTATCATAGACTTCAAACTTTGACAATCATTTTCCCAAAATTAGAAAAATGTCACTTACCCCCCTTGGCTTCTCGATGCCTCAATTAGAGTAATCATTGGCAACCTTCTGGGTTAGGAAAGATTGAAGCCAGGTAGACTGTAATCCATTATTATTGTTAATTTGAATGTATAAAGTTAAAGTAAGCATGTTGTGAGCAATAAACAAGTAAATTGTTAATTAACAAACGTTGTAAGCAATTATTGAAACAGTTATTAATTATTTTTCTCAATTAAAAGAGCTGCAATTTCAAGGCACTCAAACAATCAAGTTGGCGGCTCGGACGTGTGAAGCGCCAACAGTTTAAATACATAAACAAACCAGAAGGAAAATAATTAATTAAATTATTTTAATTACTCAATCAAAGAAATAATTTAACATCAATTAAATTTATTTATTTTTTATTCTTTGAATACATTCTTTTTATGGAATAAGAACTTGCGATTCCATATGGCGCCCAAGTAAAATCAACTGAGCTCACTTACTTACAAACAGTGCAGTTATACTGTTTTGACAAACCAACAGTGTAATAACATACTGAGACCATCTGAACAACCAGTACAGACAGAACTAACCTACCAGTGCTACACCAAAGGTACGTGAAGGTTTTAAGTACTTAATAATTTTGTCAAACAACAGTTTACTGTACACAGACGATCTAGGTTTACGTAAGTGCTACTGAACGTCGAGTGAACTTCGAAGTGAACCACATTCGATTAACAGAGATTGCAATACTTAATTAATTAACTAATAAAAATTAATTAAACGAATTATACAAGATAAACCAATTAAATCAAAATAAAAATTATTTAACAACCAAGGTTATAAATAAAAGATAACATGTGACGAATTTTTAAACACGTACATAAGCGGATCGTAACAAATTTATGCCAACAACAGTGGGGCTTTTAAAAGGGAGAATTTAGACTAGTAACAATATAATCTAGACACTATATTTATGATATTACAAAAGGTTTCACGTCAATTTGTTCTATTATGGAGAATTCCAAGGTAAAATGCTTCACTGACTCAACTAATTCATGGAAATTACTATATTAACCTGTTTGTAAAACGGCCTTTTTTTCTCCTCTGATATGTTAAATTAAGTTTTCTTACATTAATATACAACTGGTTGAATTTATAATTTGAAGGATGGATACCATAAAAAGAACAATACTTGACATTCATTTTGCTGTTACGTATCTTTCCATTAAGTAAAGTTATTATTTCCTGTTTTACTACTAAGATGTCCTGCAGTGATTAAATACCTGGAATCAGCTGAAAATGCCAACAGACAAGAAGACTACAAAGCAGCTACAATGAAAATGTAAATTAATGGTGTACTTAAATCATGTGGATAATCACAACTGTAATGTACACTGTGTGTGGCATGTGTAAAGGTAAATGTGCACAGATTGATTATATTTCTAGTTTTAAGTATGTGTGTTACAATAATGCAACAATTAAATAGTTGTAACAAGTTTCTTTCTGTAAATCTCTGACAAGTTAATTTCTTGATTTTTTTTCTACAAATTTTCTTTACTCTGAACGGGTTCCAAATTGGCAGTTGTCTTACATTCAGGATACACTTACAATAGGGTAACACATTTTACATACAGGAATCTAACAAACTTTGTACAATTTTTTGAAATTGTCTTTATTACCTGAATATTCAATTCTAAATTCTTCCACTGGCAGAACCTTGTGTATTTTTCACTGAAAAAAAAATTCCAAATTAAAAAATTTCAATTACCAGTAAAAAAAGTAAATGTCATTAAACTTGAATCACTTCCTTAAAAATTACAACTTAATATTAAATACAACTTATTTACAGAAATAGATAAATATGGTTAAATATACACAACCTCACTCACTGAAAATTACTACTTTCATATTATAATCAGTAGCGGCTTGTGGAAGAGGGCTCTGGGGCACCACTCTCCCTGTGAAATAAAGCAACTGAATAAACAATGCATATTTTGAAATTCGTACAAAATATCTCATGTTTTTTTGACACATGATGAAAAATAATAAATAAATAAGTTTTTGTTTATATAATTTCCCAACTTTATTGAGAAAATTAAAAAAAATAAAATAAAACAAATTTTATCAACACTAAAGAATCGCAGAGACCAGTCTCATAAAGTAGTTACCATGACAATCTGACATTACCATTGTTATCTACACAGCCTTACCGTACTGCAGGACAGTACAGCCTTTGGGCTCTGCTATGTGAACCCATGAAACATGCAGTGAAGAGTGAATTAGTATTGTAGTCACTGAAGCACTACCAGTTTTGAAAATGAAAGTTTCCAATATGAGAAAAAACTAATTTTTGCATTTATCATTAGAAGAAAAACCTGAAATAAAAACCAATGCAAGAGCAGTGTCAAAATCAGGTAAAAAAAACTACAAAAGAAAAAGAGAATTTGATTAACCAACTGTGTCTAGTGGACTGTAAATTCTTTACACAGCTCACCACGTATTGCATTCAACATTTTAGTGACTCCCACAAAGATTTTAGTGATTGTCACAATATATGTATTTTGCAGCAGGTGATCTGATTTTAGAAAATAATGCAAAAAACTGATCATGCAGAAAACATAGGAGCTGTGGTTATGCATGGAAACGAGAGAGGTAGAAATATTACAATAAAAAAGAACTATAAAAACATCCATTCATTTTATTGTATATTTATCAATTAAATAAACTGCTGGAACAAGCTGCTTCTAAAATAACAAGTGTAAGAAATTTTTACACTTTGTTATATTATTTATTCAGTTTAAAATTCTGCCAATTGATCCAGTAAAAAATTAATAACTTTGAAAAACAATTATCTAGATCAGAAATAAGCTTTTTTTATACTTTCTATAAATTAAATAAATAGAAAGATATCAAAAAAGTCAAACCTCCGCTCAACAGTCCCTGAAAGGACCAAGGCATACCGTGCGGCTGTTGTGTGCAATGTGACGGTTGCATGATAGTACAATGCGCCACCAACCGCTAGTAATAGAAAGATATACTTTCTATAAATTATAAGACAAGTTGTAATACAGTAGACTCTCAATAATCCGGCACATATCAGACCACAGTTGTGCTGGATGACCAAGAGTGCTGGATTACTGGAAGATAGACTAAAATAATAAATGCATTACAGTATGCTACCACAAATACAATAATTACAGTAAGCTACTATATTTTTTAAATGAAACAAGTTAAATATGAGTCAAAACAAGTTAAATTATATACTAAGTTCAAAGAGGAATATTTATAATTATGATTTGCAAAATACATTTAGAGATAAAATCAAGTACCTACTGTGAAATAATGTTGGCCTAACAAATTGTACATTAAACTTACATATTTTACACCAAAGCAAAAAAAAACATCAATGGATTTTTTACCCTTCATGACATTCTTATCACATTTTCAGGAAGCCTTTCTAAGCATGATCATGTCAGAAGCTCTATCCCGTTTTCCATGGCCCACTTGATGGATGTAGCAAAAGTGCCTACAGCAATCTTGTGGCTTACTGTGTGAATTGGTTTGGCTACAGTTCCCCTCCTTCTCCCAACTTTATCTTCTTTGTTCAGGATGTCTTTGATGATTTTGTTATCTGTCATTAACTGATGCTTTCTTCTTCATCACCAACCACCCAGCTGTTTACTTCATTGTATGTCAGACTATTAGAATCATCACCAAATTTTTCACCAATTGTTCTCTCTACCTTGTTTAGTTCATTGTCCATACTCTTGGTCGTCAAAATTAAAGGTTTCTTAATTCTCTACACTTTTTTCTTTATCTGAATTCCTCTTTCTTTTTTTTTTTTGTAAGTCACAAGTAATGGAAGAGTGAACCATAAATTTGCCCATGAACAAATCAATGTTTTCGCAGTCACTTTTTCCCATGCAGATTAAAAACGACATCATTAAGGATTGTCTGGTTTAAAGACTCAACAATACTGCCCTCTTTAAACAAACATTGTATAAGAGATTTTCTTTGCAGTGTATTTTGATCATCTAAATAACATTCTGATCCACTGGTTGCAAAATCTGTGTAATGTTTGATGGTAGAAAAAGTATCTCAACAAATCATCCTTAGATTTAAATTCACCTTCATCTGGGTGTGAAGGGTTACATTATTTTATTATTAAATTCACCTTCATCTACAATTAGAAGGCTTCTTGTGGCAGGTTATTTTATTTTACTTACTTTTTTTTATATACTTCCTTAAGGGGCTTTGTGAAACCAGTAAGCAAAAAACTAATTTAGTCGTCCAACCTCTGTTTTTATGTTTGTACAAGACAGGGAGATCAACATTCATAAATGCTCTAGGAATTTCAGCCTTACCCACAACTAAAAATTTCAATTTGTGTACTGTACCACACACATTTGAACAAGGCATGAGGGTTATTCTATCTTTCGCCATTTTGCACTCAGGTGTCATAGCTTCAGCTCGATGAAAAATGACTGTTTTGGTAAACAACATTCCGTATTATCCGATGTCCCACCGCAAAAAAAAAACAACAAAAAAACGCATTAATCGGCAACAAGAACTGCAAGTTGCGAGCGTGAGCGTAGTCTATTTTTTGTTGCTCCCGACTCTACCGCAGCTAATTAGTTACCCCGACTGTACAGTCTACACTATGACTCATGTGTCTGTCATTCGCCCCACCCTCACTCACTCTCTGTCACAACTCACTACTCAGTGCAGTGCAGTTTATCATTGTATGCGGATCGGTTTATCGTCTGTTACATGCGTATGTGTCTGTGTGTGTTAATTTGACAAACGTTGTTGTGTTGTTTAAAAGTTGAAATTTACGCAAGTATGGCGACGAAAAGAAAGAAAGTTGTATCGATGGAACAAAAACTTGAGGCAATTAAGAGACTGGACAAGGGAGAGACAATGCAGAAGGTAGCTGACAACTTTGGCGTTGGATGGGTAACAGTAGGAGACTGGAAAAAACAAACAAATAGAAATAGAAAAATGGTGTGCATCAAGAGTTACGGAGGGTGCACTAAAAGAAAGAAAAACTATGAAAAAATGTGACTATGAAAAAGTTAGTGAAGCTTTGTATGTTTGGTTTACACAGTTCAGGGACAAAGGTGTGCCTATTTCAGGGCCTATTTTATAGCAAAAGGTGTTGCATTTTCGTAATGAATTCAATGAAGGGGACCCAGATTTCACAGCAAGTATCGGTTGGCTCGACTGATGGAAGAAACGCTACGGTATCCGTCAGTTAAGTGTTTGTGGTGAAAAACTATCATCGAATTTTGAAGAAATGGAAGCATTCAAGAAAAGATTTCAGGAATTTATTGAAACTGAAAGCCTAATGGGTGATCAGATATTTAACTGTGATGAGTCAGGCCTTAATTACAAAATGTTATCTAGTAAGTCTTGCAGCCAGAACTGAAGCGGCAGCCCCTGGCTACAAGTGTAGTAAGGAAAGGCTGACAATTTTAGCATACAGCAATGCTACAGCAAACCTCAAAATGGACCTTGCATTGATTGGAAAGTCCATAAATCCTAGAGCCTTTACAACAGTTTCAAAAAACGCTCTTCCTGTAAAATACTATAGTCAGAAAAGTACATAGATGAGCAGTGAAATTTTCAAAGACTGGTTTTTTAAGGAATTCATTCCTTCAACAGAGAAGATTTTGAAAGAAAATAATTTACCCAGAAAAGCAGTTTTGTTGGTAGATAATGCTCCAACGCACCCTGATGCAGAGGAGCTTCAAGATGGTGACATTAAGGCAATGTTTCTGCCCCCCAATGTAACCGCTATATGCCAACCTATGGATCAGGGCGTTTTGGAAACGATAAAAAGGAACTATCGCAGGAAGCTACTCTCCACAGTGATAGAAGAAATTGAAGAAGGTCAAGACATGATTGAAAAATTGAAACGCATCAATGTAAAGGATGTTGCTTATTGGGTTGCAAGGGCCTGGGCTGACGTAAGGGCTCCAACAATGGAAGAACCTGCTAGACAATGATGAAAGTATGGAAACGGAAAACACAGATGAAACCGAAGAAACCATTCTACCTTTAGTGCAACGTATCCCTGGATGTGAGGATGCATCTTTGCAAGAAATCGAAAGTTGGATGAAAGATGATGATCAGTATGTAACTCATGGAGAAATTGTCGCTCTTGTCAATTGCGATGACAACGAAACTGAAGATCAAGATCAAGCACCAACTGTTGAGCCTCTCACAATTTCATATAACGATGGAGTTAAGGCTCTAGAAACTGCAATTAAATACACTGAGCAACAAGAATAAGCTACAGGAATTGACATCATGACGCTGCAAAGATGGCGAGACTTGGCAGCGAAGAAACGGCACTCGTCAGGAAAGCAGACTACGATCAAAAATTTCTTTAAATCATCACAGGACTAAACTTTTTAAGTGTATTTAACATCAGACAATTATGTAACTGTAAGTTCATTTTTTCAGTTAATTTTTTCTGTTGTTTTGTTGTAAAACATGATTATTAGGTTCGTAATGTGTAAAATTATAACACAGTTTGACGTTTAATAGGCTTTTTCTTAACACCTCCCTATTATCCGACATTTTCGCTAATCCGACGTTCTGCTGGCCCGTTTATGTCGGATAAGCGAGACTCTACTGTACTTATTATAAACTTGGTCAATACTAAAAACACATTTCTTCAACAATGTAAAATGAACAGTTTCACTGCAGAAACATTAAATCTACAGTTACAGTCTACAGCCAAATCACCTACCACCTTTTAAATTTGTTCAGTCAACCACTACTAGTATAAAATACTTTTTTCATAATTTGTTTATAGAAAAATGTTGCTTTCTCCTTAACAATTTTATCCAGACAAGGGCTGTGTATATTCTACTCAAGAAGGAAGCAAGTCTACAGGCTGTCTTCACAAAACACTCACTCTTAGTACTATTTATAAACATCATGGATTGTATAATGGCCAACACCATACTCACTTGAGAGATCAACTAAGTTTCTTGATCTCACTTTTTTCAATTACCATTAATGTTTTGTGTTTACATTTTACTTGTGACATAACACAAAATATATCGAAAATAACCACACAAAAATATAACAAAATATTAAACACTCATGAAGTCAAAGTGCAATTTTATCATAATATATTAGACACAACAAGCAATAACTGACAAAGGCAGTTATTGGTTTGCTGTGCATTTAGTGACATGAACACCTCCCAACAGCCACCTGGCGGATTATAATGACTCTACTGATCACCCTCCCTTTTGGTTTAATTATGCACAACTACTGATTATACTGTTTGTGTTGAAGCTTTTATGAATACTGCTTTTTAAAATGCATATCATCCAGTCACACACAAGCACACAGAGAAAACAAAATTCTTGGTTACTTTCGTAGTTATAACAACTGTGTTATCTAATTCCATATTTCTAGAGGCATCACAATACAAAATTATTAACAGGGCAAGGTGGCTTTATGACGTCCCTTTCATCCCAATTAAAACATTACCATTTAACACACACAATTTCAATTTCAAACTTTTTAAATTTCTTTATTTTTGTTTGAAAGGAACATGTTATTTTTTATAAATATATTTTTCTTTTTCTATTTGGTATGTGAATGAGAAAGACTGAAAAATTATAGCTGTAATTTATTTGTATTCATTAACTTTCATAAGACATCAACAATGATATCAGAATATACAAATAGTTAAAGGTAAATAAACCCATTCAGCTACCTGTAGTCATGTTCATGTGCTACATGTGAACTATTTAAACAAAATATCAATACAGCTCTCGAGGAAGGTATAAAAGCCCAACAGACATTAGAACTCTATACCTAAACACGCAAACGCTTTTTAGAAATAAAAATTTGTTACAAAAGCTAAGCAAGGTATTGCAACATGCATTCCCTTTGACTTTATGCAAAACCTCCCTCTTCCGAATACTGGAAATGGCCTTTTTCTGTTCAAGATGGTTATGCCACAATGTTTTTTGATATTCTCAATTTATCACACGATACCACTACAATTTATCAGTATCCAGATTGGATAACAAAATGCATGATAAACATACTCTGATTTCAGACAGCTGCTTATGACACAATATGGATTAGACAACAGTTCAGTTCCTTTAATGTTTAGTTCACATGATAGAACTTTTACAAAAAGCCACACATGAGGGCACAGTTCTTCTGAACATGTATGATTTTGTCCCAATTAACAATATGAGAAAGTTGACCAAGAAATGTAGGACAAAGTAATGGGGGAAGCAAGAAAGCATCCTTCACTATGTGGCCTGAAGAAATAAATACCATGATTTCTTTTATATAAAAATCTTGTGGAACTGTTCTTCCTGAAAACAGCTAAATGCTTTCTCAAACTTAAAGAAGTGACATGATGACCTTATGAAGACAACAAACACATTTACTATGGGATATCAAAAGGTATATTGGGAAGAAACACAAATTACTGCGGAGATATCCAAAGCCTGCTAAGAAATGTGATTTGAAAAATCTCATATAGTTCCTTGAGGTCCCTGTCATCAACAGTACTTTACCTTATTACTGCAAGACCTGGCATAAAATGCAACTGCAGATAAAAATGTTGAGACTGATAATGATGACAATTCTGTAGGTTTTAATGAAAATTGGAAGCAGTATACAATATGAAATCAAGAATACGTTTTTGTTATTTTTCTGTTAATGAAATAAACAATACATTTTTAAATTTTATTTGTCATTTGCTTTATTGAGTTTTTTGTTGTTCTGATTACTTAGTTCTTTTCACTACTAGACTTGTGTAGTAGGTAAAACAAGGCATAAAAGTATTAACATAATTTTTATAATTGTAAGAGAAACTAATTATATATATTATATATATATATATATATATATGTATATATTCTTGTATGTATTTGTTTGGATGCGCACACATGCTTTAAGTGGTACACAGCAGTACAAACACACACACCACACGAACTTTACATGTCTCGTATTACAACATTTATTGTACCCAAGTTGAAATATTAACTGTTATATTTTTAAGTACAGTATAATCGTAATATTATAAAAGTGCACATACCTTTCCAAAAATTTTCTGAAAGGCTCTCCCCGTAGATGGTTAAATATTTCTTGTATATAAGGCTACAATCAAAAATTGTAATACATATAATAATACATGCACTTACAGTAGATGTGTATATATTGCTTATATGGCCATATAAAAGCGTAGCTGAGAAAGCTGGAGCTAAATAGTCCAACTTTCATTTTACTTTTTACAAAATCAAATTTTTAAAGTTTAATCAAATCTTCAAAGCTGCTGAAGACCGATTTTCTAAAAATACAATGGGTTATGAAAATACAATTATTACATCAGTTTAGATGTGAACAGGTTGTTCACAGATCGCTATGTTAATATTTTTTTAATCTACAAGAATAAAAAAAACTCTTGCTTGTCATTTTCTTTAACCATAATTCTGTTTGAAAACGTATTGTTTGGCACTATCTTGCCCCTTAATATTAAAGTGTTTCATTTAGGTAAAACGATACTTTATAATAAGTAGGAATATAGTCCAAAAGGTTCATAACTACATCAAATTTTACCATTTTTATTTTAACATGTCTTCATATTTTGTGAGAGTTTATCTATTTTGTTATTTCATTACCAGGATTATTAATTTTATATTAGAGTTTGTCATAAATTTTACAGGTGTCAGATGAAGGAAATCTGAACCAACAATTCATTTTTTACAAATCTTCCTGTAATTATCTTCACACATAGTATACTTTTCCATTACAAAACTAAAAGTAGCATTCATAAAGTCTCAAATTAAAATCAGCTCCAATGTTTCCTCTACCAGGCTTGAAACCCTACCATAGTGAGATGTGTATCTTGAAATGAATCTAATATGATATGCACACTAGCAAGTGCCTCATCTTACACTTGCTTAGATATATTTTGGTCTTTGCCATGTTGATCAGCATTTGGATTAACTTCTTTTAATATTTTTTTAATCATCCTGTTTAGGTAGCCTATGTGGACTTACCATTTCTTTAACTAGATATAACTATTTCACTACCGACTCGGAACACAAAGTTTTTTATGGGTAGAAACGTAAACGTTTTACCTTATAGCCTGAACCGGTTTTCGCTTTTAAAAAGCTTCTTCAGAGGCTGCCGCTGGAAGCACTGTCCATCTTGTTGGTGACGGTATCGACTTTCGAAAGATTGATATTGTGTGTATGGGGTGTGATATGTTCGAATAGCGCTAGTGATTTGAATTGTGTTTGTTCGTTTAGGATGTCGTTTTTATGTGTTTTCGTGTGCTTGTATATTTCCAGTTGTTCTAGATTGTCTAGTTTTCGGCCTTTTGTGTGTATGTGTAGAATGTCCATGTTATTGTCGATGTTTTTGTATGTGTGGTTTGCTTCAATGAGGTGGTTTGCAAAGGTGGATTCTGTAATGGAGTGTAGTGCTTTTGTGTGTTCAATGTATCTTTGTTTGAAGCTACATCTCTGGCCTATGTAGAATTTGTTGCAATCTGAGCAATTTAGTTTGTAAACACCAGGTAGATCGAATATGTTTTGTGCTTTGTGTGTGTGTTTTGATAGTCTGTGTTCTGTTTTGTTAGTAGTTTTGTAAGCGATTCTGTATCCTGCTTTTTTGAATT
This sequence comes from Magicicada septendecula, assembly GCA_034769895.1. Lineage (NCBI taxonomy): Eukaryota > Metazoa > Arthropoda > Insecta > Hemiptera > Cicadidae > Magicicada > Magicicada septendecula. Next base: position 825,380,297 of record CM068367.1, read on the forward strand.
TGTGGCTATTTTTTCAGTTTGTTTGTTGATGTATGTTAGTTTATGAATTTGTTGTTTTATGTCTTTGTCTGTTGTTTGTTTTGTGTAGGAGTTTATTGACTACTGTTCTGTCATACCTGGTGTTTACAAACTAAATTGCTCAGATTGCAACAAATTCTACATAGGCCAGACAGGACGTAGCTTCAAACAAAGATACATTGAACACACAAAGGCACTACACTCCACTACAGAATCCACTTTTCCAAACCACCTCATTGAAGCAAACCACACATACAAAAACATCAACAATAACATGGACATTCTAGACATACACACAAAAGGCCGAAAACTAGACACTCTAGAACAAATGGAAATATACACACACGAAGACACATACAAACGACATCCTAAACAAACACACAATTCAAATCACATGCACTACTCGAACATATCACACCCCACACACACAATATCGATCTTTCGAAAGTCGATACCGTCGCCAACAACAAGACGGACAGTGCTTCCAGCGGCAGCCTCTGAAGAAGCTTTTTAAAAGCAAAAACCGGTTCTGCCTATAAGGTAAAACTTTTAGGTTTTTACCCATAAAAAACTTTGTGTTCTGAGTCGGTAGTGAAATAGTTATATCTAGTTAAGTAACGGACACGTCATGAACAACGAAATACAAGCATTTCTTTAAATATTAATTTCTACTAGAGAAGTATAATGTAGACATGGATGTGGAAGTCTATAGTAAATGTAGATAATGATAATAATGACACCACATCAAATAAATAAAACTCAGGATCAATACTGTTATGACGGACTACTTATCGTCATATGGTACAGTGGAAAACGAAATACAAGACACCAGTTATGTCACTAATCACCAGCTTTAATTATCACAATTAAACAGTTTATAATTAACTTGTACAATATTTCCAGTTAGATTTGTCCACACGCAATAACAGTGTCTATTAATAGAGTTTCACACAATTATTAAAGCCTTGTTCCCACGGCGCGTGGCTTGGCGAACCTCGAGTTGCTCGAGGCTCGTACTGTGGACTTGTGGTCTGTCGAATCCCGAGCTCGCGCCGTTCCCATGGCGCGTGGAAGGGCGCGTGGCTTGGTAAATCTCGAGTGGCCTCGAGTCGATCACTTCTCGTCAATACACCATTGCCAGACGTTCTCTTGAAGTTATGTTAGTTAAGTCTCTGAACAAGTATGAATAAAGTTTACGAATTGGACACTGTCGAGGAAGTAACGTGTGCCGCAGCGGCTTATGTACTGTTGAGTGGTGAATTTTTGAAGAGGAAAATGGTGAAACGCAAAAGGCGTTGGTGGATGGTGTCATTAAATAAAAGTCGAAGAAGGTAATTATAACAATACCGAAACTAATAAAATAAATATAAAATTTAAATTAGGATTGTGGATTCCATGTGACAGGTTCTCCCTCGTATAAATCCAAAAACTCAATAATTACTTCACTACTCCACTCCATAATGAACTACTGATTATACTACCGATAATGAAAATTGCTATGTTAAAACTGCGAAACTACACTTGTACAAACCACAACAGGCCGTGGGAACAGGTGCACGAGCCGTACTGAGGCTTGTCATCCGTCGAGCCACAAGCCTTTGATGTCCGAGGATTTACCGACATTTCACGGGAAAGGGCGAGCCACCTCGAGTCCCCTCGAGCATTGAGGAGCCTTTACGTTCCTACGGCGCGAGATATGACAAACGTCAGACCAGGCTCGCCAAGCCACACGCCGTGGGAACAAGGCTTAACACAATACTACTTCACTTCGACAAACACTCAATCCGCACTAGTGAAAATTGCTCACTTTTCCCACAGTTATAACACTTAGGTCCTTTGTCTTTATCCTTTTGTTCGAAAGATTGTTGTGGCACTACTGACTTCTTAAACTGTTGTTCTTGAAGCGTCACTTTATTCCGTCCGTTATGACGATACTGTAATACTGGAACCGTTTGACTACAACGTGATGACATACTTTGATTAATGTAGGTCGCCGACTTGGCAGCTTCAAAACGGAGAGCATGAACAAGAGCGTCTGAGCTATTCTGATGCCGTGCCATTCTTAACACTTGTTGTAATTTACTATCTCTGATACCGTCAATAAACACAATGTGAGCAATCCATGTTCGGAAGTCCTCCGATTCTTCGGGATAAGCCAATCTCATCAGTCGGTCAACATTTGCTTCAAATTCTTGAAGGCTTTCCCCTGAAGGCTGTCACCTCGCTTTAAGTTGAACATAGTACACTTTGTACAAATGCTGGTCACCGTACAGTAATTCCAGAGCTTTTGTTAATTCGGCATGTGTTCTGGCTGTCAGATGGCACTTTGTGTATTAGCTCTGCGGCAGGTCTTTTAACGCAAGAATGAGTGAAAGGCCTTTCTCTTCTTCTGTCCAGTTATTAAAGCGAGCGGCAGCTTCAAATTGGCGATAATAAGTTGCCCAGCGAGTGCTTCCATTAATGATGGGGCCTTTGCAAAAACTGGCCCTACTTCAGATAATAGCGTTCTCTGATTTCTCTGATATTTTGAATCTTCTAAACTTGACATACTTGTTTTCATAGTTGACACAGACTTTTCTATTTCAGATATTCTGTCTACTTGTTTGTTCAACTCACCTCATAACAGGACGAATTTTGTAGTGATATCATCTTGTACGAACGCCTTAACGTCGTCTGCTTGACGACTAAATTCTTCTTTTTGTTGTTCCTGTGTTTGCCGTAGCATTACTCAGAATGCTTCTATCATCTGACTGGTATCCATTTTATTTTTATCAACTACCACTAACACCACTCTTCTACGAAGTGTCCTCTGTTTCCATTGTTAACCTTCTATCCCACTTCTGACACCAATGTTATGACAGGCTACTTATCGTCGTATGGTACAATGGAAAACAAAATATAAGACACCAGTTACGTCACTAATCACCAGCTTTAATTATCACAATTAAACAGTTTATAATTAACTTGTACAATATTTCCAGTTAGATTTGTCCACATGCAATAACAGTGTCTATTAATAGAGTTTCACACAATTATTAACACAATACTACTTCACTTTGACAAACACTCAATCCGCACTAGTGAAAATTGCTCACGTAACTGAACTGACAACCCGGCTGCTATGGCTTTATATATGCCGCGCTGAGGTCCAGTAGAGCTTTCCCTCCTTACTGAACGCCGGCGGCTTAATGCGTATCTCAAGTGTTCCAGGAACTCACTAGAATCACCTAGCCGGAATGATGCAACAGCTGTCACACTGGACGGGGAGAGTGGAGAATGTTCTGGGTTGTTCGGTAGGCTTCTCGTAACAATACGTTTTCAAACAAAATTATGTTAACAACAAAATCATCTATTCAATGCTCTTCCAATGAAACATTCTTCCACACTGATCTACCCTAATTCAAGCTTTACTTCAAAAGGACATTTGCAATATACTAAGAAAATAACAAAACCTATTTTAGAGTTAAAACCACATTAAAAAACTCTTATGCTAAAAATTCTTACTACTAAATTAAATATTATCTCTACAACATACAATTTTCTTTACAACATTATAATGCCAAACAATAATAACAAAATTTGCACTGTCTGTGTATGAAGATGGTTTAGATCAGTGATTTCTAACTGGTGGCCCTCGATGTTTTTTGATGTGGCCCAAGACCTTATCTTGAAAAACCAGTTTAATAATTACTCTATATTCTTTAATAATCTTTATATTAATAATACTTTATTTACTTTAAATTAGAATGGCTTTACAAGAGAAATCTATGAAACAAGAGTGAAAAATGATGAAATACTGAAATTTTTGTAATTTGCTGCAAGTATTCATGAAAGCTAGACTAGTTTAACATAAGATTCAAAGAATCTAAAATTCTGAAAAACAGTGTCTTGCTATTTAGTAATCCAAGTCAATGGGATATGGAGAATGTGTCACAATGACAAGCTGTATAAAGACAATGATCTGGCTACCACCATCTGACTGCATAGATTGCAATGGGCAGGACACATCATTAGGATGGAAGGCAACCGAATACATAGGAAGGTACTGTTTAGTCAAATCGAGGGTAGAAGGCCTGTCAGAAGACCCAAGAAACTCTGGATTGACGCAGTGGCGAGGGATGCTGATACTTCACTTAAAATGAAACGATGGAGATCGATCGCCAAGGACAGGAAAAAATGGAGGCGGATAATTATGGAAGCTAAGGATCGACTCCAAACTGTAACGCCATAGAAGAAGAAGAAGAAGAAGATTGATATTTACACTGAAGAACATCCAACTGACATTCAACTAGAATTGTGTGATTTACAAGCTGATCCATTTTTGTTGACCAGGCAAGAAAAGGGGCCTATTTCTTTAAGCTGATATTTGATAAATGATTTCTAATTTGGGAAAGTTTGCACAGAAAATTATTTTGTCGATGTTTGGGAGTACATGTTCTCCACAATGGATTAATCAATAACTACAGCAGAAGTCGCCTCACAGAGTCTTCTCTGCTTCACCTACAAAAACTAGTATTTACAAAAACTCAGCTTGACATGGACATTCCTGCTTTCCTGGCTGCAGCAGATTGACCTCAGTTTTGACAATGAATAAATGTAAGTATACTATGTTTTATATCTTTATTATATCTTCATTATTATACTGACATAATAAAGACTGTACTGTTAATGAAGTGTAGTAACATATGTTAAATGTGTAAATTACCTCTTTTTACTTATTTACAATTAAATACTACCTTTATAATTTTATGTTAATTGTCAAAAACTGATTGCTTATTATGCGGCCACCGGTAGGCTGTTGAGTTTAATTTTGACCCTCAAATGCCTTTAAGTTGAAAACCCCTGCTTTAGACACTGCTTACACTTTGTACATTTAGACACTCATTAATACTATAAAAGAGATCACTTTCAAAGCCTTCACAGAAAATGTGACAGTCTTTACCTGCCATGCTTGCTACCAACTACAGTGCAGGTTGGTATATTCTTGTTCCAAGAAAATGTACAAAAATTATGTGGCAAGAAAGTACAAACAGTAGGAATTTTCTGAAACTTATTAGCATATACTATTCTTACATATTACATTCATAAATGAAGTATGTAGTTCAATTTATGAAAAAACCTTGCATAAGGTCTGACCCTCTCTTGCTCCCACCCCCTCCATTACCATATACATAAAAAACCTTCCACTTTATTGTTATTACACAGTAATAATGAATTTAACTTACCTCAAATAAATTAACGGGAACTTCGTTTTTCATTAAATACTTTTGTACATGTGCAACAGCATCTTTGGGATAGTCCTGTAAAATTGAGATTTTCAATTAATTTCCATTCACTAGTTGAATAATCCCATTTCAAATCCAGGTTTCAGGACTTATGAATCTTAAATAGTACTACAATAAATAGTTCAGTCCAATTATAAAAGTATTTTATGTTAAAATGATACATTCTCTTCTGATTCAGTTAAAACTTTAAACCTCAACTAAAAGATTGAAGTTAAAAATTCAATTATACAGTATGTTATTAAATTTACTATTTTCTAGATTAATATTAAAATATTAATATTAAAAGAACCTTAACTGAAAATCATGATCTATTAGACTATGACAATGAAATATATTTATGCTATTTTTTTTTAAAATTTTATTATTACAATTTCAATTAAGAAAATATCTAGCTAACTAAGAGATTCAAATATTAATTCACTTTTCAACACACATATAATTCTAAGTTTTCATTAAAATACACAATTACTACTACTACTACTATTATTATTATTATTCTATTGTTGTTGTTATTATTTATGAAATTGTGAACTTCTTTCTATTTTGTCTCCTAATTTTTAATGAAATTTAGCAGTCAAATAATATTTACAATAAATAATAAATATTGTAACAATATCGTTTACAAAATAAAAAAATTTGGTGTTTATGTTTTTTGAAAAATATTGTTTTAATTGTTTTATTTGTTTAGTATTTAGTAAATAATTTTTGTAATTGTTTTGTGTAAAATTTTAAATCTTTTATTTCTGTTTCTGTCAACTATATCTCTTTTAGTAGTTAGAATTAATTTCTGCGTTAATTGTATTATCTCCAGCACTAATCGATTGACGGTTCTTCTTCTTATTTATGTATACTCCTTCCACTTTGGTAATAGCCGCCTTTCGGATAGTCCGTGATCTCAATTTTATTCTATTTTTATTTCTATTTATAAATTTTATAAATAAACAGAAACCAATTTGCAGAAATTCAAGATTTATTAACAATTTTAATTATATATCGATTGCAAATCGATTATTCAACACCTAGCATCGACTCGTTCTCAGGGCGATCGATTATTTTTTACATACGTTATTAATATTGTTACAACACAAATAAGCCACCCCAGTACCAGGGATAAAAAAACTATAATTATAAAAGTAAATATACTTCATATCAAATAAAATGATTAAAAATAAATAAAATATAAAAATTATAATACGACGAACGACGACATTACCAACCCAAGTGATTGACCCAACAACAGGAAACAAAAGAAGGGAACCACGAAAAATACTTAAAAGAAAAAAGTGATTGACCAAACAAACAGGAACTAACAGAAGAAGGGAAGAAACCACAACCAAAGAAGAATAAAGACAATTAAAGGAAGTGAATGGATTCCTACAACTAAATGAAATTAAACCAGACGAGAAGAGGAGAACCGAGTCAAAATGAAGACAATTGAAGGAGAAGAAGAAGAAGAAGAAGAAGAGGAAGAAGGAAGAGGAAGCGAAGTGAAACCAAGAAATAACAAACACCACATATAAAAGGGAGAAATGGTATACTCAAATATAGAATATTGTAAATAAACCCAATAATTATCCACTAATGGAAATAAATATTGTTGTAAATGAGATAATTTATATACCTGTTTTAAACAAAAAACAGTAAAAAGTAACTTAGTAAAGAAAAGTACACTAACCCAAATATTAAAGTTAGATGTAATGAAATATATTTAACAAAATGTCATTAAGAATAAGTATAATTTTATAATGAAAGAAAGTGAGAAATAGAAAGAGAAATAATTATAGGGATTACCCACTAACACTTAATATAAACAGTGAAAAAAGTGCAATAGTGTATGTGTAAATACCCCAAAATAGTGAGTGTATCAGTGATAAACACCAATTAATTAAAGGTGAAAGTGATATGTGGAAAAAGATATTATAAATAATAAAAAGTATTAATAGTTAAGAAAACACTTAGTGAATCATTGATGAACCAATAAATGATTTAAGTGAGCTTATGGAAAATTATATAATTAAGGATAGTTAGAAATAGTATGTAAAATAGAGATAAGTAAAGGATGTAATATTATTCAGGGAGAAAGCCCATGTAAAAACAGTTTGTGTTAACATGGAATGGAGGAAAGAAGTAGTAATGAAATAAGAATTTAAGTATACAATTAAAAAACACCCAATGTTAGAAGGGAAAATAAATTTAATGAGTTTGAAAGAAGTGATGATGTTTCTCACTAAAAGTAATAGCAAAAGAATGAAATGAATGTTAAACCAAAAGTAACTAATAACTTATAAAGAATTGTTTGTTTTAAATGGTATGAACAGGATATGGCTGAAAGAAACTTGCAGTCCATAAGCCTAATTGTTATGTTTTAAATATTAAGATAGAGAAAACAATATTGACATGTAATCAGAAAACAAACAGACTCAAAACACAACTCAAACAATTATAATAACAAAATAAAGCCCATCAGGCTGAAATGAAATGTAATTAAACGAAATAAGTAAAATACCATCATGGCTACTTATGCCTATGAAAATACCTAACTGTCAGACACACACAAATATCAATTGTAACAAATTCACAAGGAAATTTACAAATCTAAGGCAAGTAAATAGCCAGTAATTATGTATAAACCATTTTAAAAGAAAAATGTTATTACAAAGGTTTAAATTAAAGGAGATATGTAAATTATCAAAAGTCAAAATAATTAGACTAAAGTTAATATACAATAGAACATGACCTTATGAGGTATTGTTATAATCTTTGCAAGGAAAGAAATACAATAGTGATAATATTTAATACCCCAAAAGGAAGATAGAGGAATAAAATCAGTCGGAAAATACATAATAAATTTGAATAAAGATTTCAAATATCTTAACAATGCTTTTGATCGAGACCTTAACCAATCAAAGGGTTTCTGTTACCATAGAAACGGGCCGTTGAATACTAATTTTCCGTTAAATTTATTAGAGTTGAAAAAATGACGCGTGGGTAAGAGGTACGCAAGATTGAGATGACCAAAATTTTACTTTAACAAGCTCAAAAGACGTTCAGAAGTCGACAACAAGAACCAATGACGAGTAGATGCAGAGCTTCTAATATTAACAGATGTCCTGGAACCAAATAAAAGAAATTAAATAGCCGAAATTCCCAAGACGAGATAGAAGAAGAAGAAGCCAGAAGCCTAAATCAGCCCCAAAATTGATGAATTTCCATTACCCCAGACGACAACATATCACCACCGTCTGAACTGATAAGTATCAACTAAATTCAATTATCCCAGAAACCAAATCACTTTAAATATTTCTCAAATCAATCAAAATTTCTCACTATTAAACAAAATTTTCTTTCAAAGGTTTGAATCATAATCAACTTACGTAAAACAATTGTTAATTAAGATATAACCTCGCATTACAGTGCGAAGTTTGTAACAACTAATACGACAGTACCGAACAATTTGTAAAAACACTTTATACTAGTTAAGTACGTGTAAGGTACAGTAGTATATTCTTTTAATGTAACCAGCTTTTATGTTTTATTTATAATCCAAAGAACCCCAGATTTTTAACAAACTAATATATTGTGTGTAAACAGACGCCATCTTGGCATTAATGTAACTCATTTCAAAATCAATTTCGCCAACCTAGAGATTTGTTTCATGTTCTAAGCCGGAGCAATTTGTTAAAAAATCATTTATAATACTTTTGTCATATTGATTAATGACCAAATTTGCATTAAAATTATAGTACAGAGTATTATCATTGTTTTATTTCGTAGGAAGTTGTATCATATAGGTGTGTTAGCAATTTTTACTAAGTAAACAACTAGCGCTCTGGCCGAGCGGGCAATATAACAAGCAGTACGGCGGTGGGAATCATTTGAACGCTCCAGCCGTCAACGCTGACAACACCTATTTAACTTGTAAAATCACAAATTTAATTGTTTTAAAGTAACAATTTGGCGCCACCCGGGATTCGCAACCCCTATGAATAAACAGGTAGGTTGTACTGATAATTGAGGCCACGCTACAGACTTCAGTAGTGACGACCATTATTGTAACGACCGGTGTGAGGCGAACACACCACACTAACAATTTCTACACATAAAAAAATAAGTGTACACATTTTACAGGTACGACCGAGTCCTTCTAACATTGTTACAGATTGACGACTCCAACGTGAAGCTGGAATAAGAAGAATTCTCAGAAAAAATGAGTAGTTACAGATTGGCGCCCAACGTGGGGCTTGAACAATAGCGGCCTCTCACCATTCGTTACAGATTGGCGACCAACATAGTGAGGCTAGGAAAGGAAGACTAGCGGCGGTTATGAATAGACATAATAAGGTTACAATATAAAGACGAAAAAAGATGAAACGAAAAGATAGGCTACAACAACAAACAAAAATGCCCAAACAACAGAAACAGTGGAGGTATGCAGAGTGGATGACAAAGTTATTTAAAAAGTTCAGTAAGGAAATGGAGTACATCAAGAAGAATACCACGGATCATGAAAGAGCACAAATGAGTCGCGCGAATGCTGTGGGATCACCAAACAACAAGATGTCACTGAGAGACATTTATGATGAAATGTGGAAGCTGGACACCAAGTATAATGACGAAGAGACTATCGGAACAGCCCACGAAAAACGTGATAACAATGTGAGAAGAATGACCGAAGAAGATTGGGATAGATGGAGTGACAATGAAAAACAAATGAAAAACGAGAGAACGGGAGTATACGCACAGGTGACAGAGGAATTTACCCAGGAGGAATATGACCAATGGAGACAATCTATAAGACAACCGGAACAACAAATACAAACAGAAAACGCAGAATTAAGAGAATGGATAAGGGTTATGTTCGAACTATCCAGAGAAGATATTTGTAATTGGAGGAAGGTACATAATCAAGTAGAAGAGTTCACGGAAATGCCAAAACCAAAAACTCAAATAAAAAAAGAAGTAGTCAAAGTGAAACAACAGAAGAAAATGCCAGGACAACCACAGAAAGTGACCCTGCAGGACGTAATGGATTTAATGGTTGAACTTAATAGAAAAATGGATGAAGATGTTAAGAAGCAGAGGGAAGAAGATAATGAGTATTTTAGGAAACAAAGAGAAGAGAAGGAACAAAGAAGACAGGACAAGGAAGAAGATGATGAGTATTATAGGAAACAAAGAGAAGAAAGGGAAGAGGAGTCCAGAGAGTTCAGGGAGAGCATACGTAGTATTTTCAAACCATTGCATGAAACACTGGACCGCATTTCGGAAGATATCCAAGAAACGTGGAACAAGAACCGGGAACAGGTGGATGAGGAAATCAAAGAGAAGGAGGAGGAAATAGAGTTTCATGAAGAAGTCAAACAGATGAAAATGGAGATGAACAAGACATGGGAAGAAACAAGTTACCCAGTAGATCAACTTAAGGAAACATTAAATAGTGATTTCACACAATTGAATGAAACACTAGACACCACGTCTGAAGGTAGTAAGGAGATGGAAATTGTAGAAGAAACAAGTGTATTGTTTTCTGAAATTAAAGATAACAATAACGTCAAGAAAGTTAAGCACATAAAAACCAACAGTAGAAGAGTGAAGAAGAATCGGATAATTAAGAAGATTAAGAAAACAGAGGAAATGGGAAAAGTATATAAAAAGAAACTAATCAAAACCAGAGAAGAAGTGGAAATGATGAAAAACGGACTAACCAATGTGTTTAGTGTACCAATGACCAACCATGCCGAAAGGATAAATTTTATGGAGTGCAGGAGAACTCTAAAAGAAATTCTAGAAGGAGTGAAATACCGACCAGTGAGAAGAAACTGGAGAAAAGCAATACCTGAATGGAGAATACACAAAATAGAGGGAATTCACAAAAGGCCCGTGAACGAAACTTTCAGCAAATCGGTGAGAAAATGGAAATTACCCAAACTTGACAGGACTCTTAACAAGATAAAATGTCACCAATCAAGAAGGTCAATAAAACCCTGTAAATTACCAGAAATGGAAATACCGAATAAAAAAGCAATAATAACATTAATGAGAGAGGCACAATTAACTTCTCTGATTAATCGACAAAGTAATCAAATGTTTGAGGTAGACATAAATACTACGGAACATATGGTATTAGAGGAATTGTGGTACGAGACCGAAGAAACCTATATCACACGGAAGAAAATAGTTCTTCACGCCAGGGTTATCCGAACCACAAGTGCAGAGGAACTGATGGACCATGGGTAAACTAAGCGAAGATACCACACACCAAGAAAAGGGACTGATCTTCGAATTTACTGACCAAGCAACCCAATGGAAAGGAAGAAGTATTAAAATTAAATTAAACCACTAAATAATCACCAAAACAAGAAGCGACAAAAAATGACAACGACCAAGACGAATTAAATAAGAAAAATTAAACTATAATAAACAAACTTAAAAAATTATCCAGAATAAATGTAGAAGCTCAGACATTTGAAGGAGAAAAGGGGAAGATAGCAAAAGTGTATTATATATTGAAAGATAGGAAAGACCTGGAAAATATTGTAAACAAAATAGTGGTACAACAAGAGCAAGATACCAAAATATCAAACATAAGAAAAAGACTGATGGAATCTGAAGCAATTATTAACAAATTTTACTGTATATACAAAGACATTTTATTCATAAAAACAAAAAAGAACCAAGACACATGGAAACTAGTAATTCCTCATTCATTAGAAAATCAGATCATCAAAGATTACCATGTAAGATTACACATGGGAACACTCAAAATGGTAAAAGCTTTAGAGGAAGATTTGTTCATAAAAAATATCACAAGAAAGGTAAATAAAAATATAAAAACCTGCACGTTGTGTCAGATGGTCAAAACCAATAATGAAAGGAAGAATGGAACGATGATACCCATTACATCAAATGCCAAACTAGAGAAGGTATTCCTCAACATATGTGGACCATTCCCACGTAGCGGAGGAAGACATGGATACAAGTTCATCGTGATTATACTTGACCATTACACCAAGTACACCAAACTATACGCTATAAACAGAGCCACAACAAATAAAATATTAGATATTATTAAAAATAAATACATGTCAGAGATTGGAAAACTGTACATGATAATAACCGATCATGGAACGCAGTTTAAGGGAAAAAGGTGGAGAGAAGAATTAATAAAACTGAACATTAAAACCTATAAAACTTCAGTATACCACCCTAGTAGTAATCCAGCAGAAAGGATGTTGAGAGAGGTGGGACGCATCTTGAGAACTTATTGTCATAATAACCAGAGAGAGTGGTGCAAATATTTAACTTCAACCGAAGTGTTTCTAAATATCAGCTATCACCAATTTACTGAGAATACACCATACTTGATGATGTTCGAGAGGAAGCCAAATAGAGAGATACAAGAGATAACAGAATTCCCAAAAAACCCAGAAGACCCGTATAACAAAAACAAATGGTACAGCCTAATAATGGAAAAGATAGAGAAACAAAAGGCCAAATATGCTAAAAACCAACCCAAAATAATCAAATATAAAGAGGGAGAAAAAATATTAATCAAAAATCATGAACTGCCAAGTACAATGGAAGGTATAGCAAAGAAATTGTTATTGCTTTATTCCGGACCATATGTCATCACGAAAGATAATGGTAATAATACTTACCAAATAAGCAATGTAAACACAAGAAAAATAAAGGGAGTTTACAACCAAGCTTCAATAAAAAAGTTTTATGAAGAAGTCTAAATGAATAGAAATGAAATAAATATATTTCAAAATTCAAAAAGTTTGTAAGAGCAACTTACTACCCTATTTAGATGATATATGCGGAATGGAAATAATAATATAAATGAATAAAAATGTAAAAAAACAAAGGAATCAGTTACACAAATTCCTATCAAGTTAAATCAACTTACAGTCTATTAAAAGGTTGATATATGAAGTATAAAATAAAAAAGTGAGATAATAAGGAATAAGTTACACAAATTCCTATATATAAAAAAAAGTAAGAATCACAAACTTACGATAATAATTAAACAAAAGGTAACTAAGAAGGAATAAGCTACAAACATTCCTATGAAGTAAGAGAACTAACTTACAAAAAAATTATCAAAAATGATATTTAATACAAAATAAAATAAACAAAAATAAAATCAAGCAAAAATTGCTGAGATAAATACCTGAAATTATAATGAATCAAAAGTATTCAAAAGAAAAAAAAAACTGAACTGGTACAAGGAAAAAGAGAAGTTATGTATAAAACAAATATACAAGCTATGGCTAAAGCAGAATATTGCTAAATAACCAAGAAAAGAATAAAAATGTCTAAGATAATTAAAATGATCACAATAAGAATTGAAAACAAAATAATGAAAAGTTGGATATGATGAAATTAACATATGAATAAATGAATAAAAAACAATCAACTGTATGAGCAAATGATAGTATATAGCAAAGGTACAGCGGAAGGAAGAATGAGTAAAAGGCCTAAGTGATCTAAAAGCAAACCACAAGGTGGACAATCCCAAAGTATATTATTATAATTATTAATTTAAGTCACAAGTTGACAAAAAAGGTATTTAAGATTGACTGTTGAAAAGTCCAGCAATCCAAATAAACTGAGCAGAGATGATGTTCCTCTGGTCTCAGAAAAAATGAGTAGTAATGGGAGAAACCAGCTACTAAAAAATTAGGGAAAAATTGTGTATAAGGGAGAACACACTAATGGAAATAAATAAAAACAGATCCAAATAAAATGGAATGAATTAAGTAAGAAGAGAAATATAGAGTGGAGAAACAAACGAGAGAGAAAAGGAAAAAGATTATATACAACTGATAATTTCATAAAAAACTATGCTAGTGTTTTATTAAAATGATCAATTTTGAAGGAGAGGCATTATGTTACAACACAAATAAGCCACCCCAGTACCAGGGATAAAAAAACTATAATTATAAAAGTAAATATACTTCATATCAAATAAAATGATTAAAAATAAATAAAATATAAAAATTATAATACGACGAACGACGACATTACCCAACCCAAGTGACTGACCCAACAACAGGAAACAAAAGAAGAAGGGAACCACGAAAAATACTTAAAAGAAAAAAGTGATTGACCAAACAAACAGGAACTAACAGAAGAAGGGAAGAAACCAGAACCAAAGAAGAATAAAGACAATTAAAGGAAGTGAATGGATTCCTACAACTAAATGAAATTAAACCAGACGAGAAGAGGAGAACCGAGTCAAAATGAAGACAACTGAAGGAGAAGAAGAAGAAGAAGAAGAAGAGGAAGAAGGAAGAGGAAACGAAGTGAAACCAAGAAATAACAAACACCACATATAAAAGGGAGAAATGGTATACTCAAATATAGAATATTGTAAATAAACCCAATAATTATCCACTAATGGAAATAAATATTGTTGTAAATGAGATAATTTATATACCTGTTTTAAACAAAAAACAGTAAAAAGTAACTTAGTAAAGAAAAGTACACTAACCCAAATATTAAAGTTAGATGTAATGAAATATATTTAACAAAATGCCATTAAGAATAAGTATAATTTTATAATGAAAGAAAGTGAGAAATAGAAAGAGAAATAATTATAGGGATTACCCACTAACACTTAATATAAACAGTGAAAAAAGTGCAATAGTGTATGTATAAATACCCCAAAATAGTGAGTGTATCAGTGATAAACACCAATTAATTAAAGGTGAAAGTGATATGTGGAAAAAGATATTATAAATAATAAAAAGTATTAATAGTTAAGAAAACACTTAGTGAATCATTGATGAACCAATAAATGATTTAAGTGAGCTTATGGAAAATTATATAATTAAGGATAGTTAGAAATAGTATGTAAAATAGAGATAAGTAAAGGATGTAATATTATTCAGGGAGAAAGCCCATGTAAAAACAGTTTGTGTTAACATGGAATGGAGGAAAGAAGTAGTAATGAAATAAGAATTTAAGTATACAATTAAAAAACACCCAATGTTAGAAGGGAAAATAAATTTAATGAGTTTGAAAGAAGTGATGATGTTTCTCACTCAAAGTAATAGCAAAAGAATGAAATGAATGTTAAACCAACAGTAACTAATAACTTATAAAGAATTGTTTGTTTTAAATGGTATGAACAGGATATGGCTGAAAGAAACTTGCAGTCCATAAGCCTAATTGTTATGTTTTAAATATTAAGATAGAGAAAACAATATTGACATGTAATCAGAAAACAAACAGACTCAAAACACAACTCAAACAATTATAATAACAAAATAAAGCCCATCAGGCTGAAATGAAATGTAATTAAACGAAATAAGTAAAATACCATCATGGCTACTTATGCCTATGAAAATACCTGTCAGACACACACAAATATCAATTGTAACAAATTCACAAGGATATTTACAAATCTAAGGCAAGTAAATAGCCAGTAATTATGTATAAACCATTTTAAAAGAAAAATGTTATTACAAAGGTTTAAATTAATAAATTTGAATAAAGATTTCAAATATCTTAACAATGCTTTTGATCGAGGCCTTAACCAATCAAAGGGTTTCTGTTACCATAGAAACTAATTTAGTTTGTTGAATTTTCCGTTGAATACTAATTTAATTAAGTTGAATACTAATTTTCCGTTAAATTTATTAGAGTTGAAAAAATGACGCGTGGGTAAGAGGTACGCAAGATTGAGATGACCAAAATTTTACTTTAACAAGCTCAAAAGACGTTCAGAAGTCGACAACAAGAACCAATGACGAGTAGATGCAGAGCTTCTAATATTAACAGATGTCCTGGAACCAAATAAAAGAAATTAAATAGCCGAAATTCCCAAGACAAGATAGAAGAAGAAGCCAGAAGCCTAAATCAGCCCCAAAATTGATGAATTTCCATTACCCCAGACGACAACATATCACCACCGTCTGAACTGATAAGTATCAATTAAATTCAATTATCCCAGAAACCAAATTACTTTAAATATTTCTGAAATCAATCAAAATTTCTCACTATTAAACAAAATTAATTTTCTTTCAAAGGTTTGAATAATAATCAACTTACGTAAAACAATGGTTAATTAAAATATAACCTCGCATTAGAGTGCGAAACTTGTAACAACTAATACGACACTACCGAACAATTTGTAAAAACACTTTATACTATTTAAGTACGTATAAGGTATGGTAGTGTACTTTTTTAATGTAACCAGCTTTTATGTTTTATTTATAATCCAAAGAACCCCAGATTTTGAACAGATTAATATATTGTGTGTAAACAGAAGCCATATCGGCGTCAGTATAATTCATTCCAAAATCAATTTCGCCAACCTAAAGATGTGTTTCATGTTCTAAGCTGGAGCAATTTTGTTAAAAAATCATTTATAATACTTTTGTCATATTGATTAATGACCAAATTTGCATTAAAATTACAGTACAGAGTATTACCATCGTTTTATTTCGTAGGACGTTGTATAATATATGTGTGTTAGCAATTTCTACCGATTAACCAACTAGCGCTCTTCACGAGTGGACAACACGACAAGCTGTACAGCGGCGGGAATCATTTGAACGCTCCAGCCGTCAACGCTGACAACACTTATTTAACTTGTATTTTAACAAATTTAATTGTTTTAATATAAACAATTTGGCGCCACCCGGGATTCGCAACCCCTATGAATAAACAGGTAGGTTGTACTGATAATTTAGACCACGCTACAGACTTCAGTAGTGACAACCATTATTGTAACGACCGGTGTGAGGCGAACACACCACATTAACACTAATACACATAAAAAATAAGTGTAAACATTTTACAGATACGACCAGAACATCTCGTTACAGATTGACGACTCCATCGCGGGGATATAAAGAAGACGGACGACCTCTTTCAGATCGTTACAGATTGGCTTCCATCGCGGGGCTTGAACAATAGCGGCCCCTCACCATTCGTTACAATATTAATCATCAGGTTCTTTTAACGGTTATATTATATAGTCAGAGAAAGGGTAAGGTCAGGAAAGTATAACACTTACAAGTAAATAGCTTAAGAATTAAAAATTACAAAGTTATGATTTAATATATAATGTTTATCAAAGTAAAATTTCGAACCATTGTCGTCTTGACGACTAGACTGGCAGTGCTCGAAAGGAATTGTGGGATTCAAGATGTCTGCTTCAGTACTGCACATGTTAAAATGAAGTCGGCTCGACAAAAATTTCTTCCAATAAATGTTGCCTTTTCAATGTTTCCTCGTCTCAGCAGTAGTGATTATTCTTTCTGGTGTTAGTGGAGTGGTCCTGGTTCAGTGTTCTGTGATTCACCTCGATAAAATGTGTTGGATAATGTTTTAATTCACTTTTGTCAATAAGGTCGAAAATTGCAAGTTCATCTCGTTATTCAGAATTATTGGTTTTATAGGTTTAAATAATTAATTCACTCTTTTTCTGTTCCGTATCACTTTAGTTTAATGTTGGTAGTGGTTGTTTTCACTGAATTTAAAGTTTAAGTTAAGTTTTTTGAAATTCACAATTTTCACCGTAGACTAGGCTTAGTTAACGAACGCCATACTTGTCTTCGCTATAGGTTAATATTTAGCAATATCTCGTTCAAGTGTGCTTGACAAAGTCTAATAATCAACTGTTCTAACTTCCTTCGTCATCTGAAAACGTCTTAGCCAATTTAATATTAGCAATACATTGTTTTAAATCTTTTTCGTTTCCGTTACATGTATGAAATTTACATTATATTACTGAATATATTTTTGCTATTATTTAATACTAAATACATAATCTCTTTCTTTAGTTCATTCTGCTTGATTTTATACCAAATAAGATATTTTTACAAAGTTCTTTCCTTCAAAAGCCATATACGAGGGGGTACCCAAAAATAACCGGATTTTTTTTTAAAGCTATGTATTTAATTTTTTTTACAAAACAACCTTATCACCTTCAAAGTACTCTCCATTACACTTAATACATTTGTCCAATCTGCGATCCCATTCCTGGAAACATTTTTCAAACTCGTCTGTTGTGATGGCCGACAGCTCCTGCCTCGTTTTTTACTTTACCGCTTCCACGTCGTCACATCGTTGTCCTTTCATGTCCCTCTTCATTCGCAGAAACAAGAAGAAATCGCACGGAGCGAGGTCAGGTGAGTAAGGGGCGTGGGGAAAGGGAGTCATGTTGTTTTTTGCTAAAAACTGGCGCACTGAAATGGTTGGGTGAGCAGGTGGATTGTCATGGTGGAAAAACCAGTCCCTCGTCTGCCACAAATCGGGCCTTTTTTGTCGCACATTGTTACACAATCTTTTTAAAACCTCCAAATAGAAAGCCTGACTAACAGTCTGACCTGGTGGGATGAATCAGAATGCACTACCCCTCTCACATCGAAAAAACAAATGAGCATCGTCTTGATGTTTGATTTCACTTGACGAGCTTTTTTTGGGCGAGGCGACAATGAAGTTTTCCACTGGGTTGACTGTTGTTCAGTTTCGGGGTGGTAACCATAGCACCATGACTCGTCACCAGTAATGATCTTGGAAAAAAAATCTGGGTAGGTTCGGAGCTGGTCTTTCAATGCACGGCATGTTTCAACTCGATTCTCTTTTTGCTGTTCAGTCAGGACCCGAGGGACAAATTTTGCAGTGACCCTTCTCATCCCCAAATCTTCTGACAAAGTTCGCTGAACCGAGCTCCAAGTTATTCCAGATAACTTACTAATCTTTTCAATGGTCCGTCGTCGGTCTTCAAGCACGATTGCATGAACTTTTTCTACATTTTCGTTAATTCTGGAAGCTGACGGGCGTCCAGAATGAGGTTTGTCACCAATTGACATTTCACCTTCTTTGAAACGAGAAAACCATTGGCACACTTGAGTTTTTCCCATAGCACTATCCTTGTAAGCTGTTTTCAACATCACAACAGTTTCTGTGGCGTTTTTCCCAAACAGGAAGCAAAATTTCACAGCAGCGCGCTGTTCACTTAAATCCGCCATGACAAAAAACGAGAAGCAAGCGAAACTGCTTTTATAAAACGAATTACTGTGACCAGACACAACCTTCCCAGGCGACAACAATGACAACACTGAACTCGAAATGAGTTGCGCTACGCTCGCCTAGCGGGAGAAATGCGTACTACGTAAGCTCCGCCAATCGCAGCGCTATTCCGGTTATTTTTGGGTACCCCCTCGTATACTGTATTTTTAAATGTAGGCTTTAAAAATTACTTCCTGTTCTTCTCAAAATGTTCGCCATTTTATATGTTATATTTATGATTGTACTAAATCTCAGATTGAAATAAAATGTTTATCTTCCCTCAATTTCTTGTAATTTTATTAATTGGTTATCTTTTTAAATATTATTCTTTAATTTGTGATTCTCCCCTTTGATTTTTCAGTTATTACATTTGCATTTTTTCCAATAATTCTTCCTATCTTTTTACAATATCTTTCTAAAGTATAGTTTCAGTTATAATACTGAAACTGATTTACCTTATATAAATTTCATCAGTTTAACTAGTTTACTTTACTTAATTCATCAATTATAAGGTTGTTGAGATTTACCATTTGGCCTAGATTTTATCTGTTTTTACATACAAAGTTTTTGACTAATACTGCTTGTTTATACCCCTTCTGACCTTCTATTCTAATACAATATTAATTAAAATTTCCTTACTTAACTATAAGAACATTTAGTATTGAATTCATACTATTAATACATAACAAATATTTGAAATTAAAAAAGTGGTACTCAAACTCAGAAATGTTAGTCTTGATTATTACTAGTAACACATAATAAATATTTTATAATAAGAGAATGGTATCCACACTCAGACATTTCAGCCTTGATTAATACTATTAAACATAATAAATATTTTAGAATAATAAAACATTACACTCTCTTTCCAACATTTCAGTATAGAGTTCATTGACTTTAATAGAAACAGAACACATCTGTCCCTTCATTTTTAACTTATTTTTTAAAATTAATTTTGTGCAGTCTTATCTGTTTTTATTTTAGATTACGGATGTATCCCTTGTCACTTCACTTATTAATTACCTGCTCTCACTTCATCTTTCTCATTTTAGTGAATGTTGTTAGACAAAGAGTGGCATTTTCTTAGAAACATTTGTATTTGATTTTCATAATACTATTCTACCAAATATTATTTCTGAAGTTAAATTAAAACTTGAAAGTTGTTCAAAGGTACACATTTACTTAGTTTAAGTATTTCATACACTTTCTTGAAGTTTATCTACTATAATAAAAATATCGGTATGGAGAACCATACACGACTTCCATATTCTAAGATTTATTTTTAAAATAATTTTCGAAATGAAATATTACCATAGAAACTACTTCTTTCTACTTACTGCTTCAGCCTTAACCACAGTACTGTGGTCACTAACATATACCACCTCACGTTATCGCACTCGATTTTCACTGATGATGGAAGTCAATGGCATTGCCGAAACGTCTGGTTTTGTAGAAAACATTGGACTACGGACAAATATCCCGGGAAGGAATTTTAACAAAAACTACTTCTTTGTTGCCGATAACGTTGTACACATATATATAAAAAATATGCATAAAATTAATGGCTTGTATAAGTTAATGATTGATCTCCATTAAGTAGTGCTCAAGTTTCCAAAGTTTTAATATTATGATGTCCGTAATTAAAACATCACAGCAGGTTTAGTGTGTATGAGGGTTCACCGTGGACAAAAATTTTCAACATTTCCTATTGAGCGTTGCTTAGAATAAATCTGCGAATCTACAGTGTACGTTTCACAGAACAAACACGCGGAAAAGAAGGAGCGCTCCGAAGTCACTCATGGACCCTCAGCATCTTGCAGAGGGTTCATTCCCCAAAGACGAAAAGTCTGTCTATGAATCGTTCCTCTGTAAACACGTGCAGTTACACTGCCCAGCGATCCACAGGAAGCAAATCGCTATCCACGCTGGACACTTTTTCGGCTTGCATGCGTTATGTTGGTATGGGTTCGGCACTTTCCATTTAAAAACCGTGCAAATGTAAGAAAATAAACATGAATGAGGCCAGAAATAACGCGAATTGTGTGTGTGTGTGTGTGTGTGTCTTCCCTGCCTTTTTATTGCGGTAGTGATAATAATAAAATGGAAACATAAACAGTACATAACTGAGATATGCTTGCCTGCCACGCACGATATATATTTTCTCTTATACATGACTAGCAGAATACCCGTGCTTCGCTACGGAGTTTCACGTTGTACGTAATGAAAATGTTAGTTTAATTAATAAAGTTTAATTAAAGTAGGCTTCTTAAAAATAAATAGCTGTTGCCCACAACTTCGTTCGCGTGGTCTTCAATTTAATGCGATAATATATTTAGAACAGAATCTATTCTATTGGGTTGCCATAGTAACCAGATCTAATAGTTTTTTAAGACCGCAAAGGACCCCCCAGAGGATCGTATCGAAAAAACACCTGTCCTATGTTGGTTCTCCCGTTGCGTAAAATATTTGTGCCAAGTTTGGTTGAAATTGGTCCAATGGTTTAGGTGGAGACGTGGAAGACCCCAAAGGACCCCCCAAAGGATCGTATCGAAAAAAAAACACTTGTCCTATGTTGGTTCTCCCTTTGCGTAAAATATTTGTGCCAAGTTTGGTTGAAATCGGTTCAGTGGTTTAGGAGGCGATGTGGAAGACCCCAAAGAACCCCCAAAAGGACCCCCATCGAAAAAACACCTATCCTATGTTGGTTCTCCCGTTGCGTAAAATATTTGTGCCAAGTTTGGTTGAAATCGGTACAGTGGTTTAGGAGGAGATGTGGAAGAAACCTTCGCGGACGTGCGCACAACAACTCACCGAAGTTTCATCGCAATCGGATGAATGGTATAGGAACGCATACGGGACAAACAAAGAAACATTCATTTTTATTTATAAGATGTAAACTATACCACTTACTTGACATAAACCGTGATAGCTAAGCTAATGTACAACATATATGTATTAATTATACACATAAATGTTCCTCGATAGACACTCTATCTATTGGCGAAAACTTGAATAAAATCTGTTCAGTACTTCCTGAGATTAGTGATTTCAAACACAGAGAGAAAACGGACCGACTTTACTTTATACTATGTACAGATTTACATTAAAATGAAAAAATTATAATTTTATTGCCTGGCAACAAAATTATTTTATTTTTAACAATTACCATTGTTTCAAAAAGTTTAAATAAATTTTCAAGTACTTTACTCTTGTTAAAACGTAAAAGGTTGCAGGTAAACTACCCCTTCCCCTTAACCGATCTTCACCAAAATCAAAAGGCCTTGAGTCCTCTACAATTCAGTGACGTATGCAAAAAATTATTTGATTCTGTTTGAATTTGCGGCTGTTATCGTTTGCCATAGAAAATACGCTTGACAAAAAAACGTTGCAGGTAAACTACCCCTTCCCCTTAACCGATCTTCACCAAAAACAATAGGTCTTGAGTACTCTACAAATTAGGGCTGTATACAAAATATTATTTGATTCTGTTTGAATTTGCGGCTGTTATCGTTTGCCATAGAAAATACCCTTGATAAAAAAACGCTGCAGGTAAACTACCCCTTTCCCTCAACCGATCTTCACCAAAAACAATAGGTTTTGAGAACTCTACAATTTAGGGCTGTATGCAAATAATCTTTTGATTCTGTTTGAATTTGCAGCTGTTATCGTTTGCCATAGGAAATACCCTTGTTAAAACATAAAACGTTACAGGTAAACTACCCCTTTCCCTTAACCGATCTTCACCAAAAACAATAGGTCTTGAGAACTCTACAATTCAGGGCTGTATACGAAACATTATTTAATTCTGTTTGAATTTGCGGCTGTTATCGTTTGCCAAAAAAAAAAAATTTCCCTTGATAAAAAAAAACCGTTGCAGGTAAACTACCCCTTTCCCTCAACCGATCTTCACCAAAAACAATAGGTCGTGAGTACTCTACAAATCAGGGCTGTATGCAAAAAATTATTTGTTTCTGTTTGAATTTGCTGCAGTTATCGTTTGCCATAGAAAAAAAATCTACAGACACACAGACAGACAGACAGACACACACACACACACACAGACACTTTTCGGAAAACGACTTTTTTTCATGTTTTGAGTGTAGTACAATCAGAATCTGCAATAATCTCGAATACGATTTTTTTTGCCATCACCATACTTCCATTCCTTAAGGAATATGGAAGTAATAACTTGCACTGGTCCCCTGTTATTTCTTGATACTATCACTAATCAGTTTTATAGTTTTATATTATCAAGAATTTTATTTATAGAGGATTCTTAAATTTTTTTTTTTTTTTTTAAATAACTTTCATGGGTGCACTTTTACTTATACCTCTAAACACTTTAGTTTACATCTATTTTACATTAGTTTCTGTTTTTGGGTGTTATACTTTCGTTTGTGACTTTTAATCTCTTTTGGGGTTTTTATTTTCTTCTTACTGGGTTTCCTTTGGGTATTTCTTGTAGTCTTCTTATCCTACTACCTTGTTTCTTCAAAATCATTCCTTTTTATTAGGTATTTCGGTTTGCTCAAGGTATTTACTTCCTTATGCATATCCTAGCTTGTTTCTTGAAAAACAGTCTTTATTTTAGGGGTGTCGGTTTGTTCTGGGTTTTGCCTTACTTACTGATTCTCATTCTTTGTTTCTTCAATACAAAATAGTTTTATTATGTACGTTGGTTTGTTCTGGGTATTTTCCTTACTTACTCCTATCCTATCTGGGTATTTCCTTACTTTTAGTTTTTTGGTTTATTTTTCATTACTCATATTTGTTGCATAGTTGTTTTTCTTTATTTTTATTTCTTCAATTTATGATTGTATTTTATTGTGGTACCTATTTGTTTTTATTTGGATTTTTCCTTGATTTTATTTTAATTGATATTTATTTAAGATCATTTTTCATTCATTATAATGTGGATAATCTGTCATGCTACAGATTGCTCTCCTCCAGAAGTGATTAGTTCAGACCATACTTTGAGTGTGTCTGAAATAATTGCTTATGATATTTATTAGATATTACCTTTCTTGACTTCCTTCCCATTTCTATCTTTGCTTCTTCATATTTGAGCTTACATATATTTTTTTTTCTTTCTTAAATTGATTTTCCTTGATAGTTATTTTTATCTGAGGTATATTATTATTTATTTTCGTTTTTTCTTAACTTGGTGTTTTATCCTTGGGATATTCATTCCCTAACACGTGAGCTGGGGCAGTTCAGAGGGGCACTGTTGGCTACATACTCTGCTGGCCATACTACACTACTCATTGAGATCAGAGGAAATTCATCTGTGCTCAAAATATAATAATACTGCTGGAATTATCTACAGACAGTCATTAATAAAAATTAGATAAGAATAGTCTATTTTACGACTATTAAAAAATATCTTTGGATACCTCACTTCGTATTTGCTCAGATTTGTTAATATTTCTATCTCAGTTATTTTTCTTCTCAGTTATTCTTCTTAATTGTCAGCTCTGCTGATTATTTCTTATCATGGTTGGAAGCTCTTTTAATATAATTATCACTAGTTATTAAGTGTAAAGTTTTTTATTTGAATTCTCTGTTATTCTTTTGTTGTTATTACAATCTTCTTCTGGTTATTGGTACCATATATGTTATTATATTTTTGTTTTTCTTAGTTCTTACGAATTGTTCCACTGGTTTCATGTTATTACAATTATTCTTCTAATTGTCTTTATTATAATTGACATTCAATTTATGATCATAGTTATATTATAGATATATATTTTTTTTTCTTTTTCAAAAATTATTTCGCTCTTGTTTTTATCCAAATGAATTCTTTAATTATAATATTTATGTGGTCATTGTTTCTCTTTGTATTCCGTAAAGGTTTTATTATTTTTATTCCAAAACAAGTTTCTTCATTTTAATTGTATCAGTGGTTCTTATCGTTTTTTAGAGTTTGGGTAATTTAATAACTACTCAATATTAAATGCAGTTAATAATTGTGGCAAGTTGATCTTATGTGGTAGTAGTGGTCATTCTAAATTCAACTTCTTCCTTCCAAATTATTTCTCATAAATAATCGGTTGTAAGTGGTTCTTACTTCCTTTTATGTTTTGTGGTTTTTATTATTCCATTCAAAATTATTTCTGTAAATACTTGTAAGTTGATCTTAACTCTTTTTTAAAACTTTTTGTAGTTTTTTCATTATTCCTTTCTTCATCTCCAAATTAAAGTTCATAAATTGTTGGTTGTAAGTTGTTCTTACTATATTTTTAAATTTATTTGTTTTAAATTCAAAATTCTTTTTCTTTATTTTCAAAATTATTTCATAAATAATTAGTTGTAAGTTAATCTTACTATATTTTTGAATTTTCTAGTTTTTTTGTTCAAAATTCCATTTCTTCATCTTCAAATTAAAGTTCATAAATTGTTGGTTGTAAGTTGTTCTTACTATATTTTTAAATTTTGTTGTTATATAAATTCTAAATTCCTTTTCTTTATTTTCAAAATTATTTCATAAATAGTTGTTTGTAAGTTGTTCTTACTATATTTTTGAATTTTTTAGTTTTAAATTCAAAATTCTACTCCTCATAATATTTTTTTATGGAAGCCTGGTTATACACGCCTTTGATTTTCTCTGAACCCATCTCCTTTATTTCATATGTGTTATTGTTATTTATTTTGGAGACTATATATGGTCCTGTATACAGTAGCAATAACTTCTTCGTTATTCCTTCTAGCGTGCTGGGTAGTTCACGATTTTTCAACAGTATTTTTTCTCCTATTTTATAATTTATTATTTTACAAATCGTCTTCTGATACTTGGTATGCCGCTTCTCCTGGTCTTCGGCCACTTTGTTGTAGAATTTTACTTTGTCGAACTTATAAACGTTATTCATAGGGAACTCTAGGATTTCTTTGATCTCTCGTGGGGGTGGTTTTTCGTACATGGCGGAGTATGGGGTAATTCCTATAGCTGGATGGTATGCCAAGTTGAGGAATTCCTCTGTGGCTGCTAGATATTCTTGCCATTTTTTCTGCTGATGGTGACAATAAGTTACCAATATCCTCCCCACTTCTCTTAACACCCTCTCTGCCGGATTACTACTCGGGTGGTAGACCGATGTTTTGTACGTTCGAATACCCAGTGACAATAGGGTATCCCGCCATTTTCTCCCCTTAAACTGGGTTCCATGATCCGTGATGATCGAAGATGGTTTCCCTATGTTTGGGATATATTGTTCTGTTATTACTCCCAGAATTTTCATAGTAGTTGCCCGATTAGCTGGATATAGCTTAATAAACTTAGTGAAATGGTCCATTACTATTATCAGGTATTTATATCGGTGTCGACCGCCACTACGGGGAAATGGACAGCAGATGTTTAAGAACACCTTCTCCAATTTCGCCTGGGATGTTATTGGAATCATAATGCTTTCCTTCTTCTTGTTGTTTGATTTTACCAGTTGGCAAATATGACAATATTTGATATACCTCCTCACCTTCCGGTTTATGTTTTTTATGTGACAGCTCTCCTCCAGAGCCTTAATCACCTTTAAGGCGCCCATATGCCCATACCGTATACGATAATTTACTATTATTTCTTTTTCAATATGGGTTGGAATAATCACCTTCCAGGTCTCCTGCTTTAATGATGTTTTAATGAATAAGATTTCTTTATTTATTTGGTAATATTGAGCTACCGTTTCATCTCTTTCTTCCAATCGAGTTTTTATGTTTTTCAATTTCGGGTCAGATTGCTGGTGGGTGCTAATGTTCGTTAATAATGCTGCTAAATCGGCTCTGGTGCTAATAATGTGGTAGATTTTGAGTATGCTCTCCTTCTCTCCCTCGAAAGTTTGCTTTTCCACATTAATACGTGATAACACGTCTGCTACGACGTTCTTTTTTTCCTGGGATGTATTCCCATTGTAGATCGTACTCTTGCAGGGCAAGTATCCACCTGGTCAGTCTGCCGTGACTCAATTTGCATCTCCTTAGGAACGATATGGATTTATGGTCTGTTCGGACGGTAACTGGGTAACCCAAAATGTAGGTGCGGAATTTACCACAAGCGAATACTACACTCAGCAATTCCTTTTCAGTGACATTGTAGTTCCTTTTGCACTGGTTTAAAGACCTACTTGCAAAGCTAATCACTAGATGCTGACCCCTTTCATCTTCTTGATACAGTGTCGTTCCTAGGCTGATGTCGCTGGCATCGCAGTTTAAGAAAAAAAGGTTGTTTAAAATTTGGGTGGCGAAGTATTATGGTTTTCAAAAATTTTTCCTTAATGAGTTGGAAAGTCACGTCCTGCTCTTGACCCCAGATCCATTTGTTTTTTGGAAGACAATTGTGGTTGAAACCTTGCTTTAATTCCGAATATTGTTCCTGGAACTTGCGGTAATAATTACAGAGTCCCAGGAACGACTGTAATTGCTTTCTATTCTTTGGTGCAGGGAATTTCTGGATCGCTTCCACTTTTTCTGCTGACGGTGAGATTCCCTGGTCATCCAAGTTAAACCCCAAAAACTGAACTTCTCTTGCAATGAACTTGGATTTTTCTAATTTAAGCGTGATGTTATTTACAGCCAACTTCTCAAGTACGTGTACCACGCGGTAGCAGTGTTCCTCCCAAGTTTCTGAGGTAATCAGTAGATCGTCTACATACACGGTGGTAAACTGAAGTGCTTCCTGTCCAAGTATCTGGTACATGCAGGCTACAAAGATGGCTACTGAATTCACGAGTCCGAAGGGCAATCTCTTGAATTGGTAATTGCGCCCCTCGAATATGAATGCCAGATACTGACGACTCTGTGGGTGTAACTCCACCTGCCAGTAACCGCATACCATGTCCCAGGTACTAAAGTACTGGTACTGTGGAATCGTTTAAAGATTTCTTCTATTTCACCGGCGGGCGTTTGATTTTGTTTATTTCGCGCGCATCCAAGCAAAGCTGGACTTGGCCATTTTTCTTAGGAATAGCCACGATAGGGCTGGTGAATGGAGATTGGCTACTCTCTATGATGTCACTGTTAATCATTTTGTTTATTTCTGCCCTTACAGCCTCTTTTCGTGAATGCGCAATGGGATATGATTTTCGGTTAAACTCCACTGTTTCTCTAAATTGAAGTGTACATTGGTAATTTTTTACCTTACCGGGTTCGTCTGAAAATACTGAGCGATACTTTTCATATATTCTTATTAACTGATTCGCTTGGTGTATGGGCAATTTTTCACTTGTGATTCCGCCCCGGAAATCCCTTATTTCCTGTCTTTTGTGACCATAAATCCTCGTCCGTATTGTCGTATATTATGGGGTTAATTATGGAGTTATTTTCGATATAGTTTATGTTTCAAAGTTGTTGGTGGATACTGCTGGGAAGTACTGTCTAGCTACCTACTAAATCAGCCATCCAGGTCAGCCCTTCTGCAAATAGTGATACCTTTTCGTGCGTTAATCGATGATAGCGGTGTTCCTCCTTAGTACATCGCACCCCACCAATATATTAAAGGGCAATCCTGTTGCAATTAAAAATATAATGTTTATAGCTATACCCTTGCTAATCACGTTTACTGAAACTTGCCTTCTGATCGTTTTGTTTTGGCGACCAGTGGCACCTATTAATACAATGTTATTTATTGGTAATGTCGGCAATATTTGACCACATTCTTTTTGGATTCTCTCCAATTCGGTTGTGTTAATTATAGATACATTCGCACCTGTATCGATCATTAATTGGGCGAAGATTCCTTCTACTTCTGTGTTTATATATATTATTTCATTGTTTAGACTATTGAGGCTAGCGTCGTCCTCCTCCAATAGTTCGTTTCTAATATTTTTTAGGTAGTTGCAACTAATGATTGTAATATTATTGGAGTTAGTTGCTCTTTGCTACTCTTGTTGATACCCAGGAGATAGGAGGAGTGAATGGTCATGATAATTAATCACTGCCTCCTCCCGTTTAAATTTTCATTTTCGTTGTTATTAATGTTAGGACCGACCGAGGTGTCAGTCGGGAAACCTTGAGTGGGTTCCTGCCGCTCCGTGCAATGTTCAAATGGTTGTTCTCGGTTTGGTTGACGTTCTGGATCATCTAGAATGGTACTTTGTCTAGGTGGATTGTACCTCGGACCATCACATTCTCCGCTTCTCCGCCAATCATCATACTCATGGAAACTGTTACGCCCCTGATGAGTGTATCTTCGTTGGCTGTTGTCTTCGGCTCGTATGAAATTTACCCTGGGTCGGCAAAACCTATTGTTATTGTTTTGTGGGTACCCTCTATTATTATTATAATACCGTTCGGTATTATTTTGGTTTGGGTTTCTCTGACTATTAATATTCGGATTCTGGTAATAATTATTTCGATTACCTTGGTAACCGTTATTATTCCTATTTGCATTTTGGTTATTAGGGACGTTATTATTATTATTGTTGTTATTATTATAATAATTGGAATTGTTTCGGTTCCCTTGGTAGCCATTGCCGTTACGGTTATTACCATTATTTGGGTATTGATTATTTCTGATTTCCGGATGATCATTCCTCCTTCTGCTTTGCCGATAGTACTCTTCATTCTCATAATTTTCCAACAATTCAGTCATTGCTTGTATCGTTTTTATCTGGCTACCCCGCCTTGCTCTTATTACGTCTTCATCGTAATGGTATATAGCTTGTTTACGAGGCATTCTTCTGGTATGGCCGGTTCCAAATGCTTTGCCAGACATACTTTTCTGAGGAAGTAGGCGGTCATAGTGTTACCTATTTGTGTGTTGTATCGGCCATGACAGATGTTGTCCCGTATTAAGTTCTGGGTGGTCTCCGACCAATACTTCACTTTGAATAAGTTTTTGAATTGCTGGTAGTCAGCGATCTCACTTCGGTTCACCATCCACCAATTGTCATTCATCTCCCGGAATGATTCGTCCAAAAGTTCCCGGTTATTAATCCACCTATTGCCCCTAATTAATCCACCTATTGCCCCTATGTTTGGCAAAGTATTCCTCGATTCGGGCCAAGAACTCCATCGGCTTCCTTTTATACTGGCGGAAATTCAGCCATTCCCGATTCTCGTTCATCGGAATGCCTGTAAAGTTAGTGGGTCTGTTTCTAATTACCTCCATCTCTTCCTGGCTCTGCCGTACTTGACCGTTAATATTCGTCATAGCCACTTCCATATCGTCACATCTTTCCGTAACTTGGTTCCGTACCTTCCCTAATTCTTCCTGAGTTTCCTTCCGGTGTTCTTCCAATTTGGTTCTATTGATTTCTTCGATATTGGTTATTTTAGTGTTTACTACTTCCTTGAATTCCTGTACTTCCCGCCCAGTCTGGCTACATCTTTTGTCAACTTCCATGATTTGTTGTTTTAGTACTACGGTTTCCTCTTCTAATTTCTTATTTGTAGATTCCTTATTATCGTTGATTTCCTTGTTCAATTCTTCCTTCAACAACACTATCCTCTCATCTAACTTGTCCAAATTTTCCTGGTTCACCTCCCTTAATTCTTCTCTTAATAGTTGGTTATCCTCTTTCAATTCTTCCAACTTCTCCTCCATCTTCTCTTCCATTTTCTTGTTATTTTCCCTTAACTCTTCCTTCAACTGTTGGTTGTCGCTTTCCATCTTCCTACTATTCTCCCTTAACTGTTGGCTGTAATCTTCCATCTTCTTACTGTTTTCCTCCATCTTCTCTTCCATCTTCTTCTGTTTTCCTCCATCTTCTCTTCCATCTTCTTACTGTTTTCCTCAATTCTCTTATTGGTGTTTTCATTTTTATTACCCAATTCTTCCTTTGTGGACTGGTTGTCCTTCCTTAATTCTTCTTTTGTAGATTCTATGTTCTTATTTATTCCTTCCATCTTTTTACTTAAGGATTGGTTGTCTTCTTTCCTCCCCTTACTCAATTCTTCTTTCATTTCCTGATTCATTTCCATCATCACTCTGAACATTTCTTGTATCGTCGCGTTCTCTGTTTGTGCGGGTTTCTCTAACTGTTTCTCTTGGACATTTACATCCCCTGTTTGTGTTGGTATGTCAGGTTGTTTCTCTGGTTGTGCGGGTTGTTTCGGTTCCGCAGGAGGTAATCTTCCTTCCAGATCTTCCACTGGAGTTGCCTCTTAGTCCTCCATATTGATTTCCTTTTCGGCCTCCGCCGCCCGTTTGTTCGATGTTGCTCGACGTTGCATTTTCCTTTTCTTCTGACTTGATAACCGCTGCCAAGCTTAAATTAGGAATTGGACACATTATAGTAGCCTATCAATCGCTAATTGAAGCCCCTTCAGTTGGACGCCAATTTTGTAACAATATCGTTTAAAAAATAAAAAAATTTTGTTTGTTTACAAAATAAAAAATTTGGTGTTTATGTTTTTTGAAAAATATTGTTTTAATTGTTTTATTTGTTTAGTATTTAGTAAATAATTTTTGTAATTGTTTTGTGTAAAATTTTAAATCTTTTATTTCTGTTTCTGTCAACTATATCTCTTTTAGTAGTTAGAATTAATTTCTGCGTTAATTGTATTATCTCCAGCACTAATCGATTGACCGTCGTCTTCTTCTTATTTATGTATACTCCTTCCACTTTGGTAATGGCCGCCTTTCGGATAGTCCGTGATCTCAATTTTATTCAATTTTTATTTCTATTTATAAATTTTATAAATAAACAGAAACCAATTTGCACAAATTCAAGATTTATTAACAATTTTAATTATATATCGATTGCAAATCGATTATTCAACACCTAGCATCGACTCGTTCTCAGGGCGATCGATTATTTTTTACATACGTTATTAATATTAATCATCAGGTTCTTTTAACGGTTATATTATATAGTCAGAGAAAGGGTAAGGTCAGGAAAGTATAACACTTACAAGTAAATAGCTTAAGAATTAAAAATTACAAAGTTATGATTTAATATATAATGTTTATCAAAGTAAAATTTCGAACCACTGTCGTCTTGACGACTAGACTGGCAGTGCTCGAAAGGAATTGTGGGATTCAAGATGTCTGCTTCAGTACTGCATATGTTAAAATGAAGTCGGCTCGACAAAAATTTCTTCCAATAAATGTTGCCTTTTCAATGTTTCCTCGTCTCAGCAGTAGTGATTATTCTTTCTGGTGTTAGTGGAGTGGTCCTGGTTCAGTGTTCTGTGATTCACCTCGTTAAAATGTGTTGGATAATGTTTTAATTCACTTTTGTCAATAAGGTCGAAAATTGCAAGTTCGTCTCGTTATTCAGAATTGTTGGTTTTATAGGTTTAAATAATTAATTCACTCTTTTTCTGTTCCGTATCACTTTAGTTTAATGTTGGTAGTGGTTGTTTTCACTGAATTTAAAGTTTAAGTTAAGTTTTTTGAAATTCGCGATTTTCACCGTAGACTAGGCTTAGTTAACGAACGCCATACTTGTCTTCGCTATAGGTTAATATTTAGCATATCTCGTTCAAGCGTACTTGACAAAGTCTAATAATCAACTGTTCTAACTTCCTTCGTCATCTGAAAACGTCTTAGCCAATTTAATATTAGCAATACATTGTTTTAAATCTTTTTCGTTTCCGTTACATGTATGAAATTTACATTATATTACTGAATATATTTTTGCTATTATTTAATTTTATTAAATACTAAATACATAATCTCTTTCTTTAGTTTATTCTGCTTGATTTGATACCAAATAAGATATTTTTACAAAATTTTTTCCTTCAAATACAATATACTGTATTTTTAAATGTAGGCTTTAAAAATTACTTCCTGTTCTTCTCAAAACGTTTGCCATTTTATATGTTATATTTATGATTGTACTAAATCTCAGATTGAAATAAAATGTTTATCTTCCCTCAATTTCTTGTAATTTTATTAACTGGTTATCTTTTTAAATATTATTCTTTAATTTGTGATTCCCCCCTTTGATTTTTCAGTTATTACATTTGCATTTTTTCCAATAATTCTTCCTATCTTTTTACAATATCTTTCTAAAGTATAGTTTCAGTTATAATACTCTGTGACTGATTTACCTTATATAAATTTCATCAGTTTAACTAGTTTACTTTACTTAATTCATCAATTATAAGGTTGTTGAGATTTACCATTTGGCCTAGATTTTATCTGTTTTTACATACAAAGTTTTTGACTAATACTGCTTGTTTATACCCCTTCTGACCTTCTATTCTAATACAATATTAATTAAAATTTCCTTACTTAACTATAAGAACATTTAGTATTGAATTCATACTATTAATACATAACAAATATTTGAAATTAAAAAAGTGGTACTCAAACTCAGACATTTTAGTCTTGATTATTACTAGTAACACATAATAAATATTTTATAATAAGAGAATGGTATCCACACTCAGACATTTCAGCCTTGATTAATACTATTAAACATAATAAATATTTTAGAATAATAAAACATTACACTCTCTTTCCAACATTTCAGTATAGAATTCATTGACTTTAATAGAAACAGAACACATCTGTCCCTTCATTTTTAACTTATTTTTTAAAATTAATTTTGTGCAGTCTTATCTGTTTTTATTTTAGATTACGGATGTATCCCTTGCCACTTCACTTATTAATTACCTGCTCTCACTTCATCTTTCTCATTTTAGTGAATGTTGTTAGACAAAGAGTGGCATTTTCTTAGAAACATTTGTATTTGATTTTCATAATACTATTCTACCAAATATTATTTCTGAAGTTAAATTAAAACTTGAAAGTTGTTCAAAGGTACACATTTACTTAGTTTAAGCATTTCATACACTTTCTTGAAGTTTATCTACTATAATAAAATAACTTGCACTGGTCCCCTGTTATTTCTTGATACTATCACTAATCAGTTTTATAGTTTTATATTATCAAGAATTTTATTTATTGATTTTTTTTTTTCCATGGGTGCACTTTTACTTATACCTCTAAACACTTTTGTTTACATCTATTTTACATTAGTTTCTGTTTTTGGGTGTTATACTTTCGTTTGTGACTTTTAATCTCTTTTGGGGTTTTTATTTTCTTCTTACTGGGTTTCCTTTGGGTATTTCTTGTAGTCTTCTTATCCTACTACCTTGTTTCTTCAAAATCATTCCTTTTTATTAGGTATTTCGGTTTGCTCAAGGTATTTACTTCCTTATGCATATCCTAGCTTGTTTCTTGAAAAACAGTCTTTATTTTAGGGGTGTCGGTTTGTTCTGGGTTTTGGCTTACTTACTGATTCTCATTCTTTGTTTCTTCAATACAAAATAGTTTTATTATGTACGTTGGTTTGTTCTGGGTATTTTCCTTACTTACTCCTATCCTATCTGGGTATTTCCTTACTTTTAGTTTTTTGGTTTATTTTTCATTACTCATATTTGTTGCATAGTTGTTTTTTCTTTATTTTTATTTCTTCAATTTATGATTGTATTTTATTGTGGTACCTATTTGTTTTTATTTGGATTTTTCCTTGATTTTATTTTAATTGATATTTATTTATGATCATTTTTCATTCATTATAATGTGGATAATCTGTCATGCTACAATATTTACAATAAATTTTCTAAATGACAACATTTTCATAAGCAAAGAAACTTTTATTTCTGAAGACAGATCTACTCTCATAGCAAATACATTACAGTAAATACTCTAAAAAAGAATAGCTATTCACAAGATACTGACTTTCATCAAAGTCCCTTATACCAAAATGGTGTCAGACCTTCACAAATCTTAGTTTACATTACAAAAGAAACTATACATTACTTTATAAAATTGTAAACATCGGTCTATAAAATTATCTATGAACAAAGTACATAAGATTCAAAGTAAGTAAAATCTTACCAGTACTAATGACGCCTTTGAAATGACATTTCACTACTTGAAATGCTTTAACAAGTGTCATAAAGTTATCTTAAACACATTAGTAAACTAACAACTACACATACATACATTTAACGGTTGCTGCCCCCCAATGAGTCTTATATAACACATTATAACTTTCCCCAGATAATAATCCTTTAGCTAAATTTTCTTATTTACAACACTAATATTCTCAGGACTAGTGCATACGTTTTCTTTCTATACCTTTATTATTATTATTGAACTGTTATTACAAACTCAAACTGTTATTATTGAAATTAAGTAATAATACTGGTAATATTATAAAGTAATGTGACATTTGAAGTCTATGAACTATACATACCTACCCACTGACACAGATGATACATTATCCTTGTTAATGTATGAGTATCAGGGTACAAAACCCTCATATCGCTGATACAGCTACAGGTGTATAACCACTTGGTATTATGCTAGAAACTTGAGGATGGTGTGCTATACTTGAGCCTTTCAGTAAGTGACTCTTGACATTTTACTGTGACGTTTCCAACTGTACATGGGAAGGTTAATATTTACTGAGCGCTGTATGGTGCAAACGAATGTGGCAGCACAGTACTGTTAGAGGCCATTGTTATGGTGACGTGAACAAATTCCTGTAACTTGACTGGTAGAGATCCTTATACATGCTTTCCTCCTAAGCAACTCTGATGTTTACATCAAACATCAGAGTTGCATATTCAACAGCTCAAGTTTAATAAAGAAAAAAACTATATGCAAGATTGAAGAAGTAATATAACATTATAACAAGAAATCCTGCTTGGCTTCTCTGTTTAGAAAAGAGAGATTGGGTAAATTACCCAAAATAAATTCCCGCTGTGAGAGTGTTACTGTGGTTTTTACCATGTCATCACTTCTACAGAATAGGTACAGTAAATAAATATATGGTAATTTCTGTTGCTGATATGCACAAGAGTCTTCATATTCTGATCAAAACATAAGCAGCTTGAATGTGAAGTCTTTTATATTGTAATCATCATGGGTAGTTTTATCCAGTATTTGCCAAAATGTTTGCAAATAGAATACAGGAAAGTATAGGACACTGCAGGATAGAACACTAATGTATTTTTACAATGAATGTGTTTTTAAAAATCCTGAGAATGCAGAGACTACTGGCAAAGCTGTTTCATACCTGATATTACCGATACTGATAAGTTGACCACATAATATCAAACTGAGAAGAGTTTAATTTTCTTGAATAATGATCTTTATATTCTTATCTTTAGTTTATACAGAATAATAAATAAGTTTACAATGTATTGTTTACAACACCTGGGTGCAACATTCACTTACTTTTAATAATATTTTTGGCAACCGATAATTTATAAATATTTTAACATAATTCTGTTTTTTTGTTTTTCAATAGATAAGTATTATACATTTACCTCAATTATTACCTACATATAATCTGAACAATAATAATATTAAAGTATAATTACTTACGTGTGCATGAGCTAGTAACTCTTTCATTATAAAATTATCATAAATTTCACGAGCTAGTTTTCGCCTCTCATCTGGACATTCTAATTTTTCATACTGCTTTATCTAGAAAAAAAACATGTTAATGTGAAAAAAACGTATACAAAAAATTATTAATGTAGTTCTGAGTATGTCTAACCTCGTAGTAAAATTTTAAAATCTGCAGCTCACATAAACATCACAATTAATAAGCTTATATGAAATAACCATAAATAAGCCCAAGTTTATCTTTATGTAAATTTAATTTCTCTCTCTCTCTCACACACACACCCACACACAAATTATAATTATTTTAACTTAGGTATATTGGTACATTATTTTATTTTGACTTAAGTATTGTGTATGCATATATAAAATACAAGATTCCCACAAGGAATGTAACGAGTGACTTACAAAAAAATTTAATGTACAAGCGTTGAAATTCACAGTATGTTGATAAGAATGACATCTTAAACATATGATATACCCACATCAAATCCCAGATCTGACTAGATTACAAGCTTACCAAAAATATACAGAATGTTTAATTAGTTTCACTGTCATATTCTGATGCACTAGAATTACACACTATTTACCTTGAAGATTCACAATGCAGTTTAGTTCATACAAATAACATAACTGAATTTGCATTTCTCGCAGAAATCCACTAACAATAATTAGATCAGTGCTATTAATATTCAATTTATTTAAATATGAATTCTTCTCTTGCTCACAGAATATTACATAAAATAAGAGTGAGGGTGAGTGAATTGTTTCACTTCCTCTGTCCACTGATTTGTGTGTGCAACAGCTTAAAGATAAATCAAAGTAAAGGAAGTCACGGAAGTCATCCAATGAAAGCTTCTTGTTGGCAATCTTTGTTTTGTGCAGTCCACCATACTTAATTTTCTCATCCTTTGATTTTTCTTGGCCTGGCATCATAGATTACATTTTCCATTTCTTGCATAGAAATCTGGCATTCATGTTTGTTAATTACTTATTAGTAGTAATTGCACAACAGAATCTCTTACACATGACTGGTACAAATGAATTTTTCCCTGCTTTCCGCTATTAAAGACATCATATTCCATCTCTCAAACTGCTGCTATAATGACTGCAGTAATCATAATCTTAAAACAGTAGAGTACATTTTTGAATGCCAGAAATTTGTATTTACAGTATATCTTTATGGAAATAATGGTACTTGTACTAGAAAGGTTTCATAATTTCCAGTATGTAAGAGGGACTAAGAACTTCCGTCAATCCGGAACTATTAATTTTTAATAAATATAAAACACATTTATGATAGTAAAAAATACTTTTATTTCTCGATGTAATCCCCTGCTACATTTATCCCAGCGTTTCACTACATATACCCGCAGTGTAGAAAGATTTGTCTTTACGTCAAAACCAAGATAGGACTGACTGCTTCACCTCATCATTGCTGTTGGAATGCTGGCCTCCCAGGAACAACTTCAAGGGCCCGAACAAGTAAAAATCACTACGAGCGAGGTCCGGACTGTAAGGGGGTGTTGTGGCAATAACTTCCAGCCAAGATCTTGTAGCGTGCATGTCATGGCATGGGCGGTATGCGGGAGTGCATTGTCCTGCAGAAACAGAACGCCTTTAGTGATCATACCACGCTGTTTTTTCTTGAGAGCATTGTGCACATCTTGAAGAACTTTGCAGTAGTACTCACTGTTAATATTGACTCCACGGGGTAAAAAAATCGACATCAATGATGCAATTTTTATCCCAAAAATTTGAGGCCATAACTTTGCCTGCAGAAGCAAATGTTAGACATTTTTTGGGAGGTAGTGAGTCCACATGCTTTCACTGTTTTGATGCACGTTTTGATTCCGGGGTGAAATGATGGACCCACGTTTCATCACAGGTAACAGTTCGATCGAGAAAAA
Organism: Magicicada septendecula; assembly: GCA_034769895.1. Taxonomy (NCBI): domain Eukaryota; kingdom Metazoa; phylum Arthropoda; class Insecta; order Hemiptera; family Cicadidae; genus Magicicada; species Magicicada septendecula. Next base: position 825,418,837 of record CM068367.1, read on the forward strand.
GCTGGCCTTCTTTGTCAAAACGTTGCTTTAACTCCTTGCAGATTTGGTGGCAATCTTCTTTGCCGGTCGAAAGCAGAAAGCTGTCTTGGTACCCAACATGCACTAACCTTACTGAACTTCAGATGTTCGTGAATGATTTTGTTTACAGTTCCCACACTCACATTTATTTCTTTTGCAATTTGTTGACAAGTTATCCGTCGATTATAAAGGATCAGTTCTTCCACTCGCTGAATGTTCATGGGAATGACTACAGTAGGCTCCGAACCACCTCGACTGGGATAGTCACTCACTGATGTACGGCCTTCTTTAAAACGTTTGCACCACTCAAATGTTTTACTGCGACTAAGAGTCTCATCACCGTACTGTGCAAGGAGTTCCGAATAAATCTCACTGGGTTTTACGCCTTCATTCATGAGATTTCATTACAACACGCTGTTCAACATGTGCATTGGACGCCATGTTCTTTATGACTGACTGTTGTTATTGTTTAACATGTAAACAATATAGCATGCCATGCTGTAATAGCTAACACTTGTACTTCATATGTACGACCAACAGAATGCGTAGGCATCTCCATTTATACTGTAATAAAACAAATTTAATTACAAATAATAATTGGTTAATAAAAAAAAATTTATTATTTTTTTATTATTTTTATGTCATTAATTAATTTTAATTGGTGTAATTGTTTTAATTGTTTTTATGTTCAATTAATAAAAAATATTCAATTAATAAAAAATACTGTTTAATAACTGTGTGTTCGGAAATAAACTTATTTATTATTTCTTTTATGAATTTGCTAACTGCTACAATTTTTATAATAAATTTTTACAATGCTATAAATTTTTATAAACTTATTTGTTCTTTACTTTAAATAGATTGTCTAGGCCGCTTCGATTGCAGGTAGCAGCCAATTTAATATCTGTTCTTCTTCTTCTGCTAGCTCGTCTCCTTAAGAAGTTCACTTTTTCTCTTAAATAATTAATGTAATTTAATTTAAGGCTTAGCTGATCAATGAAACAGTATTAAAACAGTAAATGAGTTTATTCATCAAAACAATTATTTGAAATTGCTGCAACGGGCTTGAATCTAATTCGATATAAAGTTACAGTTCGATTACTTCATATATTCAAAATATTTCAATGGAATTATTATATTATAAAGGTTCTTTTAACTGTAGAAATAGTCAGGAAAGGCAAGAGAATTCAATACTTACAAACTATTAAAGACTTATTCATTAGACAGACAAAATAATAAAGTTAAAATATATAAAATTTAAATATTACGATACGATGACTTGATTCGATGTCACTCGCTCTGGTCCCGTAAGCCTGTGCGAAGTTGACCAAAATGACAAGATGGCGTCCTCAATGTGGTTCTGCAATGAAAATTCAGCTCTGAGATTCCGTTCCAAATAAATGTATTAGTTGTTAATTCCTCTTCAAGGATGTCGCTCTTGGAATCTTCACAAGTTGCAGTGTATAGTTGTGCTCATCCGCTGGATTTTGTTCAGTAATAGTAGTGTTGTGTCAAAATGGTTCCCTCACTAGGTTCTGGTTATTTGAGTTCAGTTTTTTCGTTCTTCAATCGTGTCTATATGTAGTGGTAGTTTAATTTAGTATTATTTAAGGTTTCAGTGATCAATATTATAGTAGTCTTCACTTTGATTTATCTTCTATTTATCTTTATATAGCTTCGTCATATATCTCGGTTGGTGTTAGTTAAAATTTCCGTTAGTATTTCTCTGAGAAGTCCTTTGACACGTCTATCTCGTTTGGCTTCTAACAATCAACTCACTGATTTTTGTTCCTTCATATATAAAAATCTATAAGATTTTGGTATCATTCCACATTGTTCATCGATCAGCTGTTCCTATCAAATAATTCAATCTTATTGAAAAAACTGTCATATTTTACATTTAATTGGCTATAAATTATTTGTTTATTACTTTTATGTAATTCTAATTATGGAACAATAATCCTGATTTTATTTTATACAATTTAATACTAAATTTGACCTATTTTGGTTTGAATTGTGCTTCTGAATTACATTCTTTGAAATTTATCTGTAGGCCTTATCTTGAATTACAGATTACCTATTAAATGGTTTAACCCTCCGGTGGGCGCGCCCACGGCAGAAAGCCGCAAATTTTAGTTTCTGAACTGTCTCCTAGGTACCGGTATTGTTTATTGTCTGTTCTGCCTAGTATGCAATTTTCATGATAGATGGCAGTATTTCCGACATGCGGATAAATCATGTGCATAACGCTTCAGTAGCTGTTGTGCTTTGAAAAGAGAGTGACGTGTCTGCGGCTATTTTGCTGCCTGCGCGCCCAGTCATGTAAGTGTTAATTTTTTTTAGTTTTGTGATGTTTTTTTTAATTTTTCATGCATATTTTGACCATTACCATAGAATCAAACATCTTCTTAGAGCTTGGTTAGGTTTTGATTTGAATCTTTTGGTTTTTGCCTATTCTATATACCGGTGCCTGTTTTTCCTATGTTATCTGAGTTTGTGTTTACGTTCAGGTCTCGTCAATTTGTGCGCCCTGAAGACTTTGAGAAAGTACTCATGGAATTATCAGAATTGTCGGAAGGAGAAAATGAAGAGGATGAGTCAGATGACCCAGATATGGAGGATGAAATGATACAAGCTGACAACCACAGCAGTGACTCAGAGCAATCAGCAGATGAAGCGGATGCCGATCAACTAACTGTGCCAGAAGACGCTGACGATGATTACCATTTTTACATCGGGAAAGATGGAGATACGCTTTGGATGAGTAACCCTCTATCTTCAACTAAACAGAAGGCCAAAAATATTATGAAAATAATGCCAGGTCCAAAAATGAATGCTACAACTGTGCAGAAAGAAGTAGACACGTTTCACCTGTTCATTACTGATGCCATGATAGATGATATTGTAACTCACACTAACAGATACATTCAGAAAAAAAGAAATGATGTCAATTATGGTAGAGATAGAGACTGTAGAGAAACTACAAAAGTGGAGGTCAAGGCTCTCTTTGGTGCGTTATACTTGATAGGCATAAAAAAGGGATCACATACAAATTGTGCTGAACTGTGGAATTCCGATGGCACAGGAATGATAATTTTACGCGGGCTCTTCAGTTATAAGCGTTTCCGATTTCTGCTTCGAGCCCTTAGGTTCGACAATTTAGATACACGGAACGAGCGAAGAGCTATGGACAAACTTGCACCTATTCGTGATTTTCACCAAAATTTTGTGAATAACTGTTTGACTCACTACAATGCCAGCGAGTTTGTGACTATTGACGAGATGCTACATGCTTTTAGGGGGCGATGTGGCTTCATACAATATATACCAAACAAGCCAGCCAAGTATGGACTGAAAATATACGCACTCTGTGACGCAAAAACTTTTTATACTCTCAACTTAGAAATATATTGTGGCAAGCAGATGCCTGGTCCCTATCTCAAGTCGAACAAACCAGATGACATTGTGAAAAGACTGGTTGAACCAATAAAGGGTTCCAAACGAAATATCACAACTGACAACTACTATACAAGCTACACTCTGGCTAAAGATCTTCTTGAGAAGGGGCTGACCTTACTCGGAACGATGAAAAAAAATAAAAGAGAAATACCACCAGAATTCCAAGCCAACAAAACAAGAGAAATCAAGTCGACGCTCTCTGGTTTTCAGTATGATTTCTGTTTGTCTTCTTCGGCGCCTAAAAAAAATAAGGCGGTGATATTTCTCTCATCGATGCATGATACAAATGAGATAGACGAAGCAACCAGCAAATCCACAATAAACCTGGATTACAATGCCACAAAGGGAGGAGTTGATACGGTTGACCAGATGTGCGCATCCTACACAACTTCTAGAATAAGTAGAAGATGGCCTCTCGCGCTGTTTTATCGGCATCTTGATATCGCGGGAATCAACGCCAACATAATTTTCAAATACAACAATCCTGATAACCGAGAAAGAAGAAGACTGTTTTTGAAGAATCTGGCACTTAGCCTTATGGAAACTCATCTGGAAGAAAGATCTAGACTACGTAACCTACCAAAAGATATCACAGCATTTTTAGCTAAATATAAAAAAGAGGAGGAGGTTCAAGAAGCACCAAAACCAGGAATCTGTCATATTTGCGGACGGCATAAGAATAACAGATCAAAAATTGTGTGCCAGAGATGCAGAAATAATGTCTGTAAGAGGCATTCGCGTCAAGAGACAACATGTGTCAGGTGCGACGGCGACCAGGGCCAAGATATGGAAGTCGATGTCTAAGCATTATGTTTTTGTGTTTAATAATGTATTTTTGTATTTAATAATAATGTTTTATATTAATAATAATAAATAAAAGTTAAAACACCTTAACCAATCTATTTACTTCTCATACTACCTTGTCTTAGAGTAAAAAAGTGCAATTTACAATTGCGGTAAAAAAGCCGCAGTGCGCCCACTATTGAGTGCGAATTTTGCGCGCCCACCGGAGGGTTAAAATATGTTTTATGTTACAATTTATTTTTCACTCGATTCCTAATTAAATATCTGTAATTTACCTAATTTACATCTGGCTATTATTTTAAACATTTAACAAATTATTTGCATTTTACTAGTGCACTTTACTGATTATGGCCTTATCTGGTACAAACACCTATTTTAAGTCAATTTTACATGTTGATTCCTTTCATTACTATTATAGGTAGTGGTTATTATTATGATAATGTATTTGTATATTGAATAGGGTAATTTACATCAAATTAGTCTAGGTTCTATTAACTTGTATTCTTTGATTAGATTTATATGGTCAAATTTGAATTTGTCTTGGTCATCAACTTTCAATTTTCCTAGCAAAGTTATTATTAATTCATCTTATTAGTTTCATATTTTTTTGATCCATTATTCATGGGTAGTTTGAACTATTATTTTGCCTTTCCTTACTTTACAAAATATAACATTAATTAACATGATTAAAATACAATAAATTCTTACATTCTAACATCTAGCATTTACTAGTACCAACATATTTTGTATGGTATTTAAACAATAATAACATAAAATAATTATATAAATAAATACATTAAGACCTTATATTAATAACTGTCTTTTGTTTGTCCTTTTTTAAACTGGTTTGGGGTGTTCCCCTTAATCACATTTATTTTAATTATAATTAGTTTTTACATCATTTTTAATTATATGTATTGGATTCTCTTATTTGGGCTAGTTTTTTCATTTAAATTGGTATAGCTGATATAATTTAATTTCTTTTGAATTATTTATTTGCTGCTCTAGAGGTTTTTGTCTTTATAATAGATTTTTTGGGTATCTGGATTATTATTTCCCTTTAATTCATTAGTCTTGGGCTATTACTCCTTACTGTTTCCTATTTTGAAAATTGTCATTTTTATTTTATTTGTTCCAAACTATTATTCATTATTATTACATATCTTGCTAATTGTCATGTTCATTTATTATTCCTGGGCTGTTACTCCTCACTACTCCGTATCTTACTGGGTCTACTAATTATTATACTGATATGATACTCTTATTATTTATTTTTCAACACTTTATGGCTATAAATTGACTACATATAATTCCTTTGAATCGACTTTTCTAGTTCTGTTAAGTTCTTTTATTTATAATTGTAAATACTTTTCTGTTAATTTTTATTTAAGTTGATATTATTCCTTCTAGATGACTTCTTCCCTTCCTTTCATATATTATCTTATTTTGTAGAACAAGGTAAAAACTTCGTTGTGCTACAATACTCTAGTCTAAAAAAAGTCCCAGATTGACGTGAACGTCCCTCGTACTATACACAACTAAATTAAATTATTACAATAATCCACAATAAAAGTATACTTGAGAATCTCGGTAAATATCGCACTTAAGCAGAAGCTATTTCACAGAACTCCCAAACTTGCTCACACCAGCTGTCCCTTAACTACTATTTGTCACCTGCTGTATGACATAATGAACCTTCCACGTGTCATGACAATAATCAGGCAACAACTTGGAGTGTGGAATGCCAGACGGTCTATGTCAGATGTCTCTGTGCTGCTCTAGAACACTATCATTTGCTGATTAAGTTACACACACACTCTAATACATTTGTTATTTGTCACATTGTCATTCCAATGTTATATTAGCCTCTAGTAATTATATATCTCTATACCCACTAGTATCTGAGGTCATGTCCATTACCACTTACATTTCAACATCAATACCCTGAATTATATTTTGATTATTCCTACTCCAATAAATACCCCACATTTTGGTCAAAAATAAAACATAAGTTTACACAATTTTTCAACTTCTCCCTACTGTAAAACAAAGTTCAGTAGTTTGTTTGTTAAACAAAGTTGTGCAAATAGTACAATGCTGACAGAATTAGTCAATGGTGACAAAATCTCACTATTACATGTTTTTAGTAAGAATGCATATACAAAAATATCTTTTTTTAGCATATATTCTTCTTAAACACACACACACACACACACGCGCATGCGGATACATAATTATATATGTATCATATAAATACATTAATGCATAAGCCCCATATGTAATTTGTTTAGCGTCTAATGTTTGCAATATCCACACTATAAGTATGTACAAGCTGGGTATAAAAACAATGGACATTAAAATTTCATTAGATAGTATTAAACACACATACCACTGTAATGTAAATACACAATACTGGAAACATCATTACTGATTTTCAAAGCATAATCTTATAATTTACTTCCAACTGAAAAGTTACACTAAACAACACAAATTTCAAAAAATATTTTTTTATTTATAGAGATTGTCAATGTCAGAGAAGCTCAATTTGCACGGGTAGGGAGAAAGGTGGGGGTACACGACAATACTGATAGGTATACCCACTCCCCCCACTACTCCACTCTCGTGTTTCACTGCGCATACGCTTCTCTATCGTTGACGTCTACCTGTGTAAATTTTAATTTTAATGTGATGGCAAGTTTAATTGGGAATATAAAGGTAATACAAGGACTGGACCTGAGATGCAGTACGTTATTTTACCAGTACTGTTTAAAGCAGATACTTCACTTTCAGTAAACCCCTGATGATGATGGCCACTACTAATTCATAACTCCTTTAGATTCATCAAGAAGAGCATACAAACAAAGCAGCTTACTTGGTTCAACATAAAGCAGGCTATAAAAAATGCAAAAACTTTGAAAGAGGACTATAAAATAGCTTCTCCCTCCATTCATTTTTTGGCATTGCATATTTATATGCACAATTTTTACCCGATCTATTGAAACTGTTGCAATTCAGTGACCTAATGAAATGTTTGAACCAAAAAATAAGATAATAAAGGTCATGTGTGCTAATCAGAAAGAAAAAATATAAAACTGCTATTTATAATCATTCACTTGATAATCTCTTGGACATGATAAATCAGTATGCCTTTCGCATAACAGAAACTGTATTGTCATGACAAAATCTTGAGAAAAATAATGCTCTTGTCGAGACTTACTAATATTTTAATAATTTTTTTAAAATATTTGATGAGACGTTCACCAGATGTTAATTTTTAATCTGAAACACGAATTATGTATCATCAAATGTAAATATTATTTATCAAATAAACTGAAAACAATATATTTTTCTTGTGAAAAAAAAAGACAAACTATTGAAATTATGGATATTTACTAGTTTTCCTAGTGCTGAAAATAAGCAACGTTTCAGGGGACCATGGTCTCAAGATACCTTTTTCAAATTTTCTCACTGTTATAACTGATACTTTAATAATGATAATAAGAATTATGAAAGGAGTAACTTACTTTTAAAGTTATGATTTTATTATGAACATTCCGAAAAATGTGCAACAAATTTTATGGAAACCATTGTATAATTTTCTTTTTGGATGAATATTACAAAAAAATTTCTAATTTTTGTTAGGAACAACAATATGAATAAGTGTTAAACATTTTATCAAAATTGGTTCAATAGTTTAGGAAATAACACTATCCAAACATTGAAAAATCCAACTTTTGGAAAAACATGTTTCATTATGAAACTTGTCATAATATTATTGATGACATTTGTTTTCCAGGTTCTTTTGTGAGCTCCATAGTCATAATCTGAATCATCTCAGTCTTTCACATTCTACACCAATCTTATTTTTATATTTTCTCTTGCTTGACAGGCTCTTTTTTCAATTTATTGCGCAGCCTTTTCTGCTTCATATATGCATTTGTAATCTTGAGTCTTCAAACCAACAGTTTGCGCCACACTTGCTAAATAACTTTTCTAACACTCTCACTTAAAATCACTGTACAAATAACAGCATGTAGCACACTATTCTCATAAATCCAACAAAGTCGTACTTTGGAATTCTACTCAAGATCATGTTACTGAACAACTTGTTCTGACTTTGGGTTAGTTTAGAAAAAAAAAAGTCAGTTGTCAGCTCAAAATCATAACTACCAGTAAAGATTGTCACACTGTAACCAACATAAAAATACAAAAAAAAAACAAAATACTTCAAATCGAAAAATCATAAATAGTGAAACAAGTATGTAACTGTGTACAGTGACCTCTTCTGACAGTGATATGACCAAACATAAAATTAAGTAAAACTGACAAATAAGAAGGAAAATATAATGTATTTCCTATATATGAATTCAGAAAAGTCCAAAAAATAAGAATTTCTAAAAAAATGATTTACAAATGTTTTCACGACCTGGCTCCTTAATTCATTAATTTTTCACTGCACCTTAATAGAAACAGGCAGAATTACTGTATCTTGATACTGCTGAATCACTGAGTCTATGCTAACTATTATCAAACTGCATAAATACAGTTGCATGTTTTGTACTGGAGACTTACACAATGCTCCCAACAAATATGGGCAAATCTGCAGATTGTTCTTAATTTGTACAGTTTCTGTTGCTATAATTAATTAGTGAATAATTCACTTTCTTTAATATATATGAATGAACAAATTATACCCTATACTACTGTAATTTATTGGGTACTTCAATTAAGTTCAAATCTGAACCATAGGATCTCAAGCATCATCAACATACAACTGTACCCATTAAGTAAATGATTGTCTTTAGTAATTACATCCCTATTACTAGTTATTACATCCCTATTCCCTATTACTATCCCTATCCCTGTTCAAAGTACAAGTAGACATAAATATAGGGACTCTTTTCGGTACTAACACAGAAACAAACATACTGGAACATCATAAATCGTCTCACATACTTTCTCCAAAAAACTATGGATTTCTTCAAACTGATCATAAAACACACATAAGGCATTATGTACTTACAGGTGAGGAGTTAGGAATAAAAAATAAAAAAATCATTTTAATTAAGTAACAATAGATCACAAAATTCTGTTGTGCAGAAGGTCTAATAACTGCGAGCTGCTAAAGAGATAGTCACAAAATAATAGAATAGAAATATTTTTTGAGATTATTCTGAATTTTAGATGATTAGACTTTCTATAAAATTATAAGATTTATAAAAAGTCAAAGTATACAACAGTCAAAGGACTGAAAGATTCATAAGGACAACACTGAGAACTGGGAAAATTATATTAGAATGTGACTACCAGTTTTAAAATTTGAATTACAAGTTGGATTTATTAGTAAAATTGACATTCTTAACAACAAGGATGCATTCACCATTAACAATAAGAAAAACTGGCCAAGAGAAAGTTTTAAATTAAAATAAAAAAGACAATATTCAGTTATTATTCAAATCAGTTTTAGAAATTATTTTTTTGTAAAAAAATTGTATATAAAAAGTAAGTGCTGTAACTGCATGTTATTATATAGAGTTGATACTGATACAAAACAGATGTTCCCTAAAACAGAAATATGAGGGATGTTTTAAAATTTCAGGCTGGCAGGTCATTAAAGAAAACAAAGTAAGAGGTCCTGGTCAATTAAACCCTGTTCACAAAAATCTATGAATTCAGCTACCTATGATTTCAACCAGTTGAACTATGCTGTTTTCAACTCCTGACTGTCTTCAAACCATGAGACACAAGTCACTTCTTGGCGTCAAGGAAGATGTGGAAGTCACTGAGTGTAAGGTTCAGACTGTATGGGGAGTGATCAGAAATTTTCCACTTTAATAGATGAATTTTCTCAACAGTGCAGGCAGCAGTGTGTGGGCACGCACTGTCATAAATGAGAACAATTCCTGATGACAGCATCTCATGTAACCAGTTCTAAATTGCATACCTTAGTTTTGAAAGTGTTTGACAGTAAACATCTGCTATGATTATTGTTTTTTGGCTTCTAAAAACCCAATTGGATATATTTTTTGTCTCAGAAAACAGTGGCTATGATCTTCAAAGGCAACTGGGTTTGTTTGATTTTTTTTTGGCTTCAGTGATCTTGAATAATGACACTGCATGAACTGTTGTTTGGACTGAACACTGATGCACAAAATCCACAGGCTATCACTAGTTACGAATTGGAAAAAATTCATCTCTCTTGCATAATGGATCAAAAACCACTTGCTAAGACCATTCTTTGAGTTTGTGCATGACAGTCAATATTTTTGGGATCCATCTTGCATACAGTTTAAAACATCCTAGTTTTGCAGTAACAATTCTGTTCACTGGACTCCATGGAACGTATAGAAATTTCAATACAAGAACATTAATAGTAAATCATTAGCTTTATCAAACTTTTGAATTCACTTGTTCAAATTATGTCATCTGTTCGAACAGCAGGCCTCCCACTCCTCTCTTCATCATGAACATTTTTATGCCCATCATTAAACTGATGACATCACTGCCTTACCTTACCTTCACTCAATAGAGTGGGTACCATAAAATTCATACAATTTAATGACGAATTTCTGAGTATCATTAAATTGCATTGATAAATTGATCTGTACTCTGAACTTTACAACTGGCAGAATTATTTATTCTCACAGCCATCAGGAACAACTACCACCAGAAAGGCAAACAATAGAAGACTGTCAAGACAGCTTATAACTAATTATGTAGCTACTGCACATCAGCAATATGATTCAATGCTGCCAATCACTTTGAATGACGCTTCGTACAAGAAATGAAAAATTGAAAATCAAATATATTGCAACTTACCGTCTGCGGCTTTTAGAAACAACGTCTTCACAAGGTGACATGTTTCAGGACACTTGTCCCATCATCAGAACTTAAAATAATCGTGTATCATTTAAGTTGATACACGATTATTTTAAGTTCTGATGATGGCACAAGTGTCCCGAAACATGTCAACTTTGTGAAGACGTTGTTTCTAAAAGCCGCAGACGGTAAGTTGCAATATATTTGATTGAACAACACGTGGCTTGGTACTAAACATTTGGAATTATTCCTTTTAAACATGAAAAATTGAATGAGCCAAAAGGATGGGCTAAATGACATTTAAATTTATAAATGGCATTTTAAAAATTTTAATTAAATTTACTAAGAAGAACATAAGTATTAGAAGAAATAATTATATTTTATTAAAAAAAAACATGTATGAAATATTCATATTTGATTTTATACAAAACTAATCATCAGCCCTATCCATATTCATCATGGTCTTTATTTAATCTCAGTCATTAAGATCAAGTTTTGAGAAATTAAAATTATAAAAGCTACACAAATTAAAAATTATAAAGCCAGCCAGAAACCTCACAAAAGAAATTATTTTCTACATTGTTGATATGTGTAACATGAGTTTAAACGATTCATAATTTAAAACCAGTGATAATATACTGCAACGATACAGCCATATGCTGTATTGAGCATTGATTTAAATAAATGTAAAATTTGTAAAATTATTATAAGTTTGGGGTAAATGGACACGTCTGGGATTGTAAAAATGTTTCATTGTTCTGTTCCAACAGGCAAGGAACACCTGCTCGATTGTATGTGTGTTACGCGTCTATCTTGTGTGTGTTAGTGATGCATGTACAGACAGGAATCCCAGCAACCCTCCCCAATTAATTATTAAAATAATTATTTTAATTCACTGTGTGAAAACTAATTAGTGTATAAACAAACGAAAGGCACCAAAAGTGTGTGTAAATTTTATAGTTATCCAAAGTAAGAAAATAACGTTAGTAGGACACACTACGCGAAGTCAGTGCGAAATAAGTGTACCAAAAATACGCAAATTACACTAAGACGCTCAAATTAATACAGTGAGTACTTAATCAAATTATCTATGATTTGTGCTATCTCAATTCCTTACAAAACACTGCTATTTGCAGAAAATTGCAAATAGATGAAAAGGTTTAGGAGTGGGGGCTATCATGTGATCTGCAGGTCTCGACAAGACAATTTCAGAACCAACAGGTGCGGAATCTCGAGAGGGTATAAATTAAGGGTTCGACTGGAAGCCCTTCTCTTCATTTCAAGACACAGTTGCAGTCGGACACGCTGTCCGTCGGCAGAACGTTTTATTTTGTTGTGAGTCTCATCTACGAACGAATAAAGACGTTTTCAGTAATTATGTTTACACTACTACGGGAAACATAGAGTACTGGGACCGTTTAAGTCAGCAAGAGTATCTACAGAGAAGCTACAAAGAGCGACACGAGATGCTGGACGTTAGGAGATGCTTTTTAGATGCCTAACAGCCGAACGAGATCCACCTCGCAGCCGATATTAATTCTCTGGGACGGACCACAACCTGCTGGTGAACGACGCTGGACTCTGGACATATCCAGGACCACGCCAAGCCAGGAGTAACGGTAACCCAACTCTGGACAACGCTGGACTCCGTCAATAAGTCGTAAGGTCATCAAAACTCGAGGTGACATGCACAATGCATTTATAAATGATTTTTTTTAAAGAGCTCATAAAGACTATATAAAGAGACAATGAATTTAAAAAAAAGTTTATAATTAGGTAAATAATGTAATAGAGTCTTATGTAAATTTTTTAGTCGTAAGAATGAGCGATCGCATATAGATAAATATAGAAAAAAAAGAGTTTAATTTTGAGATAGTATTTTTGTTTTATCAAAGAAAAAAAAAGAAATGATTTGATAGTTGCATTTTGTAGAAAAGAATAATTTAAAAAATTTTGAATACGAAACAAATGCCAGTCTAAGAGTAATTAATGTAATTTTAAATTTATTTTTAAAAAAACATTGGTATAGACTGAGCAAGCTGAGGTCAGATCTGATTTAAATGAATTCAATTGAAATAAAACTTAATTACATTTAAATTTTATTTCTTTTATTAAATCAATTTGAATAAATGTCTAGATTAAGGTTATTAACATGTCTAGAATGTTGTGTTTTAAATGTGTGTAACACCATATAGCTTAAGAGATAAACACTTAATAATGAGTGATATCTTGATGGGAGATTATTAACAATCTTTTATTATTTATAATGCTTTTTAAACAATAAACATGAAATTTTAACTACTCATAAATTTACTACTCTTATTATAGTTACACCTGGTATCGTTATAACTGTTTAAGCACCTGGTATCATTATAACTGTTTAAATACCTGGTATTGTTATATAAAATTGTCGCCCATTTACGTGGGACACGACACGCCTACATTTAATAAATGTATGCACTATCATTACCAGTGTTTGATAATTTATATGATATTATTAATATTATATTTTAATTATTTCCGTACGTTAGTTATTTTCAATTTGTTGTGTGGATTGTATTGTAATAACGCAACTGGCGCCCACCCCAACAAACAGGTGTAATTGTTCATGAGTAGAAAAAAAAATAAATAAAAGTAATTAAACAATAAATAAATAAAAGCTCGCATACGGTTCAGCAATAATAAATTATAAATAAATATATTAATAACAATTCACGATGGCAGCACCAGAAAGCTTGAATATGGAAGCACTTCAAACTATGATGTGTGCCTGGGTAGATGAAATGAGCACAAAACAGACAGAAAATATAAATAAGCAAACAAAAAAACTGAAAGAGGAATTGAACCAAAATATAGACGAATTAAAAAATAAATTAGAAGAACAAACTGAAAATGTAAATACTAAATTAGAACAACAGTTGAGAATTTTAAACAAGACTATAAGAATAATTGAAAGTTACAAGAATTTAAGAACGATAATCTTGAAATAAAACAAAGTATAATCGACAGTAATATACAATTAACAGAAAAGATTGTTGATACAAACTCATGTATTGACGCTCCTGAAAATAATTTTAAACAAGCCTTACATGAACAAGTAGTAAGGATTGAAAATAAACAAAAAGAATTGCATCTCAAATGGAGAAGAAGAAGTACATTAACAAATAAATGATAATTTAACTACTACAGTGCACGCCGCTTATTGTGATCATGGATAATGTTATCATTCGGATATTCTTATCACTTTCATGAAGACCCGTCCGGACGAATATTAAAACATTGAAAAAATGTCGCTTATTGTAATCAATAATTCGGTTTATGTTATCACATTTTTGCTTTCGTAAAACTTTTGTCTGAGAATATCTGGGGTGACTGTACTGCATTCACAAAACGAATTACACTGTCTGCGACTCTTTGTCCCTCTGATCATAGTGTTTACAAGTTCTGAAGGATGAAGTAGAAGGGGGTGCAGTCGGCCATTCACCCGCTCAACTTTGACTTTCGAGCAATAAACCCATGTTCTCGACCCTTCAGTATAGCTACAGCTTTTACATTGTGAAGTTTACGTTATTGCAGTGAAATTATGGCTAGTGTGGAGAATAAACGTAAAGATTTAAACCTTAAAGAAAAACTTTCAATCATAGAGCGCTATGACAAATTGCCTAAAATGAGTCAACGCAGTGCGGTTGCAGATTTCACAACCTCTTCTGTGCAAATTGTTAAAAAATCGGGACAGTATTGTGAGGGCTGGAAAAGAAAACCAAAACTTGAATTGTAAGAGGTTTCGTGGTGGAAAAGACAATGAGGTTGAATCAGCTCTAAAACTTTGGTTCACTAATGTTCATGAACAAGCTGCTCGTGTTGATGGACCTCTGATGCGACAAAAAGCAGAACTTGCTAAGAAAATGGGAAAAGATGATTTTGTAGCAACAGAAGGATGGTTTCATCATTGGAAGAAACGAGAGAACATTGTGTACAAACGAATGCATGGTGAACAGAAGGATGCTGATTTCTCTGGTGCTGAAAGATACTGACCAGAAGATTTGGCCAGAAGGGGAGTGGCCAAAAATTATATCCATGTACTCTCCGGATT
This sequence comes from Magicicada septendecula, assembly GCA_034769895.1. NCBI lineage: Eukaryota > Metazoa > Arthropoda > Insecta > Hemiptera > Cicadidae > Magicicada > Magicicada septendecula. Next base: position 825,434,030 of record CM068367.1, read on the forward strand.
GTGTGTTTAATGCAGACGAGACCGGACTGTATTATCGCGCCTTGCCTGAGCATACTTATTTGTTCAAGAATGAAAGTGCTAAAGGGTGTAAGACATCCAAGGGAGGGTTAACTGTCTTGTGCTGCGTAAATATGAATGGTGACAAAGAAAGGCTTCTGGTAATTGGCAAAAGCAAGAACCCACGATGCTTTAAAGGTGTGAAGAAATTTCCAGTAGACTATCATTCAAACTCTAATGCATGGATGACTGCATTAATATTCAAAGAATAGCTATTAAAATGGGATAGTAGGTTAAACAGGAAGATCGTCTTGCTGATTGATAATTGTACAGCATACAATGTAAACTGTGAGTTAAAGAACATCAATCTTGTGTTCTTACCTGCCAACACGACTTCATTGATACAACCATGTGACCAGGGGATCATTCAAACCCTAAAGAGATATTATAGCCATGAGATGCGCACAAGAATCCTAGAAAACATGGAGAATACAAAAGAACTGAGTGCAAATGACCTTGCAAAACAAACCAATGTTCTTGAGGCCCTGCATCTCCTGGCCATGTCATGGAATAATGTCTCAGGAAGTACGATTCGGAACTGCTTCAAGCCAGACATTCGTCCATTAGACATGACTGTAGACGAATTTCAAGAATGGATGGAGGTCGACGAAGACAATTGTTGCTGCTAGACCGACAGAAGACGACGTGTGTGAAGCTGCCACATCCTCAGACTCACAAGTGGGAGAAGAAGAGGCTGAAGCAGAAGATGATGATGCTACTGAACCTCCTCAACCTCCAACAAACGCTGTAATGAGAGGGGCGTTAAAAGTGTTACGATGCGGTGTCCAGCACAGGTCAGTACATTTTCAGAAACATTATGAGTATGAGCGCTTTATTAATGATCTATTGAGAGAAAACTAGAGGCAAACAACAATAAAAGACTTTTTTAATTGATGCCGATACAGTTGGCCTACATGTAAGTTTTTGTTGTACTGTACTATGTTTCATTATACTGTATGTAGTGTACTAGCAAGTGAATAAACAACTTTCCAAAGTTCTACTTGGTTCTTTCGTTCATTGTTATCAATCGGTTAATGTTATCAGGCTAGCTATGTCCTAAAGTGATCACAATAAGCGGCGTGCACTGTATTACGCGAGAACAAGATGAGAAAATTCAAACTGTTAATAATATGGTACAAGTTAATACTGGTAAAATTAAAGACATAGAAGCGTGCACAGTAGTTATAGAACACAAAATTGAAGAGACGTCCAAGACTGCTAAAGACCGATCTGAAGAAGTATCCCATATGAAGGAAGAGATGCAAAGTGAGATGAAGCCGCTTAGAGAAGAACTTCGTAGACGACCGACGCAGACAATGATGTTCACTGCACCCATAGAAGAAAGAAGTAAGATAACCTTTGCAGGTAACAAAGGGGAAAATAGCATGGAATTTTTGGCGAATATCGAGAGAAATTGAAAAAATTGGAAGTATGAGTGACGACGAGGAGAAAGTGAGTTTTGTCACCCGTCATTTAAGAGATTCTGCAAGTCAATGGTACTCCATAATTCGAGACAATATAACCACGTATCACCAATTCAGAGAAGCATTCAAAAATAGGTACTGGAATATCCACACTCAAAGGCAAGTACGTGACCAATTGGAGTATGGTAAATATAATCCGCATGGATGCCAGAGTATTGAGCAGTACACTATAGCGCAGATTGAACGCGTAAAACATTTAAAACCAAAATTTTCTGAGTATGAGATAGTGTCTAAGTTGTCTTACCATTTCCATAGAGATATTCAGTTAGCTGTATATACGCAGGGTGTCAAAACGATCGAACAATTCTTAATACTTGTCACTCAATCACAAAATATTAACAAGAGTAACACTTCACCACACAATCAACAAACACGCATTAATTATCACGCTAGTTACGACCGTAGTGAAAAAGCACGAGAACGTGACGATACACAAAACCGTGATAATTATAGGCGAAATTATACACCGCCAACGCAGAGTGTAAAGCAACACAGCTGTGAATAACGCATGCGACGCACAGAAGGAACAACACTCCGAGAGAAACGTGCGCGATACAAAAGGGGGTTTGGCCTGCCCAAATTTGAAGAAAAAGTTTAGTAAACCATATGATCGCACCGTATCCACAATGCAGAGAAAAGAGAAGAGAGCGGGGAGCTGTAGTGTGGGAAGCAAGAGAGAGAGAGAGAGAGAGAGAGGGCAGACGAGGAAATAAAAGAGACAGCGACAGGTGCATGTTCAGCCATCCTGTTCCTGCGACACAACACAATGATGGAGAAACAGGACGTGCTGTTACACAATAAACAATATATAGCCATACGATGTTAGAAATGAGTTATTAGACACTGGCAGGAATGTGACACCAAATCAACAAAAAAATAAATTGCCCTATAATTAATGTACGAATTAATGGATGTAGAATTAAAATGTTAATCGATACAGGTAGCCAATTAACTGTAATAAACAATAAGTAGGTACAACAAAATAAAAAATATTTTAAACAAATGGCTATTTTACCTGTCAATAATATACATGTTATTACAGCCATGAATAAGAGAGAACAGGTTAGACAGCAAGCTTACGTAACTTTAAATTGTAAGGACTTAGAAATAACATATCCTATGATCATAATGAATAAACTTATATATGATGGAATTATTGGAATAGATTTATTAAATACTTTAAGTGCAAGGATTTATATTAATAACAATAAGATTTTATGTAATTATAAGGATGTTCTATATGAATTAATTATGAATGAAAATGAAGAAAATTGTGAAGTAAGTGGAAACCTATTGTCGTATCCAAGCCACGTATACGATATGCACCTACTCAGCATGCTAATACAGCCGAAGAAGGAATGTCATCTCAGGAAGAAGCGAAGTTATTTAAATTAATAGAAGAGTATAACGATGTATGCAGCGATGTACCGACACAGACCACAGTCTATGAACACGCTATTATGGTTTCAGACCCTACAAAATTTGTCAGACGAACGAATCCAATACCCATGAAGTACGAGGGAGAAGTTGAACTGGAAATACAACGGATGATAAAAAATAACATCATTGAGCGGTCGAACAGCAACTTTCTTAATCCTCTAGTTGTAGTAAAGAAGAAGAGTGGAGAAGTACGTTTATGCCTGGACATGAGGAGTTTGAATAGTGTCGTTCTACGTGAATTCAATTGTGCACCACCTGCGGACGAGTTATTTGCAAAGTGTGAAGGAGCACGTTATTTGACTAAGTTGGATTTACGGTCGAGTTTTTGGCAAATTGCAATTAGAAGAGAAGATAGAAAATATACCGCCTTCCTATACAAAAATAAATGCTACCAACACAAGGTAGTTCCCTTTGGTTTGAGCACGAGTTTGGCTGTGATTGTAAAATGTCTGGAGAAAGCATTAGGACCAGAAGTGGAGCCTTACACCATAGTGTTCGTGGATGATATCTTGGTAGTATCAAAAAACACTTGACGAACACATTGAACATCTTAACACTATATTCCACAAGGTTAGGGAAGCCCATATATCCCTTAACCTAGACAAGTGCGAATTCATAAAATCCTCAATCCAATTCCTAGGTCATCTTGTATTTCATCCTCAGGTATTCAACCCGATCCCATAAAGATATCCGGTATTACCGATTTCCCTACACCTAAGAACATTAAAGCGTTACGAGTATTTTTGGGACTCAAAGGATACTATAGAAGATTCTCACAACAATATGCAGAAAGAACACAACCGTTGGTGGAGTTAACAAAGAAAATCATAAATGAAAGTGGGAGAAGAAACATCAAGATGCCTTCAACCAAGTCAAGAAGTTATTCATTGAAAACATAATGATTCATCATCCACTGCGAGATGGAAGATTCGTTATCTACGCAGACGCTAGCGACTACGCGTGTGGAAGTGTGCTGTATCAACAAGATGCTACAGGAGAACACCGTGTCATTCCATATGCCAGTACAGTATTCAAAGGGGCAGAGAAGCAGTACTCTACATCTGAGAAGGAGATACTTGCTATAGTATATGCCCTGAAACAGTTTCGATATTATATTTACGGAACGCATTTTGAAATACATACGGACCATCAAGTGTTATCATTTCTATTAAAATGTAAAGTAACCAACGCTCGATTATTACGATGGATCCTACCAATCAGTGAGTATTCCTTTACTATAAAATATTGTAAAGGGAAAGATAATTTTATAGCCGATACATTGAGTAGATACGTCACAGAAGAGTGTGAAGAGGTCTACAAAAATAACCATAATGAGTTACAACTGTTACCTATTAAATTTACTGCTGATAATGATGTTAAACACATGCTGAAGAATCTAGCTCAACAACAAGACTTAGATGATGCTATGAGAGGATTTAAGCTACGAGATCACCTACCAGACCATTACAAGGTACAAAATGGAGTCTTATATAAACTAATGGGGCAAGATTGGAAGGTAGTATTAACAAATGATATGTTGCATAAATTGATTCGACCAACACACGAAAATTAGTACATGCTGCTGCACTTAAATGTTACTTAAGCGTACTGTGACGGCAGCAGTATGCGAACATCTGCTCTCCAGTACCAGCGGTGGACACAGCGAGCCAATCCAACAACCTGCTCGGAGCAAGCCAACCAGCGACCCCAATTAGTGCATAAAACCCGGGCCGGCAGAAAATTTTGGGCACTCTTCATCGCCACGCCATCGGACGCACTTCATCTCCTCTCCTCTCTCGGACGACATCGGCGCGGAGTCAGCCGGAAGGAACGGCCGAAGAATAGAACCGGCATTCTTGCGTCTTCGCCCTCCAGTTCTGCGCCAGCGATGGATTTTGCTGGACCGGCAGCCGACTCTACAACCGGTGCCGAAAGAAGAGGACTGCAGTATGCCACGAACAGTGGGCGCAGCCGCCGAACATCTCAGCGCGGCACTACCAACATCACCATTCTCGCCATTCTGTCCTTTTTAGGGCCACCAAAATAACTAGAGTGTACGATTGGCGCCATTTGTCATGCGGTAAGCCTTTTGTCCGGTGACAGTGCGTGAAGATTTCACCATCAATAATATGTTCAGGAAGATTAAAAACGAAAGTAAGAAGTGTTATGAGTGTCAAACAGCAAAAGGACCGAATCTACATACATATGTGGAAATGCAGAGTATCCAGAAGGACCAGAAAGGAGAGCTAACTGCAGTGGATTTTTTGGGACCACTTCCAAGAGCAAGTCGTGGAGTGAAACATAATTGTTTGTATTGATGTATTTTCCAAAGCCGTCCATCTGTATCCAATTATGCGACCCACAACTAAAGTTGTTTTGAAAATACTCTTGCAGAAATACATTCCTGCATATGGTAAAATGAAGAAGGTACTTAGCGACCAAGGAGTGCAGTTCCAAAGCGATGCATGGGAGAAGACTCTTTGTGAAAATGGAATCCAACCTGTACTCACATCAATACGACACCCACAGGGAAATCTCGCGGAAAGAGTAAATAAAGAGTCAGGTAAATATCTACGAATCTACTGTCACGACCAACACAACAAATGGGCAGAGTATTTACCTTTCTTTGAAAAAGCAATAAATGAAAATTATAGCGAAGCAACAAGTTATACGCCAATCGAGCTAGATGAAGACAAAAAAAACCTATTAGATTCTGGACCAAATATGTAAGCAAGCCAGAGAATCAAAATGTATCTATTCCATTAAGTGTAAAGGTTGAGTACGCTAAACAACGCATCATAGAACAAGGTGACAAGAGGAGAGAAAAGTTCAATAGAACACATAAATTACAACGATTCGACGTAGGAGAACAAATTCTGTTGAAAGCTAATCCCGTCGGAAAATGCATTGACAACACAGCGAAGAAATTCTTTCGGCTGTACAATGGACCTTATATGTTGAAACAACGCATGGGAAGACACACGTTCATCGTTTACGACGAGGGGAAGGAAAAGGACATCAGCAAATATCATGCGACATCATTCAAGAAATTCTACGTATGAATAACGAGAAGAGAGAGAGAGAGAGAGAGAGAGAGAGAGAGAGAGAGAGAGAGAGAGAGAGAGAGAGAGAAGAACAATGCCACTGCTCCCGTCCAAGGTCAACACACCGCTCAGCTGTTATAATGGGGGGTGAATATATTGCATACCACCACAGGCGAGCGTTATACTGACCTACTCATTATTATGTGTCATTTAACTGACGTAAACTAAGGTTAAGCTAGTACAATATTATTTTTATTTATCTAGAACAAATAGACAAAAATTTAGTAAATAAATATTTATTAAATTTTTTTTCAAGCAGAGGAATAATGCAACGATACAGCCATATGCTGTATTGAGCATTGATTTAAATAAATGTAAAATTTGTAAAATTATTATAAGTTTGGGGTAAATGGACATGTCTGGGATTGTAAAAATGTTTCATTGTTACACTAGGGGAGAAATTAACCTGTTCCAAAAGGTACGGAACACCTGCTCGATTGTATGTGTGTTACGCGTCTATCTTGTGTGTGTTAGTGATGCATGTACAGACAGGAATCCCAGCAACCCTCCCCAAATAATTATTAAAATAATTATTTTAATTCACTGTGTGAAAACTAATTAGTGTATAAACAAACAAAAGGCACCAAAGTGTGTGTAAATTTTATAGTTATCCACAGTAAGAAAATGACGTTAGTAGGACACACTACACGAAGTCAGTGCGAAATAAGTGTGCCAAAAATACGCAAATTACACTAAGACGCTCAAATTAATACAGTGAGTGCTTAATCAAATTATCTATAATTTGTGCTATTTCAATTCCTTACAAAACATTGCTATTGCAGAAAATTGCAAATAGATGAAAAGGTTCGGGAGTAGGGGCTATCATGTGATCTGCAGGTCTCGACAAGACAATTTCGGAACCAACAGGTGTGGAATCTCGAGAGGGTATAAATTAAGGGTTCGACTGGAAGCCCTGCTCTTCATTTCAAGACACAGTTGCAGTCGGACACGCTGTCCGTCGGCAGAAGTTTTATTTTGTTATAAGTCTCATCTACGAACGAATAAACACGTTTTCAGTAATTATGTTTACACTATTACGGGAAACGTAGAGTACCAGGACCGTTTAAGTCAGCAAGAGTATCTACAGAGAAGCTACAAAGAGCGACGCGAGATGCTGGACGTTAGGTGATGCTTTTTAGACGCAAACAGCCGAACGAGATCCACCTTGCAGCCGATATTAATTCTCTGGGACGGACCACACACAGCTGGAGAACGACGCTGGACTCTGGACAACGCTGGACCCGGTCAATAAGTCATAAGGTCATCAAAACTCGAGGTGACATGCATAATGCATTTATAAATGATTTTTTTTAAAGAGCTCATAAAGACTATATAAAGAGACAATGAATTGAAAAAAAAGTTTATAATTAGGCAAATAATGTAATAGAATCTTATGTAAATGTTTTAGTCGTAACAATGAGCGATTGCATATAGATAAATATAGAAAAAAAGTTTAATTTTGAGATAGTATTTTCGTTTTTGTTTTATCAAAGAAAAAAATTGAAATGATTTGATAGTTGCATTTTGTAGAAAAGAATAATTTAAATTTTGAATACGAAACAAATGCCAGTCTAAGAGTACTTAATATAATTTTAAATTTATTTTTAAAAAAACATTGGTATAGACTGAGCAAGCTGAGGTCAGATCTGATTTAAATGAATTCAATTGAAATAAAACTTAATTACATTTAAATTTTATTTCTTTTATTAAATCAATTTGAATAAATGTCTAGATTAAGATTATTAACATGTCTAGATGTAAGAGTGTTTTAAATGTGTGTAACACCATATAGCTTAAGAGATAAACACTTAATAATGAGTGATATCTTGATGGGAGATTATTAACAATGTTTTATTATTTATAATGCTTTTTAAACAATAAACATGAAATTTTAACTACTCATAAATTTACTACTCTTATTATAGTTACACCTGGTATCGTTATAACTGTTTAAACACCTGGTATCGTTATAACTGTTTAAATACCTGGTATCGTTATAATACAAATTTCATATGTATCATTTCTTTGTAAGTAACTTGTTCTGTTTTTTGCAGGATTCTTGTATAGTATGGACTATATATTATAAATTTCATATGATACATATATGTACTTAATATATTCATATGACAAATACAAATTTCATTTAATAATTTGAAACTTAATAGAAAACCCCTCTTTCAAATATAATTGACTATGTATTATTCACAGTCTACAATACTTTGGTAATAACTGAACATATCACTAAATTCATTATTTCATAATCATTAACAAATAATCACTTTAAACAAATGTGTTAAGAGACTTAGCCGTAAGCTGTAACATACATAACTTTAAAATCACAACAGTGAAGGCTTTTACAACATATGCAAGTCACATGTATAAAATATGGAACTTTCTAGTTTTCTCTACCATTATTCACTAAGCTTCATTATTGATTACTTTAGTTACACCTCCTTCTTCTTGAAGACACAGACCTTGGAGAGTTAAGGTATGTATAATATGTGATATACGTATACTATCCTTCCAGAACAATTTACTCAGCTGGTTTTATCATGATATAGGTGAATAATTCCATCATTTATTCTGCCTGAAAAGATAAAAATAATGTTCTCTTGTCTTATTTTGCTTTTTGCGTCACTGTGTACTCCTGTTTGTTCCAATCACCTCCTTTCTTTTGTACAGACAGTACACTCAAGTTCCAGTTTCACTCTGACTATGTTTTTCTGTTTCAGGAAAAAATCTTCAGTGTTAAAAACTGTGTCCTTCAACTACAGCAGACTTCTCATTTCACCTTCATCTTACCATCATTTCAGCGATCTGCAACTTTATTAGTGCCTCTTTACTATGACACACTTTACTATACCATCTACTTCTAAAAGTCTGTTCTTTCTGACAGTACATTACTTTTAATTATGGTAAATTCTTCTTCTTCAAACACTTTTCCGTAGTTGATGCTCCTAGTTCTGGATCAATTAGTTCATGTTCCATTATGGGCCTCTACATAATAACCTTTGTTGCTTTTTCAACCAATTTATCTATCAATACAACCTTCAACTTACTATTCTTCATTTTTCCATTTTACCCTACCTTTCACTGAGAATTCAGCTTCACTGCTACCAGACAACCTTTTCATATATGATTTTCTTCTTTGAGGCTTTCTCAAAGAGAAAAACTACAATAACTTAACCATATTCAATTCTAAACTGCAAGATGATCCACCCCTTTATAATCTTATCTGAACTAAGTGTACTGATCCCACTATATTTTATAATGTAGTATTTTGGTTGGCAGGTCTAATTAGAAAATGTCCAGTCTGGGAAAAGTCATGCTCTACATCATGATTCTCATACTACATGGTCAATTGTTCACTAGCTGCATTTGTTCAAAAAAAAAAATCAGGAACAAATCAATCCCAAAACACTTTTCTTTACTCTGTGATCTTGCTAAGCTCTGAGATCACTGCTATGCAATGATTTGCTAAAAAGAGCAATTACTTTCTAAAATTAAAAAAAAAAAAATGAAAAGCAGTATTGAATGTGTTTCACAGTAAATTAGTTATAATAATAACTTGTATGTCCTTAATTTATTACACACTTACTTCTTCATAGAACCTGAGCTGTGGTACTGGTTCTTCTGACACATTTTCACAGTAGTCTTTGAATAAAAGATAACCTACAACAAAATATGCAAGTACCAAAAATGTAAACTGAGTCATAATTTATTATAATTAGTCAGTGCTCTTATACATAACTCAACAATTTATCCTTCCAAAAGTAACCACAAACTTTTGGATATCTTAAACTTTATATTATTAAAGAGTCCATTACCTGAAAAACATTTATAGTATTTCCAAAATTTAGAAATTAAACGTAATTAATAATCAGCAACGCATTAATATATATTTACAATACAGTGCTCAGTTTTTGTATGCAGAGTCTGGCTGCCTAACAACCAGTTGTTTGATGACAGCTGTTAAATTTACTAGCTACTTATCAGACATTACTTGTATTTACTTTGTGTCTTGTTCATCACACTAAAATGTACACTTTCTAAAATGTGGATCAAATAGTAACATCCATATATACAAATTGTAAATCTCTCTTACCAATGAATTTGACAACATTGTATTTTTTCACTGAACATTCGTTGTTTTGTAATAATTTTACAGCTACTAATGTAATTTTGTAAATTTTCAAACTATTATACACAACAGTTCGGTTCAAAGAGTTTGGCACTTTATATATACAATTTGATTCAGTAGTCTTGATAAAAAAATATTTCATGTAACATTCAATAAAATCAAAGACAATTTTGTCACAACTTAATTAAATACTGTCACTTTTTTATTACAAATCAGTTGTCATTTTTTTTATCACAATTTTAACATAATTTTCAAAAGGTACTTCATGTAATGCTAAGCACTATGACTGACATTAATAAATTCTAAACAGAGAATAACTGTGTTGCTACTGAAGTAAAATCAATGATCCTATAATAATAATAATAATAATTATAATAATGTGAAAACTTGGACATGTTTCATGTTCTACAATAACAAAACATAATGTTCTATCATTCTTGCAACATATACACAGGTTTCTATATATGAGCATAGATTTTAATGTGTTTCACTGATTTTTAAGGTACACAATGTTATCTTAAAAATTATTTTAACTGACAGTAAATACAAAGGGACAATTATGTTCATTATAACTCATAATTCATTTTTAACCATTCTATTACTTATTTAACTGCTGTGTTTGTATGTGTGCATACACACTGGCTTCTTACAAAAATCTTACTTTCAGTTACATTTACACTTACTTTATATTACTAAATTTTTACTGCTCCCCTTATTTTAAATTTGTAAGATTATTTTAAGTTATAAAAATATAAACACACATTTTTCTAAAATGTTACGGAACATTACAATATTCTCTGGTTTAGATTATTCACTTATATTTCTATCAAATAAAAACATGTAGATCAAAAAGTCATAAACACAACACACACAAAACATGCTTGAAGCAAAGGCAAGCATACAATTATTGGTTCTAATATACCTTGAGCACATTAAACATCTGATAGTTAGGCTTGTTAACAACTTTTTATAACACTAATGTTAATGGAATTGTTCCTTCTGCAAACAACCCCTTAGCTGATAATACAATAAATGTAATAAATCAAATAATTTTGAGCATTGTTGATTGTTTAAAAGAGCGCGATTGCTGCCTCAACTAATAACATGATGTGTAAGGACCACAGGCATCTGGAACACTACAGTACAAGTTAGTACATCTTATGAAACATTGTTTACTTTTATAGTAACCTTTGGCACAAAGCCAGTTAGTGAACGTTTTATAGCTAAATGAACTGGTTTCTTGGGTAGTAGGAAGTGTCCAAATTGTTCAGTGATCCTGAAAAGGGTTGTTTCACTTGCAACATTTACCACCAATCCTCTGTACTATCTACTATCTGAATGCCGCTCAGGAGTCTCTGGAAATGATTCGGTTAGTCAGGAATCAGCAAATCCAAGCTGAAGAACTGTCATCCAAGTAAAAGGTCATGTGTACCATAAAATGACACCAAATACACCATTCCCATACAACAATATAATATACAATTGATCAACCAAAAAGGGCACTTTTGGAGTTTACTTGAAGGGCCAAAAACCCAACAGAAACTCATATGCCCTATCTACGATGCCTATAAATAAACAACCATTTTACCATGACTTCAGCCAGCAGATTCTCCTGCAACAGAAATGGCCCTTTTCACAATCTGTGAAGCACTCAAACATGGGCTATTATTCAAGAAACACACACACACACAACTGTGTGTATAAATATTTGTGTAAAATATTTTACAAAGATTAATTTGCTTAAGAGCAACTCTTGAACAGAAGATGGGCAGAACTTGATAAAAAGTAGGTACGGTGATACAGACTAATAGTACTAACAGCACTACAAATATAACAGATCTATAGTAAAATTTCAGGATTGCCTGATATTGGGACAGGTTAGATTCCATATTCAATGCAAATGTCTTCTAAGATGTGTATTTATAAAACAGAGTTATCGTAAGATTTTCTAGTAAATCTTACAGCTATTCCAAGTTTTTATGATAAAAAACACGTACAAATAAAATACTAAAATTATCAGTTAATGAAGACACCCACCACACATGAAGTAAAATTAAACAAAAAAAAAAAGTTCGCTACATGCAAAGACATTAAAAACCATTATTAAAAAACATGCTAGGTGTTCTGTACCAAAGCATAGTACTAAAAGAAAATTTAATACTTACCTAACACTTGATTAAAAATTTTATCAAAATTCACTTCATTCTTCTTCTCTAAGTACTTGTGCATTACACTCCTGACACTATAAAGACAAGAAAACAATTGTATTTGCATACACTTCAATAAATTAAATACAATTAATTATATACTTAGTTAATTACCAGAAATAATATATTAAAATTACGTATTACCAAAAAGCGAATTTAAAAAGAAATGCCCTAGAGTGCACCACCATAGAGGCAGTAAACTTTAATTTCAACACAACTACACATCCTCCTTTGAAGACATACAATGTGATCTTAAAACTTAACCTATACACAAATAATTTTTAACCTTCAAAATACATGAGTGATTCTCTTGAAGTGTAGCTAAAATATTATACCACTAATTTTTACCCTAAGGAAACTTAATTACATATTGTAATAAACCCTTTAGCGGGGTGTTTAATAATTAGTGTTTCTGTAATTCGTTCTATTACTCGTATCGTGAATGTGTGCGTGACGAGCGTTTTTTAATTCGCTCGTTGCGTTCGTGGTATAGTATAGGTGTATAATTGAGGGTATTAATTAGTTCAGTTATTTCTGTGAATGTTATTCGTATGTAGCGAGTCGAGTCATACCTTTCTTACTACTTACGGGCAAACCGTATCTCTCGGCGTTCGGTTTGAATATTGCCGCCTCGCCACCTGATTGGCGCACGCCGTCTTGCAGTGTCGACTTCGCTAACTGTGGTGTTTTGTTGTTTTCACTCTAATAATTCTCTATATATTACCTTATTTTGTACGAATCAAACATACAGCATTGCGGAACAATAAGATTTATTAACCCTTAATAATTTTCAGTTATTTAATAGTACATTATTTTATATTAGTACCGGCTTTTACAATTGCTCAGTTGGCAGGCACAGTCGTTTGTATCATGGAACGCCGCTTGGCGAATAACGTTTGTTTACAATAAAATTTGTCACAGGGCGTATTAAAAAGTCCTTTTGACTACAGAAGTTTTGGATTAATGGCTAAAATGCACAAATTTATAATATTTCTTAAAACTAGGTACACAATATTTAATACATTAATACATTCAAGTAAGTAATCATCAATGAGAGTTAGTATAGTTTTTGGTTAGGATTTTGACAACAAGTTATGTTTATTAATAATTTATTATAGATCAGTTTAAATGGTTATTAATTGATTAAGTTTCAATAATAGTGATATTATGAATACCTTCAGTTCTTGTTCAAAATAGTGATCCATGAAGTGAAAATTGTGATTTGTTATTATGGATAAAAATATGGGAATTCGTTTTTAGTGAGATTGTTTTATACTCATCAGTTCTCGTTGGGGCTTCCTCGATGTACATCTACTTCTTCCGGATGGATCTGGTCGTCTTCTACTCTTCGGATGTTCATCAATCTCGTTCAGATGGTTTTTCCATAAAGTTCGGCTTCCCTCTCGTTCCGCAGTCGTTCGTCTTCTTCGGTTGTAGTAGATCGCTCCTTTTCTTCCTTCGGGATGAGTCGTCAGCTATGTTTCTTGAAGTCTTCTTAATTTCCACTGATAATTTTATTTTGTGAGTATTTTAATAATAATCAGTTTATCAGGTGTTCCATAGGTGGCTATTACTATCTTTCTTCCTTCTGATTTCGGTCAAAATTTATATATTTCTGGTAAAATTTGGGTTGAGAGCTGCATACATCCGCCCTCCGCGTCGGTCAATAATGAATTAATTAAAATTCCAACAGTTTTTTGGCAATAAATTTCGGTTGCTATGGTTACCTATTAAATTATGCTAATTCTCATTGGTCGTTAATTTATGTCATTGTTATATTCTGACGTTTTATTTTAGTTTAAATCTATAAAATATCTTCAAATTAAGATTTCTTTCTTATATTAGTGGCTATGTTTATTACATGAATACCATTGTTTATAATTTTCGATAAGGATCATTTTGATACCCCTCATGGTTACTTTTGAGTAGCTAATCACATTTTTGTTATTTTTCTTATTTATATTTCATATATATTTTATCTAAAACTGGGCGTTATTTACACATTTTGGTATTAGGTATACCTACTTAACTTGTTTAAACATTTGGTATATTCTGCCTTGATATACTGGACTATTATTTGTTCTCAAATTTACAAAATTCTTCATTAACTGTTAGGCCTAGAGCCTAGATTTTCCTATACTACTATCTAACATTCCTTGTAACTCCTTACCTTTATATATGGTACCTTAAAACAATTTTTTACTATGAACAAATAATAAACATTGGTGATTCTAACTACACCTCTTATTATAATAATAAATATTTTCTTGACAGGTTCGAGCCTGTAATAAAACTTCTAACTACTCTTCTGTTTCTTACTGCTATCTGTTTTAACTTATAATTCATTACATTATATTGGTTTTTTAAACAACAACAAAACTCTTACTATACTACTATTAAACTGTACTTTACACAATATACTCTGCTCCCTCATTCCTTCACTAGAAAACAGTGTCTATCTTTCTTGTTTACCTTTCATTCTAATGACTTAATTTCTATCTTATCTCATAATTCTTACTAACTATTGCTTAAATTAAACACAGTATAATTAGTTCATCTTACTTGCTAGCATAAAGTTTATCACAGGTCCTTCAGTTATTCTAATACAGTCTACTAATTAAAATACCTTTTTATGTTCACCCACTACACTTTTTCCTTCATAGAAGGTTTTTTATTTATTCACTTTGTAACAATTTCTAGGGGTCGTACCTGTTAAAATGTCTCACACTTGTTTATTTAGTGTATTAGTGTGATTGTAGTGTGTTTGCCTCACACTGGTCGTTACATAAATCGACGTCACTACTGGAGTCCGTAGCGTTGTCAATGTCGCCAGTACAACCTACCTGTTAATTCATAGGGATTACGATTCCCGGGTGGCGCCAAATTGTTTTTGTTAAAACAATTAAAACATTTAGTTTTTAAAGTAATATGTGGTATTAGCATGGACAGCTGTGGCGTTCGAATTATTCCCGCTGCTACACAGGTTGTCGACTCGGCCACTCGTGACAAGCGCTAGTTGGCTATGACTTAAACTTCGCTAACACACATATATTTACAAAAAAATCCTATGAAATAACAAGATAGTAATGTTCTGTACTGCGTTTTTTAATACACATTTAATTATTAATAAACATGACAATTGAATCATAAACAAATTTATAATATTATGCTCCGGCTTAGAGCTTGAAACACAAAACACCTCAGGTTGGCAAAATTGATTGAAAACACTATCATTCAGTTACTTCTAACAAATTAATATGTTTTTACAATCTGGGGTTCTTTTGATCATGAAAATAGACATAAACGTTGATTACATGAAAAGAAAGTACACTATTATACCTTATACGTACTTAGGATTTATAATGTGTTTGTACAATTTGTTCCGTAGTGTCGTATTTCTGTTACAGTAGTTATGTTCACAGATAAGGTTATCTCTATAAGTTAATCAAATGTTTTTTAATGTAAGTAAATTGTGCCTTTACCTTTGAAAGAAAATACTATTTTTTAAATAGTGAGAAATTTTATCATTTGAAAATAATTTAAGTGATTTGGGGTTTTAGGAGTAAGAAATTATTCGGTACTTATCAGTTCGTCTCACGTTGAAGGGTCATCATGGGTAGGCGTGTATTTTTTCGAATTTGGGCTGGTTGTAGGCTTCCAGCATCTTCTTCAAACTGGTCTGGGTTTTTTCTTTAATTAGTTTGTTTAATTTCATTCCTGGTCATCATTAATTCTGTACAGATCGACGTCTCTTCACATTGGATCATTTTGGTTCACTATTTGACTTGTTGTAACTGTTTAAATTAAATTTTTAGTTTGTCCAATTTCTTGTGTGGCGTACCCACGCTTCGTTTCTTCAGCGTCTATATTTTTAACGGAAAAATAAGCCTCAAATGACTCGTTGTCATAGTAACTAATAATTCAATGCTGGTTTAATTACTCCTTCCATACATTGTTAGAGATATTTGAATTTTTATTCAAATTTATTAAGTATTTTCCTAATGATTTTATTCCCTTATACTTCCTTTGGGATAATAAATGACATCACTATTATTTTTCTTTCCTTTCAAAGTTTACAATGATACCTCATAAGGTCATATTCTGTTACACTTTAACTATAGTCTAATTAGTTGACATTTAATAAATAACATATTTTTCTTGAATTAAATTATTACAATAATATTTCTGTGTTGAAATAACTGATATACAATAATTGTCCATTCACTGTTCTTAGATTAGTAAGATTTTTTGTGAAATTGATACAATTTGCATTTAAATGTTCTTGGCAGTTAACTGTTTTCATAGTTACAAACAGCCATGATTGTTTTCTAGTGTATTTCCTTTTTAAATTACATTCTGAATTCAGCCTGATGGGCTTCACTTATTTGTTTGTGTTTTAATTATTATTCAACATACATTTTCATTACTTTTCATTTAAAATATAATAGTTAGGTTTATGGACTGTAAGTCCCCTTTCAGTCATATTCCTTCTTTAACATTGAATCAACTATTCTTTATAAGTCATAAATTATTCTTAGTACTAACATTGATTTCTTTCTTGTCTTATAAACTAGGGTGATAAACATTGTCACTTTCTCTAATATTATGAAGGTTAATTCCCCTTTCAACATGGGGTGTTGTATTCTTTATAATTTTAATCTTTAATAACAAACTTTACTTCTATCCTATCATGCCATGTTAACACAAGTTATGGTACTGGGCTTTCTCCCTGATATGTCACATGCTTCCCTTATATTAATTTTAAACACTATTTTTAATTACTTTTAGGTATACAACTAATTATAATTCCACTCCCATCATTGGTGATTTATCAATGTTTTAAAGAGTGTCTATTTCCTTAGCATTCTAATTTGAATGTTTCACATTCACTTTCACTATCTTTTAGGGCATTAACACTTCACTAAAACACTTCACTTTGGTTCACTGTTTTGTAATTAGTGTTATTTAATGGGTAACCCCTATACCTTCTCCTACTATTTCTCACTATTTTTGTTTTAGTATTATTTTTACTATAAACAATATTAGGCTAGTTGTGTTTTGGGTTGAATCTAACCTTTCTGACAGGGTTAGTGTACCTTTCCTATATTACATTGTTTTACAATTGTATTGTCTTAAAAATTGGATACATATGTTAAATTAATGCTAATAATAACATTGGTTTTATTAATATATAATTATTTAAGGTTTATTGACCGTATTCTATCTTTAACATACAATCTCTCCCTTTTATATATGTGTGTTAGTTTCCCTTGGGTTTTATCTGTCTCCTCTTCATTCTTCCTCTTCTTCTTCTTCAATAATTTTCATCTTCATTCTTCATCTTGGTTTGGTTCTCCCTTAGTTCTATGTCCATCATTGTTTTGTCAATTACATTTTCTTAAGTATGTTTGGGTTGTCGGCTCAATCATGTCAAAATATTTACATTTTAATAAGTATGTTACGTGGTTCCCTTCTTTATGTCTGTGTTCTCGGCTCAATCACTTGGGTTGGGTAATATCGTTGTACGTCATGTCAAAGTATTTACATTTTAATCACTTTTTACACATTTTATTTCATATGAAGTAAATTTTATATTAAGAATTATCTTTTTTATCATTGGTACGAGATTTGGCTTAATTGTATCGTTACAACTTTCACTTCTTTATATGTAACATGCTATAACTGCATGTCACCACTTTTGTATTAATACACTCTTTATTCCACTCACTTGATATTATTCACTATGTTGTTTATTTATGTTAACATCATCATGTGGTATTTAGTTTATTTTCCCTTCACTAATGATCACTTTTGATTATTAACTGTGGCCTTTATTTGCCTCAGGGTATGATTTACTGGTTTGGATTATATTTATCACTATTCATTTGGGTGTGTTTATTATTAACTCCCTATCTTATATTTATAAGTACATTTCTTCAGTAATAAAATATACATAACATTACTATCTTTCTTATTTGTCATTATTACCCTAGGTACATCTCATCTATGTTCTAACTACATTAGTGCATTTGTTTACATACATTTTATGGTCATTATTAGCGATTACAATGTTCGTTATCAATTTCTTGATTACATTTAGTTCTTGGTTCCTTCTTCCTTGTTCCATTGTTCTTCTTGTATTTATCCAATCTATTGAGTCAAGTCATCATCAGTTTATTAGTCATTTGTCATTTTGTCATTTGGTTATTAATCTCTGAGTTTATAAGTTCTTGACCTTTCTTCTTGTCTTCAGCTTCTTTGTTTTATAATTAATTATCAATGTATTTTTCACTACCTTATGTCATGTTACAATATATACAGATGTTTGAGTGTGCACGCGCGTGCACACATACGCACACACACACACACAACTCAAGTGGTTGAGCCATATTCCGGTATCTCTCCCAATACAAATAACATGGTAGCTATCAATATACCAATACACACCCCATTATTATATGACATAATACTTCAAAGAAATAATTAAAAACCTTTATTAGGTTTGCTTTCTAACAGAGGAATATTTGGGGGGGGCAAAGGGACCAAACACCCCTCCCCCCACCTAAGGTAGAAAAAGTTGACAGATTTTGGTAACGTCTTAAATTTTTGACCATTTTATTTTTTTTTCAGCTGTATGCACTAATATAGTAGTAACTCTTTTTTCAATATACTAACAGGTTTATTACATAGAATTAGCATATACATTTGAAATGTGAAATATAGAAAAATCAATTCAGTCAATATGTATCCTGTAAATGATGTTTCAGTAACACGTATTGTTATTGTGTTATTACAGTTTACTTTAATGGGACTAACTTCAGTCACTTTAAAGATAGTAATTTTGATTTTATATGTTGAATAGCAATGTTAGCCTTATCCCCCCCCCCCCAAAGGCCAAATTCTAGATATGCCACTGCTTTTTAAAAGAGAACTGAACATACCCAAATTGATATCAATCCAACCTCAACATTACATCAATGTTTTAAAATGAATGTGAATGTGAATGTAAAATGAATGCATTATTAGTATATGAGGGGGGACCCAAAAGTAACAAGAATTTTCTCTGGCAGTTGGTAGAACGCTAGTTCCGACTTCTCCCGCTAGGTGCCTTCACTAGACACCATTTTGTATCAGTTGCCCTAGCGGCATTGTTGTGGAAACATTAGCACGGTCAGTGTGACTATTTTTTATAAGCGCTGTTTCACGTTTTCGGCGATTTGTCAATGGCAGATATTAAATACCAACGTGCTAACATCAGGTTCTGTTTCCTGTTAGGGAAATCAGCAGCAGAAACTGTCGCAATGCTTCGGACGGCTTATGGGGAGGAAGCTTTGAGCCAGGCAAGGATTTACGAGTGGTTTTCTTGTTTTAAAAGCGGTCAAATGTCAATTGAAGATGAACCACGACGGGACGTCCCTCGACTTCCAAAACGGACGAAAACATTGAAAAAATCCGTGTTGCGATCATGTTTGATCGTCGTAGAACAATAGATGAATTGGAGGAAATGACTGGAATATCCTGGAGTTCATGCCAACGAATTTTGACTGAAGATCTGAAGATGAAACGTGTTGCAGCAAAATTCGTTCCGCGTGTGCTTTCTTGTTGGCTCAAAGCTTCCTCCCCATAAGCCGTCCGAAGCATTGCGACAGTTTCTGCTGCTGATTTCCCTAACAGGAAACAGAACCTGATGTTAGCATGTTGGTATTTAATGTCTGCCATTGACAAATCGCAGAAAACGTGAAACAGTGCTTACAAAAAATAGTCACACTGACCGCGCTAATGTTTCCACAACAATGCCGCTAGGGCAACTGATATAAAATGGTGTCTAGTGAAGGCACCTAGCGGGAGAAGTCGGAACTAGCATTCTACCAACTGCCAGAGAAAAATTCTCGTTTCTTTTGGGTCCCCCCTCGTATGAACTTAATTGTGATAGCAGAGAGAATAAAGAAATGGCTAAAGTTGCGATAGCTAAGTTCCAATAAAGAAAATAAAGTTTGCTTATCAGGGATGCTGGTTACCAACAAAACAATATATTATAAGACCTGGCTGCTTCTAAAAGGATTGTTATTCAGATGCAGAAAAAGCAGGTCACAGAAGATGACTGAAGAAACTGCACAAATGACGTAAGTTTGGAAACTCCTTACGCTATACTATTGTTAAATTTTATATAAATTATAATATTAACTACAACTTATTGCTCTTTTTCGTAACAGATGTACAGTCTTTAAAAGAATATAACAGTCAAAATTTTATGGGCAAAAATTTAATATACTTGTTACTTTATTTCTTAACTTTATTTAATGGAACATTTTTCTGAAAAACTACACTTTGTTGGATTTGATTTAGATATTACTTATGTAGCTTGCAGAAAATTTGTATTTCTGAAATTCACAGCATAACTCATTTGTCAACCAATCATCAAGAGCAGCGCTGTCCACCACGTAGCCTGTACAGTTGAACAACTGAACAACAATGGGTGTTTTTGAGTTAATCCCCCCCCCCCAGGATAAAAGGAAAAGAAACGATAAAAATTATATAAAAACGTGCAGGACAAATGTAATAATACAAGTTGAATTAAATAAATAGTCTTGTTAGTTATATGAGTGTAAACCTTTTTTAATTGCTTGCTGTATATACTACAGCTGCCTTGCTAGTACAAAACTGCTTCATGTAAACATTGCTAGTTGTCTGGTGGTTGGTAAATGGCTTAAATTTTTATCCTAGTTTCTGAATCTACGTCTTCTTACCAAGACAACACAGGCAACCTTTGAATGTTTATTCAGCACACACTGTATCCAGCTGTACGATATTTAGAGTGCAGTAATTTATTCCACAGCAACTTGAGAAAATTTTCTATATTAAATCATTTTTTTACTTGCTATATAGATGATCCTACTGTTGTACACACTTTTCTAATCTGTGTTTAATAAATTTTGTGTTTTTTAATTTAGTACTTTATCGGTGCTGAAGTCACTGATAATCCAAAATTGCTCAAACATGTCATAACAAGCGATAACACGTGGGTATATGTCTGTGACAATGAAACAAAGGCTCAGTACTCCCAATGGAAGCTTCCTGAAGATCCAAGACCAAAAAGCAGCATGCCAAGTTCGACTGAATGTCAAGGTACTCCTTAATGTTTCTTTGATTACAATGGCACAGTCTACTATGAATTCTTACCATTTGGCCGTATAGTCAATAAGAAATAGTATTACCTTGAAGTTTTACTTTACTTATGTGAGGAAATATGAAAAAACAATCAGTACTGGGCAAATAATTCTTGGATTTTGCACCATTATAACACAATCGCTCACACCTCACTAATAATTTGTACGCTTTTGCCCAGAAATAACACCAATGTGATGTTGCAGCCGCTCTATCCATCAAATATGGCCCAATGAGACTTCTATTTTTCCTGAAAATGAAGAGCACATTGAAAGGGCATTTTGTGGTACAGGCAATTCACTGAGTGAGATGAAGGCTATACCAAAATGAGCGTTCCACAAATGATTTGCAGACTGAAAGTTGGTGTGTATATATCTGATGGACTACTTTGAAGGGGACAATGTCAATATTAAAGAACAAATAAATTGTTTTAGATAAAAATAAACAGTTTTGTTATTTTATTACACCTTGTATGTTAACCTACAACTGAATGTGGTAGCCATACACAGTCCACAACAGTGTTCAACAAATGTTTATTGTAAATTATAAATGGAGATTCTTCTTTACTTTGTGCACACTCACAGGCATTCATAGACATGTAAAAATTATGTACCCTTTATATACTATATAATTCATGCACAAAGTCTAAAGAATTCTAAATAATTAACAAGATTTTGTAAAGGTTTCTACTGTAATGGGACTTACTTATTGCTTACCTTTTTAATGGTTAATAATAAATAGTCATAAAATAGTTATAAAATAAAACACCGGCTTAATGAAAAGTAAATACAAAAAATGTCTTTTCATACTTGTAATGAACAGTCTGTGTTTTAATATTTTTTGACTAAAAAATAAATAAATTACAAAAAATGGATCAGGCACCATGGTGTGTTGTGAAGTATTTATTAGGCCATTATACATTATTTATGATTAGAGTGTACTACAGGATGAAAAGTACCATTTCCAGGCATTCACAAACAATAAAAAAAATTGTACATTAGAATATCAGAGAAAACAAATATTATCTTTTTTTCTTTAGATGCAATATAGAAAGTTTGGCCTCTGAGTCATTTTACTGTGTCTAATATGTTTTTGAACAGGTAAATAAGAGTTTTAAGTTACACCGGAAGCCTGGAATAGAACAGTACATAAGAGTCTACAAGCCACAATATGATATTAAAGCCATGGGTGACTTAAAATGCCAAGCAGTAATTTATGATGTGTTGCATTTTAATATAACTTTTCCACTTTAAATTTATTCTCACACACTTTTCTCCTTAAAAATATTTTCTTTTTCATAGTATATGTCCATAATACTATTATGTATATATATATTTAGCAAGTAATTATCAATTTGGTAACAATTGGTTCCGTCTGTTATGAAAACCATAATAAATTAAAAAATAACAAAAAACATAATAATAACTACAAATTATGTTTTATGTATCACAGAATGCACAATTAATAAAAACAAGTTTTTACTGGTGCATTCTCATCATAGAAAACTGAGCACACACAATACAATATTATAAATAAAACAATTAGCTGAGTCTGTGTTATAAACGAATTAAGCTCATTATTTGCATAATTTATTTTTCATATTAGTATACAGCATAGAAAATTGTCAGGTTGAGGTGACAGGAAAATATTTTAAAAGAAAAGTATTAGATTCTCTCACAACCAATTTACCTCCTCTCATTTTAGGAGCTTTATTAACATCATGACCATCCATAAAGTGAAAAATATATTCAAAATATAAACTGCAAGGAAGGTGATAATATACACATGGAACCAATCATACTGCAGTTACTCTAGCCAATCACATTCAGTCTGTAACAGTCAAAACTACTTTAGTCTTTATCATACAGACCTACTTTTGACTTCCTACACGATAATCATGAGGAATTATACAGCAGTAAACAAACTTTTTACAAATTTTTATGCTATGGTTATTTAGCTACTGAATACAAAGCAAAACACATATGCACTGGAAATACCACTTATGTGAAGAAACGTTTTGAGTTATCAGTGAAAAAGTCTATACAGGCCCTATCTAACGTTATGCTCACGATAGCACCCATAGTACATTTTCTGGCACAAATTTTTATTCTCTCTGTAGCTAATTTTATAGTATGACCCTCTGTAGCATCATCTAGTAACAGTTAAATGTTTTCTTGGAATTCCTATGAACTATACTCTTACACATTCGTCTGTACCCATTCTGCTTCCTTAATGACCAATTTTAATTCTTCTTTTTCACCCGAGAAAGCTATACTCTCTCAAGATCAGACAATTTGGCTTGGCCTTATTTTTATCTCTTCAAACACCCATAGGTTCCTATGAACTGTCTTTCATTGGTTACATTTATGGTGAGAGGATAAAATTAAACTTCTGACATGGACAGGGTAGCAAGATTCATCAACAGAAAAATGTGTCATTCGTCAGAGGACATAACTCCAAAGGCCAACCCTAATTTGTACATTTCTGTAACTAGTCTACAATTAGAGTCAACACCACCCAAATTCCGATAAAACTATTTGATATATTTAATTTTTCCAGCAAGCAATAATAAGTAGCAGTAGCAGTGGTGGGGATAGTGGTAATAATAGTATAGTAGCCTGATGGTGGAATCGTCACACTGTGCCTGCATTTTCATAAGATACACCTGACACTTGTGACATCCGAGTACAAGAGTACAAAAGGTTGGACAGCAATGGTCTATACAATTCTAGTACACTATGGGTTAAAATAGCATCACATTGTATAACACACACACACACACACACACATTGATTATTCTTGTTCGCACTGTCAACGACAATGGGTGTTATCAATTCAGAAACAAATGTGTGGCAATTGGGCAGATGGGATCATTGTAATACAAATACTGAAAAGTTACCAGTATTTACATTTCTTTAAAGAAATTACTAAACATGTTTGTTTGGTTTCCCTTGAAATGTACAACAGATGTGAAGACAAAATTCAAAGTAAACACCATTTATTACTTGAACTAATAATTACACTATATAACAGCTGATAAGCACAATATTTTTTTCATATTTTTAAAAATTACACAACAATTTGTAAAAATTAAAAACATTTTGGTACCAAAAATGACTCCATCATGTGTCATGATAAACAGTCTCTGAACATACCATATAAATCTATAAATGCAAAACTAATGGAAACCTAGATTCCAACCTCAACTAATTAATGATTACTAATTCTAATGATTACAACCTCAACTAGATTCTAATTACTAATGAATGGTATTATAGTATCAAATATCTGAATGTCCAAAACATAATACTTACAGCATCACTAAATACTGCATTACAAAACAGACATATGAACTATTTTCACATATTACAGAATATCTGTTTTCCTTAATCTCAGAATTCATCTCTACCTTAGTAAAATAATAGATGATTTCAACATTATCCATGGCTAATGTATAACAAGCTATATCATTTTGTAGTCTAAACGCTCCTACCAATTCTACATGCATGTGTACTTACACAGTGAACTTAAATATCAATGTGTTACTGTCAACTCAGATCTATTCATCAACTTGTAATGTAACTGAATATTATATAAAACTAAAATATTTTTTCTTGATTTTTTGAAACCCCAATTGTATCACTAATGTGATACATTTATACTGTGTTATGTATACACAGCAAGAATGATGATAGGATTGTAGTAATATTACTGCAGTTTTCACATATGAGAAGTCATTAAAAATTACCCAAAAATAATTTATAACTAAAATATATAACATACAATCAAAAAGCTGTTTACATCGTTAATTGTAAAATATATTTTATATGGCTAGTATTCGTGTTTCCACTGTTTCCTGATTAGTTTCAATATTATATTTTTTCCCTTCAAATGTCACATGAACCTTGTAGAAAAAATGAATGTGTACAGCTACCAAAATTTTGCAAATAAGTTTGCAATAAATTATTTTAGTATATTTATAGTAAATCTATGAACTCGTCCATATGAGTTATGCATATGGACGCAATTCTGTGTGTTAGTATAAGCATTTTGAAGATGGCGATGAAAATATATTGAGAATGTTAGATGTTATGGAAGACCTGAAACCAATAAACCAAAATAAATCGAGGAATTAGTGGTAAAACTAGACTAAGTCCAAGTTTTAATGATGTTTTAAGATGTTTCAAAAACGACATTTTTTTATGCATTTCTCTGTTTCATTTAATTGTTAAAATAACTACTGTATGTTATCACTTTAAAAAGCTGTATTAATAATAAAAATTAACCTTGAAAATCAGTTTTATGAATAAAATTTAGTTAAATATTAGAATTACCTTGGTTTCCTTCTTTGCAACTTCTTTGTGTTCTCAATATACACTACGCGTTTCGGGACTTAAAGTCCCATCATCAGGTGGATAAACTTTTCACTCATGTAGAGCACGTCACTAGATAAAAAATATATAAAGGTCACGCACATCTCGCTACTCAGTCGATTTCCCCACTCGCGTTATCTCACGATGCGCATCACTACCGACCCTGCGAGCGACTGACAAATCTATTCGGCCTGTGTCTATTTGTCGTGCTGTTTCAGCATGTGTATAGCAGTATCATACAGTTCGTTTGACTTGAACGACAGTTTCTCGTTCAGAAGCTGATCATTGTGTGTTGTAGAGGCTCTGTAAATTTCAAACTCTTCCAGTGCGTCCATGAGTTTACCCTTTTTGCAGAAATGCAGTGGTTTGAAATTATTTCTAAAATTGGAATAGGTATGGTTGTGATCAATGATATGCATCGCAAAGTTTGATTTGACGTTCCTGATGTTGCCCCTAGGAAGGTGTTCTTTATATCTACCTAAAAAAATTTTTTCTGCCTGTTTGTCCAATGTAAGAACTATTACATACTTCACATTCTATTTTATACACCCCCGAACAGCTTTCTACTGGTTTATTGGATTTTGGCCTTAAAAGTTTTTAAAATGCTGTTATTCGTCTTAAAAGATACTGTATAGTCATACTTTCTAAAAACATTATAAATAGTATTGGGTAAAAGATTCGCATATTCAGTTGCTATGTATTTCTGAACCCTATTGAGTGTTTCATTGTTATTTCTATGCAGGTTCTTTTTTTGCTGGTTTTTTACTAACCTATCCACAATCACGCTATTATAACCGTTGGCTATCGCTATGTACTTTATAGTACTAAGTTCTTCACGGTAGTCCTCCGGCTCCAATGGAATTTTCAATAGCCTGTTGACGAAGGAGTTAAAAGACGCCATTTTCTGAGTGAATGGATGAAATGAGGACGCATGGATAGTAATGTCCGTAGTGGCTGGCTTTCTGTAGATTTTAAATTTAAGGTGGTTATTTATGTTTTGTATCATCAGGTCGAGAAAATTTAAGCTATGTTCGTTCTCCAACTCGAGTGTAAACTTTATGTTTGGATGTATACTATTTATATATTTATTCAAAATTTCTGCCTGCCTACATGTGCCATCAAATACAAGAAATGTATCATCTACATACCGCGTGTATGAAATGATCTTTTTATAAAACCTATTCTTATGAGACAATACGTATTCATTTTCAAAGTCGTTAAGATAGAGGTCAGCCAAAAAACCACTAAGTGGCGAACCCATTGCAAGTCTATCGTCCTGGGCAAAAAACCTATTATCAAATGTAAAATAGTTCTGGCTTAGTATTACTCTTAATAGCATGATAAGTTCCTGTACTTCTTGTTGATTCAAGCTGCCTGAACACTCCAGATTTTCCTGTGCAATATTGATGGTTTGGGTAACTGGAACATTGGTGTAAAGGTTCACAATATCAAAGGACATCAGTTTATATTGTGGCAACATTCTTAATGATTTTACCCGATTCACAAATTCAATATTATTCCTGATACTGTGGTTATTGTTTATTTTTATATTATTTTTTAAAACCTGTAGAAGTTTTTTAGCCGCTTTATATCCGGGTGCTGTGGTAAAATTAACTATGGGTCATATGGGTATATTCCCCTTATGTATTTTTGGCAGACCATTAAGCGCAGCGGCGCAAGTATGTATTTGTTTGAGTTGACGCATGGTACGTATATCAAACAGATTCGTACATTTATTTATACTGTGGTTTATAGCTTTAATATAGTTTGCGGTGGGGTCCTTCATTAATGCGCATATATTATTACCCCTGAAACAGCACGACAAATAGATACAGGCCAAATAGATTTGTCAGTCGCTCGCGGGGTCGGTAGCGATGCGCATCGTGAGATAACGCGAGTGGGGAAATCGACTGAGTAGCGAGATATGCGTGACCTTTATATATTTTTTATCTAGTGACGTGCTCTACATGAGTGAAAAGTTTATCCACCTGATGATGGGACTTTAAGTCCCGAAACGCGTAGTGTATATTGAGAACACAAAGAAGTTGCAAAAAAGGAAACCAAGGTAATTCTAATATTTAATTATATAGGCAACTTGGAGACCACAACAATTATGTATAAAATTTAGGTCGAAACTGCTTTCAGTTGGGGAAAAGTAGACATATACCTAAACAGATGTGTGCATATATGCTGCTAGTAACCTGCTTGAGTGCACTAAAAACAATTTTAAAAAACCTTCACAACTTTGATGAATCACGCTTTATGAGTATCTATGATACAACCTAGAGTGGAAAACCTCAATCAAAAGAACTTAATACAGCCAGATCAAAGTGGTGTATACTCAATATTACTATCAACTTTTATGGCGATGGAGGAAAACAGTTTATTTTAAAACTCAGGAACTGCATAAGAGTGGTAAACCAACTAAACCATGACAATAAATCTGGCAAGAGTTGTAAATTGTGCAACAGATTTTTACTTAGGGAATACACACCCACATAGCAGACATACATTCTGAAGTTGTTCACTGTGCTCTAGTTTTTATAACTGTGTTAAACAGGCTAATCCTGCTCCAACAAGAAGTGTTACAGCTCTGCTTGGCACAATTTGCATCATCACACTGCTGAGCTAATAAGGCTACAAATAAGAATTATGAATAAGGTAACAAAGATAACTTATTACAAGCGGACTAACAGAAAGTTGGATTCATGAGTCTACTCCACAATACATGTTTCTATTCAATATGTACATACAAGTTTTATTACTACATACTATATTTAAATATTTTTATAAATATTAAATTTATTTTTGAAATTTAAAATATGCTTTAAAATAAAGAGAGATTTTAAACTATACACCTTCACAACATTATATTAAGTGGAAAACAGCTTTCCACTACTTAAAAATATTATACTTTTATCAAACCATCTGACTCTTCTGTTTACCAAAGTAATAAAATGATATGAATGAACTGTTTTAAAAATAAAGTTCATTTTCGTAGTACACAAGTATATGTAAAGCGCAATACCAAACTGGTATGTCAAATCTTATAATAAATTCTACTCAAATACAAAAACATATACCAAAATTTTTATTATTTACAAAGGAATGCAATATACTAGCAACCACCGTACTACAGCATATTAACTTATTAGGCCTATTTGTTCTAAAACTTATTAAGTTTAAACAACTGTGAACAATAGTGATTTGAAATATTTTCCACAAAAAAGAATATTATTTAAATATTATTCTTTAGAAACATGTTAATTTTCTTGAATGTTGGCATTTCTTTTTATAGTTTTGTACCTCACCTTGACCTACATAGTGATGTGGGCCGGGTAAATACCCAGTGGGTAGGGTATTTAAAAATGGGTATTTACCTGGGTATTTACCCTTGACTCGGGTAAATACCCAAAATCAGGGTATTTATCAATTAATGCGTTAATTTTTAAATCTGGTACTTTTACTGCGCTTTTTGAATGATCTTTGTAGTTAGTTAGTTATCTTAGTAAATGATAATAATACAATTTCATGAAATTGTATTATCTGATTTAAGAAAATAGTAAGCCTAATTCAGTCTACCCAAATCAAATTTCAAATCAGAATTTTAGTTTAGTTTAGAGACAATTTTACTTGTTGATTTTAGATAATTCATTTCAATATAAAAAACATAATTGCTTTATATACAGCTAATTGTTATAGGCCAGCTACAAAATCATTTAATTCAATTCAAATAAATTGTATTTGAATAATATCACAACAGAACCAGAGGCTATATTTGTACTAAGATTGATTTAAGGATAAAGATTGATTTAGTTAAAGAGGGAAATTTTATTTTGCACTGCACTTCAGAGAACTGGCAACACTGTGAGACAGTTCTCCCCTCCACTCATATTTCAGCTTTTCTTTGTTTACAGAGTAATGCTGGTGGAGTGAATATAACATAACCTCTCTTTGTAAAATGTTTGTTCTATCATAAGGTGAGTGTGAGTAGTACCGGTATTCAGTTTTCGAAAATGGGGAAGAGAAAAGGACCTGCATGGGACTTTTTTAAAGAAAAAGGTTGTGGTGTGATATGTAAGTACTGTTGCAAAGAGTACAAACATGCTAATGTCAATAAAATGAGTAACCATATAAAAAAGTGTTTCAAGACTCCTGCAGATTTGAAAAAAGTGTTAAATTCAAACATTTGTGCTACTGCTGTTTTCAAATCTTTTTCAACATCAACTCCACAAAAAATGAGTGTCCTGGAACCCTTGGAAATTGACACATCTTTTGAAACAGAACCAGAACCCGGGCCAAGTGCAAGTAGTAATGAGCATAATAGGCTTGCAAGCAGAAATTCAAACCTATCATCTTCATCCTCATCAGAAGTTTGGGGATTACAGCAATGTGGACAATCAAAAACTTTGTTGCAGTCTTCAACCTCTCAGTCTTCACAACAATCACAACTATTGTCATTTGTGGACCACATGGATACTCAAGAAAATGTAAGTACATAGTCTGTTTATTATTCAAATTATCTCAAAGATTATGTGGATTCAAATCCGTTATCTGCCAACCAAAGGTTATGTTAGGTCAAAACCGTCAGGTTCTGTGATAGAAAAAAGTTTAAGTTTGGTTTAAGATAATGCAATTCAACCAAATGTATGTACTGCATTGGTCTATATTTAACTAATCTTTTAAGCTAGGTATACGGTATACAACGTATACTTCGTCGAGTCTTTGTTAATAGGCCTATATTAATGGAAATGAAATTCGACGTCTAGCTTGATTTAATTTTAAACCGAACCGGGCATTTTTAAGTATTATATTTTAACATTTTAGGCCATTAGGGCTAGGTTCTACATTTAGCATGAGCATGTGCTTTACCTTTAAAGAAATTCTATAATGGCTGTACACCAAGGTCACCTAAAAATTACAAATATATTTTTTTTATATTAGTCTCTCTAGGCCTACATGCAGTTAAATAATAACTACAAAAATGTAATTTTTCTTTGATGTATATCTTCTGGATGAAAGTTTAAAGTCACGGCGTTAGGAAGAGGCCTACTCATGCAAAACAAAGGACCTAGTAGCTTAGTAGTGAATTTAGAAAATATATTTGCGTAATGCGTAATAATTTATATGTTCATAAAATAATTGCTGAGTCTAACATGAAGATAGGCCTCCGAGTGAACTGAGTGGGAATATTTTGTAATTTCGCGTTCTCTTTAAACAAAGCAGAGTTCAGAGTTCATTTATCTAGTTTCTGTTTTAGAATTTTTGGTAGGTCTGATAGTGTTTCATTCATGCATATTTTCATTAAATAATGTATTAGTTAATTTCGTTGCAAATTTCATAAAATTTGATAGTAAGTTTTTTGTAGCAGTCAATGGCTCAGTCTCAGCTTGACGGACGGCTAATGGCCATGTCTATAAGATTACGATATTTTGTATCGTTGTATCTGCTTTGTGTAAACATTGTTTGTGTAATAAATCTTTTCATTATTATTATTAATAACTACAAAACTTGTCATGAAAACGCAAAAGAAAAAACTACCCACTATACCAGTACCCACAAGTACTTTATTGTGTATTTTAGTTATTACGCAGGCGTTTTTTAATCAAATAGTTGCTATGTTATCACATTAAGATTTTAAAATACGATACCTTACCCTAATCTAAACTACCTTACCTAACCTTACCCTAATCTAAACTGGAACGTAAATGCCGGTCTCACTTTTGTTACAAAATTCGCAGTTATTTGGGCTTTAGGCTTTAAACATGTAATTTATGTGTTGCTAAGATCATTGTACATTTTTTCTGTAGGTTATCGGTTTTAATTTGTTTCTGTTCGTGTGTTGCAGGAACGTCTAAATCAATACCTTGCTAAGGCCATATTTGTTAGTGGGTCTCCATTGGCACTCGTTGAACATCCTCTGTGGATTGATTTCTTCAAGAAAATTCGACCATCTTATGCCCTACCTTCACGGTATCGTTTGGCTTCAACCTATTTAGATGCTCAATATACCAAAATGCAGACTGAAGTAAGTAAACAGTTACAAGACTCAAAAGATCTACATTTGCAATGTGATGGATGGAGCAACTTAAACAATGAATCCATAATTAACTTTGTAGTTTCCAAACCGGATCCACTTTTTGTTGACTTTGTTATGACAAAAGACAATAGACACAATGCAAGGTATTTCGCTGAACTAATTGAAAAAATTCTTATAAAATATGGTCCAGAAAAATTTCTAGTCATTATTGCAGACAACGCTGCTAATATGAAGGCTGTGCTGAACATAGTTAAAGAAAAGTATCCTAACATTGTGCCCCTTGGTTGCCTTGCCCACCTGTTGCACCTGCTTTGTTCAGATATTTTATGCTGTACATCAGTGAAGTCCTTTATGGCTACTGTAATCGATATTGTGAAGACAATCAAGGCACTGTTTGACCAGATCTCGGCTGAGAAAAAAAAGTTCAAGGATACAGTTACATTACAGCTACCAGGGAAAACTAGATGGGGCAGTCACTTGTTTTGTATAAAAAGTTTATTGGGAAATAAAGTCGTACTTCAAACACTTGCTGTCAGTGAACAGGCAGAACTCTCCACAGAAATGAAAAGAAGGTTGTTAGATGACTGTGTATTCTGGGTTCGTGTACAAAAAATGGTAGATATCTTAAATCCTATTGTACACCTGATAACTGCTTTTGAAAGTAACCAGCCACAGATACATAAAATATTTTCAAAATTCAATGACTTGGAGAAAACTTTAATTGTACAGCTCCCACTTTCTCCATTACAAAAAGCAGAAGAGAAAAATGTTCTGAAGAAGTTTAAAAAGCGGAGAGATTTTGGCTTAGGGGAAATACACCTTGCAGCAGACCTACTAAATCCAGCTGCTCAAGGGAGCAGTTTAAAACCACTCGAGTTACTAGATGCAGTTAGCTTTGTTTGTGATGTTGGGCGGAAAATGGGTGTAAGCATCCCTAAAATAAAAGAAAATATAGCTGACTATAGAGACAAGCAAGGGATCTGGGGAAAAGAATTTGTGTGGGAAGGCATTGATGAATTGAGCCCAGTTCTGTGGTGGAGGGGATTAAGAGGAACATGTGAACTAGCAGATGTAGCTATTCAAATTTTAGGAGCACCTGTGACATCTGCTGCTACTGAACGTCAGTACATTCAGTTGGGTTCACAGCAAAAAAATAAATCGCCTAAATTCACAAAGAGCTGCCAAGTTGACGTATTTATCATGCAATTGGAAGCTTTTAAATTGTAAGAGTAAGCCAAACAAGAGAAAGCGCTCTTTTGAAGAGCAGCAAGACAAAGGGGAAAAACCTTCAGAAAACAAAATTCCTGAAGATGAAGATAAAGATGAAAGTGATGTTGAAGATGAAGTTAAAGACAACAGTGATTTTGAAGATGAAGATAAAGATGAAAGTGATTTTGAAGACAAAGATAAAGATGAAAGTGATGTTGAAGAGGAAGATAGAGACGAAAGTGATGCTGGAGTTACAGATGAAGATGAACATGGTGTTGAAGATTCAGTTGTGTAATTATCAATTTGTTTTAATAAATACTTTTAAACTATAATCTACTATAATGTTTCTTTCATTGTAATGGTTTAATGAATACTTTCTTACTTGATAATCTTTTGCTTTCTTGATTCTTTAATTATCTTTACTAGTTCCCATGCATTCAAATTTTAATTAAGTTAAAATTGATTGTTGGATGGAAAAGAGCTTACATTTCATCATGTCTTTAAGAGTGTTAATTTATGATTATTAAAATTGAAATTCTGTTCAATTTGGAAAAAATAAAACAACCACTGTCGTAAGTACTTGGTTGTTCATGCCAAAATGTAGAATGCAACAGCTGATGAGCTGAATAAATTTTATACTGCCATATTCAGTTGGGTTTTAGAACACAAATATAATAATAAAAATATAATTAATATGTATACAGTCATGCCTTAAATGATTTTTATAAATACCCGGGTATTTACCCGGGTAAATACCCAGGGTATTTACCTTGAATTTTAAATACCCGGGTATTTTACATCAATAGACCTACACATTACATGTATAATAATTTTGTTTTCTTGTTTTGTACTTTGTTTTATTAATTCTTTGTTTGAAGTTCTGGTAATTTAACACATTATGCCAAGTTTCTATTGCACTTGTTTTCTTGCAATTCCAACATTATTCACATTGCCAAATTTCCTTAATTTTGCTTAAAAGAAGTCTCACCGTGGAGAGATCTCGCACCTCAGTTTTAAAAAGTGTTGTGAAACCATGTTTTCTAACTAATTTGTGTCACTAAGAAAATAATGGTACAGATTTCATTAATAAAAAGTAATGACAGTTGCATCAGCTAAGAGTCGAGCTTACCTACCTAAGAGGTGGGCCGATATACCTGTAACAGGTATTTTGGAACGATATTTTTGTGGAACGGATGTAACAGTGACTGAAAAGTTGAAATACCTGATATTCGCGGCGACGCTGTTCCGAGTCGAGACACGCCGCCCTCACTGTTCCGAGTCGAGGCACACCTCCTACGCACCTACACAGACACACACACACACACAAAAAGTACGCAAGTATCACGTAAACGAATACGCCAAGGCCAAATACTATACCCTGATTAACGAAAGAAAGTGACTGGCGGAGCGGCCGCTCGTGGAAACGTAAAATACAGGGCTAGAAATGTCTAATGAAGTGTATTTTAATCATCAATTAAAGACGTTTTTAACAAACTTTTCTAATTTTTTAAAACTTTTTCCATTAATTTACATTGAGAGTTAAATAAAAATATCGGTATGGAGAACCATACATGACTTCCATATTCTAAGATTATATTTAAAATCATTTTCGAAATGAAATATTACCATAGAAACTACTTCTTTCTACTTACTGCTTCAGCCTTAACCACAGTACTGTGGTCACTAACGTATACCACCTCACGTTATCGCACTCGATTTTCACTGATGGTGGAAGTCGATGGCATTGCCGAAACGTCTGGTTTTGTAGATGGTTTTGTAGAAAACATTGGACTACGGTCAAATATCCCGGGAAGGAATTTTAACAAAAACTACTTCTTTGTTGCCGATAACGTTGAACACATATATATAAAAAATATGCATAAAATTAATGGCTTGTATAAGTTAATGATTGATCTCCATTAAGTAGTGCTCAAGTTTCCAAAGTTTTAATATTATGATGTCCATAATTAAAACATCAGAGCAGGTTTAGTGTGAATGAGGGTACACCGTGGACAACAATTTTCAACATTTCTTATTGAGCGTTGCTTAGAGTAAAGCTGCGAATCTACAGTGTATGTTTCACAGAACAAACACGCGAAAAAGAAGGAGTGCTCCGAAGTCACTCATGGACCCTCAGCATCTTGCAGAGGGTTCATTCCCTAAAGACGAAAAGTCTGTCTATGAATCGTTCCTCTGTAAACATGTGCAGTTACACTGCCCAGCGATCCACAGGAAGCAAATTGATGTCCATTTTTTCGGCTTGCACCTGTTATGTTGGTGTGGGTTTTGGCACTTTCCATTTAAAAAGCGTGCAAGTGTAAGAAAATAAACATGAGTGAGGCCAGAAATAACGCGAATTGTGTGTGTGTGTGTGTGTGTGTGTGGGGGGGGGGTCTTCCCTGCCTTTTTATTGCCGTATTAAATGAAGAATATTATATTACATTAAAATGAAAAAATTATAATTTTATTGCCTGGCAACAAAATTATTTTATTTTATCACCATACTTCCATTTCCTTAAGGAATATGGAAGTAAAAAAATGTTCTAAGATTTATATTTAAAATCATATTCGAAATGAAATATTTCCATAGAAACTACGTCTTTCTACTTATTGCTTCAGCATTAACCACAGTACTGTGGTCACTAACGTATACCACCTCACGTTTTTGCACTCGATTTTCACTGATGATGGCAGTCGATGGCACTGCCGAAAAGTCTGGTTTTACAGAAAACATTGGACTACGGCTAAACAGCCCGGGAAGCAATTTTAACAAAAAACTACTTCTTTGTAGCCGATAACGTAGTACACGTATAAAAAATTCTCCCCTCCCGTTCAACTATAATTTTTAGTAATAGAAAATTACCCCCACCCCGTTCACCTAATCTCTTCATTTATAGATATTTCATCTACGTTTCTACAGTGGATTATTATGAGCTTCTTATCAGGATACTTTATTTATAAAAATTAAGTACTTTACTCTTGTTAAATCATAAAATGTTTCTGGTAAACTACCCCTTTCTCTTAACCGATCTTCTCCAAAATCAATAGACCTTCAGTCCTCTACAATTCAGGGATGCATGCAAAAAAAATTTGATTCTGTTTGAATGTGCGGCAGTTATCGTTCGTCATGGAAACGTTTCTTTTGTTACAACTTACAATGTTGCCGGTAAACTACCCCTTTCCCTTAACCGATCTTCACCAAAATCAACAAACCTTGAGTTCTCTAGAAATCAGGCAAGTGTGCAAAAAGTTATTTGATTCTTTTGAATTTTCGGCAGTTAATGTTCGTCATAAAAAAATTACCCTTTTTAAAACAAAATTTAGGTGATAAACTACCCCTTTCCCTTAACCGATCTTCACCAAAAACAATAGGTCGTGAGTACTCTACAAATCAGGGCAGTATGCAAAACATCATTTGATTCTGTTTGAATTTGCGGCTGTTATCGTTTACTATAGAAAAAAATTACCCTTGATAAAAAACTGTTGCAGGTAAACTACCCCTTTCCCTTAACCGATCTTCACCAAAAATGACAGGTCTTGGGTACTCTACAATTAATTAAGGTCTGTATACAAACAATTATTTGATTCTGTTTGAATTTGCGGCTGTTATCGTTTGCCATAGAAACACCCTTGATAAAACATAAAACGTTGCTGGTAAACTACCCTATTCCATTAACCGATCTTCACCAAAAACAATAGGTCTTGAGAACTCTACAATTTAGGGCTGTATGCAAAACATCATTTGATTCTGTTTGAATTTGCGGCTGTTATCGTTTACTATAGAAAAAAATTACCCTTGATAAAAAACTGTTGCAGGTAAACTACCCCTTTCCATTAACCGATCTTCACCAAAAATGACATGTCTTGGGTACTCTACAATTAAGGTCTGTATACAAACAATTATTTGATTCTGTTTGAATTTACGGCAGTTATCGTTCGTCATAGAAAAAATACCCTTGTTAAAACATAAAACGTTGCAGGTAAACTACCCCTTTCCTTTAACCGATCTTCAACAAAATCAACAGACCTTGAGTTCTCTATAATTCAAAAAGGTATGCAGAAGAGTAGTTGATTCTGTTTTAATGTACGGCAGTTATCGTTCGTCATAATAAAAATTACCCTTGATAAAACATAAAATGTTGCTGGTAAACAACCCTATTCCCTTAACCGATCTTCACCAAAACCAACAAGTCTTGAGAACTCTACATTTCACGGCTGTATGCAAAACATTATATGATTCTGTTTGACTTTGCGGCTGTTATCGTTTGCCATATAAAATACCCTTGATAAAACAATAAACGTGTCCGGTAAACTACTCCTTTCCCTTAACCGATCTTCACAAAAAAACAATAGGTTTTTAGTACTCAACAAAACAGGGCTGTATGCAAAAACGTAGTTGATTCTGTTTGAATTTGCGGCTCTTATCGTTTGCCATAGAAAATACCCTTTTAAAACATAAAACGTTGCAGGTAAACTACCCCTTTCCCTTAACCGATCTTCACCAACACCAATAGGTATGCTACGACAGCACAGAACAATCTACGCGTTTATCGAATGCGCCAGAAAGATCTCGATGTAAGCGTATGGTGTACGTGCTACTAGACGCATTTTGCGAGAATTTTCTCGACTGTGCCAGGCTCCGCTCGGGCGCTCGGACTGTGTCAAGGCCGTAGCAATTTACGTAGTTCGCGAGAGATAAGACGCAGTTTGGAAGCTTCTGGTGTGTGAGCGTAACTATAAATACATCGCGTCGCGGCCTTAGTTTTCAGTTCAATGCGAGATTTTTGACTGTGCGGTTCGAGAGTATTAGTGCGATATATTTTACAGAGCGGTTCGGGTTATTAACGGTGTACGTTCAAGTAGTTATTAGTGAAGTGTTGCGTTTATATTCGGACGGTATAATTGTAATACAGTTGAGTTTTAATATTAGTGGACATTTTATTGCGTATGAACAATTTCATTTGATTTGTTGTAGACGCTGTGTTGTTAATTACGAACTGTTTTACTATAACAATTAAAGGTGTGATTAGTGACTTAATTGGTGTCTTGTACTTATTTTGTTTCCACTGTACCTACGACGATCGAGTAGACCATCGTAACAGTGGTGTCAGAACTGGGATAGAACGGTTAACAGTGGAAACAGTGGATACTTTGTACAAGACGAGTGTGATTCGTAATTAATCGATAAACAATAGATGCCAGTCAGATGATGGAAAATTTACAGGCGCTGCTGTTGCAGACAGAAAAACGACAGGACGAGAAACGCAAACAGGAGGCGGAAGAAGCAGAAAAACGACAGGATGAAAAACGTAAGCAAGAAGCAGATAAAACGGAAGCTCTCTTTGAAGTTATGCAGAAACAGTTGCAAGAACACAGTACCGCAGAATTGGGTATCCTACGAGGTGAGCTTAATAAACAAGTTACTAAAATATCGGAGGTACAAGAATCAATGACATTAAAAATAGCTGAAGTAGAAAACTCTGTCTTGACTGTTGAAGAATCGATGTCTACAAAAATATCTGTTATAGAAGAATCTGTTTCAAATAAAATATCTGCAGTAGAAAACTCAATGGCAAACATAAGAGAACAAATTAAAATTGAAGTTGAACAGTGCATGAAGATTCAACCAAAACAAATTTCTGAACAGACTGTACCAGTGATCAAGACAGAAAAATACACAGAAAATAAGTTAACAGAGAAGGTCACTTTGCCTGCAGTAGGGACAGTTCATGTCAAAGCTCCAACCTTTGACGGAAGCACTCACTGGGCAACGTACCTCCGCCAATTTGAAGCTGCTGCATGCG
The DNA here is from genome assembly GCA_034769895.1 of Magicicada septendecula. Taxonomy (NCBI): domain Eukaryota; kingdom Metazoa; phylum Arthropoda; class Insecta; order Hemiptera; family Cicadidae; genus Magicicada; species Magicicada septendecula. Next base: position 825,473,054 of record CM068367.1, read on the forward strand.
CAAATAATTGGACAGAAAAAGACAAGGCTGTTTCACTTGTTCTTGCATTAAAAGGACCCGCGGCAGAACTACTACAGAAAGTGCCACCTGACAGCCAGAACACCTATGCCGAGTTGATAAAAGCTCTGGAATTACGGTATGGTGATAAACATTTGCGAGATGTGTACTGCACCCAGTTGAGAGCAAGGCGACAGCATTCCGGGGAAAGTCTTCAAGAGTTTGAAGCAAGTATCGACAGACTAATTAGACTGGCCTATCCTGAAGCGCCAGAAGATTTTCGAACGCGTTTTGCGATGCAGACATTTACTGCCGGTGTCCGAGATAACGAACTACAGCAAGTGTTACGAATGGCAAAACACCAGAACAGTGCGGACGCCCTGGTACATGCTTTGCAATTTGAGGCCGCCAAATCAGCGTCTGGTTGGACAAGTCATAAAGTGCGCGAGCTAAAAGATCGCGACGGCACAGACGATGAGGAAGAAGAACAAGGAACAGAGACTCGACGGTCGGCGCCACAGAATAAAATAAGAAAGGATGGAAGACCGAAGTGTTATCGATGTGGGAAACCTGGACATCTACAACGAGATTGTCGGGTTAGAATTCAGCAGCAGGGAAACGAGCAATAGTCGGTGCAACGGGGCGTGTGCTGACTAACTGGAGGAACGAAGCCCCTAGAGAATACGCAATTTCTACGCTTCAGAAAAACACCGGGAGCTTGGTAGTTACCGGATTTGTTCAAGAAAGGCCAACCTCGATTACAGTTGACACAGGCGCAACAGTTTCTATTGTGCGCCCCGACGTGGTGAAAGATCTCAAGCCAATCTGGTGCTCTTGCAGCTTGCGAACAGCTACTGGACGGCCTGTAAAAGTGTATGGAAAAGTGGAGATACACCTACGCCTGGGTAGACTTGAGTTTAATCATCAAGTACTTGTTGCAGACATTGTGGATGAAGCAATTCTTGGTGTGGACGTTATGAACGCATACGGATTTATAGTCGACTTCAAAAACAATGTCTTGAGAATCGGAGGCGAAGAGGTAATGCTATCAACAATGACGACAGCAGAAAAATCGATGGACGTCATAAACCAAGTGGCCGTAACTGTTCCGCCAAACTCCGAAAAGATCATCATGGTTAGAACTGCGGTAGATACTAGGGGCAATCAGTGCTCTATATTCGAACCCCAGGTAGTCAGCACACCGGGCATACTAATTGCCAGAAGTTTAGTAAAACCTGACGCAACCGGAAATGTACCTATTAGAGTGGCGAATATTTTGGATCAAGCTATCACTTTACAAAGCAATACGCTCCTAGGCAAATTGACTCCTGTGGCCTGGGTAGCCGGAATAACGCAACGAAGACCCAGTTCTTCGGATACTTCTAAATTACCAGAGGAACTGCAAGAATTATTGAACAGATCTTCTAACGACCTCTCAAGTGGTGAGGTAAAAGAACTCGGACAGTTTTTACACGAATTCAAAGATTTTTTTGCAGTTCGGGGACAGTCACTGGGAAGAACCTCTCTTGTGCAACATCGCATCAATACCGGGGACACAACACCGATACGCCAACCTCCTCGAAGGCCTCCATTATCTAAACAAGAGGAGATGTCTCGGTTAGTACAGGACATGTTGACAGAGGGAGTAATTGAACCTTCGTCAAGTGCTTGGTCTTCCCCTGTAGTGCTGGTAGCGAAGAAGGATGGTGGATTGCGTTTCTGCGTAGACTACCGGAGGTTAAATGACGTTACAAAGAAAGACTGCTATCCATTACCTCGCGTTGACGATACACTCGACACGTTGTCCGGAGCACAGTGGTTTTCCACATTGGACCTGAAGAGTGGATATTGGCAAGTGGGTCTTCATCAAGAAGACAAGGAAAAGACCGCTTTCTCGACCCCAAGTGGCTTATTCCAATTTAACGTCATGCCATTTGGACTCTGTAATGCACCGGCAACATTTGAGAGATTGATGGACCTGATACTCCGAGGCCTGACGTGGAAAACTTGCCTAGTTTACTTAGACGATGTCATAGTGATCGGGAAGACTTTCGAAGATCATTTGGAAAACCTTAGGGAAGTTCTAACTAGAATTCACGGTGCACAACTGAAGCTGAGCCCGAAGAAGTGTTCTCTATTCCAGAAGGAAGTACAGTATTTGGGCCATCTGGTTTCGGCAGCGGGCGTTAGCATGGATCCTAATAAAGTAGACACCGTAAGAGACTGGCCAGTTCCGAAGAATAAACACGAAGTTCGGAGTTTCCTGGGGTTATGCTCATATTACCGACGTTTTGTGAAAGGCTTCGCTACTATTGCTAAACCACTACATGAGCTAACGGAAAATAAACGAAACTTCCAATGGTCGAGAGAGTGTGAACAAGCATTTAGAACGTTGAAGATTGCATTATGTTCGCAGCCAATTCTCGCTTTTCCAGCTTCCGAAGGGAAGTACATCGTAGACACAGACGCAAGCAATACTGGTGTAGGAGCAGTTTTGTCTCAAGTGCAGAACGGTGAAGAACGAGTAATAGCGTATTACAGCAAGACGCTTTCTAAACCAGAGAGAAATTATTGTGTTACAAGAAGAGAGTTGTTGGCAATTGTCAGAGCTTTGGAGCACTTCCATAAATACCTCTATGGGAGAGAGTTTTCACTACGTACCGACCATGCTGCACTTGCATGGCTCTTGAGATTTAAAAATCCGGAAGGACAGTTGGCAAGGTGGCTCGAACGTCTGCAAGAGTACAACTTCAAGGTACAACATCGGCGGGGGCGCCTGCACGGTAATGCAGATGGCTTATCACGAAGACCATGCCCGGAAGACTGCCGACATTGCCACAGAAAGGAAGAACAAAACTCAAGCGAACATGTTCAAGCCATCACTGTAGATTTCCTGGCTGATGGCTGGACAACACAAGACTGTCGACAAGAACAGATGACTGATGAAGACATTGGACCGATCTTGACAGCAAAAGAGGAAGGTCGCCGCCCGGATTGGCAAGATATCTGCCATGGTTCCGAAGTGCTGAAGGGCTACTGGGCACAATGGGAATCTCTCACCTTAGAAAACGGATTGCTGAAAAGGGCTTGGGAAAGTGCAGATGGACGAGACGTGGTCATGCAGTTGATAGTTCCCCGAAGTAAAGTGCAGTCTGTTTTGAAGGAGATGCATGATGGAACATCTGGAGGCCATCTTGGCGTTAACAAAACCCTTGACAAAATACGGAAGCGATTCTATTGGCTTCATCTTCGCCACGACGTAGAGGAATGGGTTCGGACGTGTGAAATATGTGCTGCAAGCAAGGGCCCACAAACCAGAGGCAGGGGAAAAATGAGACAGTATAACGTTGGACAACCTTTCGAGAGAATTCCCATAGACATTGCTGGACCATTCCCAGTTACTGACGATGGAAACCGGTACATCATGGTTGTAGGTGACTACTTTACTAAGTGGATGGAAGCCTACGCAATTCCAAATCAGGAGGTTACCACTGTGGCAAAGCAGTTAGTTCACAACTTCTGTTGCCGTTATGGAGCCCCTATGGAAATCCATACGGATCAAGGGAGAAATTTCGAATCAGGAGTGTTTAAAGAATTATGCCGTCTACTCGGAATTCGAAAGACCAGGACAACGCCTCTGCATCCTCAGTCGGACGGGATGGTTGAGAGATTCAACAGGACACTTGAGCAGCATCTTTCGAAAGTTGTTGACGAGAACCAAACAGACTGGGACCAACGTTAACCACTATTCCTTATGGCGTATAGATCATCAGTACATGACACAACCGGCATGACTCCAGCAAAATTGGTGTTTGGGCGGGAGATTCGTCTTCCTGGGGACTTGATGTTTGAATCATCTGAGACTCAGTCCCAAGAGCCAAAGAACTATTCCTCGCAATTAGAAAACCAACTGCGAGAAATGAATCGCTTGGTAAGAGGACGGCTCAAGATTGCCAGTGATAAAATGAAAACTCGGTATGACATTCGCAGCAATAGTGTGGGTTTCCAAGAAGGAGATCAGGTCTGGTTGTTCAATACAAAGCGCCGTCGTGGTCGCTCACCTAAGCTTCAGTCTAACTGGGAAGGACCCTACACTGTAAAAAAAAGGATTAACGATGTTGTTTATCGGATTCAACAGGAAGGACAGCGAAAGTTCAAGGTCGTCCACCTAGATTGCCTGGCTAAATACAAATTTAGAGACGCTTTGCCAGTTCGGGACGAACAGGCTTAAGGAGGGGGCAGTGCTACGACAGCACAGAACAATCTACGCGTTTATCGAATGCGCCAGAAAGATCTCGATGTAAGCGTATGGTGTACGTGCTACTAGACGCATTTTGCGAGAATTTTCTCGACTGTGCCAGGCTCCGCTCGGGCGCTCGGACTGTGTCAAGGCCGTAGCAATTTACGTAGTTCGCGAGAGATAAGACGCAGTTTGGAAGCTTCTGGTGTGTGAGCGTAACTATAAATACATCGCGTCGCGGCCTTAGTTTTCAGTTCAATGCGAGATTTTTGACTGTGCGGTTCGAGAGTATTAGTGCGATATATTTTACAGAGCGGTTCGGGTTATTACGGTGTACGTTCAAGTATTATTAGTGAAGTGTTGCGTTTATATTCGGACGGTATAATTGTAATACAGTTGAGTTTTAATATTAGTGGACATTTTATTGCGTATGAACAATTTCATTTGATTTGTTGTAGACACTGTGTTGTTAATTACGAACTGTTTTACTATAACAATTAAAGGTGTGATTAGTGACTTAATTGGTGTCTTGTACTTATTTTGTTTCCACTGTACCTACGACGATCGAGTAGACCGTCGTAACAGTATTGAGAACTCTACAATACAGGGCTGTATGCAAAACATCATTTGATTCTGTTTGAATTTGCGGCTGTTATCGTTTACCATAGAAAAATATCGGTATCGAGAACCATACATGACTTCCATATTCTAAGATTTATATTTAAAATCATTTTCGAAATGAAATATTACCATAGAAACTACTTCTTTCTACTTACTGCTTCAGCCTTAACCACAGTACTGTGATCACTAACGTATACCACCTCACGTTATCGCACTCGATTTTCACTGATGATGGAAGTCGATGGCATTGCCGAAATGTCTGGTTTTGTAGAAAACATTGGACTACGGCCAAATATCCCGGGAAGGAATTTTAACAAAAACTACTTCTTTGTTGCCGATAACGTTGTACACATATATATCAGTGGCGAAGTTACATGGAGGCAATTGAGGCAATGCCTACCCTAAAAAATTCTGTAGAATAAAAATTATAAATACGTATGAACTACATAACGTAAAGATTATACATTGCTACTGTGACTGTCAAATTTATTAAACCGAAACGTGCTTTATTGAGCGACCGCTAGATGGTGACAGGTGAGATTCGGCATAGTTCGTTTAAAGCGAATGAGGCTACCTGAACTTGCCTCAGCGTTTTTTGTATACATCGTATGTAAGCAATGTAGTGGTGTGATAGGGAAGTGTAGGGAGGGGGGATTGTCCCGCGCTGTACACATAGAGCGTTGAGGCATGCCTCACTTCTGTGGTCCAAACAGTTAAGTTAAAGCGCCTGTGTTGTTTCTAAGTGTTTATTTTATGCGGTTATTAAAAGTGTCACTGTTATTCCGCTGAACTAACAGATGATCAAGATTGTTATTTGAATTATTTGTAACATTAAACATATATATAGAAACTAATCAAGTTTAAAAATTTGAAGTTCAATCAGTTGTATTATTGTGTATGACTAATACAAGGATTGTTCAATAGAAACACGTATAGAGCCGTAAAGCATTTTTTATTCAACGATTTTAAAAGAAGTCTCCAATAACATTAAGACATGAGTTCCACTGTTGCGCTAACCTGTAGATTCCCTGCTAGTAAAATTCTTACGGCCGTTTGTGGAACCATTCGGTTACAGCAAACTCTACCTCAGCGTCCGATTTGAACCACCGTCCTTTTAGTGATTCCTTAAAAAAAATTTCGGCTTGCACGCGTTATGTTGGTGTGGGTTTCGGCACTTTCCATTTAAAAAGCGTGCAAATGTAAGAAAATAAACATGAGTGAGGCCAGAAATAACGCGAATTTTGTGTGTGTGTGTGTGTGTGTGTGTGTGTGTGTGTGTGTGTGTGTGTGTGTGTGTGTGTGTGTGTGTGTCTTACCTGCCTTTTTATTGTCGTATTAAATGAAGAATATTATATTACATTAAAATGAAAAAATTATAATTTTATTGCCTGGCAACAAAATTATTTTATTTTTAACAATTACCATTGTTTCAAAAAGTTTAAATAAAATTTTCAAGTACTTTACTCTTGTTAAAACGTAAAAGGTTGCAGGTAAACTACCCCTTCCCCTTAACCGATCTTCACCAAAATCGAAAGTCCTTGAGACCTCTACAATTCAGGGACGTATGGAAAAAATTATTTGATTCTGTTTGAATTTGCGGCTGTTATCGTTTGCCATAGAAAATACGCTTGATAAAAAAACGTTGCAGGGAAACTACCCCTTCCCCTTAACCGATCGTCACCAGAAACAATAGGTCTTGAGAACTCTACAATTTAGGGCTGTATGCAAATAATCTTTTGATTCTGTTTGAATTTGCGGCTGTTATCGTTTGCCATAGGAAATACCCTTGTTAAAACATAAAACGTTACAAGTAAACTACCCCTTTCCCTTAACCGATCTTCACCAAAAACAATAGGTCTTGAGAACTCTACAATTCAGGGCTGTATACGAAACATTATTTAATACTGTTTGAATTTGCGGCTGTTACCGTTTGCAAAAAAAAAATTTCCCTTGATAAAAAAAAAACGTTGCAGGTAAACTACCCCTTTCCCTCAACCGATCTTCACCAAAAACAATAGGTCGTGAGTACTCTACAAATCAGGGCTGTATGCAAAAAATTATTTGATTCTGTTTGAATTTGCGGCAGTTATCGTTTGCCATAGAAAAAAAAATCTACAGACAGACACACACACACAGACACTTTTCGGAAAACGACTTTTTTTCATGTTTTGAGTGTAGTAGAATCAGAATCTGCAATAATCTCGAACACGATTTTTTTTTGCCATCACCATAGTTCCATTCCTTAAGGAATATGGAAGTAAAAATTACCCTTGATAAAAAACCGTTGCCAGTAAACTACCCCTTTCCCTTAACCGATCTTCACTAAAAACGATAGGTCTTGAGAACTCTACAATTCAGGGCTGTATGCAAAATATTATATGATTTTGTTTGAATTTGCGGCTGTTATCGTTTGCTATACAAAATACCCTTGATAAAACAAAAAACGTGGCCGGTAAACTACCCCTTTACCTTAAACGATCTTCACCAAAAACACTAGGTCTTTAGTACTCAAGAAATCAGGGCTGTATGCAAAAACGTATTTGATTCTGTTTGAATTTGCGGCTCTTATCGTTTGCCATAGAAAATACCCTTTTAAAACATAAAACGTTGCTGGTAAACTACCCCTTTCCCTTAACCGATCTTCACCAAAAACAAAAGGTCTTGAGAACTCTACAATTCAGGGCAGTATGCAAAACAGTATTTGATTATGTTTGAATTTGCGGCTGTTATCGTTTGCCAAACAAACAAAATTACCCTTGATAAAAAAAAACTGTTGCAGGTAAACTACCCCTTTCCCTCAACTGATCTTCACCAAAAACAATAGGTCGCGAGTACTCTACAAATGAGGGCTGTATGCAAAAAATTATTTGATTCTGTTTGAATTTGCGGCTGTTATCGTTTGCCATAGAAAAAAATCTACAGACACACACACACACACACACACACACACACACACACACGCAGACACTTTTCGAAAATATCGGTATGGAGAACCATACATGACTTCCATATTCTAAGATTTATATTTAAAATCATTTTCAGCCAAACAGCCAGGCTGTGTCTTACCTGCCTTTTTATTGCTGTATTAAATGAAAAATATTATATTACATTAAAATGAAAAAATTATAATTTTATTGCCTGGCAACAAAATTATTTTATTTTTAACAATTACCATTGTTTCAAAAAATTTAAATACATTTTCAAGTACTTTACTCTTGTTAAAACGTAAAAGGTTGCAGGTAAACTACCCCTTCCCCTTAACCGATCTTCACCAAAATCGAAAGTCATTGAGACCTCTACAATTCAGGGACGTATGCAAAAAATTATTTGATTCTGTTTGAATTTGCGGCTGTTATAGTTTGCCATAGAAAATACGCTTGATAAAAAAACGTTGCAGGTAAACTACCCCTTCCCCTTAACCGATCTTCACCAAAAACAACAGGTCTTGAGTACTCTACAAATCAGGGCTGTATGCAAAACATTATTTGATTCTGTTTGAATTTGCGGCTATCGTTTGCCATAGAAAATACCCTTGTTAAAAAAACGTTGCAGGTAAACTACCCCTTTCCCTCAACCGATCTTCACCAAAATCGAAAGCCATTGAGACCTCTACAATTCAGGGAGGTATGCAAAAAAGTATTTGATTCTGTTTGAAGTTGCGGCTGTTATCGTTTGCCATAGAAAATACGCTTGATAAAAAAACGTTGCAGGTAAACTACCCCTTCCCCTTAACCGACCTTCACCAAAAACAATAGGTCTTGAGTACTCTACAAATCAGGGCTGTATGCAAAACATTACTTGATTCTGTTTGAATTTGCGGCTGTTATCGTTTGCCATAGAAAAATACCCTTGTTAAAAAAACGTTGCAGGTAAACTACCCCTTTCCCTTAACCGAACTTCACTAAAAACAATAGGTCTTGAGAACTCTACAATTTAGGGCTGTATGCAAATAATCGTTTGATTCTGTTTGAATTTGCGGCTGTTATCGTTTGCCATAGGAAATACCCTTGTTAAAACATAAAACGTTACAGGTAAACTACCCCTTTCCCTTAACCGATCTTCACCAAAATCAACAGTTCATGAGAACTCTACAATTCAGGGCTGTATACGAAACATTATTTGATTCTGTTTGAATTTGCGGCTGTTATCGTTTGCCAAACAAACAAAATTACCCTTGCTAAAAAAAAACCGTTGCAGGTAAACTACCCCTTTCCCTATACCGATCTTCACCAAAAACAATAGGTCGCGAGTACTCGGCAAATCAGGGCTGCATGCAAAAAATTATTTGATTCTGTTTGAATTTGCGGCAGTTATCGTTTGCCATAGAAAAAAAATCTACAGACAGACAGACAGACAGACAGACACACAGACAGACACTTTTCGGAAAACGACTTTTTTTCATGTTTTGAGTGTAGCAGAATCAGAATCTGCAATAATCTCGAACACGATTTTTTTTGCCATCACCATACTTCCATTCCTTAAGGAATATGGAAGTAAAATGACTTTTTTTCATGTTTTGAGTGTAGTACAATCAGAATCTGCAATAATCTCGAACACGATTTTTTTTTGCCATCACCATACTTCCATTTCCGTAAGGAACATGGAAGTAATATCGGTATGGAGAACCATACATGACCTCCATGTTCTAAGATTTATATTTAAAATCATATTCGAAATGAAATATTTCCATAGAAACTACGTCTTTCTATTTATTGCTTCAGCATTAACCACAGTACTGTGGTCACTAACGTATACCACCTCACGTTTTCGCACTCGATTTTCACCGATGATGGCAGTCGATGGCACTGCCGAAAAGTCTGGTTTTGCAGAAAACATTGGACTACAGCTAAAGAGCCCGGGAAGCAATTTTAACAAAAAACTACTTCTTTGTTGCCGATAACGTAGTAAACATACAAAAAATTCTCCCCTCCACCTACAACTATAATTTTTAATAATAGAAAATTACCCCCACACCGTTCACCTAACTTCTTCATTTATAGATATTTCATCTACGTTTCTACAGTGGATTACTATGAGCTTCTTATCAGGATACTTTATTTATAAAAATAAAGTACTTTACTCTTGTTAAATCATAAAATGTTTCAGGTAAACTACCCCTTTCTCTTAACCTATCTGCTCCAAAATCAACAGACCTTCCGTCCTCTACAATTCAGGGAAGCATGCAAAAAAAATTTGATTCTGTTTGAATGTGCGGCAGTTATCGTTCGTCATGGAAACATTTCTCTTGTTACAACATAAAATGTTGCAGGTAAACTACCCCTTTCCCTTTACCGATCTTCACCAAAATCAATAGACCTTGAGCTCTCTGCAACTCAGGAAAGGGTGCAAAAAATTATTTGATTCTCATTGAATTTTCGGCAGTTATCATTCGTCATAAAAAAATATCCTTTTTAAAACATAAAACGTTGCTGATAAACTACCCCTTCCCTTAACCGATCATCAACAAAATCAACAGACCTTGAGTTCTCTTCAGTTCAAAAAGGTATGCAAAAACCTAGTTGATTCTGTTTGAATTTACGGCAGTTATCGTTCGTCATATAAAAAATTACACTTGTTAAAACATAAAATGTTGCTGGTAAGCTACCCCTTTCCCTTAACCGATCTTCATCAACACCAATAGGTATTGAGAACTCTACAATACAGGGCTGTATGCAAAACATCATTTGATTCTGTTTGAATTTGCGTCTGTTATCGTTTACTACAGAAAAAAATTACCCTTGATAAAAAACCGTTGCAGGTAAACTACCCCTTTCCCTTAACCGATCTTCACAAAAAACGAAAGGTCTTGGGTACGCTACAATTCAGGCCTGTATGCAAACAATTATTTGAATCTGTTTGAATTTGCGGCTGTTAACGTTTGCCATAGAAAACACCCTTGATAAAACATAAAACGTTGCTGGTAAACTACCCTATTCCATTAACCGATCTTCACCAAAAACAATAGGTCTTGAGAACTCTAAAATTCAGGGCTGTATGCACAACATTAGTATATTCTGTTTTAATGTACGGCAGTTATCGTTCGTCATAGAAAAAATACCCTTGTTAAAACATACAACGTTGCAGGTAAACTACCCCTTTCCCTTAACAAAATCAACAGACCTTGAGTTCTGTATAATTCAAAAAGGTATGCAGAAGAGTAGTTGATTCTGTTTTAATGTACGGCAGTTATCGTTCGTCAAAAAAAAAATTACCCTTGATAAAACATAAAATGTTGCTGGTAAACTACCCCTTTCCCTCAACTGATCTTCACCAAAAACAATAGGTCGCGAGTACTCTACAAATGAGGGCTGTATGCAAAAAATTATTTGATTCTGTTTGAATTTGCGGCTGTTATCGTTTGCCATAGAAAAAAATCTACACACACACACACACACACACACACACACACACACACACACACACACACACACGCAGACACTTTTCGAAAATATCGGTATGGAGAACCATACATGACTTCCATATTCTAAGATTTATATTTAAAATCATTTTCAGCCAAACAGCCAGGCTGTGTCTTACCTGCCTTTTTATTGCTGTATTAAATGAAAAATATTATATTACATTAAAATGAAAAAATTATAATTTTATTGCCTGGCAACAAAATTATTTTATTTTTAACAATTACCATTGTTTCAAAAAATTTAAATAAATTTTCAAGTACTTTACTCTTGTTAAAACGTAAAAGGTTGCAGGTAAACTACCCCTTCCCCTTAACCGATCTTCACCAAAATCGAAAGTCATTGAGACCTCTACAATTCAGGGACGTATGCAAAAAATTATTTGATTCTGTTTGAATTTGCGGCTGTTATAGTTTGCCATAGAAAATACGCTTGATAAAAAAACGTTGCAGGTAAACTACCCCTTCCCCTTAACCGATCTTCACCAAAAACAACAGGTCTTGAGTACTCTACAAATCAGGGCTGTATGCAAAACATTATTTGATTCTGTTTGAATTTGCGGCTATCGTTTGCCATAGAAAATACCCTTGTTAAAAAAACGTTGCAGGTAAACTACCCCTTTCCCTCAACCGATCTTCACCAAAATCGAAAGCCATTGAGACCTCTACAATTCAGGGAGGTATGCAAAAAAGTATTTGATTCTGTTTGAAGTTGCGGCTGTTATCGTTTGCCATAGAAAATACGCTTGATAAAAAAACGTTGCAGGTAAACTACCCCTTCCCCTTAACCGATCTTCACCAAAAACAATAGGTCTTGAGTACTCTACAAATCAGGGCTGTATGCAAAACATTATTTGATTCTGTTTGAATTTGCGGCTGTTATCGTTTGCCATAGAAAAATACCCTTGTTAAAAAAACGTTGCAGGTAAACTACCCCTTTCCCTTAACCGAACTTCACTAAAAACAATAGGTCTTGAGAACTCTACAATTTAGGGCTGTATGGAAATAATCGTTTGATTCTGTTTGAATTTGCGGCTGTTATCGTTTGCCATAGGAAATACCCTTGTTAAAACATAAAACGTTTCAGGTAAACTACCCCTTTCCCTTAACCGATCTTCACCAAAATCAACAGTTCTTGAGAACTCTACAATTCAGGGCTGTATACGAAACATTATTTGATTCTGTTTGAATTTGCGGCTGTTATCGTTTGCCAAACAAACAAAATTACCCTTGCTAAAAAAAACCGTTGCAGGTAAACTACCCCTTTCCCTCAACCGATCTTCACCAAAAACAATAGGTCGCGAGTACTCGGCAAATCAGGGCTGCATGCAAAAAATTATTTGATTCTGTTTGAATTTGCGGCAGTTATCGTTTGCCATAGAAAAAAAATCTACAGACAGACAGACACACAGACAGACAGACAGACAGACAGACAGACATACAGACACACACACACACAGACACTTTTCGGAAAACGACTTTTTTTCATGTTTTGAGTGTAGTAGAATCAGAATCTGCAATAATCTCGAACACGATTTTTTTTGCCATCACCATACTTCCATTCCTTAAGGAATATGGAAGTAAAATGACTTTTTTTCATGTTTTGAGTGTAGTACAATCAGAATCTGCAATAATCTCGAACACGATTTTTTTTTGCCATCACCATACTTCCATTTCCGTAAGGAACATGGAAGTAATATCGGTATGGAGAACCATACATGACCTCCATGTTCTAAGATTTATATTTAAAATCATATTGGAAATGAAATATTTCCATAGAAACTACGTCTTTCTACTTATTGCTTCAGCATTAACCACAGTACTGTGGTCACTAACGTATACCACCTCACGTTTTCGCACTCGATTTTCACCGATGATGGCAGTCGATGGCACTGCCGAAAAGTCTGGTTTTGCAGAAAACATTGGACTACAGCTAAAGAGCCCGGGAAGCAATTTTAACAAAAAACTACTTCTTTGTTGCCGATAACGTAGTACACATACAAAAAATTCTCCCCTCCACCTACAACTATAATTTTTAATAATAGAAAATTACCCCCACACCGTTCACCTAACTTCTTCATTTATAGATATTTCATCTACGTTTCTACAGTGGATTACTATGAGCTTCTTATCAGGATACTTTATTTATAAAAATAAAGTACTTTACTCTTGTTAAATCATAAAATGTTTCAGGTAAACTACCCCTTTCTCTTAACCTATCTGCTCCAAAATCAACAGACCTTCCGTCCTCTACAATTCAGGGAAGCATGCAAAAAAAATTTGATTCTGTTTGAATGTGCGGCAGTTATCGTTCGTCATGGAAACATTTCTCTTGTTACAACATAAAATGTTGCAGGTAAACTACCCCTTTCCCTTTACCGATCTTCACCAAAATCAATAGACCTTGAGCTCTCTGCAACTCAGGAAAGGGTGCAAAAAATTATTTGATTCTCATTGAATTTTCGGCAGTTATCATTCGTCATAAAAAAATATCCTTTTTAAAACATAAAACGTTGCTGATAAACTACCCCTTCCCTTAACCGATCATCAACAAAATCAACAGACCTTGAGTTCTCTTCAGTTCAAAAAGGTATGCAAAAACCTAGTTGATTCTGTTTGAATTTACGGCAGTTATCGTTCGTCATATAAAAAATTACACTTGTTAAAACATAAAATGTTGCTGGTAAGCTACCCCTTTCCCTTAACCGATCTTCATCAACACCAATAGGTATTGAGAACTCTACAATACAGGGCTGTATGCAAAACATCATTTGATTCTGTTTGAATTTGCGTCTGTTATCGTTTACTATAGAAAAAAATTACCCTTGATAAAAAACCGTTGCAGGTAAACTACCCCTTTCCCTTAACCGATCTTCACAAAAAACGAAAGGTCTTGGGTACGCTACAATTCAGGCCTGTATGCAAACAATTATTTGAATCTGTTTGAATTTGCGGCTGTTAACGTTTGCCATAGAAAACACCCTTGATAAAACATAAAACGTTGCTGGTAAACTACCCTATTCCATTAACCGATCTTCACCAAAAACAATAGGTCTTGAGAACTCTAAAATTCAGGGCTGTATGCACAACATTAGTATATTCTGTTTTAATGTACGGCAGTTATCGTTCGTCATAGAAAAAATACCCTTGTTAAAACATACAACGTTGCAGGTAAACTACCCCTTTCCCTTAACAAAATCAACAGACCTTGAGTTCTGTATAATTCAAAAAGGTATGCAGAAGAGTAGTTGATTCTGTTTTAATGTACGGCAGTTATCGTTCGTCAAAAAAAAAATTACCCTTGATAAAACATAAAATGTTGCTGGTAAACTACCCCTTTCCCTTAAGTGATCTTCACCAAAAACAATAGGTCGCGAGTACTCTACAAATGAGGGCTGTATGCAAAAAATTATTTGATTCTGTTTGAATTTGCGGCTGTTATCGTTTGCCATAGAAAAAAATCTACACACACACACACACACACACACACACACACACACACACACACACACACACACACACACACACACGCAGACACTTTTCGAAAATATCGGTATGGAGAACCATACATGACTTCCATATTCTAAGATTTATATTTAAAATCATTTTCAGCCAAACAGCCAGGCTGTGTCTTACCTGCCTTTTTATTGCTGTATTAAATGAAAAAGATTATATTACATTAAAATGAAAAAATTATAATTTTATTGCCTGGCAACAAAATTATTTTATTTTTAACAATTACCATTGTTTCAAAAAATTTAAATAAATTTTCAAGTACTTTACTCTTGTTAAAACATAAAAGGTTGCAGGTAAACTACCCCTTCCCCTTAACCGATCTTCACCAAAATCGAAAGTCATTGAGACCTCTACAATTCAGGGACGTATGCAAAAAATTATTTGATTCTGTTTGAATTTGCGGCTGTTATAGCTTGCCATAGAAAATACGCTTGATAAAAAAACGTTGCAGGTAAACTACCCCTTCCCCTTAACCGATCTTCAGCAAAAACAACAGGTCTTGAGTACTCTACAAATCAGGGCTGTATGCAAAACATTATTTGATTCTGTTTGAATTTGCGGCTATCGTTTGCCATAGAAAATACCCTTGTTAAAAAAACGTTGCAGGTAAACTACCCCTTTCCCTCAACCGATCTTCACCAAAATCGAAAGCCATTGAGACCTCTACAATTCAGGGAGGTATGCAAAAAAGTATTTGATTCTGTTTGAAGTTGCCGCTGTTATCGTTTGCCATAGAAAATACGCTTGATAAAAAAACATTGCAGGTAAACTACCCCTTCCCCTTAACCGATCTTCACCAAAAACAATAGGTCTTGAGTACTCTACAAATCAGGGCTGTATGCAAAACATTATTTGATTCTGTTTGAATTTGCGGCTGTTATCGTTTGCCATAGAAAAATACCCTTGTTAAAAAAACGTTGCAGGTAAACTACCCCTTTCCCTTAACCGAACTTCACTAAAAACAATAGGTCTTGAGAACTCTACAATTTAGGGCTGTATGGAAATAATCGTTTGATTCTGTTTGAATTTGCGGCTGTTATCGTTTGCCATAGGAAATACCCTTGTTAAAACATAAAACGTTACAGGTAAACTACCCCTTTCCCTTAACCGATCTTCACCAAAATCAACAGTTCTTGAGAACTCTACAATTCAGGGCTGTATACGAAACATTATTTGATTCTGTTTGAATTTGCGGCTGTTATCGTTTGCCAAACAAACAAAATTACCCTTGCTAAAAAAAAACCGTTGCAGGTAAACTACCCCTTTCCCTCAACCGATCTTCACCAAAAACAATAGGTCGCGAGTACTCGGCAAATCAGGGCTGCATGCAAAAAATTATTTGATTCTGTTTGAATTTGCGGCAGTTATCGTTTGCCATAGAAAAAAAATCTACAGACAGACAGACACACAGACAGACAGACAGACAGACAGACAGACAGACAGACAGCCATACAGACACACACACACACAGACACTTTTCGGAAAACGACTTTTTTTCATGTTTTGAGTGTAGTAGAATCAGAATCTGCAATAATCTCGAACACGATTTTTTTTGCCATCACCATACTTCCATTCCTTAAGGAATATGGAAGTAAAATGACTTTTTTTCATGTTTTGAGTGTAGTACAATCAGAATCTGCAATAATCTCGAACACGATTTTTTTTTGCCATCACCATACTTCCATTTCCGTAAGGAACATGGAAGTAATATCGGTATGGAGAACCATACATGACCTCCATGTTCTAAGATTTATATTTAAAATCATATTGGAAATGAAATATTTCCATAGAAACTACGTCTTTCTACTTATTGCTTCAGCATTAACCACAGTACTGTGGTCACTAACGTATACCACCTCACGTTTTCGCACTCGATTTTCACCGATGATGGCAGTCGATGGCACTGCCGAAAAGTCTGGTTTTGCAGAAAACATTGGACTACAGCTAAAGAGCCCGGGAAGCAATTTTAACAAAAAACTACTTCTTTGTTGCCGATAACGTAGTACACATACAAAAAATTCTCCCCTCCACCTACAACTATAATTTTTAATAATAGAAAATTACCCCCACACCGTTCACCTAACTTCTTCATTTATAGATATTTCATCTACGTTTCTACAGTGGATTACTATGAGCTTCTTATCAGGATACTTTATTTATAAAAATAAAGTACTTTACTCTTGTTAAATCATAAAATGTTTCAGGTAAACTACCCCTTTCTCTTAACCTATCTGCTCCAAAATCAACAGACCTTCCGTCCTCTACAATTCAGGGAAGCATGCAAAAAAAATTTGATTCTGTTTGAATGTGCGGCAGTTATCGTTCGTCATGGAAACATTTCTCTTGTTACAACATAAAATGTTGCAGGTAAACTACCCCTTTCCCTTTACCGATCTTCACCAAAATCAATAGACCTTGAGCTCTCTGCAACTCAGGAAAGGGTGCAAAAAATTATTTGATTCTCATTGAATTTTCGGCAGTTATCATTCGTCATAAAAAAATATCCTTTTTAAAACATAAAACGTTGCTGATAAACTACCCCTTCCCTTAACCGATCATCAACAAAATCAACAGACCTTGAGTTCTCTTCAGTTCAAAAAGGTATGCAAAAACCTAGTTGATTCTGTTTGAATTTACGGCAGTTATCGTTCGTCATATAAAAAATTACACTTGTTAAAACATAAAATGTTGCTGGTAAGCTACCCCTTTCCCTTAACCGATCTTCATCAACACCAATAGGTATTGAGAACTCTACAATACAGGGCTGTATGCAAAACATCATTTGATTCTGTTTGAATTTGCGTCTGTTATCGTTTACTATAGAAAAAAATTACCCTTGATAAAAAACCGTTGCAGGTAAACTACCCCTTTCCCTTAACCGATCTTCACAAAAAACGAAAGGTCTTGGGTACGCTACAATTCAGGCCTGTATGCAAACAATTATTTGAATCTGTTTGAATTTGCGGCTGTTAACGTTTGCCATAGAAAACACCCTTGATAAAACATAAAACGTTGCTGGTAAACTACCCTATTCCATTAACCGATCTTCACCAAAAACAATAGGTCTTGAGAACTCTAAAATTCAGGGCTGTATGCACAACATTAGTATATTCTGTTTTAATGTACGGCAGTTATCGTTCGTCATAGAAAAAATACCCTTGTTAAAACATACAACGTTGCAGGTAAACTACCCCTTTCCCTTAACAAAATCAACAGACCTTGAGTTCTGTATAATTCAAAAAGGTATGCAGAAGAGTAGTTGATTCTGTTTTAATGTACGGCAGTTATCGTTCGTCAAAAAAAAAATTACCCTTGATAAAACATAAAATGTTGCTGGTAAACTACCCCTTTCCCTTAAGTGATCTTCACCAAAAACAATAGGTCGCGAGTACTCTACAAATGAGGGCTGTATGCAAAAAATTATTTGATTCTGTTTGAATTTGCGGCTGTTATCGTTTGCCATAGAAAAAAATCTACAGACACACACACACACACACACACACACACACACACACACACACACACACACACACACACACACACACACACACACGCAGACACTTTTCGAAAATATCGGTATGGAGAACCATACATGACTTCCATATTCTAAGATTTATATTTAAAATCATTTTCAGCCAAACAGCCAGGCTGTGTCTTACCTGCCTTTTTATTGCTGTATTAAATGAAAAATATTATATTACATTAAAATGAAAAAATTATAATTTTATTGCCTGGCAACAAAATTATTTTATTTTTAACAATTACCATTGTTTCAAAAAATTTAAATAAATTTTCAAGTACTTTACTCTTGTTAAAACATAAAAGGTTGCAGGTAAACTACCCCTTCCCCTTAACCGATCTTCACCAAAATCGAAAGCCATTGAGACCTCTACAATTCAGGGACGTATGCAAAAAATTATTTGATTCTGTTTGAATTTGCGGCTGTTATAGCTTGCCATAGAAAATACGCTTGATAAAAAAACGTTGCAGGTAAACTACCCCTTCCCCTTAACCGATCTTCAGCAAAAACAACAGGTCTTGAGTACTCTACAAATCAGGGCTGTATGCAAAACATTATTTGATTCTGTTTGAATTTGCGGCTATCGTTTGCCATAGAAAATACCCTTGTTAAAAAAACGTTGCAGGTAAACTACCCCTTTCCCTCAACCGATCTTCACCAAAATCGAAAGCCATTGAGACCTCTACAATTCAGGGAGGTATGCAAAAAAGTATTTGATTCTGTTTGAAGTTGCCGCTGTTATCGTTTGCCATAGAAAATACGCTTGATAAAAAAACATTGCAGGTAAACTACCCCTTCCCATTAACCGATCTTCACCAAAAACAATAGGTCTTGAGTACTCTACAAATCAGGGCTGTATGCAAAACATTATTTGATTCTGTTTGAATTTGCGGCTGTTATCGTTTGCCATAGAAAAATACCCTTGTTAAAAAAACGTTGCAGGTAAACTACCCCTTTCCCTTAACCGAACTTCACTAAAAACAATAGGTCTTGAGAACTCTACAATTTAGGGCTGTATGGAAATAATCGTTTGATTCTGTTTGAATTTGCGGCTGTTATCGTTTGCCATAGGAAATACCCTTGTTAAAACATAAAACGTTACAGGTAAACTACCCCTTTCCCTTAACCGATCTTCACCAAAATCAACAGTTCTTGAGAACTCTACAATTCAGGGCTGTATACGAAACATTATTTGATTCTGTTTGAATTTGCGGCTGTTATCGTTTGCCAAACAAACAAAATTACCCTTGCTAAAAAAAAACCGTTGCAGGTAAACTACCCCTTTCCCTCAACCGATCTTCACCAAAAACAATAGGTAGCGAGTACTCGGCAAATCAGGGCTGCATGCAAAAAATTATTTGATTCTGTTTGAATTTGCGGCAGTTATCGTTTGCCATAGAAAAAAAATCTACAGACAGACAGACACACAGACAGACAGACACACACACAGACACTTTTCGGAAAACGACTTTTTTTCATGTTTTGAGTGTAGTAGAATCAGAATCTGCAATAATCTCGAACACGATTTTTTTTTGCCATCACCATACTTCCATTCCTTAAGGAATATGGAAGTAAAATGACTTTTTTTCATGTTTTGAGTGTAGTACAATCAGAATCTGCAATAATCTCGAACACGATTTTTTTTTGCCATCACCATACTTCCATTTCCGTAAGGAACATGGAAGTAATATCGGTATGGAGAACCATACATGACTTCCATGTTCTAAGATTTATATTTAAAATCATATTCGAAATGAAATATTTCCATAGAAACTACGTCTTTCTACTTATTGCTTCAGCATTAACCACAGTACAGTGGTCACTAACGTATACCACCTCACGTTTTCGCACTCGATTTTCACCGATGATGGCAGTCGATGGCACTGCCGAAAAGTCTGGTTTTGCAGAAAACATTGGACTACAGCTAAAGAGCCCGGGAAGCAATTTTAACAAAAAACTACTTCTTTGTTGCCGATAACGTAGTACACATACAAAAAATTCTCCCCTCCACCTACAACTATAATTTTTAATAATAGAAAATTACCCCCACACCGTTCACCTAACTTCTTCATTTATAGATATTTCATCTACGTTTCTACAGTGGATTACTATGAGCTTCTTATCAGGATACTTTATTTATAAAAATAAAGTACTTTACTCTTGTTAAATCATAAAATGTTTCAGGTAAACTACCCCTTTCTCTTAACCTATCTGCTCCAAAATCAACAGACCTTCCATCCTCTACAATTCAGGGAAGCATGCAAAAAAATATTTGATTCTATTTGAATGTGCGGCAGTTATCGTTCGTCATGGAAACATTTCTCTTGTTACAACATAAAATGTTGCAGGTAAACTACCCCTTTCCCTTTACCGATCTTCACCAAAATCAATAGACCTTGAGCTCTCTGCAACTCAGGAAAGGGTGCAAAAAATTATTTGATTCTCATTGAATTTTCGGCAGTTATCATTCGTCATAAAAAAATATCCTTTTTAAAACATAAAACGTTGCTGATAAACTACCCCTTCCCTTAACCGATCATCAACAAAATCAACAGACCTTGAGTTCTCTTCAGTTCAAAAAGGTATGCAAAAACCTAGTTGATTCTGTTTGAATTTACGGCAGTTATCGTTCGTCATATAAAAAATTACACTTGTTAAAACATAAAATGTTGCTGGTAAGCTACCCCTTTCCCTTAACCGATCTTCATCAACACCAATAGGTATTGAGAACTCTACAATACAGGGCTGTATGCAAAACATCATTTGATTCTGTTTGAATTTGCGTCTGTTATCGTTTACTATAGAAAAAAATTACCCTTGATAAAAAACCGTTGCAGGTAAACTACCCCTTTCCCTTAACCGATCTTCACAAAAAACGAAAGGTCTTGGGTACGCTACAATTCAGGCCTGTATGCAAACAATTATTTGAATCTGTTTGAATTTGCGGCTGTTAACGTTTGCCATAGAAAACACCCTTGATAAAACATAAAACGTTGCTGGTAAACTACCCTATTCCATTAACCGATCTTCACCAAAAACAATAGGTCTTGAGAACTCTAAAATTCAGGGCTGTATGCACAACATTAGTATATTCTGTTTTAATGTACGGCAGTTATCGTTCGTCATAGAAAAAATACCCTTGTTAAAACATACAACGTTGCAGGTAAACTACCCCTTTCCCTTAACAAAATCAACAGACCTTGAGTTCTGTATAATTCAAAAAGGTATGCAGAAGAGTAGTTGATTCTGTTTTAATGTACGGCAGTTATCGTTCGTCAAAAAAAAAATTACCCTTGATAAAACATAAAATGTTGCTGGTAAACTACCCCTTTCCCTTAAGTGATCTTCACCAAAAACAATAGGTCGCGAGTACTCTACAAATGAGGGCTGTATGCAAAAAATTATTTGATTCTGTTTGAATTTGCGGCTGTTATCGTTTGCCATAGAAAAAAATCTACAGACACACACACACACACACACACACACACGCAGACACTTTTCGAAAATATCGGTATGGAGAACCATACATGACTTCCATATTCTAAGATTTATATTTAAAATCATTTTCAGCCAAACAGCCAGGCTGTGTCTTACCTGCCTTTTTATTGCTGTATTAAATGAAAAATATTATATTACATTAAAATGAAAAAATTATAATTTTATTGCCTGGCAACAAAATTATTTTATTTTTAACAATTACCATTGTTTCAAAAAATTTAAATAAATTTTCAAGTACTTTACTCTTGTTAAAACGTAAAAGGTTGCAGGTAAACTACCCCTTCCCCTTAACCGATCTTCACCAAAATCGAAAGTCATTGAGACCTCTACAATTCAGGGACGTATGCAAAAAATTATTTGATTCTGTTTGAATTTGCGGCTGTTATAGTTTGCCATAGAAAATACGCTTGATAAAAAAACGTTGCAGGTAAACTACCCCTTCCCCTTAACCGATCTTCACCAAAAACAACAGGTCTTGAGTACTCTACAAATCAGGGCTGTATGCAAAACATTATTTGATTCTGTTTGAATTTGCGGCTATCGTTTGCCATAGAAAATACCCTTGTTAAAAAAACGTTGCAGGTAAACTACCCCTTTCCCTCAACCGATCTTCACCAAAATCGAAAGCCATTGAGACCTCTACAATTCAGGGAGGTATGCAAAAAAGTATTTGATTCTGTTTGAAGTTGCGGCTGTTATCGTTTGCCATAGAAAATACGCTTGATAAAAAAACATTGCAGGTAAACTACCCCTTCCCCTTAACCGATCTTCACCAAAAACAATAGGTCTTGAGTACTCTACAAATCAGGGCTGTATGCAAAACATTATTTGATTCTGTTTGAATTTGCGGCTGTTATCGTTTGCCATAGAAAATATCGGTATGGAGAACCATACATGACTTCCATATTCTAAGATTTATATTTAAAATCATTTTCAGCCAAACAGCCTGGCTGTGTCTTACCTGCCTTTTTATTGCTGTATTAAATGAAAAATATTATATTACATTAACATGAAAAAATTATAATTTTATTGCCTGGCAACAAAATTATTTTATTTTTAACAATTACCATTGTTTCAACAAGTTTAAATAAATTTTCAAGTACTTTACTCTTGTTAAAACGTATAAGGTTGCAGGTAAACTACCCCTTCCCCTTAACCGATCTTCACCAAAATCGAAAGTCATTGAGACCTCTACAATTCAGGGACGTATGCAAAAAATTATTTGATTCTGTTTGAATTTGCGGCTGTTATCGTTTGCCATAGAAAATACGCTTGATAAAAAAACGTTGCAGGTAAACTACCCCTTCCCCTTAACCGATCTTCACCAAAAACAATAGGTCTTGAGTACTCTACAAATCAGGACTGTATGCAAAACATTATTTGATTCTGTTTGAATTTGCGGCTGTTATCGTTTGCCATAGAAAATACCCTTGTTAAAAAAACGTTGCAGGTAAACTACCCCTTTCCCTCAACCGATCTTCACCAAAAACAATAGGTCTTGAGAAATCTACAATTCAGGGCTGTATGCGAAACATTATTTGATTCTGTTTGAATTTGCGGCTATCGTTTGCCAAAAAAAAAAAATTTCCCTTGATAAAAAAAACCGTAGCAGGTAAACTACCCCTTCCCCTCAACCGATCTTCACCAAAAACAATAGGTCGCGAGTACTCTACAAACCAGGGCTGTATGCAAAAAATTATTTGATTCTGTTTCAATTTGCGGCAGTTGTCGTTTGCCATAGAAAATACGCATGATAAAAAACGTTGCTGGTAAACTACCCCTTCCCCTCAACCGATCTTCACCAAAAACAATAGGTCTTGAGTACTCTACAAATCAGGGCTGTATGCAGAAAATTATTTGATTCTGTTTGAATTTGCGGCTGTTATCGTTTGCCATAGAAAATACCCTTGTTAAAAAAACGTTGTAGGTAAACTACCCCTTTCCCTTAACCGATCTTCACCAAAAACAAAAGGTATTGAGAACTCTACAATTTAGGGCTGTATGCAAATAATCTTTTCATTCTGTTTGAATTTGCGGCTGTTATCGTTTGCCATAGGAAATACCCTTGTTAAAACATAAAACGTTACAGGTAAACTACCCCTTTCCCTTAACCGATCTTCACCAAAAACAATAGGTCTTGAGAACTCTACAATTCAGGGCTGTATGCGAAACATTATTTGATTCTGTTTGAATTTGCGGCTGTTATCGTTTGCCAAACAAACAAAATTACCCTTGCTAAAAAAAAACCGTTGCAGGTAAACTACCCCTTTCCCTCAACCGATCTTCACCAAAAACAATAGGTCGCGAGAACTCTGCAAAACCGGGCTGAATGCAAAAAATTATTTGATTCTGTTTGAATTTGCGGCAGTTATCGTTTGCCATAGAAAAAAAATCTACAGACAGACAGACACACAGACACTTTTCGGAAAACGACTTTTTTTCATGTTTTGAGTGTAGTAGAATAAGAATCTGCAATAATCTCGAACACGATTTTTTTTGCCATAAAGGAATATGGAAGTAAAATACCCTTGTTAAAAAAACGTTGCAGGTAAACTACCCCTTTCCCTTAACCGAACTTCACTAAAAACAATAGGTCTTGAGAACTCTACAATTTAGGGCTGTATGGAAATAATCGTTTGATTCTGTTTGAATTTGCGGCTGTTATCGTTTGCCATAGGAAATACCCTTGTTAAAACATAAAACGTTACAGGTAAACTACCCCTTTCCCTTAACCGATCTTCACCAAAATCAACAGTTCTTGAGAACTCTACAATTCAGGGCTGTATACGAAACATTATTTGATTCTGTTTGAATTTGCGGCTGTTATCGTTTGCCAAACAAACAAAATTACCCTTGCTAAAAAAAAACCGTTGCAGGTAAACTACCCCTTTCCCTCAACCGATCTTCACCAAAAACAATAGGTCGCGAGTACTCGGCAAATCAGGGCTGCATGCAAAAAATTATTTGATTCTGTTTGAATTTGCGGCAGTTATCGTTTGCCATAGAAAAAAATCTACAGACAGACAGACACACAGACAGACAGACAGACAGACACACACACAGACACTTTTCGGAAAACGACTTTTTTTCATGTTTTGAGTGTAGTAGAATCAGAATCTGCAATAATCTCGAACACGATTTTTTTTGCCATCACCATACTTCCATTCCTTAAGGAATATGGAAGTAAAATGACTTTTTTTCATGTTTTGAGTGTAGTACAATCAGAATCTGCAATAATCTCGAACACGATTTTTTTTTGCCATCACCATACTTCCATTTCCGTAAGGAACATGGAAGTAATATCGGTATGGAGAACCATACATGACTTCCATGTTCTAAGATTTATATTTAAAATCATATTCGAAATGAAATATTTCCATAGAAACTACGTCTTTCTACTTATTGCTTCAGCATTAACCACAGTACTGTGGTCACTAACGTATACCACCTCACGTTTTCGCACTCGATTTTCACCGATGATGGCAGTCGATGGCACTGCCGAAAAGTCTGGTTTTGCAGAAAACATTGGACTACAGCTAAAGAGCCCGGGAAGCAATTTTAACAAAAAACTACTTCTTTGTTGCCGATAACGTAGTACACATACAAAAAATTCTCCCCTCCACCTACAACTATAATTTTTAATAATAGAAAATTACCCCCACACCGTTCACCTAACTTCTTCATTTATAGATATTTCATCTACGTTTCTACAGTGGATTACTATGAGCTTCTTATCAGGATACTTTATTTATAAAAATAAAGTACTTTACTCTTGTTAAATCATAAAATGTTTCAGGTAAACTACCCCTTTCTCTTAACCTATCTGCTCCAAAATCAACAGACCTTCCGTCCTCTACAATTCAGGGAAGCATGCAAAAAAAATTTGATTCTGTTTGAATGTGCGGCAGTTATCGTTCGTCATGGAAACATTTCTCTTGTTACAACATAAAATGTTGCAGGTAAACTACCCCTTTCCCTTTACCGATCTTCACCAAAATCAATAGACCTTGAGCTCTCTGCAACTCAGGAAAGGGTGCAAAAAATTATTTGATTCTCATTGAATTTTCGGCAGTTATCATTCGTCATAAAAAAATATCCTTTTTAAAACATAAAACGTTGCTGATAAACTACCCCTTCCCTTAACCGATCATCAACAAAATCAACAGACCTTGAGTTCTCTTCAGTTCAAAAAGGTATGCAAAAACCTAGTTGATTCTGTTTGAATTTACGGCAGTTATCGTTCGTCATATAAAAAATTACACTTGTTAAAACATAAAATGTTGCTGGTAAGCTACCCCTTTCCCTTAACCGATCTTCATCAACACCAATAGGTATTGAGAACTCTACAATACAGGGCTGTATGCAAAACATCATTTGATTCTGTTTGAATTTGCGTCTGTTATCGTTTACTATAGAAAAAAATTACCCTTGATAAAAAACCGTTGCAGGTAAACTACCCCTTTCCCTTAACCGATCTTCACAAAAAACGAAAGGTCTTGGGTACGCTACAATTCAGGCCTGTATGCAAACAATTATTTGAATCTGTTTGAATTTGCGGCTGTTAACGTTTGCCATAGAAAACACCCTTGATAAAACATAAAACGTTGCTGGTAAACTACCCTATTCCATTAACCGATCTTCACCAAAAACAATAGGTCTTGAGAACTCTAAAATTCAGGGCTGTATGCACAACATTAGTATATTCTGTTTTAATGTACGGCAGTTATCGTTCGTCATAGAAAAAATACCCTTGTTAAAACATACAACGTTGCAGGTAAACTACCCCTTTCCCTTAACAAAATCAACAGACCTTGAGTTCTGTATAATTCAAAAAGGTATGCAGAAGAGTAGTTGATTCTGTTTTAATGTACGGCAGTTATCGTTCGTCAAAAAAAAAATTACCCTTGATAAAACATAAAATGTTGCTGGTAAACTACCCCTTTCCCTCAACTGATCTTCACCAAAAACAATAGGTCGCGAGTACTCTACAAATGAGGGCTGTATGCAAAAAATTATTTGATTCTGTTTGAATTTGCGGCTGTTATCGTTTGCCATAGAAAAAAATCTACAGACACACACACACACACACACACACACACACACACACACACACACACACACGCAGACACTTTTCGAAAATATCGGTATGGAGAACCATACATGACTTCCATATTCTAAGATTTATATTTAAAATCATTTTCAGCCAAACAGCCAGGCTGTGTCTTACCTGCCTTTTTATTGCTGTATTAAATGAAAAATATTATATTACATTAAAATGAAAAAATTATAATTTTATTGCCTGGCAACAAAATTATTTTATTTTTAACAATTACCATTGTTTCAAAAAATTTAAATAAATTTTCAAGTACTTTACTCTTGTTAAAACGTAAAAGGTTGCAGGTAAACTACCCCTTCCCCTTAACCGATCTTCACCAAAATCGAAAGTCATTGAGACCTCTACAATTCAGGGACGTATGCAAAAAATTATTTGATTCTGTTTGAATTTGCGGCTGTTATAGTTTGCCATAGAAAATACGCTTGATAAAAAAACGTTGCAGGTAAACTACCCCTTCCCCTTAACCGATCTTCACCAAAAACAACAGGTCTTGAGTACTCTACAAATCAGGGCTGTATGCAAAACATTATTTGATTCTGTTTGAATTTGCGGCTATCGTTTGCCATAGAAAATACCCTTGTTAAAAAAACGTTGCAGGTAAACTACCCCTTTCCCTCAACCGATCTTCACCAAAATCGAAAGCCATTGAGACCTCTACAATTCAGGGAGGTATGCAAAAAAGTATTTGATTCTGTTTGAAGTTGCGGCTGTTATCGTTTGCCATAGAAAATACGCTTGATAAAAAAACGTTGCAGGTAAACTACCCCTTCCCCTTAACCGATCTTCACCAAAAACAATAGGTCTTGAGTACTCTACAAATCAGGGCTGTATGCAAAACATTATTTGATTCTGTTTGAATTTGCGGCTGTTATCGTTTGCCATAGAAAAATACCCTTGTTAAAAAAACGTTGCAGGTAAACTACCCCTTTCCCTTAACCGAACTTCACTAAAAACAATAGGTCTTGAGAACTCTACAATTTAGGGCTGTATGGAAATAATCGTTTGATTCTGTTTGAATTTGCGGCTGTTATCGTTTGCCATAGGAAATACCCTTGTTAAAACATAAAACGTTACAGGTAAACTACCCCTTTCCCTTAACCGATCTTCACCAAAATCAACAGTTCTTGAGAACTCTACAATTCAGGGCTGTATACGAAACATTATTTGATTCTGTTTGAATTTGCGGCTGTTATCGTTTGCCAAACAAACAAAATTACCCTTGCTAAAAAAAACCGTTGCAGGTAAACTACCCCTTTCCCTCAACCGATCTTCACCAAAAACAATAGGTCGCGAGTACTCGGCAAATCAGGGCTGCATGCAAAAAATTATTTGATTCTGTTTGAATTTGCGGCAGTTATCGTTTGCCATAGAAAAAAAATCTACAGACAGACAGACACACAGACAGACAGACAGACAGACAGACAGACATACAGACACACACACACACAGACACTTTTCGGAAAACGACTTTTTTTCATGTTTTGAGTGTAGTAGAATCAGAATCTGCAATAATCTCGAACACGATTTTTTTTGCCATCACCATACTTCCATTCCTTAAGGAATATGGAAGTAAAATGACTTTTTTTCATGTTTTGAGTGTAGTACAATCAGAATCTGCAATAATCTCGAACACGATTTTTTTTTGCCATCACCATACTTCCATTTCCGTAAGGAACATGGAAGTAATATCGGTATGGAGAACCATACATGACCTCCATGTTCTAAGATTTATATTTAAAATCATATTGGAAATGAAATATTTCCATAGAAACTACGTCTTTCTACTTATTGCTTCAGCATTAACCACAGTACTGTGGTCACTAACGTATACCACCTCACGTTTTCGCACTCGATTTTCACCGATGATGGCAGTCGATGGCACTGCCGAAAAGTCTGGTTTTGCAGAAAACATTGGACTACAGCTAAAGAGCCCGGGAAGCAATTTTAACAAAAAACTACTTCTTTGTTGCCGATAACGTAGTACACATACAAAAAATTCTCCCCTCCACCTACAACTATAATTTTTAATAATAGAAAATTACCCCCACACCGTTCACCTAACTTCTTCATTTATAGATATTTCATCTACGTTTCTACAGTGGATTACTATGAGCTTCTTATCAGGATACTTTATTTATAAAAATAAAGTACTTTACTCTTGTTAAATCATAAAATGTTTCAGGTAAACTACCCCTTTCTCTTAACCTATCTGCTCCAAAATCAACAGACCTTCCGTCCTCTACAATTCAGGGAAGCATGCAAAAAAAATTTGATTCTGTTTGAATGTGCGGCAGTTATCGTTCGTCATGGAAACATTTCTCTTGTTACAACATAAAATGTTGCAGGTAAACTACCCCTTTCCCTTTACCGATCTTCACCAAAATCAATAGACCTTGAGCTCTCTGCAACTCAGGAAAGGGTGCAAAAAATTATTTGATTCTCATTGAATTTTCGGCAGTTATCATTCGTCATAAAAAAATATCCTTTTTAAAACATAAAACGTTGCTGATAAACTACCCCTTCCCTTAACCGATCATCAACAAAATCAACAGACCTTGAGTTCTCTTCAGTTCAAAAAGGTATGCAAAAACCTAGTTGATTCTGTTTGAATTTACGGCAGTTATCGTTCGTCATATAAAAAATTACACTTGTTAAAACATAAAATGTTGCTGGTAAGCTACCCCTTTCCCTTAACCGATCTTCATCAACACCAATAGGTATTGAGAACTCTACAATACAGGGCTGTATGCAAAACATCATTTGATTCTGTTTGAATTTGCGTCTGTTATCGTTTACTATAGAAAAAAATTACCCTTGATAAAAAACCGTTGCAGGTAAACTACCCCTTTCCCTTAACCGATCTTCACAAAAAACGAAAGGTCTTGGGTACGCTACAATTCAGGCCTGTATGCAAACAATTATTTGAATCTGTTTGAATTTGCGGCTGTTAACGTTTGCCATAGAAAACACCCTTGATAAAACATAAAACGTTGCTGGTAAACTACCCTATTCCATTAACCGATCTTCACCAAAAACAATAGGTCTTGAGAACTCTAAAATTCAGGGCTGTATGCACAACATTAGTATATTCTGTTTTAATGTACGGCAGTTATCGTTCGTCATAGAAAAAATACCCTTGTTAAAACATACAACGTTGCAGGTAAACTACCCCTTTCCCTTAACAAAATCAACAGACCTTGAGTTCTGTATAATTCAAAAAGGTATGCAGAAGAGTAGTTGATTCTGTTTTAATGTACGGCAGTTATCGTTCGTCAAAAAAAAAATTACCCTTGATAAAACATAAAATGTTGCTGGTAAACTACCCCTTTCCCTTAAGTGATCTTCACCAAAAACAATAGGTCGCGAGTACTCTACAAATGAGGGCTGTATGCAAAAAATTATTTGATTCTGTTTGAATTTGCGGCTGTTATCGTTTGCCATAGAAAAAAATCTACACACACACACACACACACACACACACACACACACACACACACACGCAGACACTTTTCGAAAATATCGGTATGGAGAACCATACATGACTTCCATATTCTAAGATTTATATTTAAAATCATTTTCAGCCAAACAGCCAGGCTGTGTCTTACCTGCCTTTTTATTGCTGTATTAAATGAAAAATATTATATTACATTAAAATGAAAAAATTATAATTTTATTGCCTGGCAACAAAATTATTTTATTTTTAACAATTACCATTGTTTCAAAAAATTTAAATAAATTTTCAAGTACTTTACTCTTGTTAAAACATAAAAGGTTGCAGGTAAACTACCCCTTCCCCTTAACCGATCTTCACCAAAATCGAAAGTCATTGAGACCTCTACAATTCAGGGACGTATGCAAAAAATTATTTGATTCTGTTTGAATTTGCGGCTGTTATAGCTTGCCATAGAAAATACGCTTGATAAAAAAACGTTGCAGGTAAACTACCCCTTCCCCTTAACCGATCTTCAGCAAAAACAACAGGTCTTGAGTACTCTACAAATCAGGGCTGTATGCAAAACATTATTTGATTCTGTTTGAATTTGCGGCTATCGTTTGCCATAGAAAATACCCTTGTTAAAAAAACGTTGCAGGTAAACTACCCCTTTCCCTCAACCGATCTTCACCAAAATCGAAAGCCATTGAGACCTCTACAATTCAGGGAGGTATGCAAAAAAGTATTTGATTCTGTTTGAAGTTGCCGCTGTTATCGTTTGCCATAGAAAATACGCTTGATAAAAAAACATTGCAGGTAAACTACCCCTTCCCCTTAACCGATCTTCACCAAAAACAATAGGTCTTGAGTACTCTACAAATCAGGGCTGTATGCAAAACATTATTTGATTCTGTTTGAATTTGCGGCTGTTATCGTTTGCCATAGAAAAATACCCTTGTTAAAAAAACGTTGCAGGTAAACTACCCCTTTCCCTTAACCGAACTTCACTAAAAACAATAGGTCATGAGAACTCTACAATTTAGGGCTGTATGGAAATAATCGTTTGATTCTGTTTGAATTTGCGGCTGTTATCGTTTGCCATAGGAAATACCCTTGTTAAAACATAAAACGTTACAGGTAAACTACCCCTTTCCCTTAACCGATCTTCACCAAAATCAACAGTTCTTGAGAACTCTACAATTCAGGGCTGTATACGAAACATTATTTGATTCTGTTTGAATTTGCGGCTGTTATCGTTTGCCAAACAAACAAAATTACCCTTGCTAAAAAAAAACCGTTGCAGGTAAACTACCCCTTTCCCTCAACCGATCTTCACCAAAAACAATAGGTCGCGAGTACTCGGCAAATCAGGGCTGCATGCAAAAAATTATTTGATTCTGTTTGAATTTGCGGCAGTTATCGTTTGCCATAGAAAAAAAATCTACAGACAGACAGACACACAGACAGACAGACAGACAGACAGCCATACAGACACACACACACACAGACACTTTTCGGAAAACGACTTTTTTTCATGTTTTGAGTGTAGTAGAATCAGAATCTGCAATAATCTCGAACACGATTTTTTTTGCCATCACCATACTTCCATTCCTTAAGGAATATGGAAGTAAAATGACTTTTTTTCATGTTTTGAGTGTAGTACAATCAGAATCTGCAATAATCTCGAACACGATTTTTTTTTGCCATCACCATACTTCCATTTCCGTAAGGAACATGGAAGTAATATCGGTATGGAGAACCATACATGACCTCCATGTTCTAAGATTTATATTTAAAATCATATTGGAAATGAAATATTTCCATAGAAACTACGTCTTTCTACTTATTGCTTCAGCATTAACCACAGTACTGTGGTCACTAACGTATACCACCTCACGTTTTCGCACTCGATTTTCACCGATGATGGCAGTCGATGGCACTGCCGAAAAGTCTGGTTTTGCAGAAAACATTGGACTACAGCTAAAGAGCCCGGGAAGCAATTTTAACAAAAAACTACTTCTTTGTTGCCGATAACGTAGTACACATACAAAAAATTCTCCCCTCCACCTACAACTATAATTTTTAATAATAGAAAATTACCCCCACACCGTTCACCTAACTTCTTCATTTATAGATATTTCATCTACGTTTCTACAGTGGATTACTATGAGCTTCTTATCAGGATACTTTATTTATAAAAATAAAGTACTTTACTCTTGTTAAATCATAAAATGTTTCAGGTAAACTACCCCTTTCTCTTAACCTATCTGCTCCAAAATCAACAGACCTTCCGTCCTCTACAATTCAGGGAAGCATGCAAAAAAAATTTGATTCTGTTTGAATGTGCGGCAGTTATCGTTCGTCATGGAAACATTTCTCTTGTTACAACATAAAATGTTGCAGGTAAACTACCCCTTTCCCTTTACCGATCTTCACCAAAATCAATAGACCTTGAGCTCTCTGCAACTCAGGAAAGGGTGCAAAAAATTATTTGATTCTCATTGAATTTTCGGCAGTTATCATTCGTCATAAAAAAATATCCTTTTTAAAACATAAAACGTTGCTGATAAACTACCCCTTCCCTTAACCGATCATCAACAAAATCAACAGACCTTGAGTTCTCTTCAGTTCAAAAAGGTATGCAAAAACCTAGTTGATTTTGTTTGAATTTACGGCAGTTATCGTTCGTCATATAAAAAATTACACTTGTTAAAACATAAAATGTTGCTGGTAAGCTACCCCTTTCCCTTAACCGATCTTCATCAACACCAATAGGTATTGAGAACTCTACAATACAGGGCTGTATGCAAAACATCATTTGATTCTGTTTGAATTTGCGTCTGTTATCGTTTACTATAGAAAAAAATTACCCTTGATAAAAAACCGTTGCAGGTAAACTACCCCTTTCCCTTAACCGATCTTCACAAAAAACGAAAGGTCTTGGGTACGCTACAATTCAGGCCTGTATGCAAACAATTATTTGAATCTGTTTGAATTTGCGGCTGTTAACGTTTGCCATAGAAAACACCCTTGATAAAACATAAAACGTTGCTGGTAAACTACCCTATTCCATTAACCGATCTTCACCAAAAACAATAGGTCTTGAGAACTCTAAAATTCAGGGCTGTATGCACAACATTAGTATATTCTGTTTTAATGTACGGCAGTTATCGTTCGTCATAGAAAAAATACCCTTGTTAAAACATACAACGTTGCAGGTAAACTACCCCTTTCCCTTAACAAAATCAACAGACCTTGAGTTCTGTATAATTCAAAAAGGTATGCAGAAGAGTAGTTGATTCTGTTTTAATGTACGGCAGTTATCGTTCGTCAAAAAAAAAATTACCCTTGATAAAACATAAAATGTTGCTGGTAAACTACCCCTTTCCCTTAAGTGATCTTCACCAAAAACAATAGGTCGCGAGTACTCTACAAATGAGGGCTGTATGCAAAAAATTATTTGATTCTGTTTGAATTTGCGGCTGTTATCGTTTGCCATAGAAAAAAATCTACAGACACACACACACACACACACACACACACGCAGACACTTTTCGAAAATATCGGTATGGAGAACCATACATGACTTCCATATTCTAAGATTTATATTTAAAATCATTTTCAGCCAAACAGCCAGGCTGTGTCTTACCTGCCTTTTTATTGCTGTATTAAATGAAAAATATTATATTACATTAAAATGAAAAAATTATAATTTTATTGCCTGGCAACAAAATTATTTTATTTTTAACAATTACCATTGTTTCAAAAAATTTAAATAAATTTTCAAGTACTTTACTCTTGTTAAAACATAAAAGGTTGCAGGTAAACTACCCCTTCCCCTTAACCGATCTTCACCAAAATCGAAAGTCATTGAGACCTCTACAATTCAGGGACGTATGCAAAAAATTATTTGATTCTGTTTGAATTTGCGGCTGTTATAGCTTGCCATAGAAAATACGCTTGATAAAAAAACGTTGCAGGTAAACTACCCCTTCCCCTTAACCGATCTTCAGCAAAAACAACAGGTCTTGAGTACTCTACAAATCAGGGCTGTATGCAAAACATTATTTGATTCTGTTTGAATTTGCGGCTATCGTTTGCCATAGAAAATACCCTTGTTAAAAAAACGTTGCAGGTAAACTACCCCTTTCCCTCAACCGATCTTCACCAAAATCGAAAGCCATTGAGACCTCTACAATTCAGGGAGGTATGCAAAAAAGTATTTGATTCTGTTTGAAGTTGCCGCTGTTATCGTTTGCCATAGAAAATACGCTTGATAAAAAAACATTGCAGGTAAACTACCCCTTCCCATTAACCGATCTTCACCAAAAACAATAGGTCTTGAGTACTCTACAAATCAGGGCTGTATGCAAAACATTATTTGATTCTGTTTGAATTTGCGGCTGTTATCGTTTGCCATAGAAAAATACCCTTGTTAAAAAAACGTTGCAGGTAAACTACCCCTTTCCCTTAACCGAACTTCACTAAAAACAATAGGTCTTGAGAACTCTACAATTTAGGGCTGTATGGAAATAATAGTTTGATTCTGTTTGAATTTGCGGCTGTTATCGTTTGCCATAGGAAATACCCTTGTTAAAACATAAAACGTTACAGGTAAACTACCCCTTTCCCTTAACCGATCTTCACCAAAATCAACAGTTCTTGAGAACTCTACAATTCAGGGCTGTATACGAAACATTATTTGATTCTGTTTGAATTTGCGGCTGTTATCGTTTGCCAAACAAACAAAATTACCCTTGCTAAAAAAAAACCGTTGCAGGTAAACTACCCCTTTCCCTCAACCGATCTTCACCAAAAACAATAGGTCGCGAGTACTCGGCAAATCAGGGCTGCATGCAAAAAATTATTTGATTCTGTTTGAATTTGCGGCAGTTATCGTTTGCCATAGAAAAAAAATCTACAGACAGACAGACACACAGACAGACAGACAGACAGACAGACAGACAGACAGACAGCCATACAGACACACACACACACAGACACTTTTCGGAAAACGACTTTTTTTCATGTTTTGAGTGTAGTAGAATCAGAATCTGCAATAATCTCGAACACGATTTTTTTTGCCATCACCATACTTCCATTCCTTAAGGAATATGGAAGTAAAATGACTTTTTTTCATGTTTTGAGTGTAGTACAATCAGAATCTGCAATAATCTCGAACACGATTTTTTTTTGCCATCACCATACTTCCATTTCCGTAAGGAACATGGAAGTAATATCGGTATGGAGAACCATACATGACCTCCATGTTCTAAGATTTATATTTAAAATCATATTGGAAATGAAATATTTCCATAGAAACTACGTCTTTCTACTTATTGCTTCAGCATTAACCACAGTACTGTGGTCACTAACGTATACCACTTCACGTTTTCGCACTCGATTTTCACCGATGATGGCAGTCGATGGCACTGCCGAAAAGTCTGGTTTTGCAGAAAACATTGGACTACAGCTAAAGAGCCCGGGAAGCAATTTTAACAAAAAACTACTTCTTTGTTGCCGATAACGTAGTACACATACAAAAAATTCTCCCCTCCACCTACAACTATAATTTTTAATAATAGAAAATTACCCCCACACCGTTCACCTAACTTCTTCATTTATAGATATTTCATCTACGTTTCTACAGTGGATTACTATGAGCTTCTTATCAGGATACTTTATTTATAAAAATAAAGTACTTTACTCTTGTTAAATCATAAAATGTTTCAGGTAAACTACCCCTTTCTCTTAACCTATCTGCTCCAAAATCAACAGACCTTCCGTCCTCTACAATTCAGGGAAGCATGCAAAAAAAATTTGATTCTGTTTGAATGTGCGGCAGTTATCGTTCGTCATGGAAACATTTTTCTTGTTACAACATAAAATGTTGCAGGTAAACTACCCCTTTCCCTTTACCGATCTTCACCAAAATCAATAGACCTTGAGCTCTCTGCAACTCAGGAAAGGGTGCAAAAAATTATTTGATTCTCATTGAATTTTCGGCAGTTATCATTCGTCATAAAAAAATATCCTTTTTAAAACATAAAACGTTGCTGATAAACTACCCCTTCCCTTAACCGATCATCAACAAAATCAACAGACCTTGAGTTCTCTTCAGTTCAAAAAGGTATGCAAAAACCTAGTTGATTCTGTTTGAATTTACGGCAGTTATCGTTCGTCATATAAAAAATTACACTTGTTAAAACATAAAATGTTGCTGGTAAGCTACCCCTTTCCCTTAACCGATCTTCATCAACACCAATAGGTATTGAGAACTCTACAATACAGGGCTGTATGCAAAACATCATTTGATTCTGTTTGAATTTGCGTCTGTTATCGTTTACTATAGAAAAAAATTACCCTTGATAAAAAACCGTTGCAGGTAAACTACCCCTTTCCCTTAACCGATCTTCACAAAAAACGAAAGGTCTTGGGTACGCTACAATTCAGGCCTGTATGCAAACAATTATTTGAATCTGTTTGAATTTGCGGCTGTTAACGTTTGCCATAGAAAACACCCTTGATAAAACATAAAACGTTGCTGGTAAACTACCCTATTCCATTAACCGATCTTCACCAAAAACAATAGGTCTTGAGAACTCTAAAATTCAGGGCTGTATGCACAACATTAGTATATTCTGTTTTAATGTACGGCAGTTATCGTTCGTCATAGAAAAAATACCCTTGTTAAAACATACAACGTTGCAGGTAAACTACCCCTTTCCCTTAACAAAATCAACAGACCTTGAGTTCTGTATAATTCAAAAAGGTATGCAGAAGAGTAGTTGATTCTGTTTTAATGTACGGCAGTTATCGTTCGTCAAAAAAAAAATTACCCTTGATAAAACATAAAATGTTGCTGGTAAACTACCCCTTTCCCTTAAGTGATCTTCACCAAAAACAATAGGTCGCGAGTACTCTACAAATGAGGGCTGTATGCAAAAAATTATTTGATTCTGTTTGAATTTGCGGCTGTTATCGTTTGCCATAGAAAAAAATCTACAGACACACACACACACACACACACACACACACGCAGACACTTTTCGAAAATATCGGTATGGAGAACCATACATGACTTCCATATTCTAAGATTTATATTTAAAATCATTTTCAGCCAAACAGCCAGGCTGTGTCTTACCTGCCTTTTTATTGCTGTATTAAATGAAAAATATTATATTACATTAAAATGAAAAAATTATAATTTTATTGCCTGGCAACAAAATTATTTTATTTTTAACAATTACCATTGTTTCAAAAAATTTAAATAAATTTTCAAGTACTTTACTCTTGTTAAAACATAAAAGGTTGCAGGTAAACTACCCCTTCCCCTTAACCGATCTTCACCAAAATCGAAAGTCATTGAGACCTCTACAATTCAGGGACGTATGCAAAAAATTATTTGATTCTGTTTGAATTTGCGGCTGTTATAGCTTGCCATAGAAAATACGCTTGATAAAAAAACGTTGCAGGTAAACTACCCCTTCCCCTTAACCGATCTTCAGCAAAAACAACAGGTCTTGAGTACTCTACAAATCAGGGCTGTATGCAAAACATTATTTGATTCTGTTTGAATTTGCGGCTATCGTTTGCCATAGAAAATACCCTTGTTAAAAAAACGTTGCAGGTAAACTACCCCTTTCCCTCAACCGATCTTCACCAAAATCGAAAGCCATTGAGACCTCTACAATTCAGGGAGGTATGCAAAAAAGTATTTGATTCTGTTTGAAGTTGCCGCTGTTATCGTTTGCCATAGAAAATACGCTTGATAAAAAAACATTGCAGGTAAACTACCCCTTCCCATTAACCGATCTTCACCAAAAACAATAGGTCTTGAGTACTCTACAAATCAGGGCTGTATGCAAAACATTATTTGATTCTGTTTGAATTTGCGGCTGTTATCGTTTGCCATAGAAAAATACCCTTGTTAAAAAAACGTTGCAGGTAAACTACCCCTTTCCCTTAACCGAACTTCACTAAAAACAATAGGTCTTGAGAACTCTACAATTTAGGGCTGTATGGAAATAATCGTTTGATTCTGTTTGAATTTGCGGCTGTTATCGTTTGCCATAGGAAATACCCTTGTTAAAACATAAAACGTTACAGGTAAACTACCCCTTTCCCTTAACCGATCTTCACCAAAATCAACAGTTCTTGAGAACTCTACAATTCAGGACTGTATACGAAACATTATTTGATTCTGTTTGAATTTGCGGCTGTTATCGTTTGCCAAACAAACAAAATTACCCTTGCTAAAAAAAAACCGTTGCAGGTAAACTACCCCTTTCCCTCAACCGATCTTCACCAAAAACAATAGGTCGCGAGTACTCGGCAAATCAGGGCTGCATGCAAAAAATTATTTGATTCTGTTTGAATTTGCGGCAGTTATCGTTTGCCATAGAAAAAAAATCTACAGACAGACAGACACACAGACAGACAGACAGACAGACAGACAGCCATACAGACACACACACACACACAGACACTTTTCGGAAAACGACTTTTTTTCATGTTTTGAGTGTAGTAGAATCAGAATCTGCAATAATCTCGAACACGATTTTTTTTGCCATCACCATACTTCCATTCCTTAAGGAATATGGAAGTAAAATGACTTTTTTTCATGTTTTGAGTGTAGTACAATCAGAATCTGCAATAATCTCGAACACGATTTTTTTTTTGCCATCACCATACTTCCATTTCCGTAAGGAACATGGAAGTAATATCGGTATGGAGAACCATACATGACCTCCATGTTCTAAGATTTATATTTAAAATCATATTGGAAATGAAATATTTCCATAGAAACTACGTCTTTCTACTTATTGCTTCAGCATTAACCACAGTACTGTGGTCACTAACGTATACCACCTCACGTTTTCGCACTCGATTTTCACCGATGATGGCAGTCGATGGCACTGCCGAAAAGTCTGGTTTTGCAGAAAACATTGGACTACAGCTAAAGAGCCCGGGAAGCAATTTTAACAAAAAACTACTTCTTTGTTGCCGATAACGTAGTACACATACAAAAAATTCTCCCCTCCACCTACAACTATAATTTTTAATAATAGAAAATTACCCCCACACCGTTCACCTAACTTCTTCATTTATAGATATTTCATCTACGTTTCTACAGTGGATTACTATGAGCTTCTTATCAGGATACTTTATTTATAAAAATAAAGTACTTTACTCTTGTTAAATCATAAAATGTTTCAGGTAAACTACCCCTTTCTCTTAACCTATCTGCTCCAAAATCAACAGACCTTCCGTCCTCTACAATTCAGGGAAGCATGCAAAAAAAATTTGATTCTGTTTGAATGTGCGGCAGTTATCGTTCGTCATGGAAACATTTCTCTTGTTACAACATAAAATGTTGCAGGTAAACTACCCCTTTCCCTTTACCGATCTTCACCAAAATCAATAGACCTTGAGCTCTCTGCAACTCAGGAAAGGGTGCAAAAAATTATTTGATTCTCATTGAATTTTCGGCAGTTATCATTCGTCATAAAAAAATATCCTTTTTAAAACATAAAACGTTGCTGATAAACTACCCCTTCCCTTAACCGATCATCAACAAAATCAACAGACCTTGAGTTCTCTTCAGTTCAAAAAGGTATGCAAAAACCTAGTTGATTCTGTTTGAATTTACGGCAGTTATCGTTCGTCATATAAAAAATTACACTTGTTAAAACATAAAATGTTGCTGGTAAGATACCCCTTTCCCTTAACCGATCTTCATCAACACCAATAGGTATTGAGAACTCTACAATACAGGGCTGTATGCAAAACATCATTTGATTCTGTTTGAATTTGCGTCTGTTATCGTTTACTATAGAAAAAAATTACCCTTGATAAAAAACCGTTGCAGGTAAACTACCCCTTTCCCTTAACCGATCTTCACAAAAAACGAAAGGTCTTGGGTACGCTTCAATTCAGGCCTGTATGCAAACAATTATTTGAATCTGTTTGAATTTGCGGCTGTTAACGTTTGCCATAGAAAACACCCTTGATAAAACATAAAACGTTGCTGGTAAACTACCCTATTCCATTAACCGATCTTCACCAAAAACAATAGGTCTTGAGAACTCTAAAATTCAGGGCTGTATGCACAACATTAGTATATTCTGTTTTAATGTACGGCAGTTATCGTTCGTCATAGAAAAAATACCCTTGTTAAAACATACAACGTTGCAGGTAAACTACCCCTTTCCCTTAACAAAATCAACAGACCTTGAGTTCTGTATAATTCAAAAAGGTATGCAGAAGAGTAGTTGATTCTGTTTTAATGTACGGCAGTTATCGTTCGTCAAAAAAAAAATTACCCTTGATAAAACATAAAATGTTGCTGGTAAACTACCCCTTTCCCTTAAGTGATCTTCACCAAAAACAATAGGTCGCGAGTACTCTACAAATGAGGGCTGTATGCAAAAAATTATTTGATTCTGTTTGAATTTGCGGCTGTTATCGTTTGCCATAGAAAAAAATCTACAGACACACACACACACACACACACACACACACACACACACACACACGCAGACACTTTTCGAAAATATCGGTATGGAGAACCATACATGACTTCCATATTCTAAGATTTATATTTAAAATCATTTTCAGCCAAACAGCCAGGCTGTGTCTTACCTGCCTTTTTATTGCTGTATTAAATGAAAAATATTATATTACATTAAAATGAAAAAATTATAATTTTATTGCCTGGCAACAAAATTATTTTATTTTTAACAATTACCATTGTTTCAAAAAATTTAAATAAATTTTCAAGTACTTTACTCTTTTTAAAACATAAAAGGTTGCAGGTAAACTACCCCTTCCCCTTAACCGATCTTCACCAAAATCGAAAGTCATTGAGACCTCTACAATTCAGGGACGTATGCAAAAAATTATTTGATTCTGTTTGAATTTGCGGCTGTTATAGCTTGCCATAGAAAATACGCTTGATAAAAAAACGTTGCAGGTAAACTACCCCTTCCCCTTAACCGATCTTCAGCAAAAACAACAGGTCTTGAGTACTCTACAAATCAGGGCTGTATGCAAAACATTATTTGATTCTGTTTGAATTTGCGGCTATCGTTTGCCATAGAAAATACCCTTGTTAAAAAAACGTTGCAGGTAAACTACCCCTTTCCCTCAACCGATCTTCACCAAAATCGAAAGCCATTGAGACCTCTACAATTCAGGGAGGTATGCAAAAAAGTATTTGATTCTGTTTGAAGTTGCCGCTGTTATCGTTTGCCATAGAAAATACGCTTGATAAAAAAACATTGCAGGTAAACTACCCCTTCCCATTAACCGATCTTCACCAAAAACAATAGGTCTTGAGTACTCTACAAATCAGGGCTGTATGCAAAACATTATTTGATTCTGTTTGAATTTGCGGCTGTTATCGTTTGCCATAGAAAAATACCCTTGTTAAAAAAACGTTGCAGGTAAACTACCCCTTTCCCTTAACCGAACTTCACTAAAAACAATAGGTCTTGAGAACTCTACAATTTAGGGCTGTATGGAAATAATCGTTTGATTCTGTTTGAATTTGCGGCTGTTATCGTTTGCCATAGGAAATACCCTTGTTAAAACATAAAACGTTACAGGTAAACTACCCCTTTCCCTTAACCGATCTTCACCAAAATCAACAGTTCTTGAGAACTCTACAATTCAGGGCTGTATACGAAACATTATTTGATTCTGTTTGAATTTGCGGCTGTTATCGTTTGCCAAACAAACAAAATTACCCTTGCTAAAAAAAAACCGTTGCAGGTAAACTACCCCTTTCCCTCAACCGATCTTCACCAAAAACAATAGGTCGCGAGTACTCGGCAAATCAGGGCTGCATGCAAAAAATTATTTGATTCTGTTTGAATTTGCGGCAGTTATCGTTTGCCATAGAAAAAAAATCTACAGACAGACAGACAGACACACAGACAGACAGACAGACAGACAGACAGACAGCCATACAGACACACACACACACAGACACTTTTCGGAAAACGACTTTTTTTCATGTTTTGAGTGTAGTAGAATCAGAATCTGCAATAATCTCGAACACGATTTTTTTTGCCATCACCATACTTCCATTCCTTAAGGAATATGGAAGTAAAATGACTTTTTTTCATGTTTTGAGTGTAGTACAATCAGAATCTGCAATAATCTCGAACACGATTTTTTTTTGCCATCACCATACTTCCATTTCCGTAAGGAACATGGAAGTAATATCGGTATGGAGAACCATACATGACCTCCATGTTCTAAGATTTATATTTAAAATCATATTGGAAATGAAATATTTCCATAGAAACTACGTCTTTCTACTTATTGCTTCAGCATTAACCACAGTACTGTGGTCACTAACGTATACCACCTCACGTTTTCGCACTCGATTTTCACCGATGATGGCAGTCGATGGCACTGCCGAAAAGTCTGGTTTTGCAGAAAACATTGGACTACAGCTAAAGAGCCCGGGAAGCAATTTTAACAAAAAACTACTTCTTTGTTGCCGATAACGTAGTACACATACAAAAAATTCTCCCCTCCACCTACAACTATAATTTTTAATAATAGAAAATTACCCCCACA
Source organism: Magicicada septendecula (assembly GCA_034769895.1). Classification (NCBI taxonomy): domain Eukaryota; kingdom Metazoa; phylum Arthropoda; class Insecta; order Hemiptera; family Cicadidae; genus Magicicada; species Magicicada septendecula. The sequence goes on from CM068367.1 coordinate 825,516,001, forward strand.
CCGTTCACCTAACTTCTTCATTTATAGATATTTCATCTACGTTTCTACAGTGGATTACTATGAGCTTCTTATCAGGATACTTTATTTATAAAAATAAAGTACTTTACTCTTGTTAAATCATAAAATGTTTCAGGTAAACTACCCCTTTCTCTTAACCTATCTGCTCCAAAATCAACAGACCTTCCGTCCTCTACAATTCAGGGAAGCATGCAAAAAAAATTTGATTCTGTTTGAATGTGCGGCAGTTATCGTTCGTCATGGAAACATTTCTCTTGTTACAACATAAAATGTTGCAGGTAAACTACCCCTTTCCCTTTACCGATCTTCACCAAAATCAATAGACCTTGAGCTCTCTGCAACTCAGGAAAGGGTGCAAAAAATTATTTGATTCTCATTGAATTTTCGGCAGTTATCATTCGTCATAAAAAAATATCCTTTTTAAAACATAAAACGTTGCTGATAAACTACCCCTTCCCTTAACCGATCATCAACAAAATCAACAGACCTTGAGTTCTCTTCAGTTCAAAAAGGTATGCAAAAACCTAGTTGATTCTGTTTGAATTTACGGCAGTTATCGTTCGTCATATAAAAAATTACACTTGTTAAAACATAAAATGTTGCTGGTAAGCTACCCCTTTCCCTTAACCGATCTTCATCAACACCAATAGGTATTGAGAACTCTACAATACAGGGCTGTATGCAAAACATCATTTGATTCTGTTTGAATTTGCGTCTGTTATCGTTTACTATAGAAAAAAATTACCCTTGATAAAAAACCGTTGCAGGTAAACTACCCCTTTCCCTTAACCGATCTTCACAAAAAACGAAAGGTCTTGGGTACGCTACAATTCAGGCCTGTATGCAAACAATTATTTGAATCTGTTTGAATTTGCGGCTGTTAACGTTTGCCATAGAAAACACCCTTGATAAAACATAAAACGTTGCTGGTAAACTACCCTATTCCATTAACCGATCTTCACCAAAAACAATAGGTCTTGAGAACTCTAAAATTCAGGGCTGTATGCACAACATTAGTATATTCTGTTTTAATGTACGGCAGTTATCGTTCGTCATAGAAAAAATACCCTTGTTAAAACATACAACGTTGCAGGTAAACTACCCCTTTCCCTTAACAAAATCAACAGACCTTGAGTTCTGTATAATTCAAAAAGGTATGCAGAAGAGTAGTTGATTCTGTTTTAATGTACGGCAGTTATCGTTCGTCAAAAAAAAAATTACCCTTGATAAAACATAAAATGTTGCTGGTAAACTACCCCTTTCCCTTAAGTGATCTTCACCAAAAACAATAGGTCGCGAGTACTCTACAAATGAGGGCTGTATGCAAAAAATTATTTGATTCTGTTTGAATTTGCGGCTGTTATCGTTTGCCATAGAAAAAAATCTACAGACACACACACACACACACACACACACACACACACACACGCAGACACTTTTCGAAAATATCGGTATGGAGAACCATACATGACTTCCATATTCTAAGATTTATATTTAAAATCATTTTCAGCCAAACAGCCAGGCTGTGTCTTACCTGCCTTTTTATTGCTGTATTAAATGAAAAATATTATATTACATTAAAATGAAAAAATTATAATTTTATTGCCTGGCAACAAAATTATTTTATTTTTAACAATTACCATTGTTTCAAAAAATTTAAATAAATTTTCAAGTACTTTACTCTTGTTAAAACATAAAAGGTTGCAGGTAAACTACCCCTTCCCCTTAACCGATCTTCACCAAAATCGAAAGTCATTGAGACCTCTACAATTCAGGGACGTATGCAAAAAATTATTTGATTCTGTTTGAATTTGCGGCTGTTATAGCTTGCCATAGAAAATACGCTTGATAAAAAAACGTTGCAGGTAAACTACCCCTTCCCCTTAACCGATCTTCAGCAAAAACAACAGGTCTTGAGTACTCTACAAATCAGGGCTGTATGCAAAACATTATTTGATTCTGTTTGAATTTGCGGCTATCGTTTGCCATAGAAAATACCCTTGTTAAAAAAACGTTGCAGGTAAACTACCCCTTTCCCTCAACCGATCTTCACCAAAATCGAAAGCCATTGAGACCTCTACAATTCAGGGAGGTATGCAAAAAAGTATTTGATTCTGTTTGAAGTTGCCGCTGTTATCGTTTGCCATAGAAAATACGCTTGATAAAAAAACATTGCAGGTAAACTACCCCTTCCCATTAACCGATCTTCACCAAAAACAATAGGTCTTGAGTACTCTACAAATCAGGGCTGTATGCAAAACATTATTTGATTCTGTTTGAATTTGCGGCTGTTATCGTTTGCCATAGAAAAATACCCTTGTTAAAAAAACGTTGCAGGTAAACTACCCCTTTCCCTTAACCGAACTTCACTAAAAACAATAGGTCTTGAGAACTCTACAATTTAGGGCTGTATGGAAATAATCGTTTGATTCTGTTTGAATTTGCGGCTGTTATCGTTTGCCATAGGAAATACCCTTGTTAAAACATAAAACGTTACAGGTAAACTACCCCTTTCCCTTAACCGATCTTCACCAAAATCAACAGTTCTTGAGAACTCTACAATTCAGGGCTGTATACGAAACATTATTTGATTCTGTTTGAATTTGCGGCTGTTATCGTTTGCCAAACAAACAAAATTACCCTTGCTAAAAAAAAACCGTTGCAGGTAAACTACCCCTTTCCCTCAACCGATCTTCACCAAAAACAATAGGTCGCGAGTACTCGGCAAATCAGGGCTGCATGCAAAAAATTATTTGATTCTGTTTGAATTTGCGGCAGTTATCGTTTGCCATAGAAAAAAAATCTACAGACAGACAGACACACACACAGACAGACACACACACAGACACTTTTCGGAAAACGACTTTTTTTCATGTTTTGAGTGTAGTAGAATCAGAATCTGCAATAATCTCGAACACGATTTTTTTTGCCATCACCATACTTCCATTCCTTAAGGAATATGGAAGTAAAATGACTTTTTTTCATGTTTTGAGTGTAGTACAATCAGAATCTGCAATAATCTCGAACACGATTTTTTTTTGCCATCACCATACTTCCATTTCCGTAAGGAACATGGAAGTAATATCGGTATGGAGAACCATACATGACTTCCATGTTCTAAGATTTATATTTAAAATCATATTCGAAATGAAATATTTCCATAGAAACTACGTCTTTCTACTTATTGCTTCAGCATTAACCACAGTACAGTGGTCACTAACGTATACCACCTCACGTTTTCGCACTCGATTTTCACCGATGATGGCAGTCGATGGCACTGCCGAAAAGTCTGGTTTTGCAGAAAACATTGGACTACAGCTAAAGAGCCCGGGAAGCAATTTTAACAAAAAACTACTTCTTTGTTGCCGATAACGTAGTACACATACAAAAAATTCTCCCCTCCACCTACAACTATAATTTTTAATAATAGAAAATTACCCCCACACCGTTCACCTAACTTCTTCATTTATAGATATTTCATCTACGTTTCTACAGTGGATTACTATGAGCTTCTTATCAGGATACTTTATTTATAAAAATAAAGTACTTTACTCTTGTTAAATCATAAAATGTTTCAGGTAAACTACCCCTTTCTCTTAACCTATCTGCTCCAAAATCAACAGACCTTCCATCCTCTACAATTCAGGGAAGCATGCAAAAAAATATTTGATTCTATTTGAATGTGCGGCAGTTATCGTTCGTCATGGAAACATTTCTCTTGTTACAACATAAAATGTTGCAGGTAAACTACCCCTTTCCCTTTACCGATCTTCACCAAAATCAATAGACCTTGAGCTCTCTGCAACTCAGGAAAGGGTGCAAAAAATTATTTGATTCTCATTGAATTTTCGGCAGTTATCATTCGTCATAAAAAAATATCCTTTTTAAAACATAAAACGTTGCTGATAAACTACCCCTTCCCTTAACCGATCATCAACAAAATCAACAGACCTTGAGTTCTCTTCAGTTCAAAAAGGTATGCAAAAACCTAGTTGATTCTGTTTGAATTTACGGCAGTTATCGTTCGTCATATAAAAAATTACACTTGTTAAAACATAAAATGTTGCTGGTAAGCTACCCCTTTCCCTTAACCGATCTTCATCAACACCAATAGGTATTGAGAACTCTACAATACAGGGCTGTATGCAAAACATCATTTGATTCTGTTTGAATTTGCGTCTGTTATCGTTTACTATAGAAAAAAATTACCCTTGATAAAAAACCGTTGCAGGTAAACTACCCCTTTCCCTTAACCGATCTTCACAAAAAACGAAAGGTCTTGGGTACGCTACAATTCAGGCCTGTATGCAAACAATTATTTGAATCTGTTTGAATTTGCGGCTGTTAACGTTTGCCATAGAAAACACCCTTGATAAAACATAAAACGTTGCTGGTAAACTACCCTATTCCATTAACCGATCTTCACCAAAAACAATAGGTCTTGAGAACTCTAAAATTCAGGGCTGTATGCACAACATTAGTATATTCTGTTTTAATGTACGGCAGTTATCGTTCGTCATAGAAAAAATACCCTTGTTAAAACATACAACGTTGCAGGTAAACTACCCCTTTCCCTTAACAAAATCAACAGACCTTGAGTTCTGTATAATTCAAAAAGGTATGCAGAAGAGTAGTTGATTCTGTTTTAATGTACGGCAGTTATCGTTCGTCAAAAAAAAAATTACCCTTGATAAAACATAAAATGTTGCTGGTAAACTACCCCTTTCCCTTAAGTGATCTTCACCAAAAACAATAGGTCGCGAGTACTCTACAAATGAGGGCTGTATGCAAAAAATTATTTGATTCTGTTTGAATTTGCGGCTGTTATCGTTTGCCATAGAAAAAAATCTACACACACACACACACACACACACACACACACACACACACACACACGCAGACACTTTTCGAAAATATCGGTATGGAGAACCATACATGACTTCCATATTCTAAGATTTATATTTAAAATCATTTTCAGCCAAACAGCCAGGCTGTGTCTTACCTGCCTTTTTATTGCTGTATTAAATGAAAAATATTATATTACATTAAAATGAAAAAATTATAATTTTATTGCCTGGCAACAAAATTATTTTATTTTTAACAATTACCATTGTTTCAAAAAATTTAAATAAATTTTCAAGTACTTTACTCTTGTTAAAACGTAAAAGGTTGCAGGTAAACTACCCCTTCCCCTTAACCGATCTTCACCAAAATCGAAAGTCATTGAGACCTCTACAATTCAGGGACGTATGCAAAAAATTATTTGATTCTGTTTGAATTTGCGGCTGTTATAGTTTGCCATAGAAAATACGCTTGATAAAAAAACGTTGCAGGTAAACTACCCCTTCCCCTTAACCGATCTTCACCAAAAACAACAGGTCTTGAGTACTCTACAAATCAGGGCTGTATGCAAAACATTAATTGATTCTGTTTGAATTTGCGGCTATCGTTTGCCATAGAAAATACCCTTGTTAAAAAAACGTTGCAGGTAAACTACCCCTTTCCCTCAACCGATCTTCACCAAAATCGAAAGCCATTGAGACCTCTACAATTCAGGGAGGTATGCAAAAAAGTATTTGATTCTGTTTGAAGTTGCGGCTGTTATCGTTTGCCATAGAAAATACGCTTGATAAAAAAACATTGCAGGTAAACTACCCCTTCCCCTTAACCGATCTTCACCAAAAACAATAGGTCTTGAGTACTCTACAAATCAGGGCTGTATGCAAAACATTATTTGATTCTGTTTGAATTTGCGGCTGTTATCGTTTGCCATAGAAAATATCGGTATGGAGAACCATACATGACTTCCATATTCTAAGATTTATATTTAAAATCATTTTCAGCCAAACAGCCTGGCTGTGTCTTACCTGCCTTTTTATTGCTGTATTAAATGAAAAATATTATATTACATTAACATGAAAAAATTATAATTTTATTGCCTGGCAACAAAATTATTTTATTTTTAACAATTACCATTGTTTCAACAAGTTTAAATAAATTTTCAAGTACTTTACTCTTGTTAAAACGTATAAGGTTGCAGGTAAACTACCCCTTCCCCTTAACCGATCTTCACCAAAATCGAAAGTCATTGAGACCTCTACAATTCAGGGACGTATGCAAAAAATTATTTGATTCTGTTTGAATTTGCGGCTGTTATCGTTTGCCATAGAAAATACGCTTGATAAAAAAACGTTGCAGGTAAACTACCCCTTCCCCTTAACCGATCTTCACCAAAAACAATAGGTCTTGAGTACTCTACAAATCAGGACTGTATGCAAAACATTATTTGATTCTGTTTGAATTTGCGGCTGTTATCGTTTGCCATAGAAAATACCCTTGTTAAAAAAACGTTGCAGGTAAACTACCCCTTTCCCTCAACCGATCTTCACCAAAAACAATAGGTCTTGAGAAATCTACAATTCAGGGCTGTATGCGAAACATTATTTGATTCTGTTTGAATTTGCGGCTATCGTTTGCCAAAAAAAAAAAATTTCCCTTGATAAAAAAAACCGTAGCAGGTAAACTACCCCTTCCCCTCAACCGATCTTCACCAAAAACAATAGGTCGCGAGTACTCTACAAACCAGGGCTGTATGCAAAAAATTATTTGATTCTGTTTCAATTTGCGGCAGTTGTCGTTTGCCATAGAAAATACGCATGATAAAAAACGTTGCTGGTAAACTACCCCTTCCCCTCAACCGATCTTCACCAAAAACAATAGGTCTTGAGTACTCTACAAATCAGGGCTGTATGCAGAAAATTATTTGATTCTGTTTGAATTTGCGGCTGTTATCGTTTGCCATAGAAAATACCCTTGTTAAAAAAACGTTGTAGGTAAACTACCCCTTTCCCTTAACCGATCTTCACCAAAAACAAAAGGTATTGAGAACTCTACAATTTAGGGCTGTATGCAAATAATCTTTTCATTCTGTTTGAATTTGCGGCTGTTATCGTTTGCCATAGGAAATACCCTTGTTAAAACATAAAACGTTACAGGTAAACTACCCCTTTCCCTTAACCGATCTTCACCAAAAACAATAGGTCTTGAGAACTCTACAATTCAGGGCTGTATGCGAAACATTATTTGATTCTGTTTGAATTTGCGGCTGTTATCGTTTGCCAAACAAACAAAATTACCCTTGCTAAAAAAAAACCGTTGCAGGTAAACTACCCCTTTCCCTCAACCGATCTTCACCAAAAACAATAGGTCGCGAGAACTCTGCAAAACCGGGCTGAATGCAAAAAATTATTTGATTCTGTTTGAATTTGCGGCAGTTATCGTTTGCCATAGAAAAAAAATCTACAGACAGACAGACACACAGACACTTTTCGGAAAACGACTTTTTTTCATGTTTTGAGTGTAGTAGAATAAGAATCTGCAATAATCTCGAACACGATTTTTTTTGCCATCACCATACTTCCATTCCTTAAGGAATATGGAAGTAAAATACCCTTGTTAAAAAAACGTTGCAGGTAAACTACCCCTTTCCCTTAACCGAACTTCACTAAAAACAATAGGTCTTGAGAACTCTACAATTTAGGGCTGTATGGAAATAATCGTTTGATTCTGTTTGAATTTGCGGCTGTTATCGTTTGCCATAGGAAATACCCTTGTTAAAACATAAAACGTTACAGGTAAACTACCCCTTTCCCTTAACCGATCTTCACCAAAATCAACAGTTCTTGAGAACTCTACAATTCAGGGCTGTATACGAAACATTATTTGATTCTGTTTGAATTTGCGGCTGTTATCGTTTGCCAAACAAACAAAATTACCCTTGCTAAAAAAAAACCGTTGCAGGTAAACTACCCCTTTCCCTCAACCGATCTTCACCAAAAACAATAGGTCGCGAGTACTCGGCAAATCAGGGCTGCATGCAAAAAATTATTTGATTCTGTTTGAATTTGCGGCAGTTATCGTTTGCCATAGAAAAAAATCTACAGACAGACAGACACACAGACAGACAGACAGACAGACACACACACAGACACTTTTCGGAAAACGACTTTTTTTCATGTTTTGAGTGTAGTAGAATCAGAATCTGCAATAATCTCGAACACGATTTTTTTTGCCATCACCATACTTCCATTCCTTAAGGAATATGGAAGTAAAATGACATTTTTTCATGTTTTGAGTGTAGTACAATCAGAATCTGCAATAATCTCGAACACGATTTTTTTTTGCCATCACCATACTTCCATTTCCGTAAGGAACATGGAAGTAATATCGGTATGGAGAACCATACATGACTTCCATGTTCTAAGATTTATATTTAAAATCATATTCGAAATGAAATATTTCCATAGAAACTACGTCTTTCTACTTATTGCTTCAGCATTAACCACAGTACTGTGGTCACTAACGTATACCACCTCACGTTTTCGCACTCGATTTTCACCGATGATGGCAGTCGATGGCACTGCCGAAAAGTCTGGTTTTGCAGAAAACATTGGACTACAGCTAAAGAGCCCGGGAAGCAATTTTAACAAAAAACTACTTCTTTGTTGCCGATAACGTAGTACACATACAAAAAATTCTCCCCTCCACCTACAACTATAATTTTTAATAATAGAAAATTACCCCCACACCGTTCACCTAACTTCTTCATTTATAGATATTTCATCTACGTTTCTACAGTGGATTACTATGAGCTTCTTATCAGGATACTTTATTTATAAAAATAAAGTACTTTACTCTTGTTAAATCATAAAATGTTTCAGGTAAACTACCCCTTTCTCTTAACCTATCTGCTCCAAAATCAACAGACCTTCCGTCCTCTACAATTCAGGGAAGCATGCAAAAAAAATTTGATTCTGTTTGAATGTGCGGCAGTTATCGTTCGTCATGGAAACATTTCTCTTGTTACAACATAAAATGTTGCAGGTAAACTACCCCTTTCCCTTTACCGATCTTCACCAAAATCAATAGACCTTGAGCTCTCTGCAACTCAGGAAAGGGTGCAAAAAATTATTTGATTCTCATTGAATTTTCGGCAGTTATCATTCGTCATAAAAAAATATCCTTTTTAAAACATAAAACGTTGCTGATAAACTACCCCTTCCCTTAACCGATCATCAACAAAATCAACAGACCTTGAGTTCTCTTCAGTTCAAAAAGGTATGCAAAAACCTAGTTGATTCTGTTTGAATTTACGGCAGTTATCGTTCGTCATATAAAAAATTACACTTGTTAAAACATAAAATGTTGCTGGTAAGCTACCCCTTTCCCTTAACCGATCTTCATCAACACCAATAGGTATTGAGAACTCTACAATACAGGGCTGTATGCAAAACATCATTTGATTCTGTTTGAATTTGCGTCTGTTATCGTTTACTATAGAAAAAAATTACCCTTGATAAAAAACCGTTGCAGGTAAACTACCCCTTTCCCTTAACCGATCTTCACAAAAAACGAAAGGTCTTGGGTACGCTACAATTCAGGCCTGTATGCAAACAATTATTTGAATCTGTTTGAATTTGCGGCTGTTAACGTTTGCCATAGAAAACACCCTTGATAAAACATAAAACGTTGCTGGTAAACTACCCTATTCCATTAACCGATCTTCACCAAAAACAATAGGTCTTGAGAACTCTAAAATTCAGGGCTGTATGCACAACATTAGTATATTCTGTTTTAATGTACGGCAGTTATCGTTCGTCATAGAAAAAATACCCTTGTTAAAACATACAACGTTGCAGGTAAACTACCCCTTTCCCTTAACAAAATCAACAGACCTTGAGTTCTGTATAATTCAAAAAGGTATGCAGAAGAGTAGTTGATTCTGTTTTAATGTACGGCAGTTATCGTTCGTCAAAAAAAAAATTACCCTTGATAAAACATAAAATGTTGCTGGTAAACTACCCCTTTCCCTCAACTGATCTTCACCAAAAACAATAGGTCGCGAGTACTCTACAAATGAGGGCTGTATGCAAAAAATTATTTGATTCTGTTTGAATTTGCGGCTGTTATCGTTTGCCATAGAAAAAAATCTACAGACAGACACACACACACACACACACACACACACGCAGACACTTTTCGAAAATATCGGTATGGAGAACCATACATGACTTCCATATTCTAAGATTTATATTTAAAATCATTTTCAGCCAAACAGCCAGGCTGTGTCTTACCTGCCTTTTTATTGCTGTATTAAATGAAAAATATTATATTACATTAAAATGAAAAAATTATAATTTTATTGCCTGGCAACAAAATTATTTTATTTTTAACAATTACCATTGTTTCAAAAAATTTAAATAAATTTTCAAGTACTTTACTCTTGTTAAAACGTAAAAGGTTGCAGGTAAACTACCCCTTCCCCTTAACCGATCTTCACCAAAATCGAAAGTCATTGAGACCTCTACAATTCAGGGACGTATGCAAAAAATTATTTGATTCTGTTTGAATTTGCGGCTGTTATAGTTTGCCATAGAAAATACGCTTGATAAAAAAACGTTGCAGGTAAACTACCCCTTCCCCTTAACCGATCTTCACCAAAAACAACAGGTCTTGAGTACTCTACAAATCAGGGCTGTATGCAAAACATTATTTGATTCTGTTTGAATTTGCGGCTATCGTTTGCCATAGAAAATACCCTTGTTAAAAAAACGTTGCAGGTAAACTACCCCTTTCCCTCAACCGATCTTCACCAAAATCGAAAGCCATTGAGACCTCTACAATTCAGGGAGGTATGCAAAAAAGTATTTGATTCTGTTTGAAGTTGCGGCTGTTATCGTTTGCCATAGAAAATACGCTTGATAAAAAAACGTTGCAGGTAAACTACCCCTTCCCCTTAACCGATCTTCACCAAAAACAATAGGTCTTGAGTACTCTACAAATCAGAGCTGTATGCAAAACATTATTTGATTCTGTTTGAATTTGCGGCTGTTATCGTTTGCCATAGAAAAATACCCTTGTTAAAAAAACGTTGCAGGTAAACTACCCCTTTCCCTTAACCGAACTTCACTAAAAACAATAGGTCTTGAGAACTCTACAATTTAGGTCTGTATGGAAATAATCGTTTGATTCTGTTTGAATTTGCGGCTGTTATCGTTTGCCATAGGAAATACCCTTGTTAAAACATAAAACGTTACAGGTAAACTACCCCTTTCCCTTAACCGATCTTCACCAAAATCAACAGTTCTTGAGAACTCTACAATTCAGGGCTGTATACGAAACATTATTTGATTCTGTTTGAATTTGCGGCTGGTATCGTTTGCCAAACAAACAAAATTACCCTTGCTAAAAAAAACCGTTGCAGGTAAACTACCCCTTTCCCTCAACCGATCTTCACCAAAAACAATAGGTCGCGAGTACTCGGCAAATCAGGGCTGCATGCAAAAAATTATTTGATTCTGTTTGAATTTGCGGCAGTTATCGTTTGCCATAGAAAAAAAATCTACAGACAGACAGACACACAGACAGACAGACAGACAGACATACAGACACACACACACACAGACACTTTTCGGAAAACGACTTTTTTTCATGTTTTGAGTGTAGTAGAATCAGAATCTGCAATAATCTCGAACACGATTTTTTTTGCCATCACCATACTTCCATTCCTTAAGGAATATGGAAGTAAAATGACTTTTTTTCATGTTTTGAGTGTAGTACAATCAGAATCTGCAATAATCTCGAACACGATTTTTTTTTGCCATCACCATACTTCCATTTCCGTAAGGAACATGGAAGTAATATCGGTATGGAGAACCATACATGACCTCCATGTTCTAAGATTTATATTTAAAATCATATTGGAAATGAAATATTTCCATAGAAACTACGTCTTTCTACTTATTGCTTCAGCATTAACCACAGTACTGTGGTCACTAACGTATACCACCTCACGTTTTCGCACTCGATTTTCACCGATGATGGCAGTCGATGGCACTGCCGAAAAGTCTGGTTTTGCAGAAAACATTGGACTACAGCTAAAGAGCCCGGGAAGCAATTTTAACAAAAAACTACTTCTTTGTTGCCGATAACGTAGTACACATACAAAAAATTCTCCCCTCCACCTACAACTATAATTTTTAATAATAGAAAATTACCCCCACACCGTTCACCTAACTTCTTCATTTATAGATATTTCATCTACGTTTCTACAGTGGATTACTATGAGCTTCTTATCAGGATACTTTATTTATAAAAATAAAGTACTTTACTCTTGTTAAATCATAAAATGTTTCAGGTAAACTACCCCTTTCTCTTAACCTATCTGCTCCAAAATCAACAGACCTTCCGTCCTCTACAATTCAGGGAAGCATGCAAAAAAAATTTGATTCTGTTTGAATGTGCGGCAGTTATCGTTCGTCATGGAAACATTTCTCTTGTTACAACATAAAATGTTGCAGGTAAACTACCCCTTTCCCTTTACCGATCTTCACCAAAATCAATAGACCTTGAGCTCTCTGCAACTCAGGAAAGGGTGCAAAAAATTATTTGATTCTCATTGAATTTTCGGCAGTTATCATTCGTCATAAAAAAATATCCTTTTTAAAACATAAAACGTTGCTGATAAACTACCCCTTCCCTTAACCGATCATCAACAAAATCAACAGACCTTGAGTTCTCTTCAGTTCAAAAAGGTATGCAAAAACCTAGTTGATTCTGTTTGAATTTACGGCAGTTATCGTTCGTCATATAAAAAATTACACTTGTTAAAACATAAAATGTTGCTGGTAAGCTACCCCTTTCCCTTAACCGATCTTCATCAACACCAATAGGTATTGAGAACTCTACAATACAGGGCTGTATGCAAAACATCATTTGATTCTGTTTGAATTTGCGTCTGTTATCGTTTACTATAGAAAAAAATTACCCTTGATAAAAAACCGTTGCAGGTAAACTACCCCTTTCCCTTAACCGATCTTCACAAAAAACGAAAGGTCTTGGGTACGCTACAATTCAGGCCTGTATGCAAACAATTATTTGAATCTGTTTGAATTTGCGGCTGTTAACGTTTGCCATAGAAAACACCCTTGATAAAACATAAAACGTTGCTGGTAAACTACCCTATTCCATTAACCGATCTTCACCAAAAACAATAGGTCTTGAGAACTCTAAAATTCAGGGCTGTATGCACAACATTAGTATATTCTGTTTTAATGTACGGCAGTTATCGTTCGTCATAGAAAAAATACCCTTGTTAAAACATACAACGTTGCAGGTAAACTACCCCTTTCCCTTAACAAAATCAACAGACCTTGAGTTCTGTATAATTCAAAAAGGTATGCAGAAGAGTAGTTGATTCTGTTTTAATGTACGGCAGTTATCGTTCGTCAAAAAAAAAATTACCCTTGATAAAACATAAAATGTTGCTGGTAAACTACCCCTTTCCCTTAAGTGATCTTCACCAAAAACAATAGGTCGCGAGTACTCTACAAATGAGGGCTGTATGCAAAAAATTATTTGATTCTGTTTGAATTTACGGCTGTTATCGTTTGCCATAGAAAAAAATCTACAGACACACACACACACACACACACACACACACACACACACACACACGCAGACACTTTTCGAAAATATCGGTATGGAGAACCATACATGACTTCCATATTCTAAGATTTATATTTAAAATCATTTTCAGCGAAACAGCCAGGCTGTGTCTTACCTGCCTTTTTATTGCTGTATTAAATGAAAAATATTATATTACATTAAAATGAAAAAATTATAATTTTATTGCCTGGCAACAAAATTATTTTATTTTTAACAATTACCATTGTTTCAAAAAATTTAAATAAATTTTCAAGTACTTTACTCTTGTTAAAACGTAAAAGGTTGCAGGTAAACTACCCCTTCCCCTTAACCGATCTTCACCAAAATCGAAAGTCATTGAGACCTCTACAATTCAGGGACGTATGCAAAAAATTATTTGATTCTGTTTGAATTTGCGGCTGTTATAGTTTGCCATAGAAAATACGCTTGATAAAAAAACGTTGCAGGTAAACTACCCCTTCCCCTTAACCGATCTTCACCAAAAACAACAGGTCTTGAGTACTCTACAAATCAGGGCTGTATGCAAAACATTATTTGATTCTGTTTGAATTTGCGGCTATCGTTTGCCATAGAAAATACCCTTGTTAAAAAAACGTTGCAGGTAAACTACCCCTTTCCCTCAACCGATCTTCACCAAAATCGAAAGCCATTGAGACCTCTACAATTCAGGGAGGTATGCAAAAAAGTATTTGATTCTGTTTGAAGTTGCGGCTGTTATCGTTTGCCATAGAAAATACGCTTGATAAAAAAACATTGCAGGTAAACTACCCCTTCCCCTTAACCGATCTTCACCAAAAACAATAGGTCTTGAGTACTCTACAAATCAGGGCTGTATGCAAAACATTATTTGATTCTGTTTGAATTTGCGGCTGTTATCGTTTGCCATAGAAAATATCGGTATGGAGAACCATACATGACTTCCATATTCTAAGATTTATATTTAAAATCATTTTCAGCCAAACAGCCTGGCTGTGTCTTACCTGCCTTTTTATTGCTGTATTAAATGAAAAATATTATATTACATTAACATGAAAAAATTATAATTTTATTGCCTGGCAACAAAATTATTTTATTTTTAACAATTACCATTGTTTCAACAAGTTTAAATAAATTTTCAAGTACTTTACTCTTGTTAAAACGTATAAGGTTGCAGGTAAACTACCCCTTCCCCTTAACCGATCTTCACCAAAATCGAAAGTCATTGAGACCTCTACAATTCAGGGACGTATGCAAAAAATTATTTGATTCTGTTTGAATTTGCGGCTGTTATCGTTTGCCATAGAAAATACGCTTGATAAAAAAACGTTGCAGGTAAACTACCCCTTCCCCTTAACCGATCTTCACCAAAAACAATAGGTCTTGAGTACTCTACAAATCAGGACTGTATGCAAAACATTATTTGATTCAGTTTGAATTTGCGGCTGTTATCGTTTGCCATAGAAAATACCCTTGTTAAAAAAACGTTGCAGGTAAACTACCCCTTTCCCTCAACCGATCTTCACCAAAAACAATAGGTCTTGAGAAATCTACAATTCAGGGCTGTATGCGAAACATTATTTGATTCTGTTTGAATTTGCGGCTATCGTTTGCCAAAAAAAAAAAATTTCCCTTGATAAAAAAAACCGTAGCAGGTAAACTACCCCTTCCCCTCAACCGATCTTCACCAAAAACAATAGGTCGCGAGTACTCTACAAACCAGGGCTGTATGCAAAAAATTATTTGATTCTGTTTCAATTTGCGGCAGTTGTCGTTTGCCATAGAAAATACGCATGATAAAAAACGTTGCTGGTAAACTACCCCTTCCCCTCAACCGATCTTCACCAAAAACAATAGGTCTTGAGTACTCTACAAATCAGGGCTGTATGCAGAAAATTATTTGATTCTGTTTGAATTTGCGGCTGTTATCGTTTGCCATAGAAAATACCCTTGTTAAAAAAACGTTGTAGGTAAACTACCCCTTTCCCTTAACCGATCTTCACCAAAAACAAAAGGTATTGAGAACTCTACAATTTAGGGCTGTATGCAAATAATCTTTTCATTCTGTTTGAATTTGCGGCTGTTATCGTTTGCCATAGGAAATACCCTTGTTAAAACATAAAACGTTACAGGTAAACTACCCCTTTCCCTTAACCGATCTTCACCAAAAACAATAGGTCTTGAGAACTCTACAATTCAGGGCTGTATGCGAAACATTATTTGATTCTGTTTGAATTTGCGGCTGTTATCGTTTGCCAAACAAACAAAATTACCCTTGCTAAAAAAAAACCGTTGCAGGTAAACTACCCCTTTCCCTCAACCGATCTTCACCAAAAACAATAGGTCGCGAGAACTCTGCAAAACCGGGCTGAATGCAAAAAATTATTTGATTCTGTTTGAATTTGCGGCAGTTATCGTTTGCCATAGAAAAAAAATCTACAGACAGACAGACACACAGACACTTTTCGGAAAACGACTTTTTTTCATGTTTTGAGTGTAGTAGAATAAGAATCTGCAATAATCTCGAACACGATTTTTTTTGCCATCACCATACTTCCATTCCTTAAGGAATATGGAAGTAAAATACCCTTGTTAAAAAAACGTTGCAGGTAAACTACCCCTTTCCCTTAACCGAACTTCACTAAAAACAATAGGTCTTGAGAACTCTACAATTTAGGGCTGTATGGAAATAATCGTTTGATTCTGTTTGAATTTGCGGCTGTTATCGTTTGCCATAGGAAATACCCTTGTTAAAACATAAAACGTTACAGGTAAACTACCCCTTTCCCTTAACCGATCTTCACCAAAATCAACAGTTCTTGAGAACTCTACAATTCAGGGCTGTATACGAAACATTATTTGATTCTGTTTGAATTTGCGGCTGTTATCGTTTGCCAAACAAACAAAATTACCCTTGCTAAAAAAAAACCGTTGCAGGTAAACTACCCCTTTCCCTCAACCGATCTTCACCAAAAACAATAGGTCGCGAGTACTCGGCAAATCAGGGCTGCATGCAAAAAATTATTTGATTCTGTTTGAATTTGCGGCAGTTATCGTTTGCCATAGAAAAAAATCTACAGACAGACAGACAGACAGACACACACACAGACACTTTTCGGAAAACGACTTTTTTTCATGTTTTGAGTGTAGTAGAATCAGAATCTGCAATAATCTCGAACACGATTTTTTTTGCCATCACCATACTTCCATTCCTTAAGGAATATGGAAGTAAAATGACTTTTTTTCATGTTTTGAGTGTAGTACAATCAGAATCTGCAATAATCTCGAACACGATTTTTTTTTGCCATCACCATACTTCCATTTCCGTAAGGAACATGGAAGTAATATCGGTATGGAGAACCATACATGACTTCCATGTTCTAAGATTTATATTTAAAATCATATTCGAAATGAAATATTTCCATAGAAACTACGTCTTTCTACTTATTGCTTCAGCATTAACCACAGTACTGTGGTCACTAACGTATACCACCTCACGTTTTCGCACTCGATTTTCACCGATGATGGCAGTCGATGGCACTGCCGAAAAGTCTGGTTTTGCAGAAAACATTGGACTACAGCTAAAGAGCCCGGGAAGCAATTTTAACAAAAAACTACTTCTTTGTTGCCGATAACGTAGTACACATACAAAAAATTCTCCCCTCCACCTACAACTATAATTTTTAATAATAGAAAATTACCCCCACACCGTTCACCTAACTTCTTCATTTATAGATATTTCATCTACGTTTCTACAGTGGATTACTATGAGCTTCTTATCAGGATACTTTATTTATAAAAATAAAGTACTTTACTCTTGTTAAATCATAAAATGTTTCAGGTAAACTACCCCTTTCTCTTAACCTATCTGCTCCAAAATCAACAGACCTTCCGTCCTCTACAATTCAGGGAAGCATGCAAAAAAAATTTGATTCTGTTTGAATGTGCGGCAGTTATCGTTCGTCATGGAAACATTTCTCTTGTTACAACATAAAATGTTGCAGGTAAACTACCCCTTTCCCTTTACCGATCTTCACCAAAATCAATAGACCTTGAGCTCTCTGCAACTCAGGAAAGGGTGCAAAAAATTATTTGATTCTCATTGAATTTTCGGCAGTTATCATTCGTCATAAAAAAATATCCTTTTTAAAACATAAAACGTTGCTGATAAACTACCCCTTCCCTTAACCGATCATCAACAAAATCAACAGACCTTGAGTTCTCTTCAGTTCAAAAAGGTATGCAAAAACCTAGTTGATTCTGTTTGAATTTACGGCAGTTATCGTTCGTCATATAAAAAATTACACTTGTTAAAACATAAAATGTTGCTGGTAAGCTACCCCTTTCCCTTAACCGATCTTCATCAACACCAATAGGTATTGAGAACTCTACAATACAGGGCTGTATGCAAAACATCATTTGATTCTGTTTGAATTTGCGTCTGTTATCGTTTACTATAGAAAAAAATTACCCTTGATAAAAAACCGTTGCAGGTAAACTACCCCTTTCCCTTAACCGATCTTCACAAAAAACGAAAGGTCTTGGGTACGCTACAATTCAGGCCTGTATGCAAACAATTATTTGAATCTGTTTGAATTTGCGGCTGTTAACGTTTGCCATAGAAAACACCCTTGATAAAACATAAAACGTTGCTGGTAAACTACCCTATTCCATTAACCGATCTTCACCAAAAACAATAGGTCTTGAGAACTCTAAAATTCAGGGCTGTATGCACAACATTAGTATATTCTGTTTTAATGTACGGCAGTTATCGTTCGTCATAGAAAAAATACCCTTGTTAAAACATACAACGTTGCAGGTAAACTACCCCTTTCCCATAACAAAATCAACAGACCTTGAGTTCTGTATAATTCAAAAAGGTATGCAGAAGAGTAGTTGATTCTGTTTTAATGTACGGCAGTTATCGTTCGTCAAAAAAAAAATTACCCTTGATAAAACATAAAATGTTGCTGGTAAACTACCCCTTTCCCTCAACTGATCTTCACCAAAAACAATAGGTCGCGAGTACTCTACAAATGAGGGCTGTATGCAAAAAATTATTTGATTCTGTTTGAATTTGCGGCTGTTATCGTTTGCCATAGAAAAAATCTACAGACACACACACACACACACACACGCAGACACTTTTCGAAAATATCGGTATGGAGAACCATACATGACTTCCATATTCTAAGATTTATATTTAAAATCATTTTCAGCCAAACAGCCAGGCTGTGTCTTACCTGCCTTTTTATTGCTGTATTAAATGAAAAATATTATATTACATTAAAATGAAAAAATTATAATTTTATTGCCTGGCAACAAAATTATTTTATTTTTAACAATTACCATTGTTTCAAAAAATTTAAATAAATTTTCAAGTACTTTACTCTTGTTAAAACGTAAAAGGTTGCAGGTAAACTACCCCTTCCCCTTAACCGATCTTCACCAAAATCGAAAGTCATTGAGACCTCTACAATTCAGGGACGTATGCAAAAAATTATTTGATTCTGTTTGAATTTGCGGCTGTTATAGTTTGCCATAGAAAATACGCTTGATAAAAAAACGTTGCAGGTAAACTACCCCTTCCCCTTAACCGATCTTCACCAAAAACAACAGGTCTTGAGTACTCTACAAATCAGGGCTGTATGCAAAACATTATTTGATTCTGTTTGAATTTGCGGCTATCGTTTGCCATAGAAAATACCCTTGTTAAAAAAACGTTGCAGGTAAACTACCCCTTTCCCTCAACCGATCTTCACCAAAATCGAAAGCCATTGAGACCTCTACAATTCAGGGAGGTATGCAAAAAAGTATTTGATTCTGTTTGAAGTTGCGGCTGTTATCGTTTGCCATAGAAAATACGCTTGATAAAAAAACGTTGCAGGTAAACTACCCCTTCCCCTTAACCGATCTTCACCAAAAACAATAGGTCTTGAGTACTCTACAAATCAGAGCTGTATGCAGAAAATTATTTGATTCTGTTTGAATTTGCGGCTGTTATCGTTTGCCATAGAAAATACCCTTGTTAAAAAAACGTTGTAGGTAAACTACCCCTTTCCCTTAACCGATCTTCACCAAAAACAAAAGGTATTGAGAACTCTACAATTTAGGGCTGTATGCAAATAATCTTTTCATTCTGTTTGAATTTGCGGCTGTTATCGTTTGCCATAGGAAATACCCTTGTTAAAACATAAAACGTTACAGGTAAACTACCCCTTTCCCTTAACCGATCTTCACCAAAAACAATAGGTCTTGAGAACTCTACAATTCAGGGCTGTATGCGAAACATTATTTGATTCTGTTTGAATTTGCGGCTGTTATCGTTTGCCAAACAAACAAAATTACCCTTGCTAAAAAAAAACCGTTGCAGGTAAACTACCCCTTTCCCTCAACCGATCTTCACCAAAAACAATAGGTCGCGAGAACTCTGCAAAACCGGGCTGAATGCAAAAAATTATTTGATTCTGTTTGAATTTGCGGCAGTTATCGTTTGCCATAGAAAAAAAATCTACAGACAGACAGACACACAGACACTTTTCGGAAAACGACTTTTTTTCATGTTTTGAGTGTAGTAGAATAAGAATCTGCAATAATCTCGAACACGATTTTTTTTGCCATCACCATACTTCCATTCCTTAAGGAATATGGAAGTAAAATACCCTTGTTAAAAAAACGTTGCAGGTAAACTACCCCTTTCCCTTAACCGAACTTCACTAAAAACAATAGGTCTTGAGAACTCTACAATTTAGGGCTGTATGGAAATAATCGTTTGATTCTGTTTGAATTTGCGGCTGTTATCGTTTGCCATAGGAAATACCCTTGTTAAAACATAAAACGTTACAGGTAAACTACCCCTTTCCCTTAACCGATCTTCACCAAAATCAACAGTTCTTGAGAACTCTACAATTCAGGGCTGTATACGAAACATTATTTGATTCTGTTTGAATTTGCGGCTGTTATCGTTTGCCAAACAAACAAAATTACCCTTGCTAAAAAAAAACCGTTGCAGGTAAACTACCCCTTTCCCTCAACCGATCTTCACCAAAAACAATAGGTCGCGAGTACTCGGCAAATCAGGGCTGCATGCAAAAAATTATTTGATTCTGTTTGAATTTGCGGCAGTTATCGTTTGCCATAGAAAAAAATCTACAGACAGACAGACAGACAGACACACACACAGACACTTTTCGGAAAACGACTTTTTTTCATGTTTTGAGTGTAGTAGAATCAGAATCTGCAATAATCTCGAACACGATTTTTTTTGCCATCACCATACTTCCATTCCTTAAGGAATATGGAAGTAAAATGACTTTTTTTCATGTTTTGAGTGTAGTACAATCAGAATCTGCAATAATCTCGAACACGATTTTTTTTTGCCATCACCATACTTCCATTTCCGTAAGGAACATGGAAGTAATATCGGTATGGAGAACCATACATGACTTCCATGTTCTAAGATTTATATTTAAAATCATATTCGAAATGAAATATTTCCATAGAAACTACGTCTTTCTACTTATTGCTTCAGCATTAACCACAGTACTGTGGTCACTAACGTATACCACCTCACGTTTTCGCACTCGATTTTCACCGATGATGGCAGTCGATGGCACTGCCGAAAAGTCTGGTTTTGCAGAAAACATTGGACTACAGCTAAAGAGCCCGGGAAGCAATTTTAACAAAAAACTACTTCTTTGTTGCCGATAACGTAGTACACATACAAAAAATTCTCCCCTCCACCTACAACTATAATTTTTAATAATAGAAAATTACCCCCACACCGTTCACCTAACTTCTTCATTTATAGATATTTCATCTACGTTTCTACAGTGGATTACTATGAGCTTCTTATCAGGATACTTTATTTATAAAAATAAAGTACTTTACTCTTGTTAAATCATAAAATGTTTCAGGTAAACTACCCCTTTCTCTTAACCTATCTGCTCCAAAATCAACAGACCTTCCGTCCTCTACAATTCAGGGAAGCATGCAAAAAAAATTTGATTCTGTTTGAATGTGCGGCAGTTATCGTTCGTCATGGAAACATTTCTCTTGTTACAACATAAAATGTTGCAGGTAAACTACCCCTTTCCCTTTACCGATCTTCACCAAAATCAATAGACCTTGAGCTCTCTGCAACTCAGGAAAGGGTGCAAAAAATTATTTGATTCTCATTGAATTTTCGGCAGTTATCATTCGTCATAAAAAAATATCCTTTTTAAAACATAAAACGTTGCTGATAAACTACCCCTTCCCTTAACCGATCATCAACAAAATCAACAGACCTTGAGTTCTCTTCAGTTCAAAAAGGTATGCAAAAACCTAGTTGATTCTGTTTGAATTTACGGCAGTTATCGTTCGTCATATAAAAAATTACACTTGTTAAAACATAAAATGTTGCTGGTAAGCTACCCCTTTCCCTTAACCGATCTTCATCAACACCAATAGGTATTGAGAACTCTACAATACAGGGCTGTATGCAAAACATCATTTGATTCTGTTTGAATTTGCGTCTGTTATCGTTTACTATAGAAAAAAATTACCCTTGATAAAAAACCGTTGCAGGTAAACTACCCCTTTCCCTTAACCGATCTTCACAAAAAACGAAAGGTCTTGGGTACGCTACAATTCAGGCCTGTATGCAAACAATTATTTGAATCTGTTTGAATTTGCGGCTGTTAACGTTTGCCATAGAAAACACCCTTGATAAAACATAAAACGTTGCTGGTAAACTACCCTATTCCATTAACCGATCTTCACCAAAAACAATAGGTCTTGAGAACTCTAAAATTCAGGGCTGTATGCACAACATTAGTATATTCTGTTTTAATGTACGGCAGTTATCGTTCGTCATAGAAAAAATACCCTTGTTAAAACATACAACGTTGCAGGTAAACTACCCCTTTCCCATAACAAAATCAACAGACCTTGAGTTCTGTATAATTCAAAAAGGTATGCAGAAGAGTAGTTGATTCTGTTTTAATGTACGGCAGTTATCGTTCGTCAAAAAAAAAATTACCCTTGATAAAACATAAAATGTTGCTGGTAAACTACCCCTTTCCCTCAACTGATCTTCACCAAAAACAATAGGTCGCGAGTACTCTACAAATGAGGGCTGTATGCAAAAAATTATTTGATTCTGTTTGAATTTGCGGCTGTTATCGTTTGCCATAGAAAAAATCTACAGACACACACACACACACACACACGCAGACACTTTTCGAAAATATCGGTATGGAGAACCATACATGACTTCCATATTCTAAGATTTATATTTAAAATCATTTTCAGCCAAACAGCCAGGCTGTGTCTTACCTGCCTTTTTATTGCTGTATTAAATGAAAAATATTATATTACATTAAAATGAAAAAATTATAATTTTATTGCCTGGCAACAAAATTATTTTATTTTTAACAATTACCATTGTTTCAAAAAATTTAAATAAATTTTCAAGTACTTTACTCTTGTTAAAACGTAAAAGGTTGCAGGTAAACTACCCCTTCCCCTTAACCGATCTTCACCAAAATCGAAAGTCATTGAGACCTCTACAATTCAGGGACGTATGCAAAAAATTATTTGATTCTGTTTGAATTTGCGGCTGTTATAGTTTGCCATAGAAAATACGCTTGATAAAAAAACGTTGCAGGTAAACTACCCCTTCCCCTTAACCGATCTTCACCAAAAACAACAGGTCTTGAGTACTCTACAAATCAGGGCTGTATGCAAAACATTATTTGATTCTGTTTGAATTTGCGGCTATCGTTTGCCATAGAAAATACCCTTGTTAAAAAAACGTTGCAGGTAAACTACCCCTTTCCCTCAACCGATCTTCACCAAAATCGAAAGCCATTGAGACCTCTACAATTCAGGGAGGTATGCAAAAAAGTATTTGATTCTGTTTGAAGTTGCGGCTGTTATCGTTTGCCATAGAAAATACGCTTGATAAAAAAACGTTGCAGGTAAACTACCCCTTCCCCTTAACCGATCTTCACCAAAAACAATAGGTCTTGAGTACTCTACAAATCAGAGCTGTATGCAAAACATTATTTGATTCTGTTTGAATTTGCGGCTGTTATCGTTTGCCATAGAAAAATACCCTTGTTAAAAAAACGTTGCAGGTAAACTACCCCTTTCCCTTAACCGAACTTCACTAAAAACAATAGGTCTTCAGAACTCTACAATTTAGGGCTGTATGGAAATAATCGTTTGATTCTGTTTGAATTTGCGGCTGTTATCGTTTGCCATAGGAAATACCCTTGTTAAAACATAAAACGTTACAGGTAAACTACCCCTTTCCCTTAACCGATCTTCACCAAAATCAACAGTTCTTGAGAACTCTACAATTCAGGGCTGTATACGAAACATTATTTGATTCTGTTTGAATTTGCGGCTGTTATCGTTTGCCAAACAAACAAAATTACCCTTGCTAAAAAAACCGTTGCAGGTACACTACCCCTTTCCCTCAACCGATCTTCACCAAAAACAATAGGTCGCGAGTACTCGGCAAATCAGGGCTGCATGCAAAAAATTATTTGATTCTGTTTGAATTTGCGGCAGTTATCGTTTGCCATAGAAAAAAAATCTACAGACAGACAGACACACAGACAGACAGACAGACAGACAGACAGACAGACATACAGACACACACACACACAGACACTTTTCGGAAAACGACTTTTTTTCATGTTTTGAGTGTAGTAGAATCAGAATCTGCAATAATCTCGAACACGATTTTTTTTGCCATCACCATACTTCCATTCCTTAAGGAATATGGAAGTAAAATGACTTTTTTTCATGTTTTGAGTGTAGTACAATCAGAATCTGCAATAATCTCGAACACGATTTTTTTTTGCCATCACCATACTTCCATTTCCGTAAGGAACATGGAAGTAATATCGGTATGGAGAACCATACATGACCTCCATGTTCTAAGATTTATATTTAAAATCATATTGGAAATGAAATATTTCCATAGAAACTACGTCTTTCTACTTATTGCTTCAGCATTAACCACAGTACTGTGGTCACTAACGTATACCACCTCACGTTTTCGCACTCGATTTTCACCGATGATGGCAGTCGATGGCACTGCCGAAAAGTCTGGTTTTGCAGAAAACATTGGACTACAGCTAAAGAGCCCGGGAAGCAATTTTAACAAAAAACTACTTCTTTGTTGCCGATAACGTAGTACACATACAAAAAATTCTCCCCTCCACCTACAACTATAATTTTTAATAATAGAAAATTACCCCCACACCGTTCACCTAACTTCTTCATTTATAGATATTTCATCTACGTTTCTACAGTGGATTACTATGAGCTTCTTATCAGGATACTTTATTTATAAAAATAAAGTACTTTACTCTTGTTAAATCATAAAATGTTTCAGGTAAACTACCCCTTTCTCTTAACCTATCTGCTCCAAAATCAACAGACCTTCCGTCCTCTACAATTCAGGGAAGCATGCAAAAAAAATTTGATTCTGTTTGAATGTGCGGCAGTTATCGTTCGTCATGGAAACATTTCTCTTGTTACAACATAAAATGTTGCAGGTAAACTACCCCTTTCCCTTTACCGATCTTCACCAAAATCAATAGACCTTGAGCTCTCTGCAACTCAGGAAAGGGTGCAAAAAATTATTTGATTCTCATTGAATTTTCGGCAGTTATCATTCGTCATAAAAAAATATCCTTTTTAAAACATAAAACGTTGCTGATAAACTACCCCTTCCCTTAACCGATCATCAACAAAATCAACAGACCTTGAGTTCTCTTCAGTTCAAAAAGGTATGCAAAAACCTAGTTGATTCTGTTTGAATTTACGGCAGTTATCGTTCGTCATATAAAAAATTACACTTGTTAAAACATAAAATGTTGCTGGTAAGCTACCCCTTTCCCTTAACCGATCTTCATCAACACCAATAGGTATTGAGAACTCTACAATACAGGGCTGTATGCAAAACATCATTTGATTCTGTTTGAATTTGCGTCTGTTATCGTTTACTATAGAAAAAAATTACCCTTGATAAAAAACCGTTGCAGGTAAACTACCCCTTTCCCTTAACCGATCTTCACAAAAAACGAAAGGTCTTGGGTACGCTACAATTCAGGCCTGTATGCAAACAATTATTTGAATCTGTTTGAATTTGCGGCTGTTAACGTTTGCCATAGAAAACACCCTTGATAAAACATAAAACGTTGCTGGTAAACTACCCTATTCCATTAACCGATCTTCACCAAAAACAATAGGTCTTGAGAACTCTAAAATTCAGGGCTGTATGCACAACATTAGTATATTCTGTTTTAATGTACGGCAGTTATCGTTCGTCATAGAAAAAATACCCTTGTTAAAACATACAACGTTGCAGGTAAACTACCCCTTTCCCTTAACAAAATCAACAGACCTTGAGTTCTGTATAATTCAAAAAGGTATGCAGAAGAGTAGTTGATTCTGTTTTAATGTACGGCAGTTATCGTTCGTCAAAAAAAAAATTACCCTTGATAAAACATAAAATGTTGCTGGTAAACTACCCCTTTCCCTTAAGTGATCTTCACCAAAAACAATAGGTCGCGAGTACTCTACAAATGAGGGCTGTATGCAAAAAATTATTTGATTCTGTTTGAATTTGCGGCTGTTATCGTTTGCCATAGAAAAAAATCTACAGACACACACACACACACACACACACACACACACACACACACACACACGCAGACACTTTTCGAAAATATCGGTATGGAGAACCATACATGACTTCCATATTCTAAGATTTATATTTAAAATCATTTTCAGCCAAACAGCCAGGCTGTGTCTTACCTGCCTTTTTATTGCTGTATTAAATGAAAAATATTATATTACATTAAAATGAAAAAATTATAATTTTATTGCCTGGCAACAAAATTATTTTATTTTTAACAATTACCATTGTTTCAAAAAATTTAAATAAATTTTCAAGTACTTTACTCTTGTTAAAACATAAAAGGTTGCAGGTAAACTACCCCTTCCCCTTAACCGATCTTCACCAAAATCGAAAGTCATTGAGACCTCTACAATTCAGGGACGTATGCAAAAAATTATTTGATTCTGTTTGAATTTGCGGCTGTTATAGCTTGCCATAGAAAATACGCTTGATAAAAAAACGTTGCAGGTAAACTACCCCTTCCCCTTAACCGATCTTCAGCAAAAACAACAGGTCTTGAGTACTCTACAAATCAGGGCTGTATGCAAAACATTATTTGATTCTGTTTGAATTTGCGGCTATCGTTTGCCATAGAAAATACCCTTGTTAAAAAAACGTTGCAGGTAAACTACCCCTTTCCCTCAACCGATCTTCACCAAAATCGAAAGCCATTGAGACCTCTACAATTCAGGGAGGTATGCAAAAAAGTATTTGATTCTGTTTGAAGTTGCCGCTGTTATCGTTTGCCATAGAAAATACGCTTGATAAAAAAACATTGCAGGTAAACTACCCCTTCCCCTTAACCGATCTTCACCAAAAACAATAGGTCTTGAGTACTCTACAAATCAGGGCTGTATGCAAAACATTATTTGATTATGTTTGAATTTGCGGCTGTTATCGTTTGCCATAGAAAAATACCCTTGTTAAAAAAACGTTGCAGGTAAACTACCCTTTTCTCTTAACCGAACTTCACTAAAAACAATAGGTCTTGAGAACTCTACAATTTAGGGCTGTATGGAAATAATCGTTTGATTCTGTTTGAATTTGCGGCTGTTATCGTTTGCCATAGGAAATACCCTTGTTAAAACATAAAACGTTACAGGTAAACTACCCCTTTCCCTTAACCGATCTTCACCAAAATCAACAGTTCTTGAGAACTCTACAATTCAGGGCTGTATACGAAACATTATTTGATTCTGATTGAATTTGCGGCTGTTATCGTTTGCCAAACAAACAAAATTACCCTTGCTAAAAAAAAACCGTTGCAGGTAAACTACCCCTTTCCCTCAACCGATCTTCACCAAAAACAATAGGTCGCGAGTACTCGGCAAATCAGGGCTGCATGCAAAAAATTATTTGATTCTGTTTGAATTTGCGGCAGTTATCGTTTGCCATAGAAAAAAAATCTACAGACAGACAGACACACAGACAGACAGACAGACACACACACAGACACTTTTCGGAAAACGACTTTTTTTCATGTTTTGAGTGTAGTAGAATCAGAATCTGCAATAATCTCGAACACGATTTTTTTTTGCCATCACCATACTTCCATTCCTTAAGGAATATGGAAGTAAAATGACTTTTTTTCATGTTTTGAGTGTAGTACAATCAGAATCTGCAATAATCTCGAACACGATTTTTTTTGCCATCACCATACTTCCATTTCCGTAAGGAACATGGAAGTAATATCGGTATGGAGAACCATACATGACTTCCATGTTCTAAGATTTATATTTAAAATCATATTCGAAATGAAATATTTCCATAGAAACTACGTCTTTCTACTTATTGCTTCAGCATTAACCACAGTACAGTGGTCACTAACGTATACCACCTCACGTTTTCGCACTCGATTTTCACCGATGATGGCAGTCGATGGCACTGCCGAAAAGTCTGGTTTTGCAGAAAACATTGGACTACAGCTAAAGAGCCCGGGAAGCAATTTTAACAAAAAACTACTTCTTTGTTGCCGATAACGTAGTACACATACAAAAAATTCTCCCCTCCACCTACAACTATAATTTTTAATAATAGAAAATTACCCCCACACCGTTCACCTAACTTCTTCATTTATAGATATTTCATCTACGTTTCTACAGTGGATTACTATGAGCTTCTTATCAGGATACTTTATTTATAAAAATAAAGTACTTTACTCTTGTTAAATCATAAAATGTTTCAGGTAAACTACCCCTTTCTCTTAACCTATCTGCTCCAAAATCAACAGACCTTCCATCCTCTACAATTCAGGGAAGCATGCAAAAAAATATTTGATTCTATTTGAATGTGCGGCAGTTATCGTTCGTCATGGAAACATTTCTCTTGTTACAACATAAAATGTTGCAGGTAAACTACCCCTTTCCCTTTACCGATCTTCACCAAAATCAATAGACCTTGAGCTCTCTGCAACTCAGGAAAGGGTGCAAAAAATTATTTGATTCTCATTGAATTTTCGGCAGTTATCATTCGTCATAAAAAAATATCCTTTTTAAAACATAAAACGTTGCTGATAAACTACCCCTTCCCTTAACCGATCATCAACAAAATCAACAGACCTTGAGTTCTCTTCAGTTCAAAAAGGTATGCAAAAACCTAGTTGATTCTGTTTGAATTTACGGCAGTTATCGTTCGTCATATAAAAAATTACACTTGTTAAAACATAAAATGTTGCTGGTAAGCTACCCCTTTCCCTTAACCGATCTTCATCAACACCAATAGGTATTGAGAACTCTACAATACAGGGCTGTATGCAAAACATCATTTGATTCTGTTTGAATTTGCGTCTGTTATCGTTTACTATAGAAAAAAATTACCCTTGATAAAAAACCGTTGCAGGTAAACTACCCCTTTCCCTTAACCGATCTTCACAAAAAACGAAAGGTCTTGGGTACGCTACAATTCAGGCCTGTATGCAAACAATTATTTGAATCTGTTTGAATTTGCGGCTGTTAACGTTTGCCATAGAAAACACCCTTGATAAAACATAAAACGTTGCTGGTAAACTACCCTATTCCATTAACCGATCTTCACCAAAAACAATAGGTCTTGAGAACTCTAAAATTCAGGGCTGTATGCACAACATTAGTATATTCTGTTTTAATGTACGGCAGTTATCGTTCGTCATAGAAAAAATACCCTTGTTAAAACATACAACGTTGCAGGTAAACTACCCCTTTCCCTTAACAAAATCAACAGACCTTGAGTTCTGTATAATTCAAAAAGGTATGCAGAAGAGTAGTTGATTCTGTTTTAATGTACGGCAGTTATCGTTCGTCAAAAAAAAAATTACCCTTGATAAAACATAAAATGTTGCTGGTAAACTACCCCTTTCCCTCAACTGATCTTCACCAAAAACAATAGGTCGCGAGTACTCTACAAATGAGGGCTGTATGCAAAAAATTATTTGATTCTGTTTGAATTTGCGGCTGTTATCGTTTGCCATAGAAAAAAATCTACAGACACACACACACACACACACACACACACACACACACACACGCAGACACTTTTCGAAAATATCGGTATGGAGAACCATACATGACTTCCATATTCTAAGATTTATATTTAAAATCATTTTCAGCCAAACAGCCAGGCTGTGTCTTACCTGCCTTTTTATTGCTGTATTAAATGAAAAATATTATATTACATTAAAATGAAAAAATTATAATTTTATTGCCTGGCAACAAAATTATTTTATTTTTAACAATTACCATTGTTTCAAAAAATTTAAATAAATTTTCAAGTACTTTACTCTTGTTAAAACGTAAAAGGTTGCAGGTAAACTACCCCTTCCCCTTAACCGATCTTCACCAAAATCGAAAGTCATTGAGACCTCTACAATTCAGGGACGTATGCAAAAAATTATTTGATTCTGTTTGAATTTGCGGCTGTTATAGTTTGCCATAGAAAATACGCTTGATAAAAAAACGTTGCAGGTAAACTACCCCTTCCCCTTAACCGATCTTCACCAAAAACAACAGGTCTTGAGTACTCTACAAATCAGGGCTGTATGCAAAACATTATTTGATTCTGTTTGAATTTGCGGCTATCGTTTGCCATAGAAAATACCCTTGTTAAAAAAACGTTGCAGGTAAACTACCCCTTTCCCTCAACCGATCTTCACCAAAATCGAAAGCCATTGAGACCTCTACAATTCAGGGAGGTATGCAAAAAAGTATTTGATTCTGTTTGAAGTTGCGGCTGTTATCGTTTGCCATAGAAAATACGCTTGATAAAAAAACATTGCAGGTAAACTACCCCTTCCCCTTAACCGATCTTCACCAAAAACAATAGGTCTTGAGTACTCTACAAATCAGGGCTGTATGCAAAACATTATTTGATTCTGTTTGAATTTGCGGCTGTTATCGTTTGCCATAGAAAATATCGGTATGGAGAACCATACATGACTTCCATATTCTAAGATTTATATTTAAAATCATTTTCAGCCAAACAGCCTGGCTGTGTCTTACCTGCCTTTTTATTGCTGTATTAAATGAAAAATATTATATTACATTAACATGAAAAAATTATAATTTTATTGCCTGGCAACAAAATTATTTTATTTTTAACAATTACCATTGTTTCAACAAGTTTAAATAAATTTTCAAGTACTTTACTCTTGTTAAAACGTATAAGGTTGCAGGTAAACTACCCCTTCCCCTTAACCGATCTTCACCAAAATCGAAAGTCATTGAGACCTCTACAATTCAGGGACGTATGCAAAAAATTATTTGATTCTGTTTGAATTTGCGGCTGTTATCGTTTGCCATAGAAAATACCCTTGTTAAAAAAACGTTGCAGGTAAACTACCCCTTTCCCTCAACCGATCTTCACCAAAAACAATAGGTCTTGAGAAATCTACAATTCAGGGCTGTATGCGAAACATTATTTGATTCTGTTTGAATTTGCGGCTATCGTTTGCCAAAAAAAAAAAATTTCCTTGATAAAAAAAACCGTAGCAGGTAAACTACCCCTTCCCCTCAACCGATCTTCACCAAAAACAATAGGTCGCGAGTACTCTACAAACCAGGGCTGTATGCAAAAAATTATTTGATTCTGTTTCAATTTGCGGCAGTTGTCGTTTGCCATAGAAAATACGCATGATAAAAAACGTTGCTGGTAAACTACCCCTTCCCCTCAACCGATCTTCACCAAAAACAATAGGTCTTGAGTACTCTACAAATCAGGGCTGTATGCAGAAAATTATTTGATTCTGTTTGAATTTGCGGCTGTTATCGTTTGCCATAGAAAATACCCTTGTTAAAAAAACGTTGTAGGTAAACTACCCCTTTCCCTTAACCGATCTTCACCAAAAACAAAAGGTATTGAGAACTCTACAATTTAGGGCTGTATGCAAATAATCTTTTCATTCTGTTTGAATTTGCGGCTGTTATCGTTTGCCATAGGAAATACCCTTGTTAAAACATAAAACGTTACAGGTAAACTACCCCTTTCCCTTAACCGATCTTCACCAAAAACAATAGGTCTTGAGAACTCTACAATTCAGGGCTGTATGCGAAACATTATTTGATTCTGTTTGAATTTGCGGCTGTTATCGTTTGCCAAACAAACAAAATTACCCTTGCTAAAAAAAAACCGTTGCAGGTAAACTACCCCTTTCCCTCAACCGATCTTCACCAAAAACAATAGGTCGCGAGAACTCTGCAAAACCGGGCTGAATGCAAAAAATTATTTGATTCTGTTTGAATTTGCGGCAGTTATCGTTTGCCATAGAAAAAAAATCTACAGACAGACAGACACACAGACACTTTTCGGAAAACGACTTTTTTTCATGTTTTGAGTGTAGTAGAATAAGAATCTGCAATAATCTCGAACACGATTTTTTTTGCCATCACCATACTTCCATTCCTTAAGGAATATGGAAGTAAAATACCCTTGTTAAAAAAACGTTGCAGGTAAACTACCCCTTTCCCTTAACCGAACTTCACTAAAAACAATAGGTCTTGAGAACTCTACAATTTAGGGCTGTATGGAAATAATCGTTTGATTCTGTTTGAATTTGCGGCTGTTATCGTTTGCCATAGGAAATACCCTTGTTAAAACATAAAACGTTACAGGTAAACTACCCCTTTCCCTTAACCGATCTTCACCAAAATCAACAGTTCTTGAGAACTCTACAATTCAGGGCTGTATACGAAACATTTTTGATTCTGTTTGAATTTGCGGCTGTTATCGTTTGCCAAACAAACAAAATTACCCTTGCTAAAAAAAAAAACCGTTGCAGGTAAACTACCCCTTTCCCTCAACCGATCTTCACCAAAAACAATAGGTCGCGAGTACTCGGCAAATCAGGGCTGCATGCAAAAAATTATTTGATTCTGTTTGAATTTGCGGCAGTTATCGTTTGCCATAGAAAAAAAATCTACAGACAGACAGACAGACACACACACACAGACACTTTTCGGAAAACGACTTTTTTTCATGTTTTGAGTGTAGTAGAATCAGAATCTGCAATAATCTCGAACACGATTTTTTTTGCCATCACCATACTTCCATTCCTTAAGGAATATGGAAGTAAAATGACTTTTTTTCATGTTTTGAGTGTAGTACAATCAGAATCTGCAATAATCTCGAACACGATTTTTTTTTGCCATCACCATACTTCCATTTCCGTAAGGAACATGGAAGTAATATCGGTATGGAGAACCATACATGACTTCCATGTTCTAAGATTTATATTTAAAATCATATTCGAAATGAAATATTTCCATAGAAACTACGTCTTTCTACTTATTGCTTCAGCATTAACCACAGTACTGTGGTCACTAACGTATACCACCTCACGTTTTCGCACTCGATTTTCACCGATGATGGCAGTCGATGGCACTGCCGAAAAGTCTGGTTTTGCAGAAAACATTGGACTACAGCTAAAGAGCCCGGGAAGCAATTTTAACAAAAAACTACTTCTTTGTTGCCGATAACGTAGTACACATACAAAAAATTCTCCCCTCCACCTACAACTATAATTTTTAATAATAGAAAATTACCCCCACACCGTTCACCTAACTTCTTCATTTATAGATATTTCATCTACGTTTCTACAGTGGATTACTATGAGCTTCTTATCAGGATACTTTATTTATAAAAATAAAGTACTTTACTCTTGTTAAATCATAAAATGTTTCAGGTAAACTACCCCTTTCTCTTAACCTATCTGCTCCAAAATCAACAGACCTTCCGTCCTCTACAATTCAGGGAAGCATGCAAAAAAATATTTGATTCTGTTTGAATGTGCGGCAGTTATCGTTCGTCATGGAAACATTTCTCTTGTTACAACATAAAATGTTGCAGGTAAACTACCCCTTTCCCTTTACCGATCTTCACCAAAATCAATAGACCTTGAGCTCTCTGCAACTCAGGAAAGGGTGCAAAAAATTATTTGATTCTCATTGAATTTTCGGCAGTTATCATTCGTCATAAAAAAATATCCTTTTTAAAACATAAAACGTTGCTGATAAACTACCCCTTCCCTTAACCGATCATCAACAAAATCAACAGACCTTGAGTTCTCTTCAGTTCAAAAAGGTATGCAAAAACCTAGTTGATTCTGTTTGAATTTACGGCAGTTATCGTTCGTCATATAAAAAATTACACTTGTTAAAACATAAAATGTTGCTGGTAAGCTACCCCTTTCCCTTAACCGATCTTCATCAACACCAATAGGTATTGAGAACTCTACAATACAGGGCTGTATGCAAAACATCATTTGATTCTGTTTGAATTTGCGTCTGTTATCGTTTACTATAGAAAAAAATTACCCTTGATAAAAAACCGTTGCAGGTAAACTACCCCTTTCCCTTAACCGATCTTCACAAAAAACGAAAGGTCTTGGGTACGCTACAATTCAGGCCTGTATGCAAACAATTATTTGAATCTGTTTGAATTTGCGGCTGTTAACGTTTGCCATAGAAAACACCCTTGATAAAACATAAAACGTTGCTGGTAAACTACCCTATTCCATTAACCGATCTTCACCAAAAACAATAGGTCTTGAGAACTCTAAAATTCAGGGCTGTATGCACAACATTAGTATATTCTGTTTTAATGTACGGCAGTTATCGTTCGTCATAGAAAAAATACCCTTGTTAAAACATACAACGTTGCAGGTAAACTACCCCTTTCCCTTAACAAAATCAACAGACCTTGAGTTCTGTATAATTCAAAAAGGTATGCAGAAGAGTAGTTGATTCTGTTTTAATGTACGGCAGTTATCGTTCGTCAAAAAAAAATTACCCTTGATAAAACATAAAATGTTGCTGGTAAACAACCCTATTCCCTTAACCGATCTTCACCAAAACCAACAGGTCTTGAGAACTCTACATTTCAGGGCTGTATGCAAAATATTATATGATTCTGTTTGAATTTGCGGCTCTTATCGTTTGCCATAGAAAATACCCTTTTAAAACATAAAACGTTGCAGGTAAAGTACCCCATTCCCTTAACCGATCTTCACCAACACCAATAGGTATTGACAACTCTACAATACAGGGCTGTATGCAAAACATCATTTGATTCTGTTTGAATTTGCGGCTGTTATCGTTTACCATAGAAAAATATCGGTATGGAGAACCATACATGACTTCCATGTTCTAAGATTTATATTTAAAATCATATTCGAAATGAAATATTTCCATAGAAACTACGTCTTTCTACTTATTGCTTCAGCATTAACCACAGTACTGTGCTCACTAACGTATACCACCACCACCTCACGTTTTCACACTCGATTTTCACCGATGATGGGAGTCGATGGCACTGCCGAAAAGTCTGGTTTTGCAGAAAACAGGACTACGGCTAAAGAGCCCGGGAAGCAATTTTAACAAAAAACTACTTCTTTGTTGCCGATAACGTAGTACACATATAAAAAATTCTCCCCTACACCTTCAACTATAATTTTTAATAATAGAAAATTACCCCCACCCCGTTCTCCTAACTTCTTCATTTATAGATATTTCATCTACGTTTCTATAGTGGATTACTATGAGCTTCTTAGCAGGATACTTCATTTATAAAAATAAAGTACTTTACTCTTGTTAAAACATAAAATGTTTCCGGTAAACTACCCCTTTCTCTTAACCGATCTTCTCCAAAATCAACAGACCTTCCGTCCTCTACAATTCAGGGAAGCATGCAAAAAAATATTTGATTCTGTTTGAATGTGCGGCAGTTATCGTTCGTCATGGAAACATTTCTCTTGTTACAACATAAAATGTTGCAGGTAAACTACCCCTTTCCCTTTACCGATCTTCACCAAAATCAATAGACCTTGAGCTCTCTGCAACTCAGGAAAGGGTGCAAAAAATTATTTGATTCTCATTGAATTTTCGGCAGTTATCATTCGTCATAAAAAAATATCCTTTTTAAAACATAAAACGTTGCTGATAAACTACCCCTTCCCTTAACCGATCATCAACAAAATCAACAGACCTTGAGTTCTCTTCAGTTCAAAAAGGTATGCAAAAACCTAGTTGATTCTGTTTGAATTTACGGCAGTTATCGTTCGTCATATAAAAAATTACACTTGTTAAAACATAAAATGTTGCTGGTAAGCTACCCCTTTCCCTTAACCGATCTTCATCAACACCAATAGGTATTGAGAACTCTACAATACAGGGCTGTATGCAAAACATCATTTGATTCTGTTTGAATTTGCGTCTGTTATCGTTTACTATAGAAAAAAATTACCCTTGATAAAAAACCGTTGCAGGTAAACTACCCCTTTCCCTTAACCGATCTTCACAAAAAACGAAAGGTCTTGGGTACGCTACAATTCAGGCCTGTATGCAAACAATTATTTGAATCTGTTTGAATTTGCGGCTGTTAACGTTTGCCATAGAAAACACCCTTGATAAAACATAAAACGTTGCTGGTAAACTACCCTATTCCATTAACCGATCTTCACCAAAAACAATAGGTCTTGAGAACTCTAAAATTCAGGGCTGTATGCACAACATTAGTATATTCTGTTTTAATGTACGGCAGTTATCGTTCGTCATAGAAAAAATACCCTTGTTAAAACATACAACGTTGCAGGTAAACTACCCCTTTCCCATAACAAAATCAACAGACCTTGAGTTCTGTATAATTCAAAAAGGTATGCAGAAGAGTAGTTGATTCTGTTTTAATGTACGGCAGTTAT
The DNA here is from genome assembly GCA_034769895.1 of Magicicada septendecula. Classification (NCBI taxonomy): domain Eukaryota; kingdom Metazoa; phylum Arthropoda; class Insecta; order Hemiptera; family Cicadidae; genus Magicicada; species Magicicada septendecula. Next base: position 825,552,345 of record CM068367.1, read on the forward strand.
CGTTCGTCAAAAAAAAAATTACCCTTGATAAAACATAAAATGTTGCTGGTAAACTACCCCTCTCCCTCAACTGATCTTCACCAAAAACAATAGGTCGCGAGTACTCTACAAATGAGGGCTGTATGCAAAAAATTATTTGATTCTGTTTGAATTTGCGGCTGTTATCGTTTGCCATAGAAAAAATCTACAGACACACACACACACACACACACACACGCAGACACTTTTCGAAAATATCGGTATGGAGAACCATACATGACTTCCATATTCTAAGATTTATATTTAAAATCATTTTCAGCCAAACAGCCAGGCTGTGTCTTACCTGCCTTTTTATTGCTGTATTAAATGAAAAATATTATATTACATTAAAATGAAAAAATTATAATTTTATTGCCTGGCAACAAAATTATTTTATTTTTAACAATTACCATTGTTTCAAAAAATTTAAATAAATTTTCAAGTACTTTACTCTTGTTAAAACGTAAAAGGTTGCAGGTAAACTACCCCTTCCCCTTAACCGATCTTCACCAAAATCGAAAGTCATTGAGACCTCTACAATTCAGGGACGTATGCAAAAAATTATTTGATTCTGTTTGAATTTGCGGCTGTTATAGTTTGCCATAGAAAATACGCTTGATAAAAAAACGTTGCAGGTAAACTACCCCTTCCCCTTAACCGATCTTCACCAAAAACAACAGGTCTTGAGTACTCTACAAATCAGGGCTGTATGCAAAACATTATTTGATTCTGTTTGAATTTGCGGCTATCGTTTGCCATAGAAAATACCCTTGTTAAAAAAACGTTGCAGGTAAACTACCCCTTTCCCTCAACCGATCTTCACCAAAATCGAAAGCCATTGAGACCTCTACAATTCAGGGAGGTATGCAAAAAAGTATTTGATTCTGTTTGAAGTTGCGGCTGTTATCGTTTGCCATAGAAAATACGCTTGATAAAAAAACGTTGCAGGTAAACTACCCCTTCCCCTTAACCGATCTTCACCAAAAACAATAGGTCTTGAGTACTCTACAAATCAGAGCTGTATGCAAAACATTATTTGATTCTGTTTGAATTTGCGGCTGTTATCGTTTGCCATAGAAAAATACCCTTGTTAAAAAAACGTTGCAGGTAAACTACCCCTTTCCCTTAACCGAACTTCACTAAAAACAATAGGTCTTCAGAACTCTACAATTTAGGGCTGTATGGAAATAATCGTTTGATTCTGTTTGAATTTGCGGCTGTTATCGTTTGCCATAGGAAATACCCTTGTTAAAACATAAAACGTTACAGGTAAACTACCCCTTTCCCTTAACCGATCTTCACCAAAATCAACAGTTCTTGAGAACTCTACAATTCAGGGCTGTATACGAAACATTATTTGATTCTGTTTGAATTTGCGGCTGTTATCGTTTGCCAAACAAACAAAATTACCCTTGCTAAAAAAAACCGTTGCAGGTACACTACCCCTTTCCCTCAACCGATCTTCACCAAAAACAATAGGTCGCGAGTACTCGGCAAATCAGGGCTGCATGCAAAAAATTATTTGATTCTGTTTGAATTTGCGGCAGTTATCGTTTGCCATAGAAAAAAAATCTACAGACAGACAGACACACAGACAGACAGACAGACAGACAGACAGACAGACATACAGACACACACACACACAGACACTTTTCGGAAAACGACTTTTTTTCATGTTTTGAGTGTAGTAGAATCAGAATCTGCAATAATCTCGAACACGATTTTTTTTGCCATCACCATACTTCCATTCCTTAAGGAATATGGAAGTAAAATGACTTTTTTTCATGTTTTGAGTGTAGTACAATCAGAATCTGCAATAATCTCGAACACGATTTTTTTTTGCCATCACCATACTTCCATTTCCGTAAGGAACATGGAAGTAATATCGGTATGGAGAACCATACATGACCTCCATGTTCTAAGATTTATATTTAAAATCATATTGGAAATGAAATATTTCCATAGAAACTACGTCTTTCTACTTATTGCTTCAGCATTAACCACAGTACTGTGGTCACTAACGTATACCACCTCACGTTTTCGCACTCGATTTTCACCGATGATGGCAGTCGATGGCACTGCCGAAAAGTCTGGTTTTGCAGAAAACATTGGACTACAGCTAAAGAGCCCGGGAAGCAATTTTAACAAAAAACTACTTCTTTGTTGCCGATAACGTAGTACACATACAAAAAATTCTCCCCTCCACCTACAACTATAATTTTTAATAATAGAAAATTACCCCCACACCGTTCACCTAACTTCTTCATTTATAGATATTTCATCTACGTTTCTACAGTGGATTACTATGAGCTTCTTATCAGGATACTTTATTTATAAAAATAAAGTACTTTACTCTTGTTAAATCATAAAATGTTTCAGGTAAACTACCCCTTTCTCTTAACCTATCTGCTCCAAAATCAACAGACCTTCCGTCCTCTACAATTCAGGGAAGCATGCAAAAAAAATTTGATTCTGTTTGAATGTGCGGCAGTTATCGTTCGTCATGGAAACATTTCTCTTGTTACAACATAAAATGTTGCAGGTAAACTACCCCTTTCCCTTTACCGATCTTCACCAAAATCAATAGACCTTGAGCTCTCTGCAACTCAGGAAAGGGTGCAAAAAATTATTTGATTCTCATTGAATTTTCGGCAGTTATCATTCGTCATAAAAAAATATCCTTTTTAAAACATAAAACGTTGCTGATAAACTACCCCTTCCCTTAACCGATCATCAACAAAATCAACAGACCTTGAGTTCTCTTCAGTTCAAAAAGGTATGCAAAAACCTAGTTGATTCTGTTTGAATTTACGGCAGTTATCGTTCGTCATATAAAAAATTACACTTGTTAAAACATAAAATGTTGCTGGTAAGCTACCCCTTTCCCTTAACCGATCTTCATCAACACCAATAGGTATTGAGAACTCTACAATACAGGGCTGTATGCAAAACATCATTTGATTCTGTTTGAATTTGCGTCTGTTATCGTTTACTATAGAAAAAAATTACCCTTGATAAAAAACCGTTGCAGGTAAACTACCCCTTTCCCTTAACCGATCTTCACAAAAAACGAAAGGTCTTGGGTACGCTACAATTCAGGCCTGTATGCAAACAATTATTTGAATCTGTTTGAATTTGCGGCTGTTAACGTTTGCCATAGAAAACACCCTTGATAAAACATAAAACGTTGCTGGTAAACTACCCTATTCCATTAACCGATCTTCACCAAAAACAATAGGTCTTGAGAACTCTAAAATTCAGGGCTGTATGCACAACATTAGTATATTCTGTTTTAATGTACGGCAGTTATCGTTCGTCATAGAAAAAATACCCTTGTTAAAACATACAACGTTGCAGGTAAACTACCCCTTTCCCTTAACAAAATCAACAGACCTTGAGTTCTGTATAATTCAAAAAGGTATGCAGAAGAGTAGTTGATTCTGTTTTAATGTACGGCAGTTATCGTTCGTCAAAAAAAAAATTACCCTTGATAAAACATAAAATGTTGCTGGTAAACTACCCCTTTCCCTTAAGTGATCTTCACCAAAAACAATAGGTCGCGAGTACTCTACAAATGAGGGCTGTATGCAAAAAATTATTTGATTCTGTTTGAATTTGCGGCTGTTATCGTTTGCCATAGAAAAAAATCTACAGACACACACACACACACACACACACACACACACACACACACACACACACACACACACACGCAGACACTTTTCGAAAATATCGGTATGGAGAACCATACATGACTTCCATATTCTAAGATTTATATTTAAAATCATTTTCAGCCAAACAGCCAGGCTGTGTCTTACCTGCCTTTTTATTGCTGTATTAAATGAAAAATATTATATTACATTAAAATGAAAAAATTATAATTTTATTGCCTGGCAACAAAATTATTTTATTTTTAACAATTACCATTGTTTCAAAAAATTTAAATAAATTTTCAAGTACTTTACTCTTGTTAAAACATAAAAGGTTGCAGGTAAACTACCCCTTCCCCTTAACCGATCTTCACCAAAATCGAAAGTCATTGAGACCTCTACAATTCAGGGACGTATGCAAAAAATTATTTGATTCTGTTTGAATTTGCGGCTGTTATAGCTTGCCATAGAAAATACGCTTGATAAAAAAACGTTGCAGGTAAACTACCCCTTCCCCTTAACCGATCTTCAGCAAAAACAACAGGTCTTGAGTACTCTACAAATCAGGGCTGTATGCAAAACATTATTTGATTCTGTTTGAATTTGCGGCTATCGTTTGCCATAGAAAATACCCTTGTTAAAAAAACGTTGCAGGTAAACTACCCCTTTCCCTCAACCGATCTTCACCAAAATCGAAAGCCATTGAGACCTCTACAATTCAGGGAGGTATGCAAAAAAGTATTTGATTCTGTTTGAAGTTGCCGCTGTTATCGTTTGCCATAGAAAATACGCTTGATAAAAAAACATTGCAGGTAAACTACCCCTTCCCCTTAACCGATCTTCACCAAAAACAATAGGTCTTGAGTACTCTACAAATCAGGGCTGTATGCAAAACATTATTTGATTCTGTTTGAATTTGCGGCTGTTATCGTTTGCCATAGAAAAATACCCTTGTTAAAAAAACGTTGCAGGTAAACTACCCCTTTCCCTTAACCGAACTTCACTAAAAACAATAGGTCTTGAGAACTCTACAATTTAGGGCTGTATGGAAATAATCGTTTGATTCTGTTTGAATTTGCGGCAGTTATCGTTTGCCATAGAAAAAAAATCTACAGACAGACAGACACACAGACAGACAGACAGACACACACACAGACACTTTTCGGAAAACGACTTTTTTTCATGTTTTGAGTGTAGTAGAATCAGAATCTGCAATAATCTCGAACACGATTTTTTTTTGCCATCACCATACTTCCATTCCTTAAGGAATATGGAAGTAAAATGACTTTTTTTCATGTTTTGAGTGTAGTACAATCAGAATCTGCAATAATCTCGAACACGATTTTTTTTGCCATCACCATACTTCCATTTCCGTAAGGAACATGGAAGTAATATCGGTATGGAGAACCATACATGACTTCCATGTTCTAAGATTTATATTTAAAATCATATTCGAAATGAAATATTTCCATAGAAACTACGTCTTTCTACTTATTGCTTCAGCATTAACCACAGTACAGTGGTCACTAACGTATACCACCTCACGTTTTCGCACTCGATTTTCACCGATGATGGCAGTCGATGGCACTGCCGAAAAGTCTGGTTTTGCAGAAAACATTGGACTACAGCTAAAGAGCCCGGGAAGCAATTTTAACAAAAAACTACTTCTTTGTTGCCGATAACGTAGTACACATACAAAAAATTCTCCCCTCCACCTACAACTATAATTTTTAATAATAGAAAATTACCCCCACACCGTTCACCTAACTTCTTCATTTATAGATATTTCATCTACGTTTCTACAGTGGATTACTATGAGCTTCTTATCAGGATACTTTATTTATAAAAATAAAGTACTTTACTCTTGTTAAATCATAAAATGTTTCAGGTAAACTACCCCTTTCTCTTAACCTATCTGCTCCAAAATCAACAGACCTTCCATCCTCTACAATTCAGGGAAGCATGCAAAAAAATATTTGATTCTATTTGAATGTGCGGCAGTTATCGTTCGTCATGGAAACATTTCTCTTGTTACAACATAAAATGTTGCAGGTAAACTACCCCTTTCCCTTTACCGATCTTCACCAAAATCAATAGACCTTGAGCTCTCTGCAACTCAGGAAAGGGTGCAAAAAATTATTTGATTCTCATTGAATTTTCGGCAGTTATCATTCGTCATAAAAAAATATCCTTTTTAAAACATAAAACGTTGCTGATAAACTACCCCTTCCCTTAACCGATCATCAACAAAATCAACAGACCTTGAGTTCTCTTCAGTTCAAAAAGGTATGCAAAAACCTAGTTGATTCTGTTTGAATTTACGGCAGTTATCGTTCGTCATATAAAAAATTACACTTGTTAAAACATAAAATGTTGCTGGTAAGCTACCCCTTTCCCTTAACCGATCTTCATCAACACCAATAGGTATTGAGAACTCTACAATACAGGGCTGTATGCAAAACATCATTTGATTCTGTTTGAATTTGCGTCTGTTATCGTTTACTATAGAAAAAAATTACCCTTGATAAAAAACCGTTGCAGGTAAACTACCCCTTTCCCTTAACCGATCTTCACAAAAAACGAAAGGTCTTGGGTACGCTACAATTCAGGCCTGTATGCAAACAATTATTTGAATCTGTTTGAATTTGCGGCTGTTAACGTTTGCCATAGAAAACACCCTTGATAAAACATAAAACGTTGCTGGTAAACTACCCTATTCCATTAACCGATCTTCACCAAAAACAATAGGTCTTGAGAACTCTAAAATTCAGGGCTGTATGCACAACATTAGTATATTCTGTTTTAATGTACGGCAGTTATCGTTCGTCATAGAAAAAATACCCTTGTTAAAACATACAACGTTGCAGGTAAACTACCCCTTTCCCTTAACAAAATCAACAGACCTTGAGTTCTGTATAATTCAAAAAGGTATGCAGAAGAGTAGTTGATTCTGTTTTAATGTACGGCAGTTATCGTTCGTCAAAAAAAAAATTACCCTTGATAAAACATAAAATGTTGCTGGTAAACTACCCCTTTCCCTTAAGTGATCTTCACCAAAAACAATAGGTCGCGAGTACTCTACAAATGAGGGCTGTATGCAAAAAATTATTTGATTCTGTTTGAATTTGCGGCTGTTATCGTTTGCCATAGAAAAAAATCTACAGACACACACACACACACACACACACACACACACACACACACGCAGACACTTTTCGAAAATATCGGTATGGAGAACCATACATGACTTCCATATTCTAAGATTTATATTTAAAATCATTTTCAGCCAAACAGCCAGGCTGTGTCTTACCTGCCTTTTTATTGCTGTATTAAATGAAAAATATTATATTACATTAAAATGAAAAAATTATAATTTTATTGCCTGGCAACAAAATTATTTTATTTTTAACAATTACCATTGTTTCAAAAAATTTAAATAAATTTTCAAGTACTTTACTCTTGTTAAAACGTAAAAGGTTGCAGGTAAACTACCCCTTCCCCTTAACCGATCTTCACCAAAATCGAAAGTCATTGAGACCTCTACAATTCAGGGACGTATGCAAAAAATTATTTGATTCTGTTTGAATTTGCGGCTGTTATAGTTTGCCATAGAAAATACGCTTGATAAAAAAACGTTGCAGGTAAACTACCCCTTCCCCTTAACCGATCTTCACCAAAAACAACAGGTCTTGAGTACTCTACAAATCAGGGCTGTATGCAAAACATTATTTGATTCTGTTTGAATTTGCGGCTATCGTTTGCCATAGAAAATACCCTTGTTAAAAAAACGTTGCAGGTAAACTACCCCTTTCCCTCAACCGATCTTCACCAAAATCGAAAGCCATTGAGACCTCTACAATTCAGGGAGGTATGCAAAAAAGTATTTGATTCTGTTTGAAGTTGCGGCTGTTATCGTTTGCCATAGAAAATACGCTTGATAAAAAAACATTGCAGGTAAACTACCCCTTCCCCTTAACCGATCTTCACCAAAAACAATAGGTCTTGAGTACTCTACAAATCAGGGCTGTATGCAAAACATTATTTGATTCTGTTTGAATTTGCGGCTGTTATCGTTTGCCATAGAAAATATCGGTATGGAGAACCATACATGACTTCCATATTCTAAGATTTATATTTAAAATCATTTTCAGCCAAACAGCCTGGCTGTGTCTTACCTGCCTTTTTATTGCTGTATTAAATGAAAAATATTATATTACATTAACATGAAAAAATTATAATTTTATTGCCTGGCAACAAAATTATTTTATTTTTAACAATTACCATTGTTTCAACAAGTTTAAATAAATTTTCAAGTACTTTACTCTTGTTAAAACGTATAAGGTTGCAGGTAAACTACCCCTTCCCCTTAACCGATCTTCACCAAAATCGAAAGTCATTGAGACCTCTACAATTCAGGGACGTATGCAAAAAATTATTTGATTCTGTTTGAATTTGCGGCTGTTATCGTTTGCCATAGAAAATACCCTTGTTAAAAAAACGTTGCAGGTAAACTACCCCTTTCCCTCAACCGATCTTCACCAAAAACAATAGGTCTTGAGAAATCTACAATTCAGGGCTGTATGCGAAACATTATTTGATTCTGTTTGAATTTGCGGCTATCGTTTGCCAAAAAAAAAAAATTTCCCTTGATAAAAAAAACCGTAGCAGGTAAACTACCCCTTCCCCTCAACCGATCTTCACCAAAAACAATAGGTCGCGAGTACTCTACAAACCAGGGCTGTATGCAAAAAATTATTTGATTCTGTTTCAATTTGCGGCAGTTGTCGTTTGCCATAGAAAATACGCATGATAAAAAACGTTGCTGGTAAACTACCCCTTCCCCTCAACCGATCTTCACCAAAAACAATAGGTCTTGAGTACTCTACAAATCAGGGCTGTATGCAGAAAATTATTTGATTCTGTTTGAATTTGCGGCTGTTATCGTTTGCCATAGAAAATACCCTTGTTAAAAAAACGTTGTAGGTAAACTACCCCTTTCCCTTAACCGATCTTCACCAAAAACAAAAGGTATTGAGAACTCTACAATTTAGGGCTGTATGCAAATAATCTTTTCATTCTGTTTGAATTTGCGGCTGTTATCGTTTGCCATAGGAAATACCCTTGTTAAAACATAAAACGTTACAGGTAAACTACCCCTTTCCCTTAACCGATCTTCACCAAAAACAATAGGTCTTGAGAACTCTACAATTCAGGGCTGTATGCGAAACATTATTTGATTCTGTTTGAATTTGCGGCTGTTATCGTTTGCCAAACAAACAAAATTACCCTTGCTAAAAAAAAACCGTTGCAGGTAAACTACCCCTTTCCCTCAACCGATCTTCACCAAAAACAATAGGTCGCGAGAACTCTGCAAAACCGGGCTGAATGCAAAAAATTATTTGATTCTGTTTGAATTTGCGGCAGTTATCGTTTGCCATAGAAAAAAAATCTACAGACAGACAGACACACAGACACTTTTCGGAAAACGACTTTTTTTCATGTTTTGAGTGTAGTAGAATAAGAATCTGCAATAATCTCGAACACGATTTTTTTTGCCATCACCATACTTCCATTCCTTAAGGAATATGGAAGTAAAATACCCTTGTTAAAAAAACGTTGCAGGTAAACTACCCCTTTCCCTTAACCGAACTTCACTAAAAACAATAGGTCTTGAGAACTCTACAATTTAGGGCTGTATGGAAATAATCGTTTGATTCTGTTTGAATTTGCGGCTGTTATCGTTTGCCATAGGAAATACCCTTGTTAAAACATAAAACGTTACAGGTAAACTACCCCTTTCCCTTAACCGATCTTCACCAAAATCAACAGTTCTTGAGAACTCTACAATTCAGGGCTGTATACGAAACATTATTTGATTCTGTTTGAATTTGCGGCTGTTATCGTTTGCCAAACAAACAAAATTACCCTTGCTAAAAAAAAAACCGTTGCAGGTAAACTACCCCTTTCCCTCAACCGATCTTCACCAAAAACAATAGGTCGCGAGTACTCGGCAAATCAGGGCTGCATGCAAAAAATTATTTGATTCTGTTTGAATTTGCGGCAGTTATCGTTTGCCATAGAAAAAAAATCTACAGACAGACAGACAGACACACACACACAGACACTTTTCGGAAAACGACTTTTTTTCATGTTTTGAGTGTAGTAGAATCAGAATCTGCAATAATCTCGAACACGATTTTTTTTGCCATCACCATACTTCCATTCCTTAAGGAATATGGAAGTAAAATGACTTTTTTTCATGTTTTGAGTGTAGTACAATCAGAATCTGCAATAATCTCGAACACGATTTTTTTTTGCCATCACCATACTTCCATTTCCGTAAGGAACATGGAAGTAATATCGGTATGGAGAACCATACATGACTTCCATGTTCTAAGATTTATATTTAAAATCATATTCGAAATGAAATATTTCCATAGAAACTACGTCTTTCTACTTATTGCTTCAGCATTAACCACAGTACTGTGGTCACTAACGTATACCACCTCACGTTTTCGCACTCGATTTTCACCGATGATGGCAGTCGATGGCACTGCCGAAAAGTCTGGTTTTGCAGAAAACATTGGACTACAGCTAAAGAGCCCGGGAAGCAATTTTAACAAAAAACTACTTCTTTGTTGCCGATAACGTAGTACACATACAAAAAATTCTCCCCTCCACCTACAACTATAATTTTTAATAATAGAAAATTACCCCCACACCGTTCACCTAACTTCTTCATTTATAGATATTTCATCTACGTTTCTACAGTGGATTACTATGAGCTTCTTATCAGGATACTTTATTTATAAAAATAAAGTACTTTACTCTTGTTAAATCATAAAATGTTTCAGGTAAACTACCCCTTTCTCTTAACCTATCTGCTCCAAAATCAACAGACCTTCCGTCCTCTACAATTCAGGGAAGCATGCAAAAAAATATTTGATATTTTTATTATATTATTTTGATTATATTATGACGAAGGATATATGATCATTCGTCATAAAAAAATATCCTTTTTAAAACATAAAACGTTGCTGATAAACTACCCCTTCCCTTAACCGATCATCAACAAAATCAACAGACCTTGAGTTCTCTTCAGTTCAAAAAGGTATGCAAAAACCTAGTTGATTCTGTTTGAATTTACGGCAGTTATCGTTCGTCATATAAAAAATTACACTTGTTAAAACATAAAATGTTGCTGGTAAGCTACCCCTTTCCCTTAACCGATCTTCATCAACACCAATAGGTATTGAGAACTCTACAATACAGGGCTGTATGCAAAACATCATTTGATTCTGTTTGAATTTGCGTCTGTTATCGTTTACTATAGAAAAAAATTACCCTTGATAAAAAACCGTTGCAGGTAAACTACCCCTTTCCCTTAACCGATCTTCACAAAAAACGAAAGGTCTTGGGTACGCTACAATTCAGGCCTGTATGCAAACAATTATTTGAATCTGTTTGAATTTGCGGCTGTTAACGTTTGCCATAGAAAACACCCTTGATAAAACATAAAACGTTGCTGGTAAACTACCCTATTCCATTAACCGATCTTCACCAAAAACAATAGGTCTTGAGAACTCTAAAATTCAGGGCTGTATGCACAACATTAGTATATTCTGTTTTAATGTACGGCAGTTATCGTTCGTCATAGAAAAAATACCCTTGTTAAAACATACAACGTTGCAGGTAAACTACCCCTTTCCCTTAACAAAATCAACAGACCTTGAGTTCTGTATAATTCAAAAAGGTATGCAGAAGAGTAGTTGATTCTGTTTTAATGTACGGCAGTTATCGTTCGTCAAAAAAAAAATTACCCTTGATAAAACATAAAATGTTGCTGGTAAACTACCCCTTTCCCTTAAGTGATCTTCACCAAAAACAATAGGTCGCGAGTACTCTACAAATGAGGGCTGTATGCAAAAAATTATTTGATTCTGTTTGAATTTGCGGCTGTTATCGTTTGCCATAGAAAAAAATCTACACACACACACACACACACACACACACACACACACGCAGACACTTTTCGAAAATATCGGTATGGAGAACCATACATGACTTCCATATTCTAAGATTTATATTTAAAATCATTTTCAGCCAAACAGCCAGGCTGTGTCTTACCTGCCTTTTTATTGCTGTATTAAATGAAAAATATTATATTACATTAAAATGAAAAAATTATAATTTTATTGCCTGGCAACAAAATTATTTTATTTTTAACAATTACCATTGTTTCAAAAAATTTAAATAAATTTTCAAGTACTTTACTCTTGTTAAAACGTAAAAGGTTGCAGGTAAACTACCCCTTCCCCTTAACCGATCTTCACCAAAATCGAAAGTCATTGAGACCTCTACAATTCAGGGACGTATGCACAACATTAGTATATTCTGTTTTAATGTACGGCAGTTATCGTTCGTCATAGAAAAAATACCCTTGTTAAAACATACAACGTTGCAGGTAAACTACCCCTTTCCCTTAACAAAATCAACAGACCTTGAGTTCTGTATAATTCAAAAAGGTATGCAGAAGAGTAGTTGATTCTGTTTTAATGTACGGCAGTTATCGTTCGTCAAAAAAAAATTACCCTTGATAAAACATAAAATGTTGCTGGTAAACAACCCTATTCCCTTAACCGATCTTCACCAAAACCAACAGGTCTTGAGAACTCTACATTTCAGGGCTGTATGCAAAATATTATATGATTCTGTTTGAATTTGCGGCTCTTATCGTTTGCCATAGAAAATACCCTTTTAAAACATAAAACGTTGCAGGTAAAGTACCCCATTCGTTTAACCGATCTTCACCAACACCAATAGGTATTGACAACTCTACAATACAGGGCTGTATGCAAAACATCATTTGATTCTGTTTGAATTTGCGGCTGTTATCGTTTACCATAGAAAAATATCGGTATGGAGAACCATACATGACTTCCATGTTCTAAGATTTATATTTAAAATCATTTTCGAAATGAAATATTTCCATAGAAACTACGTCTTTCTACTTATTGCTTCAGCATTAACCACAGTACTGTGCTCACTAACGTATACCACCACCACCTCACGTTTTCACACTCGATTTTCACCGATGATGGGAGTCGATGGCACTGCCGAAAAGTCTGGTTTTGCAGAAAACAGGACTACGGCTAAAGAGCCCGGGAAGCAATTTTAACAAAAAACTACTTCTTTGTTGCCGATAACGTAGTACACATATAAAAAATTCTCCCCTACACCTTCAACTATAATTTTTAATAATAGAAAATTACCCCCACCCCGTTCTCCTAACTTCTTCATTTATAGATATTTCATCTACGTTTCTATAGTGGATTACTATGAGCTTCTTAGCAGGATACTTCATTTATAAAAATAAAGTACTTTACTCTTGTTAAAACATAAAATGTTTCCGGTAAACTACCCCTTTCTCTTAACCGATCTTCTCCAAAATCAACAGACCTTCCGTCCTCTACAATTCAGGGAAGCATGCAAAAAAATATTTGATTCTGTTTGAATGTGCGGCAGTTATCGTTCGTCATGGAAACATTTCTCTTGTTACAACATAAAATGTTGCAGGTAAACTACCCCTTTCCCTTAACCGATCTTCACCAAAATCAATAGATCTTGAGCTCTCTGCAACTCAGGGGGTGCAAAAAATTATTTGATTCTCATTGAATTTTCGGCAGTTATCGTTCCTCATAAAAAAATTACCGTTTTTAAAACATAAAACGTTGCTGATAAACTACCCCTTTCCTTAACCGATCTTCAACAAAATCAACAGACCTTGAGTTCTCTTTAGTTCAAAAAGGTATGCAAAAACCTAGTTGATTCTGCTTGAATTTACGGTAGTTATCGTTCGTCATATAAATAAACCGATCTTCACCAACACCAATACGTATTGAGAACTCTACAATACAGGGCTGTATGCAAAACATCATTTGATTCTGTTTGAATTTGCGGCTTTTATCGTTTGCCATAGAAAATACGCTTGATAAAAAAACGTTGCAGGTAAACTACCCCTTCCCCTTAACCGATCTTCACCAAAAACAATAGGTCTTGAGTACTCTACAAATCAGGGCTGTATGCAAAACATTATTTGATTCTGTTTGAATTTGCGGCTGTTATCGTTTGCCATAGAAAATACCATTGTTAAAAAAACGTTGCAGGTAAACTACCCCTTTCCCTCAACCGATCTTCACCAAAAACAATAGATCTTGAGAACTCTACAATTTAGGGCTGTATGCAAATAATCTTTTGATTCTGTTTGAATTTGCGGCTGTTATCGTTTGCCATAGGAAATACCCTTGTTGAAACATAAAACGTTACAGGTAAACTACCCCTTTCCCTTAACCGATCTTCACCAAAAATAATAGGTCTTGAGTACTCTACAAATCAGGGCTGTATGCAAAACATTATTTGATTCTGTTTGAATTTGCGGCTGTTATCGTTTGCCATAGAAAATACCCTTGTTAAAAAAACGTTGCAGGTAAACTACCCCTTTCCCTCAACCGATCTTCACCAAAAACAATAGGTCTTGAGAACTCTACAATTTAGGGCTGTATGCAAATAATCTTTTGATTCTGTTTGAATTTGCGGCTGTTATCGTTTGCCATAGGAAATACCCTTGTTAAAACATAAAACGTTACAGGTAAACTACCCCTTTCCCTTAACCGATCTTCACGAAAATCAACAGATCTTGAGAACTCTACAATTCAGGGCTGTATGCGAAACATTATTTGATTCTGTTTGAATTTGCGGCTGTTATCGTTTGCCAAACAAACAAAATTACCCTTCCTAAAAAAAAAACCGTTGCAGGTAAACTACCCCTTTCCCTCAACCGATCTTCACCAAAAACAATAGGTCGCGAGTACTCTGCAAATCAGGGCTGCATGCAAAAAATTATTTGATTCTGTTTGAATTTGCGGCAGTTATCGTTTGCAATAGAAAAAAAATCTACAGACACACACACAGACAGACAGCACACAGACAGACAGACAGACACACACACAGACACTTTTCGGAAAACGACTTTTTTTCATGTTTTGAGTGTAGTAGAATCAGAATCTGCAATAATCTCGAACACGATTTTTTTTGCCATCACCATACTTCCATTCCTTAAGGAATATGGAAGTAAAATTACTCTTGATAATATCGGTATGGAGAACCATACATGACTTCCATATTCTAAGATTTATATTTAAAATCATTTTCAGCCAAACAGCCAGGCTGTGTCTTACCTGCCTTTTTATTGCTGTATTAAATGAAAAATATTATATTACATTAAAATGAAAAAATTATAATTTTATTGCCTGGCAACAAAATTATTTTATTTTTAACAATTACCATTGTTTCAAAAAGTAAAATAAATTTTCAAGTACTTTACTCTTGTTAAAACGTAAAAGGTTGCAGGTAAACTACCCCTTCCCCTTAACCGATCTTCACCAAAATCGAAAGTCATTGAGACCTCTACAATTCAGGGACGTATGCAAAAAATTATTTGATTCTGTTTGAATTTGCGGCTGTTATCGTTTGCCATAGAAAATACGCTTGATAAAAAAACGTTGCTGGTAAACTACCCCTTCCCCTTAACCGATCTTCACCAAAAACAATAGGTCTTGAGTACTCTAAAAATCAGGGCTATATGCAAAACATTATTTGATTCTGTTTGAATTTGCGGCTGTTATCGTTTGCCATAGAAAATACCCTTGTTAAAAAAACGTTGCAGGTAAACTACCCCTTTCCCTCAACCGATCTTCACCAAAAACAATAGGTCTTGAGAACTCTACAATTTAGGGCTGTATGCAAATAATCTTTTGATTCTGTTTGAATTTGCGGCTGTTATCGTTTGCCATAGGAAATACCCTTGTTAAAACATAAAACGTTACAGGTAAACTACCCCTTTCCCTTAACCGATCTTCACCAAAATCAACAGATCTTGAGAACTCTACAATTCAGGGCTGTATGCGAAACATTATTTGATTCTGTTTGAATTTGCGGCTGTTATCGTTTGCCAAACAAACAAAATTACCCTTGCTAAAAAAAAACCGTTGCAGGTAAACTACCCCTTTCCCTCAACCGATCTTCACCAAAAACAATAGGTCGCGAGTACTCTGCAAATCAGGTCTGTATGCAAAAAATTATTTGATTCTGTTTGAATTTGCGGCAGTTATCGTTTGCCATAGAAAAAAAATCTACAGACAGACACACAGACAGACAGACAGACACACAGACAGACAGGCAGACACACACACAGACACTTTTCGGAAAACGACTTTTTTTCATGTTTTGAGTGTAGTAGAATCAGAATCTGCAATAATCTCGAACACGATTTTTTTTGCCATCACCATACTTCCATTCCTTAAGGAATATGGAAGTAAAAATTACCCTTGTTAAAACATAAAATGTTGCTGGTAAACTACCCCTTTCCCTCAACCGATCTTCACCAACACCAATATGTATTGAGAACTCTACAATACAGGGCTGTGTGCAAAACATCATTTGATTCTGTTTGAATTTGCGGTTGTTATCGTTTACTATAGAAAATATCGGTATGGAGAACCATACATGACTTCCATATTCTAAGATTTATATTTAAAATCATTTTCAGCCAAACAGCCAGGCTGTGTCTTACCTGCCTTTTTATTGCTGTATTAAATGAAAAATATTATATTACATTAAAATGAAAAAATTATAATTTTATTGCCTGGCAACAAAATTATTTTATTTTTAACAATTACCATTGTTTCAAAAAGTTTAAATAAATTTTCAAGTACTTTACTCTTGTTAAAACGTAAAAGGTTGCAGGTAAACTACCCCTTCCCCTTAACCGATCTTCACCAAAATCGAAAGTCATTGAGACCTCTACAATTCAGGGACGTATGCAAAAAATTATTTGATTCTGTTTGAATTTGCGGCTGTTATCGTTTGCCATAGAAAATACGCTTGATAAAAAAACGTTGCAGGTAAACTACCCCTTCCCCTTAACCGATCTTCACCAAAAACAATAGGTCTTGAGTACTCTACAAATCAGGGCTGTATGCAAAACATTATTTGATTCTGTTTGAATTTGCGGCTGTTATCGTTTGCCATAGAAAATAAAACGTAAAAGGTTGCAGGTAAACTACCCCTTCCCCTTAACCGATCTTCACCAAAAACAATAGGTCTTGAGTACTCTACAAATCAGGACTGTATGCAAAACATTATTTGATTCTGTTTGAATTTGCGGCTGTTATCGTTTGCCATATAAAATACCCTTGTTAAAAAAACGTTGCAGGTAAACTACCCCTTTCCCTCAACCGATCTTCACCAAAAACAATAGGTCTTGAGAAATCTACAATTCAGGGCTGTATGCGAAACATTATTTGATTCTGTTTGAATTTGCGGCTGTTATCGTTTGCCAAAAAAAAAAAATTTCCCTTGATAAAAAAAACCGTTGCAGGTAAACTACCCCTTCCCCTCAACCGATCTTCACCAAAAACAATAGGTCGCGAGTACTCTACAAATCAGGGCTGTATGCAAAAAATTATTTGATTCTGTTTGAATTTGCGGCAGTTGTCGTTTGCCATAGAAAATACGCATGATAAAAAACGTTGCTGGTAAACTACCCCTTCCCCTCAACCGATCTTCACCAAAAACAATAGGTCTTGAGTACTCTACAAATCAGGGCTGTATGCAGAAAATTATTTGATTCTGTTTGAATTTGCGGCTGTTATCGTTTGCCATAGAAAATACCCTTGTTAAAAAAACGTTGTAGGTAAACTACCCCTTTCCCTTAACCGATCTTCACCAAAAACAAAAGGTATTGAGAACTCTACAATTTAGGGCTGTATGCAAATGATCTTTTCATTCTGTTTGAATTTGCGGCTGTTATCGTTTGCCATAGGAAATACCCTTGTTAAAACATAAAACGTTACAGGTAAACTACCCCTTTCCCTTAACCGATCTTCACCAAAAACAATAGGTCTTGAGAACTCTACAATTCAGGGCTGTATGCGAAACATTATTTGATTCTGTTTGAATTTGCGGCTGTTATCGTTTGCCAAACAAACAAAATTTCCCTTGCTAAAAAAAAACCGTTGCAGGTAAACTACCCCTTTCCCTCAACCGATCTTCACCAAAAACAATAGGTCGCGAGAACTCTGCAAAACCGGGCTGTATGCAAAAAATTATTTGATTCTGTTTGAATTTGCGGCAGTTATCGTTTGCCATAGAAAAAAAATCTACAGACAGACAGACAGACAGACAGACACACAGACAGACACACACACAGACACTTTTCGGAAAACGACTTTTTTTCATGTTTTGAGTGTAGTAGAATCAGAATCTGCAATAATCTCGAACACGATTTTTTTTGCCATCACCATACTTCCATTCCTTAAGGAATATGGAAGTAAAATGACTTTTTTTCATGTTTTGAGTGTAGTACAATCAGAATCTGCAATAATCTCGAACACGATTTTTTTTTGCCATCACCATACTTCCATTTCCGTAAGGAACATGGAAGAAATATCGGTATGGAGAACCATACATGACTTCCATGTTCTAAGATTTATATTTAAAATCATATTCGAAATGAAATATTTCCATAGAAACTACGTCTTTCTACTTATTGCTTCAGCATTAACCACAGTACTGTGGTCACTAACGTATACCACCTCACGTTTTCGCACTCGATTTTCACCGATGATGGCAGTCGATGGCACTGCCGAAAAGTCTGGTTTTGCAGAAAACATTGGACTACAGCTAAAGAGCCCGGGAAGCAATTTTAACAAAAAACTACTTCTTTGTTGCCGATAACGTAGTACACATACAAAAAATTCTCCCCTCCACCTACAACTATAATTTTTAATAATAGAAAATTACCCCCACACCGTTCACCTAACTTCTTCATTTATAGATATTTCATCTACGTTTCTACAGTGGATTACTATGAGCTTCTTATCAGGATACTTTATTTATAAAAATAAAGTACTTTACTCTTGTTAAATCATAAAATGTTTCAGGTAAACTACCCCTTTCTCTTAACCTATCTGCTCCAAAATCAACAGACCTTCCGTCCTCTACAATTCAGGGAAGCATGCAAAAAAATATTTGATTCTGTTTGAATGTGCGGCAGTTATCGTTCGTCATGGAAACATTTCTCTTGTTACAACATAAAATGTTGCAGGTAAACTACCCCTTTCCCTTTACCGATCTTCACCAAAATCAATAGACCTTGAGCTCTCTGCAACTCAGGAAAGGGTGCAAAAAATTATTTGATTCTCATTGAATTTTCGGCAGTTATCATTCGTCATAAAAAAATATCCTTTTTAAAACATAAAACGTTGCTGATAAACTACCCCTTCCCTTAACCGATCATCAACAAAATCAACAGACCTTGAGTTCTCTTCAGTTCAAAAAGGTATGCAAAAACCTAGTTGATTCTGTTTGAATTTACGGCAGTTATCGTTCGTCATATAAAAAATTACACTTGTTAAAACATAAAATGTTGCTGGTAAGCTACCCCTTTCCCTTAAACGATCTTCATCAACACCAATAGGTATTGAGAACTCTACAATACAGGGCTGTATGCAAAACATCATTTGATTCTGTTTGAATTTGCGTCTGTTATCGTTTACTATAGAAAAAAATTACCCTTGATAAAAAACCGTTGCAGGTAAACTACCCCTTTCCCTTAACCGATCTTCACAAAAAACGAAAGGTCTTGGGTACGCTACAATTCAGGCCTGTATGCAAACAATTATTTGAATCTGTTTGAATTTGCGGCTGTTAACGTTTGCCATAGAAAACACCCTTGATAAAACATAAAACGTTGCTGGTAAACTACCCTATTCCATTAACCGATCTTCACCAAAAACAATAGGTCTTGAGAACTCTAAAATTCAGGGCTGTATGCACAACATTAGTATATTCTGTTTTAATGTACGGCAGTTATCGTTCGTCATAGAAAAAATACCCTTGTTAAAACATACAACGTTGCAGGTAAACTACCCCTTTCCCTTAACAAAATCAACAGACCTTGAGTTCTGTATAATTCAAAAAGGTATGCAGAAGAGTAGTTGATTCTGTTTTAATGTACGGCAGTTATCGTTCGTCAAAAAAAAAATTACCCTTGATAAAACATAAAATGTTGCTGGTAAACAACCCTATTCCCTTAACCGATCTTCACCAAAACCATCAGGTCTTGAGAACTCTACATTTCAGGGCTGTATGCAAAATATTATATGATTCTGTTTGAATTTGCGGCTCTTATCGTTTGCCATAGAAAATACCCTTTTAAAACATAAAACGTTGCAGGTAAAGTACCCCATTCCCTTAACCGATCTTCACCAACACCAATAGGTATTGAGAACTCTACAATACAGGGCTGTATGCAAAACATCATTTGATTCTGTTTGAATTTGCGGCTGTTATCGTTTACTATAGAAAAATATCGGTATGGAGAACCATACATGACTTCCATGTTCTAAGATTTATATTTAAAATCATATTCGAAATGAAATATTTCCATAGAAACTACGTCTTTCTACTTATTGCTTCAGCATTAACCACAGTACTGTGCTCACTAACGTATACCACCACCACCTCACGTTTTCACACTCGATTTTCACCGATGATGGGAGTCGATGGCACTGCCGAAAAGTCTGGTTTTGCAGAAAACAGGACTACGGCTAAAGAGCCCGGGAAGCAATTTTAACAAAAAACTACTTCTTTGTTGCCGATAACGTAGTACACATATAAAAAATTCTCCCCTACACCTTCAACTATAATTTTTAATAATAGAAAATTACTCCCACCCCGTTCTCCTAACTTCTTCATTTATAGATATTTCATCTACGTTTCTACAGTGGATTACTATGAGCTTCTTAGCAGGATACTTTATTTATAAAAATAAAGTACTTTACTCTTGTTAAAACATAAAATGTTTCCGGTAAACTACCCCTTTCTCTTAACCGATCTTCTCCAAAATCAACAGACCTTCCGTCCTCTACAATTCAGGGAAGCATGCAAAAAAATATTTGATTCTGTTTGAATGTGCGGCAGTTATCGTTCGTCATGGAAACATTTCTCTTGTTACAACGTAAAATGTTGCAGGTAAACTACCCCTTTCCCTTAACCGATCTTCACCAAAATCAATAGATCTTGAGCTCTCTGCAACTCAGGGGGTGCAAAAAATTATTTGATTCTCATTGAATTTTCGGCAGTTATCGTTCGTCATAAAAAAATTACCGTTTTTAAAACATAAAACGTTGCTGATAAACTACCCCTTCCCTTAACCGATCTTCAACAAAATCAACAGACCTTGAGTTCTCTTTAGTTCAAAAAGGTATGCAAAAACCTAGTTGATTCTGCTTGAATTTACGGTAGTTATCGTTCGTCATATAAATAAACCGATCTTCACCAACACCAATACGTATTGAGAACTCTACAATACAGGGCTGTATGCAAAACATCATTTGATTCTGTTTGAATTTGCGGCTTTTATCGTTTGCCATAGAAAATACGCTTGATAAAAAACGTTGCAGGTAAACTACCCCTTCCCCTTAACCGATCTTCACCAAAAACAATAGGTCTTGAGTACTCTACAAATCAGGGCTGTATGCAAAACGTTATTTGATTCTGTTTGAAGTTGCGGCTGTTATCGTTTGCCATAGAAAATACCATTGTTAAAAAAACGTTGCAGGTAAACTACCCCTTTCCCTCAACCGATCTTCACCAAAAACAATAGGTCTTGAGAACTCTACAATTTAGGGCTGTATGCAAATAATCTTTTGATTCTGTTTGAATTTGCGGCTGTTATCGTTTGCCATAGGAAATACCCTTGTTGAAACATAAAACGTTACAGGTAAACTACCCCTTTCCCTTAACCGATCTTCACCAAAAATAATAGGTCTTGAGTACTCTACAAATCAGGGCTGTATGCAAAACATTATTTGATTCTGTTTGAATTTGCGGCTGTTATCGTTTGCCATAGAAAATACCCTAGTTAAAAAAACGTTGCAGATAAACTACCCCTTTCCCTCAACCCATCTTCACCAAAAACAATAGGTCTTGAGAACTCTGCAATTTAGGGATGTATGCAAATAATCTTTTGATTCTGTTTGATTTTGCGGCTGTTATCGTTTGCCATAGGAAATACCCTTGTTAAAACATAAAACGTTACAGGTAAACTACCCCTTTCCCTTAACCGATCTTCACGAAAATCAAAAGATCTTTAGAACTCTACAATTCAGGGCTGGATGCGAAACATTATTTGATTCTGTTTGAATTTGCGGCTGTTATCGTTTGCCAAACAAACAAAATTACCCTTGCTAAAAAAAAACCGTTGCAGGTAAACTACCCCTTTCCCTCAACCGATCTTCACCAAAAACAATAGGTCGCGAGTACTCTGTAAATCAGGGCTGCATGCAAAAAATTATTTGATTCTGTTTGAATTTGCGGCAGTTATCGTTTGCCATAGAAAAAAATCTACAGACACACACACAGACAGACACACAGACAGACAGACAGACACACACACAGACACTTTTCGGAAAACGACTTTTTTTCATGTTTTGAGTGTAGTAGAATCAGAATCTGCAATAATCTCGAACACGATTTTTTTTGCCATCACCATACTTCCATTCCTTAAGGAATATGGAAGTAAAATTACTCTTGATAATATCGGTATGGAGAACCATACATGACTTCTATATTCTAAGATTTATATTTAAAATCATTTTCAGCCAACAGCCAGGCTGTGTCTTACCTGCCTTTTTATTGCTGTATTAAATGAAAAATATTATATTACATTAAAATGAAAAAATTATAATTTTATTGCCTGGCAACAAAATTATTTTATTTTTAACAATTACCATTGTTTCAAAAAGTTTAAATAAATTTTCAAGTACTTTACTCTTGTTAAAACGTAAAAGGTTGCAGGTAAACTACCCCTTCCCCTTAACCGATCTTCACCAAAATCGAAAGTCATTGAGACCTCTACAATTCAGGGACGTATGCAAAAAATTATTTGATTCTGTTTGAATTTGCGGCTGTTATCGTTTGCCATAGAAAATACGCTTGATAAAAAAACGTTGCTGGTAAACTACCCCTTCCCCTTAACCGATCTTCACCAAAAACAATAGGTCTTGAGTACTCTAAAAATCAGGGCTATATGCAAAACATTATTTGATTCTGTTTGAATTTGCGGCTGTTATCGTTTGCCATAGAAAATACCCTTGTTAAAAAAAACGTTGCAGGTAAACTACCCCTTTCCCTCAACCGATCTTCACCAAAAACAATAGGTCTTGAGAACTCTACAATTTAGGGCTGTATGCAAATAATCTTTTGATTCTGTTTGAATTTGCGGCTGTTATCGTTTGCCATAGGAAATACCCTTGTTAAAACATAAAACGTTACAGGTAAACTACCCCTTTCCCTTAACCGATCTTCACCAAAATCAACAGATCTTGAGAACTCTACAATTCAGGGCTGTATGCGAAACATTATTTGATTCTGTTTGAATTTGCGGCTGTTATCGTTTGCCAAACAAACAAAATTACCCTTGCTAAAAAAAAACCGTTGCAGGTAAACTACCCCTTTCCCTCAACCGATCTTCACCAAAAACAATAGGTCGCGAGTACTCTGCAAATCAGGGCTGAATGCAAAAAATTATTTGATTCTGTTTGAATTTGCGGCAGTTATCGTTTGCCATAGAAAAAAAATCTACAGACAGACACACAGACAGACAGACAGACAGACACACAGACAGACAGGCAGACACACACACAGACACTTTTCGGAAAACGACTTTTTTTCATGTTTTGAGTGTAGTAGAATCAGAATCTGCAACAATCTCGAACACGATTTTTTTTGCCATCACCATACTTCCATTCCTTAAGGAATATGGAAGTAAATATCGGTATGGAGAACCATACATGACTTCCATATTCTAAGATTTATATTTAAAATCATTTTCAGCCAAACAGCCAGGCTGTGTCTTACCTGCCTTTTTATTGCTGTATTAAATGAAAAATATTATATTACATTAAAATGAAAAAATTATAATTTTATTGCCTGGCAACAAAATTATTTTATTTTTAACAATTACCATTGTTTCAAAAAGTTTAAATAAATTTTCAAGTACTTTACTCTTGTTAAAACGTAAAAGGTTGCAGGTAAACTACCCCTTCCCCTTAACCGATCTTCTCCAAAATCGAAAGTCATTGAGACCTCTACAATTCAGGGACGTATGCAAAAAATTATTTGATTCTGTTTGAATTTGCGGCTGTTATCGTTTGCCATAGAAAATACGCTTGATAAAAAAACGTTGCAGGTAAACTACCCCTTCCCCTTAACCGATCTTCACCAAAAACAATAGGTCTTGAGTACTCTACAAATCAGGGCTGTATGCAAAACATTATTTGATTCTGTTTGAATTTGCGGCTGTTATCGTTTGCCATAGAAAATAAAACGTAAAAGGTTGCAGGTAAACTACCCCTTCCCCTTAACCGATCTTCACCAAAAACAATAGGTCTTGAGTACTCTACAAATCAGGACTGTATGCAAAACATTATTTGATTCTGTTTGAATTTGCGGCTGTTATCGTTTGCCATATAAAATACCCTTGTTAAAAAAACGTTGCAGGTAAACTACCCCTTTCCCTCAACCGATCTTCACCAAAAACAATAGATCTTGAGAAATCTACAATTCAGGGCGGTATGCGAAACATTATTTGATTCTGTTTTAATTTGCGGCTGTTATCGTTTGCCAAAAAAAAAAAAATTTCCCTTGATAAAAAAAACCGTTGCAGGTAAACTACCCCTTCCCCTTAACCGATCTTCACCAAAACAATAGGTCGCGAGTACTCTACAAATCAGGGCTGTATGCAAAAAATTATTTGATTCTGTTTGAATTTGCGGCAGTTGTCGTTTGCCATAGAAAATACGCATGATAAAAAACGTTGCTGGTAAACTACCCCTTCCCCTCAACCGATCTTCACCAAAAACAATAGGTCTTGAGTACTCTACAAATCAGGGCTGTATGCAGAAAATTATTTGATTCTGTTTGAATTTGCGGCTGTTATCGTTTGCCATAGAAAATACCCTTGTTAAAAAAACGTTGTAGGTAAACTACCCCTTTCCCTTAACCGATCTTCACCAAAAACAAAAGGTATTGAGAACTCTACAATTTAGGGCTGTATGCAAATAATCTTTTCATTCTGTTTGAATTTGCGGCTGTTATCGTTTGCCATAGGAAATACCCTTGTTAAAACATAAAACGTTACAGGTAAACTACCCCTTTCCCTTAACCGATCTTCACCAAAAACAATAGGTCTTGAGAACTCTACAATTCAGGGCTGTATGCGAAACATTATTTGATTCTGTTTGAATTTGCGGCTGTTATCGTTTGCCAAACAAACAAAATTTCCCTTGCTAAAAAAAAACCGTTGCAGGTAAACTACCCCTTTCCCTCAACCGATCTTCACCAAAAACAATAGGTCGCGAGAACTCTGCAAAACCGGGCTGTATGCAAAAAATTATTTGATTCTGTTTGAATTTGCGGCAGTTATCGTTTGCCATAGAAAAAAAATCTACAGACAGACAGACAGACAGACAGACACACAGACACTTTTCGGAAAACGACTTTTTTTCATGTTTTGAGTGTAGTAGAATCAGAATCTGCAATAATCTCGAACACGATTTTTTTTGCCATCACCATACTTCCATTCCTTAAGGAATATGGAAGTAAAAATTACCCTTGTTAAAACATAAAATGTTGCTGGTAAACTACCCCTTTCCCTCAACCGATCTTCACCAACACCAATACGTATTGAGAACTCTACAATACAGGGCTGTGTGCAAAACATCATTTGATTCTGTTTGAATTTGCGGTTGTTATCGTTTACTATAGAAAATATCGGTATGGAGAACCATACATGACTTCCATATTCTAAGATTTATATTTAAAATCATTTTCAGCCAAACAGCCAGGCTGTGTCTTACCTGCCTTTTTAATGCTGTATTAAATGAAAAATATTATATTACATTAAAATGAAAAAATTATAATTTTATTGCCTGGCAACAAAATTATTTTATTTTTAACAATTACCATTGTTTCAAAAAGTTTAAATAAATTTTCAAGTACTTTACTCTTGTTAAAACGTAAAAGGTTGCAGGTAAACTACCCCTTTCCCTTATCCGATCTTCACCAAAATCGAAAGTCATTGAGACCTCTACAATTCAGGGACGTATGCAAAAAATTATTTGATTCTGTTTGAATTTGCGGCTGTTATCGTTTGCCATAGAAAATACGCTTGATAAAAAAACGTTGCAGGTAAACTACCCCTTCCCCTTAACCGATCTTCACCAAAAACAATAGGTCTTGAGTACTCTACAAATCAGGGCTGTATGCAAAACATTATTTGATTCTGTTTGAATTTGCGGCTGTTATCGTTTGCCATAGAAAATAAAACGTAAAAGGTTGCAGGTAAACTACCCCTTCCCCTTAACCGATCTTCACCAAAAACAATAGGTCTTGAGTACTCTACAAATCAGGACTGTATGCAAAACATTATTTGATTCTGTTTGAATTTGCGGCTGTTATCGTTTGCCATATAAAATACCCTTGTTAAAAAAACGTTGCAGGTAAACTACCCCTTTCCCTCAACCGATCTTCACCAAAAACAATAGGTCTTGAGAAATCTACAATTCAGGGCTGTATGCGAAACATTATTTGATTCTGTTTGAATTTGCGGCTGTTATCGTTTGCCAAAAAAAAAAAAATTTCCCTTGATAAAAAAAACCGTTGCAGGTAAACTACCCCTTCCCCTCATCCGATCTTCACCAAAAACAATAGGTCGCGAGTACTCTACAAATCAGGGCTGTATGCAAAAAATTATTTGATTCTGTTTGAATTTGCGGCAGTTGTCGTTTGCCATAGAAAATACGCATGATAAAAAACGTTGCTGGTAAACTACCCCTTCCCCTCAACCGATCTTCTCCAAAAACAATAGGTCTTGAGTACTCTACAAATCAGGGCTGTATGCAGAAAATTATTTGATTCTGTTTGAATTTGCGGCTGTTATCGTTTGCCATAGAAAATACCCTTGTTAAAAAAACGTTGTAGGTAAACTACCCCTTTCCCTTAACCGATCTTCACCAAAAACAAAAGGTATTGAGAACTCTACAATTTAGGGCTGTATGCAAATAATCTTTTCATTCTGTTTGAATTTGCGGCTGTTATCGTTTGCCATAGGAAATACCCTTGTTAAAACATAAAACGTTACAGGTAAACTACCCCTTTCCCTTAACCGATCTTCACCAAAAACAATAGGTCTTGAGAACTCTACAATTCAGGGCTGTATGCGAAACATTATTTGATTCTGTTTGAATTTGCGGCTGTTATCGTTTGCCAAACAAACAAAATTTCCCTTGCTAAAAAAAAACCGTTGCAGGTAAACTACCCCTTTCCCTCAACCGATCTTCACCAAAAACAATAGGTCGCGAGAACTCTGCAAAACCGGGCTGTATGCAAAAAATTATTTGATTCTGTTTGAATTTGCGGCAGTTATCGTTTGCCATAGAAAAAAAATCTACAGACAGACAGACACACAGACAGACAGACACACAGACACTTTTCGGAAAACGACTTTTTTTCATGTTTTGAGTGTAGTAGAATCAGAATCTGCAATAATCTCGAACACGATTTTTTTTGCCATCACCATACTTCCATTCCTTAAGGAATATGGAAGTAATATCGGTATGGAGAACCATACATGACTTCCATATTCTAAGATTTATATTTAAAATCATTTTCAGCCAAACAACCAGGCTGTGTCTTACCTGCCTTTTTATTGCTGTATTAAATGAAAAATATTATATTACATTAAAATGAAAAAATTATAATTTTATTGCCTGGCAACAAAATTATTTTACTTCCATATTCCTTAAGGAATGGAAGTATGGTGATGGCAAAAAAAATCGTGTTCGAGATTATTGCAGATTCTGATTCTACTACACTCAAAACATGAAAAAAAGTCGTTTTCCGAAAAGTGTCTGTGTGTCTGTCTGTCTGTGTGTCTGTCTGTCTGTCTGTCTGTAGATTTTTTTTCTATGGCAAACGATAACTGCCGCAAATTCAAACAGAATCAAATAATTTTTTGCATACAGCCCGGTTTTGCAGAGTTCTCGCGACCTATTGTTTTTGGTGAAGATCGGTTGAGGGAAAGGGGTAGTTTACCTGCAACGGTTTTTTTTTAGCAAGGGTAATTTTGTTTGTTTGGCAAACGATAACAGCCGCAAATTCAAACAGAATTAAATAATGTTTCGCATACAGCCCTGATTTGTAGAGTACTCGCGACCTATTGTTTTTGGTGAAGATCGGTTAAGGGAAAGGGGTAGTTTACCTGTAACGTTTTATGTTTTAACAAGGGTATTTCCTATGGCAAACGATAACAGCCGCAAATTCAAACAGAATGAAAAGATTATTTGCATACAGCCCTAAATTGTAGAGTTCTCAAGACCTTTTGTTTTTGGTGAAGATCGGTTAAGGGAAAGGGGTAGTTTACCTACAACGTTTTTTTAACAAGGGTATTTTCTATGGCAAACGATAACAGCCGCAAATTCAAACAGAATCAAATAATTTTCTGCATACAGCCCTGATTTGTAGAGTACTCAAGACCTATTGTTTTTGGTGAAGATCGGTTGAGGGGAAGGGGTAGTTTACGAGCAACGTTTTTTATCATGCGTATTTTCTATGGCAAACGACAACTGCCGCAAATTCAAACAGAATCAAATAATTTTTTGCATACAGCCCTGATTTGTAGAGTACTCGCGACCTATTGTTTTTGGTGAAGATCGGTTGAGGGGAAGGGGTAGTTTACCTGCAACGGTTTTTTTTATCAAGGGAAATTTTTTTTTTTTGGCAAACGATAACAGCCGCAAATTCAAACAGAATCAAATAATGTTTCGCATACAGCCCTGAATTATAGATTTCTCAAGACCTATTGTTTTTGGTGAAGATCGGTTGAGGGAAAGGGGTAGTTTACCTGCAACGTTTTTTTAACAAGGGTATTTTCTATGGCAAACGATAACAGCCGCAAATTCAAACAGAATCAAATAATGTTTTGCATACAGCCCTGATTTGTAGAGTACTCAAGACCTATTGTTTTTGGTGAATATCGGTTAAGGGGAAGGGGTAGTTTACCAGCAACCTTTTACGTTTTAACAAGAGTAAAGTACTTGAAAATTTTTTAAACTTTTTGAAACAATGGTAATTGTTAAAAATAAAATAATTTTGTTGCCAGGCAATAAAATTATAATTTTTTCATTTTAATGTAATATAATATTTTTCATTTAATACAGCAATAAAAAGGCAGGTAAGACACAGCCTGGCTGTTTGGGTGAAAATGATTTTAAATATAAATCTTAGAATATGGAAGTCATGTATGGTTCTCCATACCGATATTATTTTTAACAATTACCATTGTTTCAAAAAGTTTAAATAAATTTTCAAGTACTTTACTCTTGTTAAAACGTAAAAGGTTGCAGGTAAACTACCCCTTCCCCTTAACCGATCTTCACCAAAATCGAAAGTCATTGAGACCTCTACAATTCAGGGACGTATGCAAAAAATTATTTCATTCTGTTTGAATTTGCGGCTGTTATCGTTTGCCATAGAAAATACGCTTGATAAAAAAACGTGGCAGGTAAACTACCCCTTCCCCTTAACCGATATTCACCAAAAACAATAGGTCTTGAGTACTCTACAAATCAGGGCTGTATGCAAAACATTATTTGATTCTGTTTGAATTTGCGGCTGTTATCGTTTGCCATAGAAAATACCCTTGTTAAAAAAACGTTGCAGGTAAACTACCCCTTTCCCTCAACCGATCTTCACCAAAAACAATAGGTCTTGAGAAATCTACAATTCAGGGCTGTATGCGAAACATTATTTGATTCTGTTTGAATTTGCGGCTGTTATCGTTTGCCAAAAAAAAAAAAATTTCCCTTGATAAAAAAAACCGTTGCAGGTAAACTACCCCTTCCCCTCAACCGATCTTCACCAAAAACAATAGGTCGCGAGTACTCTACAAATCAGGGCTGTATGCAGAAAATTATTTGATTCTGTTTGAATTTGCGGCTGTTATCGTTTGCCATAGAAAATACCCTTGTTAAAAAAACGTTGTAGGTAAACTACCCCTTTCCCTTAACCGATCTTCACCAAAAACAAAAGGTCTTGAGAACTCTACAATTTAGGGCTGTATGCAAATAATCTTTTCATTCTGTTTGAATTTGCGGCTGTTATCGTTTGCCATAGGAAATACCCTTGTTAAAACATAAAACGTTACAGGTGAACTACCCCTTTCCCTTAACCGATCTTCACCAAAAACAATAGGTCTTGAGAACTCTACAATTCAGGGCTGTATGCGAAACATTATTTGATTCTGTTTGAATTTGCGTCTGTTATCGTTTGCCAAACAAACAAAATTACCCTTGCTAAAAAAAAACCGTTGCAGGTAAACTACCCCTTTCCCTCAACCGATCTTCACCATAAACAATAGGTCGCGAGTACTCTGTAAATCAGGGCTGCATGCAAAAAATTATTTGATTCTGTTTGAATTTGCGGCAGTTATCGTTTGCCATAGAAAAATATCGGTATGGAGAACCATACATGACTTCCATATTCTAAGATTTATATTTAAAATCATTTTCAGCCAAACAGCCAGGCTGCGTCTTACCTGCCTTTTTATTGCTGTATTAAATGAAAAATATTATATTACATTAAAATGAAAAAATTATAATTTTATTGCCTGGCAACAAAATTATTTTATTTTTAACAATTACCATTGTTTCAAAAAGTTTAAATAAATTTTCAAGTACTTTACTCTTGTTAAAACGTAAAAGGTTGCAAGTAAACTACCCCTTCCCCTTAACCGATCTTCACCAAAATCGAAAGTCATTGAGACCTCTACAATTCAGGGACGTATGCAAAAAATTATTTGATTCTGTTTGAATTTGCGGCTGTTATCGTTTGCCATACAAAATACGCTTGATAAAAAAACGTTGCAGGTAAACTACCCCTTCCACTTAACCGATCTTCACCAAAAACAAAAGGTCTTGAGTACTCTACAAATCAGGGCTGTATGCAAAACATTATTTGATTCTGTTTGAATTTGCGGCTGTTATCGTTTGCCATAGAAAATACCCTTGTTAAAAAAACGTTGCAGGTAAACTACCCCTTTCCCTCAACCGAACTTCACCAAAAACAATAGGTCTTGAGAACTCTACAATTTAGGGCTGTATGCAAATAATCTTTTGATTCTGTTTGAATTTGCGGCTGTTATCGTTTGCCATAGGAAATACCCTTGTTAAAACATAAAACGTTACAGGTAAACTACCCCTTTCCCTTAACCGATCTTCACCAAAAACAATAGGTCTTGAGTACTCTACAAATCAGGGCTGTATGCAAAACATTATTTGATTCTGTTTGAATTTGCGGCTGTTATCGTTTGCCATAGAAAATACCCTTGTTAAAAAAACGTTGCAGGTAAACTACCCCTTTCCCTCAACCGAACTTCACCAAAAACAATAGGTCTTGAGAACTCTACAATTTAGGGCTGTATGCAAATAATCTTTTGATTCTGTTTGAATTTGCGGCTGTTATCGTTTGCCATAGGAAATACCCTTGTTAAAACATAAAACGTTACAGGTAAACTACCCCTTTCCCTTAACCGATCTTCACCAAAATCAACAGATCTTGAGAACTCTACAATTCAGGGCTGTATGCGAAACATTATTTGATTCTGTTTGAATTTGCGGCTGTTATCGTTTGCCAAACAAACAAAATTACCCTTGCTAAAAAAAAACCGTTGCAGGTAAACTACCCCTTTCCCTTAACCGATCTTCACCAAAAACAATAGGTCGCGAGTACTCTGCAAATCAGGGCTGCATGCAAAAAATTATTTGATTCTGTTTGAATTTGCGGCAGTTATCGTTTGCCATAGAAAAAAATCTACAGACAGACACACAGACACACAGACAGACACACAGACACTTTTCGGAAAACGACTTTTTTTCATGTTTTGAGTGTAGTAGAATCAGAATCTGCAATAATCTCGAACACGATTTTTTTTGCCATCACCATACTTCCATTCCTTAAGGAATATGGAAGTAAAAAATTACCCTTGATAAAAAACCGTTGCAGGTAAACTACCCCTTTCCCTTAACCGATCTTCACCAAAAACGACAGGTCTTAGGTACTCTACAATTCAGGCCTGTATGCAAACAATTATTTGATTTAGTTTGAATTTGCGGCTGTTATCGTTTGCCATAGAAAACACCCTTGATAAAACATAAAACGTTGCTGGTAAACTACCCTATTCCATTAACCGATCTTCACCAAAAACAATAGGTCTTGAGAATTCTACAATTGAGGGCTGTATGCAAAACATTAGTTGATTCTCTTTGAATTTACGGCAGTTATCGTTCGTCATAGAAAAAATACCCTTGTTAAAACATAAAACGTTGCAGGTAAACTACCCCTTTCCCTTAACTGATCTTCAACAAAACCAACAGGTCTTGAGAACTGTACATTTCAAGGCTGTATGGAAAATATTATATGATTCTGTTTGAATTTGCGGCTGTTATCATTTGCCATATAAAATACCCTTGATAAAACAAAAAACGTGTCAGGTAAACTATCCGCTTCCCTTAACCGATCTTCACCAAAAACAATAGGTCTTTAGTACTCAACAAAACAGGGCTGCATGCAAAAACGTATTTGATTCTGTTTGAATTTGCGGCTCTATCGTTTGCCATAGAAAATACCCTTATAAAACATAAAACGTGTCAGGTAAACTACCCGCTTCCCTTAACCGATCTTCACCAAAAACAATAGGTCTTTAGTACTCAACAAAACAGGGCTGTATGCAAAAACGTATTTGATTCTGTTTGAATTTGCGGCTCTATCGTTTGCCATAGAAAATACCCTTATAAAACATAAAACGTTGCAGGTAAACTACCCCATTCCCTTAACCGATCTTCACCAACAACAATAGGTATTGAGAACTCTACAATACAGGGCTGTATGAAAAAAATCATTTGATTCTGTTTGAATTTGTGGCTGTTATCGTTTACCATAGAAAATATCGGTATGGAGAACCATACATGACTTCCATATTCTAAGATTTATATTTAAAATCATTTTCAGCGAAACAGCTAGGCTGTGTCTTACCTGCCTTTTTATTGCTGTATTAAATGAAAAATATTATATTACATTAAAATGAAAAAATTATAATTTTATTGCCTGGCAACAAAATTATTTTATTTTTAACAATTACCATTGTTTCAAAAAGTTTAAATAAATTTTCAAGTACTTTACTCTTGTTAAAACGTAAAAGGTTGCAGGTAAACTACCCCTTCCCCTTAACCGATCTTCACCAAAATCGAAAGTCATTGAGACCTCTACAATTCAGGGACGTATGCAAAACATTATTTGATTCTGTTTGAATTTGCGGCTGTTATCGTTTGCCATAGAAAATACGCTTGATAAAAAAACGTTGCAGGTAAACTACCCCTTCCCCTTAACCGATCTTCACCAAAAACAATAGGTCTTGAGTACTCTACAAATCAGGGCTGTATGCAAAACATTATTTGATTCTGTTTGAATTTGCGGCTGTTATCGTTTGCCATAGGAAATACCCTTGTTAAAAAAACGTTGCAGGTAAACTACCCCTTTCCCTTAACCGATCTTCAACAAAAACAATAGGTCTTGAGTACTCTACAAATCAGGGCTGTATGCAAAACATTATTTGATTCTGTTTGAATTTGCGGCTGTTATCGTTTGCCATAGAAAATACCCTTGTTAAAAAAACGTTGCAGGTAAACTACCCCTTCCCCTTAACCGATCTTCACCAAAAACAATAGGTCTTGAGTACTTTACAAATCAGGGCTGTTTGCAAAACATTATTTGATTCTGTTTGAATTTGCGGCTGTTATCGTTTGCCATAGGAAATACCCTTGTTAAGACATAAAACGTTACAGGTAAACTACCCCTTTCCCTTAACCGATCTTCACCAAAAACAATAGGTCTTGAAAACTCTACAATTCAGGGTTGTATGCGAAACATTATTTGATTCTGTTTGAATTTGCTGCCGTTATCGTTTGCCAAACAAACAAAATTACCCTTGATAAAAAAAAACGGTTGCAGGTAAACTACCCCTTTCCCTCATCCGATCTGCACCAAAAACAATAGGTCGTGTGTACTCTACAAATCAGGGCTGTATGCAAAAAATTATTTGATTCTGTTTGAATTTGCGGCAGTTATCGTTTGCCATAGAAAAAAAATCTACAGACACACAGACAGACAGACAGACAGACAGACAGACACGCAGACACTTTTCGGAAAACGACTTTTTTTCATGTTTTGAGTGTAGTAGAATCAGAATCTGCAATAATCTCGAACACGATTTTTTTGCCATCACCATACTTCCATTCCATAAGGAATATGGACGTAAAATTACCCTTGATAAAAAACCGTTGCAGGTAAACTACCCCTTTCGATTAACCCATCTTCACCAAAAACGATAGGTCTTGAGAACTCTATAATTCAGGGTTGTATGTAAAATATTATATGATTTTGTTTGAATTTGCGGCTGTTATCGTTTGCCATACAAAATACCCTTGATAAAACAAAATAAAACGTGGCAGGTAAACTACCCCTTTCCCTCAAACGATCTTCACCAAAAACAATAGGTCTTTAGTACTCAAGAAATCAGGGCTGTATGCAAACACTTATTTGATTCTGTTTGAATTTGCGGCTCGTATCGTTTGCCATAGAAAATACCCTTTTAAAACATAAAACGTTGCAGGTAAACTACCCCTTTTCCTTAACCGATCTTCACTAAAACCAAAAGGTCTTGAGAACTCAATAATTCAGGGCAGTATGCAAAACATTATTTGATTATGTTTGAATTTGCGGCTGTTATCATTTGCCATAGGAAATACCCTTGTTAAAACATAAAACGTTGCAGGTAAACTACCCCTTTCCTTTAACCGATCTGTACCAAAATCAACAGATCTTGAGAACTCTACAATTCAGGGCTGTATACGAAACATTATTTGATTCTGTTTGAATTTGCGGCTGTTATCGTTTGCCAAACAAACAAAATTACCCTTGATAAAAAAAAACCGTTGCAGGTAAACTACCCCTTTCCCTTAACCGATCTTCACCAAAAACAATAGGTCGCGAGTACTCTGCAAATTAGGGCTGTATGCAAAAAATTATTTGATTCTGTTTGAATTTGCGGCTGTTATCGTTTGCCATAGAAAAAAATCTACAGACACACACAGACAGACAGACGGACAGACAGACACACACACACACACACACACTTTTCGGAAAACGACTTTTATTCATGTTTTGGGTGTAGTAGAATCAGAATCTGCAATAATCTTGAACACGATTTTTTTTGCCATCACCATACTTCCATTCCTTAAGGAATATGGAAGTAATTACCCTTGCTAAAAAAAAAACCGTTGCAGGTAAACTACCCCTTTCCCTCAACCGATCTTCACCAAAAACAATAGGTCGCGAGTACTCTGAAAAATCAGGGCTGCATGCAAAAAATTATTTGATTCTGTTTGAATTTGCGGCAGTTATCGTTTGCCATAGAAAAAAAATCTACAGACACACACACAGACACTTTTCGGAAAACGACTTTTACCGATCTTCACTAAAACCAAAAGGTCTTGAGAACTCAATAATTCAGGGCAGTATGCAAAACATTATTTGATTATGTTTGAATTTGCGGCTGTTATCATTTGCCATAGGAAATACCCTTGTTAAAACATAAAACGTTGCAGGTAAACTACCCCTTTCCTTTAACCGATCTGTACCAAAATCAACAGATCTTGAGAACTCTACAATTCAGGGCTGTATACGAAACATTATTTGATTCTGTTTGAATTTGCGGCTGTTATCGTTTGCCAAACAAACAAAATTACCCTTGATAAAAAAAAACCGTTGCAGGTAAACTACCCCTTTCCCTTAACCGATCTTCACCAAAAACAATAGGTCGCGAGTACTCTGCAAATTAGGGCTGTATGCAAAAAATTATTTGATTCTGTTTGAATTTGCGGCTGTTATCGTTTGCCATAGAAAAAAATCTACAGACACACACACAGACAGACAGACGGACAGACAGACACACACACACACACACACTTTTCGGAAAACGACTTTTTTTCATGTTTTGAGTGTAGTAGAATCAGAATCTGCAATAATCTTGAACACGATTTTTTTTGCCATCACCATACTTCCATTCCTTAAGGAATATGGAAGTAATTACCCTTGCTAAAAAAAATATCGGTATGGAGAACCATACATGACTTCCATATTCTAAGATTTATATTTAAAATCATTTTCAGCCAAACAGCCAGGCTGTGTCTTACCTGCCTTTTTATTGCTGTATTAAATGAAAAATATTATATTACATTAAAATGAAAAAATTATAATTTTATTGCCTGGCAACAAAATTATTTTATTTTTAACAATTACCATTGTTTCAACAAGTTTAAATAAATTTTCAAGTACTTTACTCTTGTTAAAACGTAAAAGGTTGCAGGTAAACTACCCCTTCCCCTTAACCGATCTTCACCAAAATCGAAAGTCATTGAGACCTCTACAATTCAGGGACGTATGCAAAAAATTATTTCATTCTGTTTGAATTTGCGGCTGTTATCGTTTGCCATAGAAAATACGCTTGATAAAAAAACGTGGCAGGTAAACTACCCCTTCCCCTTAACCGATATTCACCAAAAACAATAGGTCTTGAGTACTCTACAAATCAGGGCTGTATGCAAAACATTATTTGATTCTGTTTGAATTTGCGGCTGTTATCGTTTGCCATAGAAAATACCCTTGTTAAAAAAACGTTGCAGGTAAACTACCCCTTTCCCTCAACCGATCTTCACCAAAAACAATAGGTCTTGAGAAATCTACAATTCAGGGCTGTATGCGAAACATTATTTGATTCTGTTTGAATTTGCGGCTGTTATCGTTTGCCAAAAAAAAAAAAATTTCCCTTGATAAAAAAAACCGTTGCAGGTAAACTACCCCTTCCCCTCAACCGATCTTCACCAAAAACAATAGGTCGCGAGTACTCTACAAATCAGGGCTGTATGCAGAAAATTATTTGATTCTGTTTGAATTTGCGGCTGTTATCGTTTGCCATAGAAAATACCCTTGTTAAAAAAACGTTGTAGGTAAACTACCCCTTTCCCTTAACCGATCTTCACCAAAAACAAAAGGTCTTGAGAACTCTACAATTTAGGGCTGTATGCAAATAATCTTTTCATTCTGTTTGAATTTGCGGCTGTTATCGTTTGCCATAGGAAATACCCTTGTTAAAACATAAAACGTTACAGGTGAACTACCCCTTTCCCTTAACCGATCTTCACCAAAAACAATAGGTCTTGAGAACTCTACAATTCAGGGCTGTATGCGAAACATTATTTGATTCTGTTTGAATTTGCGGCTGTTATCGTTTGCCAAACAAACAAAATTACCCTTGCTAAAAAAAAACCGTTGCAGGTAAACTACCCCTTTCCCTCCACCGATCTTCACCAAAAACAATAGGTCGCGAGAACTCTGCAAAACCGGGCTGTATGCAAAAAATTATTTGATTCTGTTTGAATTTGCGGCAGTTATCGTTTGCCATAGAAAAAAAATCTACAGACAGACAGACACACAGACACACAGACAGACACACAGACACTTTTCGGAAAACG
Source organism: Magicicada septendecula (assembly GCA_034769895.1). Lineage (NCBI taxonomy): Eukaryota > Metazoa > Arthropoda > Insecta > Hemiptera > Cicadidae > Magicicada > Magicicada septendecula. Next base: position 825,589,783 of record CM068367.1, read on the forward strand.
ACTTTTTTTCATGTTTTGAGTGTAGTAGAATCAGAATCTGCAATAATCTCGAACACGATTTTTTTTGCCATCACCATACTTCCATTCCTTAAGGAATATGGAAGTAAATATCGGTATGGAGAACCATACATGACTTCCATATTCTAAGATTTATATTTAAAATCATTTTCACCCAAACAGCCAGGCTGTGTCTTACCTGCCTTTTTATTGCTGTATTAAATGAAAAATATTATATTACATTAAAATGAAAAAATCATAATTTTATTGCCTGGCAACAAAATTATTGTATTTTTAACAATTACCATTGTTTCAAAAAGTTTAAATAAATTTTCAAGTACTTTACTCTTGTTAAAACGTAAAAGGTTGCAGGTAAACTACCCCTTCCCCTTAACCGATCTTCACCAAAATCGAAAGTCATTGAGACCTCTACAATTCAGGGACGTATGCAAAAAATTATTTGATTCTGTTTGAATTTGCGGCTGTTATCGTTTGCCATAGAAAATACGCTTGATAAAAAAACGTTACAGGTAAACTACCCCTTCCCCTTAACCGATCTTCACCAAAAACAATAGGTCTTGAGTACTCTACAAATCAGGGCTGTATGCAAAACATTATTTGATTCTGTTTGAATTTGCGGCTGTTATCGTTTGCCATAGAAAATACCCTTGTTAAAAAAACGTTGCAGGTAAACTACCCCTTTCCCTCAACCGAACTTCACCAAAAACAATAGGTCTTGAGAACTCTACAATTTAGGGCTGTATGCAAATAATCTTTTGATTCTGTTTGAATTTGCGACTGTTATCGTTTGCCATAGGAAATACCCTTGTTAAAACATAAAACGTTACAGGTAAACTACCCCTTTCCCTTAACCGATCTTCACCAAAATCAACAGATCTTGAGAACTCTACAATTCAGGGCTGTATGCGAAACATTATTTGATTCTGTTTGAATTTGCGGCTGTTATCGTTTGCCAAACAAACAAAATTACCCTTGCTAAAAAAAAACCGTTGCAGGTAAACTACCCCTTTCCCTCAACCGATCTTCACCATAAACAATAGGTCGCGAGTACTCTGTAAATCAGGGCTGCATGCAAAAAATTATTTGATTCTGTTTGAATTTGCGGCAGTTATCGTTTGCCATAGAAAAATATCGGTATGGAGAACCATACATGACTTCCATATTCTAAGATTTATATTTAAAATCATTTTCAGCCAAACAGCCAGGCTGCGTCTTACCTGCCTTTTTATTGCTGTATTAAATGAAAAATATTACATTACATTAAAATGAAAAAATTATAATTTTATTGCCTGGCAACAAAATTATTTTATTTTTAACAATTACCATTGTTTCAAAAAGTTTAAATAAATTTTCAAGTACTTTACTCTTGTTAAAACGTAAAAGGTTGCAAGTAAACTACCCCTTCCCCTTAACCGATCTTCACCAAAATCGAAAGTCATTGAGACCTCTACAATTCAGGGACGTATGCAAAAAATTATTTGATTCTGTTTGAATTTGCGGCTGTTATCGTTTGCCATACAAAATACGCTTGATAAAAAAACGTTGCAGGTAAACTACCCCTTCCACTTAACCGATCTTCACCAAAAACAAAAGGTCTTGAGTACTCTACAAATCAGGGCTGTATGCAAAACATTATTTGATTCTGTTTGAATTTGCGGCTGTTATCGTTTGCCATAGAAAATACCCTTGTTAAAAAAACGTTGCAGGTAAACTACCCCTTTCCCTCAACCGAACTTCACCAAAAACAATAGGTCTTGAGAGCTCTACAATTTAGGGCTGTATGCAAATAATCTTTTGATTCTGTTTGAATTTGCGGCTGTTATCGTTTGCCATAGGAAATACCCTTGTTAAAACATAAAACGTTACAGGTAAACTACCCCTTTCCCTTAACCGATCTTCACCAAAAACAATAGGTCTTGAGTACTCTACAAATCAGGGCTGTATGCAAAACATTATTTGATTCTGTTTGAATTTGCGGCTGTTATCGTTTGCCATAGAAAATACCCTTGTTAAAAAAACGTTGCAGGTAAACTACCCCTTTCCCTCAACCGAACTTCACCAAAAACAATAGGTCTTGAGAACTCTACAATTTAGGGCTGTATGCAAATAATCTTTTGATTCTGTTTGAATTTGCGGCTGTTATCGTTTGCCATAGGAAATACCCTTGTTAAAACATAAAACGTTACAGGTAAACTACCCCTTTCCCTTAACCGATCTTCACCAAAATCAACAGATCTTGAGAACTCTACAATTCAGGGCTGTATGCGAAACATTATTTGATTCTGTTTGAATTTGCGGCTGTTATCGTTTGCCAAACAAACAAAATTACCCTTGCTAAAAAAAAACCGTTGCAGGTAAACTACCCCTTTCCCTTAACCGATCTTCACCAAAAACAATAGGTCGCGAGTACTCTGCAAATCAGGGCTGCATGCAAAAAATTATTTGATTCTGTTTGAATTTGCGGCAGTTATCGTTTGCCATAGAAAAAAATCTACAGACAGACACACAGACACACAGACAGACACACAGACACTTTTCGGAAAACGACTTTTTTTCATGTTTTGAGTGTAGTAGAATCAGAATCTGCAATAATCTCGAACACGATTTTTTTTGCCATCACCATACTTCCATTCCTTAAGGAATGGAAGTAAAAAATTACCCTTGATAAAAAACCGTTGCAGGTAAACTACCCCTTTCCCTTAACCGATCTTCACCAAAAACGACAGGTCTTAGGTACTCTACAATTCAGGCCTGTATGCAAACAATTATTTGATTTAGTTTGAATTTGCGGCTGTTATCGTTTGCCATAGAAAACACCCTTGATAAAACATAAAACGTTGCTGGTAAACTACCCTATTCCATTAACCGATCTTCACCAAAAACAATAGGTCTTGAGAATTCTACAATTGAGGGCTGTATGCAAAACATTAGTTGATTCTCTTTGAATTTACGGCAGTTATCGTTCGTCATAGAAAAAATACCCTTGTTAAAACATAAAACGTTGCAGGTAAACTACCCCTTTCCCTTAACTGATCTTCAACAAAACCAACAGGTCTTGAGAACTGTACATTTCAAGGCTGTATGGAAAATATTATATGATTCTGTTTGAATTTGCGGCTGTTATCATTTGCCATATAAAATACCCTTGATAAAACAAAAAACGTGTCAGGTAAACTACCCGCTTCCCTTAACCGATCTTCACCAAAAACAATAGGTCTTTAGTACTCAACAAAACAGGGCTGTATGCAAAAACGTATTTGATTCTGTTTGAATTTGCGGCTCTATCGTTTGCCATAGAAAATACCCTTATAAAACATAAAACGTGTCAGGTAAACTACCCGCTTCCCTTAACCGATCTTCACCAAAAACAATAGGTCTTTAGTACTCAACAAAACAGGGCTGTATGCAAAAACGTATTTGATTCTGTTTGAATTTGCGGCTCTATCGTTTGCCATAGAAAATACCCTTATAAAACATAAAACGTTGCAGGTAAACTACCCCATTCCCTTAACCGATCTTCACCAACAACAATAGGTATTGAGAACTCTACAATACAGGGCTGTATGAAAAAAATCATTTGATTCTGTTTGAATTTGTGGCTGTTATCGTTTACCATAGAAAATATCGGTATGGAGAACCATACATGACTTCCATATTCTAAGATTTATATTTAAAATCATTTTCAGCGAAACAGCTAGGCTGTGTCTTACCTGCCTTTTTATTGCTGTATTAAATGAAAAATATTATATTACATTAAAATGAAAAAATTATAATTTTATTGCCTGGCAACAAAATTATTTTATTTTTAACAATTACCATTGTTTCAAAAAGTTTAAATAAATTTTCAAGTACTTTACTCTTGTTAAAACGTAAAAGGTTGCAGGTAAACTACCCCTTCCCCTTAACCGATCTTCACCAAAATCGAAAGTCATTGAGACCTCTACAATTCAGGGACGTATGCAAAACATTATTTGATTCTGTTTGAATTTGCGGCTGTTATCGTTTGCCATAGAAAATACGCTTGATAAAAAAACGTTGCAGGTAAACTACCCCTTCCCCTTAACCGATCTTCACCAAAAACAATAGGTCTTGAGTACTCTACAAATCAGGGCTGTATGCAAAACATTATTTGATTCTGTTTGAATTTGCGGCTGTTATCGTTTGCCATAGGAAATACCCTTGTTAAAAAAACGTTGCAGGTAAACTACCCCTTTCCCTTAACCGATCTTCAACAAAAACAATAGGTCTTGAGTACTCTACAAATCAGGGCTGTATGCAAAACATTATTTGATTCTGTTTGAATTTGCGGCTGTTATCGTTTGCCATAGAAAATACCCTTGTTAAAAAAACGTTGCAGGTAAACTACCCCTTCCCCTTAACCGATCTTCACCAAAAACAATAGGTCTTGAGTACTTTACAAATCAGGGCTGTTTGCAAAACATTATTTGATTCTGTTTGAATTTGCGGCTGTTATCGTTTGCCATAGGAAATACCCTTGTTAAGACATAAAACGTTACAGGTAAACTACCCCTTTCCCTTAACCGATCTTCACCAAAAACAATAGGTCTTGAAAACTCTACAATTCAGGGTTGTATGCGAAACATTATTTGATTCTGTTTGAATTTGCTGCCGTTATCGTTTGCCAAACAAACAAAATTACCCTTGATAAAAAAAAACGGTTGCAGGTAAACTACCCCTTTCCCTCATCCGATCTGCACCAAAAACAATAGGTCGTGTGTACTCTACAAATCAGGGCTGTATGCAAAAAATTATTTGATTCTGTTTGAATTTGCGGCAGTTATCGTTTGCCATAGAAAAAAAATCTACAGACACACAGACAGACAGACAGACAGACAGACACGCAGACACTTTTCGGAAAACGACTTTTTTTCATGTTTTGAGTGTAGTAGAATCAGAATCTGCAATAATCTCGAACACGATTTTTTTGCCATCACCATACTTCCATTCCATAAGGAATATGGACGTAAAATTACCCTTGATAAAAAACCGTTGCAGGTAAACTACCCCTTTCGATTAACCCATCTTCACCAAAAACGATAGGTCTTGAGAACTCTATAATTCAGGGTTGTATGTAAAATATTATATGATTTTGTTTGAATTTGCGGCTGTTATCGTTTGCCATACAAAATACCCTTGATAAAACAAAATAAAACGTGGCAGGTAAACTACCCCTTTCCCTCAAACGATCTTCACCAAAAACAATAGGTCTTTAGTACTCAAGAAATCAGGGCTGTATGCAAACACTTATTTGATTCTGTTTGAATTTGCGGCTCGTATCGTTTGCCATAGAAAATACCCTTTTAAAACATAAAACGTTGCAGGTAAACTACCCCTTTTCCTTAACCGATCTTCACTAAAACCAAAAGGTCTTGAGAACTCAATAATTCAGGGCAGTATGCAAAACATTATTTGATTATGTTTGAATTTGCGGCTGTTATCATTTGCCATAGGAAATACCCTTGTTAAAACATAAAACGTTGCAGGTAAACTACCCCTTTCCTTTAACCGATCTGTACCAAAATCAACAGATCTTGAGAACTCTACAATTCAGGGCTGTATACGAAACATTATTTGATTCTGTTTGAATTTGCGGCTGTTATCGTTTGCCAAACAAACAAAATTACCCTTGATAAAAAAAAACCGTTGCAGGTAAACTACCCCTTTCCCTTAACCGATCTTCACCAAAAACAATAGGTCGCGAGTACTCTGCAAATTAGGGCTGTATGCAAAAAATTATTTGATTCTGTTTGAATTTGCGGCTGTTATCGTTTGCCATAGAAAAAAATCTACAGACACACACAGACAGACAGACGGACAGACAGACACACACACACACACACACACTTTTCGGAAAACGACTTTTATTCATGTTTTGAGTGTAGTAGAATCAGAATCTGCAATAATCTTGAACACGATTTTTTTTGCCATCACCATACTTCCATTCCTTAAGGAATATGGAAGTAATTACCCTTGCTAAAAAAAAAACCGTTGCAGGTAAACTACCCCTTTCCCTCAACCGATCTTCACCAAAAACAATAGGTCGCGAGTACTCTGAAAAATCAGGGCTGCATGCAAAAAATTATTTGATTCTGTTTGAATTTGCGGCAGTTATCGTTTGCCATAGAAAAAAAATCTACAGACACACACACAGACACTTTTCGGAAAACGACTTTTACCGATCTTCACTAAAACCAAAAGGTCTTGAGAACTCAATAATTCAGGGCAGTATGCAAAACATTATTTGATTATGTTTGAATTTGCGGCTGTTATCATTTGCCATAGGAAATACCCTTGTTAAAACATAAAACGTTGCAGGTAAACTACCCCTTTCCTTTAACCGATCTGTACCAAAATCAACAGATCTTGAGAACTCTACAATTCAGGGCTGTATACGAAACATTATTTGATTCTGTTTGAATTTGCGGCTGTTATCGTTTGCCAAACAAACAAAATTACCCTTGATAAAAAAAAACCGTTGCAGGTAAACTACCCCTTCCCTTAACCGATCTTCACCAAAAACAATAGGTCGCGAGTACTCTGCAAATTAGGGCTGTATGCAAAAAATTATTTGATTCTGTTTGAATTTGCGGCTGTTATCGTTTGCCATAGAAAAAAATCTACAGACACACACACAGACAGACAGACGGACAGACAGACACACACACACACACACACTTTTCGGAAAACGACTTTTTTTCATGTTTTGAGTGTAGTAGAATCAGAATCTGCAATAATCTTGAACACGATTTTTTTTGCCATCACCATACTTCCATTCCTTAAGGAATATGGAAGTAATTACCCTTGCTAAAAAAAATATCGGTATGGAGAACCATACATGACTTCCATATTCTAAGATTTATATTTAAAATCATTTTCAGCCAAACAGCCAGGCTGTGCTTACCTGCCTTTTTATTGCTGTATTAAATGAAAAATATTATATTACATTAAAATGAAAAAATTATAATTTTATTGCCTGGCAACAAAATTATTTTATTTTTAACAATTACCATTGTTTCAACAAGTTTAAATAAATTTTCAAGTACTTTACTCTTGTTAAAACGTATAAGGTTGCAGGTAAACTACCCCTTCCCCTTAACCGATATTCACCAAAATCGAAAGTCATTGAGACCTCTACAATTCAGGGACGTATGCAAAAAATTATTTGATTCTGTTTGAATTTGCGGCTGTTATCGTTTGCCATAGAAAATACGCTTGATAAAAAAACGTTGCAGGTAAACTACCCCTTCCCCTTAACCGATCTTCACCAAAAGCAATAGGTCTTGAGTACTCTACAAATCAGGACTGTATGCAAAACATTATTTGATTCTGTTTGAATTTGCGGCTGTTATCGTTTGCCATAGAAAATACCCTTGTTAAAAAAACGTTGCAGGTAAACTACCCCTTTCCCTCAACCGATCTTCACCAAAAACAATAGGTCTTGAGAAATCTACAATTCAGGGCTGTATGCGAAACATTATTTGATTCTGTTTGAATTTGCGGCTATCGTTTGCCAAAAAAAAAAAATTTCCCTTGATAAAAAAAACCGTAGCAGGTAAACTACCCCTTCCCCTCAACCGATCTTCACCAAAAACAATAGGTCGCGAGTACTCTACAAACCAGGGCTGTATGCAAAAAATTATTTGATTCTGTTTGAATTTGCGGCAGTTGTCGTTTGCCATAGAAAATACGCATGATAAAAAACGTTGCTGGTAAACTACCCCTTCCCCTCAACCGATCTTCACCAAAAACAATAGGTCTTGAGTACTCTACAAATCAGGGCTGTATGCAGAAAATTATTTGATTCTGTTTGAATTTGCGGCTGTTATCGTTTGCCATAGAAAATACCCTTGTTAAAAAAACGTTGTAGGTAAACTACCCCTTTCCCTTAACCGATCTTCACCAAAAACAAAAGGTATTGAGAACTCTACAATTTAGGGCTGTATGCAAATAATCTTTTCATTCTGTTTGAATTTGCGGCTGTTATCGTTTGCCATAGGAAATACCCTTGTTAAAACATAAAACGTTACAGGTAAACTACCCCTTTCCCTTAACCGATCTTTACTAAAAACAATAGGTCTTGAGAACTCTACAATTCAGGGCTGTATGCGAAACATTATTTGATTCTGTTTGAATTTGCGGCTGTTATCGTTTGCCAAACAAACAAAATTACCCTTGCTAAAAAAAAACCGTTGCAGGTAAACTACCCCTTTCCCTCAACCGATATTCACCAAAAACAATAGGTCGCGAGAACTCTGCAAAACCGGGCTGTATGCAAAAAATTATTTGATTCTGTTTGAATTTGCGGCAGTTATCGTTTGCCATAGAAAAAAAATCTACAGACAGACAGACAGACACACAGACAGACAGACAGACAGACAGACACACAGACACTTTTCGGAAAACGACTTTTTTTCATGTTTTGAGTGTAGTAGAATAAGAATCTGCAATAATCTCGAACACGATTTTTTTTGCCATCACCATACTTCCATTCCTTAAGGAATATGGAAGTAAAAACCGTTGCAGGTAAACTACCCCTTTCCCTCAACCGATCTTCACCAAAAACAATAGGTCGCGAGTACTCTGAAAAATCAGGGCTGCATGCAAAAAATTATTTGATTCTGTTTGAATTTGCGGCAGTTATCGTTTGCCATAGAAAAAAAATCTACAGACACACACACAGACACTTTTCGGAAAACGACTTTTACTTCCATATTCCTTAAGGAATGGAAGTATGGTGATGGCAAAAAAAATCGTGTTCGAGATTATTGCAGATTCTGATTCTACTACACTCAAAACATGAAAAAAAGTCGTTTTCCGAAAAGTGTCTGTGTGTCTGCCTGTCTGTCTGTGTGTCTGTCTGTCTGTCTGTAGATTTTTTTTCTATGGCAAACGATAACTGCCGCAAATTCAAACAGAATCAAATAATTTTTTGCATACAGCCCGGTTTTGCAGAGTTCTCGCGACCTATTGTTTTTGGTGAAGATCGGTTGAGGGAAAGGGGTAGTTTACCTGCAACGGTTTTTTTTTAGCAAGGGTAATTTTGTTTGTTTGGCAAACGATAACAGCCGCAAATTCAAACAGAATCAAATAATGTTTCGCATACAGCCCTGAATTGTAGAGTTCTCAAGACCTATTGTTTTTGGTGAAGATCGGTTAAGGGAAAGGGGTAGTTTACCTGTAACGTTTTATGTTTTAACAAGGGTATTTCCTATGGCAAACGATAACAGCCGCAAATTCAAACAGAATGAAAAGATTATTTGCATACAGCCCTAAATTGTAGAGTTCTCAAGACCTTTTGTTTTTGGTGAAGATCGGTTAAGGGAAAGGGGTAGTTTACCTACAACGTTTTTTTAACAAGGGTATTTTCTATGGCAAACGATAACAGCCGCAAATTCAAACAGAATCAAATAATTTTCTGCATACTGCTCTGATTTGTAGAGTACTCAAGACCTATTGTTTTTGGTGAAGATCGGTTGAGGGGAAGGGGTAGTTTACCAGCAACGTTTTTTATCATGCGTATTTTCTATGGCAAACGACAACTGCCGCAAATTCAAACAGAATCAAATAATTGTTTGCATACAGCCCTGATTTGTAGAGTACTCGCGACCTATTGTTTTTGGTGAAGATCGGTTGAGGGGAAGGGGTAGTTTACCTGCAACGGTTTTTTTTATCAAGGGAAATTTTTTTTTTTTGGCAAACGATAACAGCCGCAAATTCAAACAGAATCAAATAATGTTTCGCATACAGCCCTGAATTGTAGATTTCTCAAGACCTATTGTTTTTGGTGAAGATCGGTTGAGGGAAAGGGGTAGTTTACCTGCAACGTTTTTTTAACAAGGGTATTTTCTATGGCAAACGATAACAGCCGCAATTTCAAACAGAATCAAATAATGTTTTGCATACAGCCCTGATTTGTAGAGTACTCAAGACCTATTGTTTTTGGTGAAGATCGGTTAAGGGGAAGGGGTAGTTTACCTGCAACGTTTGTTTATCAAGCGTATTTTCTATGGCAAACGATAACAGCCGAAAATTCAAACAGAATCAAATAATTTTTAGCATACGTCCCTGAATTGTACAGGTCTCAATGCCTTTCGATTTTGGTGAAGATCGGTTAAGGGGAAGGGGTAGTTTACCTGCAACCTTTTACGTTTTAACAAGAGTAAAGTACTTGAAAATTTATTTAAACTTTTTGAAACAATGGTAATTGTTAAAAATAAAATAATAATGTTGCCAGGCAATAAAATTATAATTTTTTCATTTTAATGTAATATAATATTTTTCATTTAATACAGCAATAAAAAGGCAGGTAAGACACAGCCTGGCTGTTTGGCTGAAAATGATTTTAAATATAAATCTTAGAATATGGAAGTCATGTATGGTTCTCCATACCGATATTTTTTCATGTTTTGAGTGTAGTAGAATCAGAATCTGCATTAATCTCGAACACGATTTTTTTACTTCCATATTCCTTAAGGAATGGAAAAAAAAATCGTGTTCGAGATTATTGCAGATTCTGATTCTACTACACTCAAAACATGAAAAAAAGTCGTTTTCCGAAAAGTGTCTGTGTGTGTGTGTGTGTCTGTGTGTCTGTCTGTAGATTTTTTTCTATGGCAAACGATAACTGCCGCAAATTCAAACAGAATCAGATAATTTTTTGCATACAGCCCTGATTTGTAGAGTACTCGCGACCTATTGTTTTTGGTGAAGATCGGTTGAGGGAAAGGGGTAGTTTACCTGCAACGGTTTTTTTTTATCAAGGGAAATTTTTTTTTTTGGCAAACGATAACAGCCGCAAATTCAAACAGAATTAAATAATGCTTCGTATACAGCCCTGAATTGTAGAGTTCTCAAGACCTATTGTTTTTGGTGAAGATCGGTTAAGGGAAAGGGGTAGTTTACCTGTAACATTTTATGTTTTAAGAAGGGTATTTCCTATGGCAAATGATAACAGCCGCAAATTCAAACAGAATCAAAAGATTATTTGCATACAGCCCTAAATTGTAGAGTTCTCAAGACCTATTGTTTTTGGTGAATATCGGTTGAGGGAAAGGGGTAGTTTACCTAAAACATTTTTTTAACAAGGGTATTTTCTATGGCAAACGATAACAGCCGCAAATTCAAACAGAATCAAATAATGTTTTGCATACAGCCCTGATTTGTAGAGTACTCAAGACCTATTGTTTTTGGTGAAGATCGGTTAAGGGGGAGGGGTAGTTTACCTGCAACATTTTTTTATCAAGCGTTTTTTCTATGGCAAACGATAACAGCCGCAAATTCAAACAGAATCAAATAATATTTTGCATACAGCCCTGAATTGTAGAGTTCGCAAGACCTATTGTTTTTGGTGAAGATCGGTTGAGGGAAAGGGGTAGTTTACCTGCAACGTTTTTTTAACAAGGGTATTTTCTATGGCAAACGATAACAGCCGCAAATTCAAACAGCATCAAATAATGTTTTGCATACAGTCCTGATTTGTAGAGTAATCAAGACCTATTGTTTTTGGTGAAGATCGGTTAAGGGGAAGGGGTAGTTTACCTGCAACGTTTTTTTATCAAGCGTATTTTCTATGGCAAACGATAACAGCCGCAAAATCAAACAGAATCAAATAATTTTTTGCATACGTCCCTGAATTGTAGAGGTCTCAAGGCCTTTTGATTTTGGTGAAGATCGGTTAAGGGGAAGGGGTAGTTTACCTGCAACCTTTTACGTTTTAACAAGAGTAAAGTACTTGAAAATTCATTTAAACTTTTGGAACAATGGTAATTGTTAAAAATAAAATAATTTTGTTGCCAGGCAATAAAATTATAATTTTTTCATTTTAATGTAAATCTGTACATAGTATAAAGTAAAGTCGGGCCGTTTTCTCTCTGTGTTTGAAATCGCTAATCTCAGGAAGTACTGAACGGATTTTATTCAAGTTTTGGCCAATAGATAGAGTGTCTATCGAGGAACATTTATGTGTATAATTAATACATATATGTTGTACATTAGCTTAGCTATCACGGTTTATGTCAAGTAAGTGGTATAGTTTACATCTTATATATAAAATATCGGTATGGAGAACCATACATGACTTCCATATTCTAAGATTTATATTTAAAATCATTTTCAGCCAAACAGCCAGGCTGTGTCTTACCTGCCTTTTTATTGCTGTATTAAATGAAAAATATAATATTACATTAAAATGAAAAAATTATAATTTTATTGCCTGGCAACAAAATTATTTTATTTTTAACAATTACCATTGATTCAAAAAGTTTAAATAAATTTTCAAGTACTTTACTCTTGTTAAAACGTAAAAGGTTGCTGGTAAACTACCCCTTCCCCTTAACCGATCTTCACCAAAATCGAAAGTCCTTGAGACCTCTACAATTCAGGGACGTATGCAAAACATTATTTGATTCTGTTTGAATTTGCGGCTGTTATCGTTTGCCATAGAAAATACCCTTGTTAAAAAAACGTTGCAGGTAAACTACCCCTTTCCCTCAACCGAACTTCACCAAAAACAATAGGTCTTGAGAACTCTACAATTTAGGGCTGTATGCAAATAATCTTTTGATTCTGTTTGAATTTGCGGCTGTTATCGTTTGCCATAGGAAATACCCTTGTTAAAACATAAAACGTTACAGGTAAACTACCCCTTTCCCTTAACCGATCTTCACCAAAATCAACAGATCTTGAGAACTTTACAATTCAGGGCTGTATGCGAAACATTATTTGATCCTGTTTGAATTTGCGGCTGTTATCGTTTGCCAAACAAACAAAATTACCCTTGCTAAAAAAAAACCGTTGCAGGTAAACTACCCCTTTCCCTCAACCGATCTTCACCAAAAACAATAGGTCGCGAGTACTCTGCAAATCAGGGCTGTATGCAAAAAATTATTTGATTCTGTTTGAATTTGCGGCAGTTATCGTTTGCCATAGAAAAAAAATCTACAGACAGACACACAGACACACACACAGACACTTTTCGGAAAACCACTTTTTTTCATGTTTTGAGTGTAGTAGAATCAGAATCTGCAATAATCTCGAACACGATTTTTTTGCCATCACCATACTTCCATTCCTTAAGGAATATGGAAGTAATATCGGTATGGAGAACCATACATGACTTCCATATTCTAAGATTTATATTTAAAATCATTTTCAGCCAAACAGCCAGGCTGTGTCTTACCTGCCTTTTTATTGCTGTATTAAATGAAAAATATTATATTACATTAAAATGAAAAAATTATAATTTTATTGCCTGGCAACAAAATTATTTTATTTTTAACAATTACCATTGTTTCAAAAAGTTTAAATAAATTTTCAAGTACTTTACTCTTGTTAAAACGTAAAAGGTTGCAGGTAAACTACCCCTTCCCCTTAACCGATCTTCACCAAAATCGAAAGTCATTGAGACCTCTACAATTCAGGGACGTATGCAAAAAATTATTTGATTCTGTTTGAATTTGCGGCTGTTATCGTTTGCCATAGAAAATACGCTTGATAAAAAAACGTTGCAGGTAAACTACCCCTTCCCCTTAACCGATCTTCACCAAAAACAATAGGTCTTGAGTACTCTACAAATCAGGGCTGTATGCAAAACATTATTTGATTCTGTTTGAATTTGCGGCTGTTATCGTTTGCCATAGAAAATAAAACGTAAAAGGTTGCAGGTAAACTACCCCTTCCCCTTAACCGATCTTCACCAAAAACAATAGGTCTTGAGTACTCTACAAATCAGGACTGTATGCAAAACATTATTTGATTCTGTTTGAATTTGCGGCTGTTATCGTTTGCCATATAAAATACCCTTGTTAAAAAAACGTTGCAGGTAAACTACCCCTTTCCCTCAACCGATCTTCACCAAAAACAATAGATCTTGAGAAATCTACAATTCAGGGCTGTATGCGAAACATTATTTGATTCTGTTTGAATTTGCGGCTGTTATCGTTTGCCAAAAAAAAAAAAAATTTCCCTTGATAAAAAAACCGTTGCAGGTAAACTACCCCTTCCCCTCAACCGATCTTCACCAAAAACAATAGGTCGCGAGTACTCTACAAATCAGGGCTGTATGCAAAAAATTATTTGATTCTGTTTGAATTTGCGGCAGTTGTCGTTTGCCATAGAAAATACGCATGATAAAAAACGTTGCTGGTAAACTACCCCTTCCCCTCAACCGATCTTCACCAAAAACAATAGGTCTTGAGTACTCTACAAATCAGGGCTGTATGCAGAAAATTATTTGATTCTGTTTGAATTTGCGGCTGTTATCGTTTGCCATAGAAAATACCCTTGTTAAAAAAACGTTGTAGGTAAACTACCCCTTTCCCTTAACCGATCTTCACCAAAAACAAAAGGTATTGAGAACTCTACAATTTAGGGCTGTATGCAAATAATCTTTTCATTCTGTTTGAATTTGCGGCTGTTATCGTTTGCCATAGGAAATACCCTTGTTAAAACATAAAACGTTACAGGTAAACTACCCCTTTCCCTTAACCGATCTTCACCAAAAACAATAGGTCTTGAGAACTCTACAATTCAGGGCTGTATGCGAAACATTATTTGATTCTGTTTGACTTTGCGGCTGTTATCGTTTGCCAAACAAACAAAATTTCCCTTGCTAAAAAAAAAACCGTTGCAGGTAAACTACCCCTTTCCCTCAACCGATCTTCACCAAAAACAATAGGTCGCGAGAACTCTGCAAAACCGGGCTGTATGCAAAAAATTATTTGATTCTGTTTGAATTTGCGGCAGTTATCGTTTGCCATAGAAAAAAAATCTACAGACAGACAGACAGACACACAGACACACAGACAGACAGACACACAGACACTTTTCGGAAAACGACTTTTTTTCATGTTTTGAGTGTAGTAGAATCAGAATCTGCAATAATCTCGAACACGATTTTTTTTGCCATCACCATACTTCCATTCCTTAAGGAATATGGAAGTAAAATGAATGTTTCTTTGTTTGTCCCGTATGCGTTCCTATACCACTCATCCAATTGCGATGAAACTTCGGTGAGTTGTGCGCACGTCCGCGAAGGTTTCTTCCACATCTCCTCCTAAACCACTGTACCGATTTCAACCAAACTTGGCACAAATATTTTATGCAATGGGAGAACCAACATAGGATAGGTGTTTTTTCGATGGGATCCTTTTGGGGGTTCTTTGGGGTCTTCCACATCGCCTCCTAAACCACTGGACCGATTTCAACCAAACTTGGCACAAATATTTTACGCAAAGGGAGAACCAACATAGGACAAGTGTTTTTTTTCGATACGATCCTTTGGGGGGGTCCTTTGGGGTCTTCCACGTCTCCACCTAAACCATTGGACCGATTTCAACCAAACTTGGCACAAATATTTTACGCAACGGGAGAACCAACATAGGACAGGTGTTTTTTCGATACGATCCTTTGGGGGGTCCTTTGGGGTCTTCCACGTCTCCACCTAAACCATTGGACCGATTTCAACTAAACTTGGCACAAATATTTTACGCAACGGGAGAACCAACATAGGACAGGTGTTTTTTCGTTACGATCCTCTGGGGGGTCCTTTGCGGTCTTAAAAAACTATTCGATCTGGTTACTATGGCAACCCAATAGAATAGATTCTGTTCTAAATATATTATCGCATTAAATTGAAGACCACGCGAACGAAGTTGTGGGCAACAGCTATTTATTTTTAAGAAGCCTACTTTAATTAAACTTTATTAATTAAACTAACATTTTCATTACGTACAACGTGAAACTCCGTAGCGAAGCACGGGTATTCTGCTAGTCATGTATAAGAGAAAATATATCGTGCGTGGCAGGCAAGCATATGTCAGTTATGTACTGTTTACGTTTCCATTTTATTATTATCACTACCGCAATAAAAAGGCAGGGAAGACACACACACACACACCCACACACACATACACACACACACACACACACACAATTCGCGTTATTTCTGGCCTCATTCACGTTTATTTTCTTACATTTGCACGGTTTTTAAATGGAAAGTGCCGAACCGATACCAACATAACGCATGCAAGCCGAAAAAGTGTCCAGCGTGGATAGCGATTTGCTTCTTGTGGATCGCTGGGCAGTGTAACTGCACGTGTTTACAGAGGAACGATTCATAGACAGACTTTTCGTCTTTAGGGAATGAACCCTCTGCAAGATGCTGAGGGTCCATGAGTGACTTCGGAGCGCTCCTTCTTTTCCTTTTTGTTGCCGATATTTGGCCATAGTCCAATGTTTTCTACAAAACCAGACGTTTCGGCAATGCCATCGACTTCCATCATCAGTGAAAATCGAGTGCGATAACGTGAGGTGGTATACGTTAGTGACCACAGTACTGTGGTTAAGGCTGAAGCAGTAAGTAGAAAGAAGTAGTTTCTATGGTAATATTTCATTTCGAAAATGATTTTAAATATAAATCTTAGAATTGGAAGTCATGTATGGTTCTCCATACCGATATTTTGCCATCACCATACTTCCATTCCTTAAGGAATATGGAAGTAAAATACCCTTGATAAAAAACCGTTGCAGGTAAACTACCCCTTTCTCTTAACCGATCTTCACCAAAAACGACAGGTCTTGAGACCTCTACAATTCAGGGACGTATGCAAAAAATTATTTGATTCTGTTTGAATTTGCGGCTGTTATCGTTTGCCATAGAAAATACGCTTGATAAAAAAACGTTGCAGGTAAACTACCCCTTCCCCTTAACCGATCTTCACCAAAAACAATAGGTCTTGAGTACTCTACAAATCAGGGCTGTATGCAAAAAATTATTTGATTCTGTTTGAACTTCCGGCTGTTATCGTTTGCCATAGAAAATACCCTTGTTAAAAAAACGTTGTAGGTAAACTACCCCTTTCCCTTAACCGATCTTCACCAAAAACAATAGGTCTTGAGAACTCTACAATTTAGGGCTGTATGCAAATAATCTTTTGATTCTGTTTGAATTTGCGGCTGTTATCGTTTGCCATAGGAAATACCCTTGTTAAAACATAAAACGTTACAGGTAAACTACCCCTTTCCCTTAACCGATCTTCACCAAAAACAATAGGTTTTGAGAACTCTATAATTCAGGGCTGTATGCGAAACATTATTTGATTCTGTTTGAATTTGCGGCTGTTATCGTTTGCCAAAAAAAAAAAAATTTCCCTTGATAAAAAAAACCGTTGCAGGTAAACTACCCGTTTTCCTCAACCGATCTTCACCAAAAACAATAGGTCGCGAGTACTCTACAAATCAGGGCTGTATGCAAAAAATTATTTGATTCTGTTTGAATTTGCGGCAGTTATCATTTGCCATAGAAAAAAAATCTACAGAGAGACGGACACAGACACACACACAGACACTTTTCGAAAAATGACTTTTTTTCATGTTTTGAGTGTAGTACAATCATATTCTGCAATAATCTCGAACACGATTTTTTTTGCCATCACCATACTTCCATTTCCTTAAGGAACATGGAAGTAAAATTACCCTTGATAAAAAACCGTTGCCGGTAAACTACCGCTTTCCCTTAACCGATCTTCACCAAAAACGACAGGTCTTGAGAACTCTACAATTCAGGGCTGTATGCAAAATATTATATGATTTTGTTTGAATTTGCGGCTGTTATCGTTTACTATAGAAAATATCGGTATGGAGAACCATACATGACTTCCATATTCTAAGATTTATATTTAAATCTTAATATCGCCTGCCAAGCGCGATATATTTTCTCTTATACATGATTTACATTAAAATGAAAAAATTTTAAATTTATTGCCTGGCAACAAAATTATTTTATTTTTAACAATTACCATTGTTTGAAAAACTTTAAATAAATTTGCAAGTACTTTACTCTTGTTAAAACGTAAAAGCTTGCAGGTAAACTACCCCTTCCCCTTAACCGATCTTCACCAAAATCGAAAGTCCTTGAGACCTCTACAATTCAGGGACGTATGCAAAAAATTATTTGATTCTGTTTGAATTTGCGGCTGTTATCGTTTGCCATAGAAAATACGCTTGATAAAAAAACGTTGCAGGTAAACTACCCCTTCCCCTTAACCGATCTTCACCAAAAACAATAGGTCTTGAGTACTCTACAAATCAGGGCTGTATGCAAAACATTATTTGATTCTGTTTGAATTTGCGGCTGTTATCGTTTGCCATAGAAAATACCCTTGTTAAAAAAACGTTGTAGGTAAACTACCCC
The DNA here is from genome assembly GCA_034769895.1 of Magicicada septendecula. Classification (NCBI taxonomy): domain Eukaryota; kingdom Metazoa; phylum Arthropoda; class Insecta; order Hemiptera; family Cicadidae; genus Magicicada; species Magicicada septendecula. The sequence goes on from CM068367.1 coordinate 825,608,012, forward strand.
TTTCCCTCAACCGATCTTCACCAAAAACAATAGGTCTTGAGAACTCTACAATTTAGGGCTGTATGCAAATAATCTTTTGATTCTGTTTGAATTTGCGGCTGTTATCGTTTGCCATAGGAAATACCCTTGTTAAAACATAAAACGTTACAGGTAAACTACCCCTTTCCCTTAACCGATCTTCACCAAAAACACTAGGTCTTGAGAACTCTACAATTCAGGGCTGTATACGAAACATTATTTAATTCTGTTTGAATTTGCGGCTGTTATCGTTAGCAAAAAAAAAAAAATTTCCCTTGATAAAAAAAAACCGTTGCAGGTAAACTACCCCATTCCCTCAACCGATCTTCACCAAAAACAATAGGTCGCGAGTACTCTACAAATTAGGGCTGTATGCAAATAATCTTTTGATTCTGTTTGAATTTGCGGCTGTTATCGTTTGCCATAGGAAATACCCTTGTTAAAACATAAAACGTTACAGGTAAACTACCCCTTTCCCTTAACCGATCTTCACCAAAAACAATAGGTTTTGAGAACTCTATAATTCAGGGCTGTATGCGAAACATTATTTGATTCTGTTTGAATTTGCGGCTGTTATCGTTTGCCAAAAAAAAAAAAATTTCCCTTGATAAAAAAAACCGTTGCAGGTAAACTACCCGTTTTCCTCAACCGATCTTCACCAAAAACAATAGGTCGCGAGTACTCTACAAATCAGGGCTGTATGCAAAAAATTATTTGATTCTGTTTGAATTTGCGGCAGTTATCATTTGCCATAGAAAAAAAATCTACAGAGAGACGGACACAGACACACACACAGACACTTTTCGAAAAATGACTTTTTTTCATGTTTTGAGTGTAGTACAATCATATTCTGCAATAATCTCGAACACGATTTTTTTTGCCATCACCATACTTCCATTTCCTTAAGGAACATGGAAGTAAAATTACCCTTGATAAAAAACCGTTGCCGGTAAACTACCGCTTTCCCTTAACCGATCTTCACCAAAAACGACAGGTCTTGAGAACTCTACAATTCAGGGCTGTATGCAAAATATTATATGATTTTGTTTGAATTTGCGGCTGTTATCGTTTGCTATACAAAATACCCTTGATAAAACAAAAAACGTGGCCGGTAAACTACCCCTTTACCTTAAACGATCTTCACCAAAAACACTAGGTCTTTAGTACTCAAGAAATCAGGGCTGTATGCAAAAACGTATTTGATTCTGTTTGAATTTGCGGCTCTTATCGTTTGCCATAGAAAATACCCTTTTAAAACATAAAACGTTGCTGGTAAACTACCCCTTTCCCTTAACCGATCTTCACCAAAAACAAAAGGTCTTGAGAACTCTACAATTCAGGGCAGTATGCAAAACAGTATTTGATTATGTTTGAATTTGCGGCTGTTATCGTTTGCCATAGAAAATACCCTTGTTAAAACATAAAACGTTGCAGGTAAACTACCCCTTTCCCTTAACCGATCTTTACCAAAATCAACAGATCTTGAGAACTCTATAATTAAGGGCTGTATGCGAAACATTATTTGATTCTGTTTGAATTTGCGGCTGTTATCGTTTGCCAAACAAACAAAATTACCCTTGATAAAAAAAAACTGTTGCAGGTAAACTACCCCTTTCCCTCAACTGATCTTCACCAAAAACAATAGGTCGCGAGTACTCTACAAATCAGAGCTGTATGCAAAAAATTATTTGATTCTGTTTGAATTTGTGGCTATTATCGTTTGCCATAGAAAAAAATCTACAGACACACACACACACACACACACACACTTTTCGAAAAATGACTTTTTTTCATGTTTTGAGTGTAGTACAATCAGAATCTGCAATAATCTCGAACACGATTTTTTTTTGCCATCACCATACTTCCATTTCCTTAAGGAACATGGAAGTAATATCGGTATGGAGAACCATACATGACTTCCATGTTCTAAGATTTATATTTAAAATCATATTCGAAATGAAATATTTCCATAGAAACTACGTCTTTCTACTTATTGCTTCAGCATTAACCACAGTACTGTGGTCACTAACGTATACCACCTCACGTTTTCGCACTCGATTTTCACCGATGATGGCAGTCGATGGCACTGCCGAAAAGTCTGGTTTTGCAGAAAACATTGGACTACAGCTAAAGAGCCCGGGAAGCAATTTTAACAAAAAACTACTTCTTTGTTGCCGATAACGTAGTACACATACAAAAAATTCTCCCCTCCACTTTCAACTATAATTTTTAATAATAGAAAATTACCCCCACACCGTTCACCTAACTTCTTCATTTATAGATATTTCATCTACGTTTCTACAGTGGATTATTATGAGCTTCTTATCAGGATACTTTATTTATAAAAATTAAGTACTTTACTCTTGTTAAATCATAAAATGTTTCAGGTAAACTACCCCTTTCTCTTAACCGATCTTCTCCAAAATCAACAGACCTTCCGTCCTCTACAATTCAGGGAAGCATGCAAAAAAATATTTGATTCTGTTGAATGTGCGGCAGTTATCGTTCGTCATGGAAACATTTCTCTTGTTACAACATAAAATGTTGCAGGTAAACTACCCCTTTCCCTTTACCGATCTTCACCAAAATCAATAGACCTTGAGCTCTCTGCAACTCAGGAAAGGGTGCAAAAAATTATTTGATTCTCATTGAATTTTCGGCAGTTATCATTCGTCATAAAAAAAAAATACCCTTTTTACTTCCATATTCCTTAAGGAATGGAAGTATGGTGATGGCAAAAAAAATCGTGTTCGAGATTATTGCAGATTCTGATTCTACTACACTCAAAACATGAAAAAAAGTCGTTTTCCGAAAAGTGTCTGTGTGTGTGTCTGTCTGTCTGTCTGAAGATTTTTTTCTATGGCAAACGATAACTGCCGCAAATTCAAACAGAATCAAATAATTTTTTGCATGCAGCCCTGATTTGCCGAGTACTCGCGACCTATTGTTTTTGGTGAAGATCAGTTGAGGGAAAGGGGTAGTTTACCTGCAACAGTTTTTTTTTATCAAGGGTAATTTTGTTTGTTTGGCAAACGATAACAGCCGCAAATTCAAACAGAATCAAATAATGTTTTGCATACAGCCCTGATTTGCAGAGTACTCGCGACCTATTGTTTTTGGTGAAGATCGGTTGAGGGAAAGGGGTAGTTTACCTGCAACGGTTTTTTTTTAGCAAGGGTAATTTTGTTTGTTTGGCAAACGATAACAGCCGCAAATTCAAATAGAATCAAATAATGTTTCGCATACAGCCCTGAATTGTAGAGTTCTCAAGATCTGTTGATTTTGGTGATGATCGGTTAAGGGAAAGGGGTAGTTTACCTGTAACGTTTTATGTTTTAACAAGGGTATTTCCTATGGCAAACGATAACAGCCGCAAATTCAAACAGAATCAAAAGATTATTTGCATACAGCCCTAAATTGTAGAGTTCTCAAGACCTATTGTTTTTGGTGAAGATCGGTTGAGGGAAAGGGGTAGTTTACCTGCAACGTTTTTTTAACAAGGGTATTTTCTATGGCAAACGATAACAGCCGCAAATTCAAACAGAATCAAGTAATTTTTTGCATACGTCCCTGAATTGTAGAGGTCTCAATGACTTTCGATTTTGGTGAAGATCGGTTAAGGGGAAGGGGTAGTTTACCTGCAACCTTTTACGTTTTAACAAGAGTAAAGTACTTGAAAAATTATTTAAACTTTTTGAAACAATGGTAATTGTTAAAAATAAAATAATTTTGTTGCCAGGCAATAAAATTATAATTTTTTCATTTTAATGTAATATAATATTTTTCATTTAATACAGCAATAAAAAGGCAGGTAAGACACAGCCTGGCTGTTTGGCTGAAAATGATTTTAAATATAAATCTTAGAATATGGAAGTCATGTATGGTTCTCCATACCGATATTTAAAACATAAAACGTTGCTGATAAACTACCCCTTCCCTTAACCGATCATCAACAAAATCAACAGACCTTGAGTTCTCTTCAGTTCAAAAAGGTATGCAAAAACCTAGTTGATTCTGTTTGAATTTACGGCAGTTATCGTTCGTCATATAAAAAATTACCCTTGTTAAAACATAAAATGTTGCTGGTAAACTACCCCTTTCCATTAACCGATCTTCACCAACACCAATAGGTACTGAGAACTCTACAATACAGGGCTGTATGCAAAACATCATTTGATTCTGTTTGAATTTGCGGCTGTTATCGTTTACTATAGAAAATATCGGTATGGAGAACCATACATGACTTCCATATTCTAAGATTTATATTTAAATCTTAATATCGCCTGCCAAGCGCGATATATTTTCTCTTATACATGATTTACATTAAAATGAAAAAATTTTAAATTTATTGCCTGGCAACAAAATTATTTTATTTTTAACAATTACCATTGTTTGAAAAACTTTAAATAAATTTGCAAGTACTTTACTCTTGTTAAAACGTAAAAGCTTGCAGGTAAACTACCCCTTCCCCTTAACCGATCTTCACCAAAATCGAAAGTCCTTGAGACCTCTACAATTCAGGGACGTATGCAAAAAATTATTTGATTCTGTTTGAATTTGCGGCTGTTATCGTTTGCCATAGAAAATACGCTTGATAAAAAAACGTTGCAGGTAAACTACCCCTTCCCCTTAACCGATCTTCACCAAAAACAATAGGTCTTGAGTACTCTACAAATCAGGGCTGTATGCAAAACATTATTTGATTCTGTTTGAATTTGCGGCTGTTATCGTTTGCCATAGAAAATACCCTTGTTAAAAAAACGTTGTAGGTAAACTACCCCTTTCCCTCAACCGATCTTCACCAAAAACAATAGGTCTTGAGAACTCTACAATTTAGGGCTGTATGCAAATAATCTTTTGATTCTGTTTGAATTTGCGGCTGTTATCGTTTGCCATAGGAAATACCCTTGTTAAAACATAAAACGTTACAGGTAAACTACCCCTTTCCCTTAACCGATCTTCACCAAAAACACTAGGTCTTGAGAACTCTACAATTCAGGGCTGTATACGAAACATTATTTAATTCTGTTTGAATTTGCGGCTGTTATCGTTAGCAAAAAAAAAAAAATTTCCCTTGATAAAAAAAAACCGTTGCAGGTAAACTACCCCATTCCCTCAACCGATCTTCACCAAAAACAATAGGTCGCGAGTACTCTACAAATTAGGGCTGTATGCAAAAAATTATTTGATTCTGTTTCAATTTGCGGCAGTTATCGTTTGCCATAGAAAAAAATCTACACACACACACACACACACACACACACACACACACACACACACACACACACACACACACACACACACAGAGACACACACTTTTCGGAAAACGACTTTTTTCATGTTTTGAGCGTAGTAGAATCAGAATCTGCAATAATCTCGAACACGATTTTTTTTTGCCATCACCATACTTCCATTCCTTAAGGAATATGGAAGTAAAATTACCCTTGATAAAAAACCGTTGCAGGTAAACTACCCCTTTCCCTTAACCGATCTTCACCAAAAACGACAGGTCTTGGGTACGCTACAATTCAGGCCTGTATGCAAACAATTATTTGATTCTGTTTGAATTTGCGGCTATTATCGTTTGCCATAGAAAACACCCTTGATAAAACATAAAACGTTGCTGGTAAACTACCCTATTCCAATAACCGATCTTCACCAAAAACAATAGGTCTTGAGAACTCTACAATTCAGGGCTGTATGCAAAACATTAGTATATTGTTTTAATGTACGGCAGTTATCGTTCGTCATAGAAAAAATTCCCTTGTTAAAACATACAACGTTGCAGGTAAACTACCCCTTTCCCTTAACAAAATCAACAGACCTTGAGTTCTGTATAATTCAAAAAGGTATGCAGAAGAGTAGTTGATTCTGTTTTAATGTACGGCAGTTATCGTTCGTCAAAAAAAAAATTACCCTTGATAAAACATAAAATGTTGCTGGTAAACAACCCTATTCCCTTAACCGATCTTCACCAAAACCAACAGGTCTTGAGAACTCTACATTTCAGGGCTGTATGCAAAATATTATATGATTCTGTTTGAATTTGCGGCTGTTATCGTTTGCCATATAAAATACCCTTGATAAAACTAAAAACGTGTCTGGTAAACTACCCCTTTCCCTTAACCGATCTTCACCAAAAACAATAGGTCATTAGTACTCAACAAAACAGGGCTGTATGCAAAACATCATTTGATTCTGTTTGAATTTGCGGCTGTTATCGTTTACCATAGAAAAAAATTACCCTTGATAAAAAACCGTTGCAGGTAAACAACCCCTTTCCCTTAAACGATCTTCACCAAAAACGACAGTTCTTGAGAAATCTACAATTCAGGGCTGTATGCAAAATATTATATGATTTTTTTTGAATTTGCGGCTGTTATCGTTTGCCATACAAAATACCCTTGATAAAACAAAAAACGTGGCAGGTAAACTACCCCTTTCCCTTAAACGATCTTCACCAAAAATAATAGGTCTTTAGTACTCAGGAAATCAGGGCTGTATGCAAAAACGTATTTGATTCTGTTTGAATTTTCGGCTGTTATCGTTTGCCATAAAAAATACTCTTTGAAACATAAAACGTTGCAGGTAAACTACCCCTTTCCCTTAACCGATCTTCACCAAAAACAAAAGGTCTTGAGAACTCTACAATTCAGGGCAGTATGCAAAACATTATTTGATTATGTTTGAATTTGCGGCTGTTATCGTTTGCCAAACAAACAAAATTACCCTTGATAAAAAAAAACCGTTGCCGGTAAACTACCCCTTTCCCTCAACCGATCTTCACCAAAAACAATAGGTCGCGAGTACTCTACAAATCAGGACTGTATGCAAAAAATTATTTGATTCTGTTTGAATTTGCGGCTGTTATCGTTTGCCATAGAAAAAATCTACAGAAACACACTGTGACGATTTAAATTGTGACAATTATAAATATCGGTATGGAGAACCATACATGACTTCCATATTCTAAGATTTATATTTAAAATCATTTTCAGCCAAACAGCCAGGCTGTGTCTTACCTGCCTTTTTATTGCTGTATTAAATGAAAAATATTATATTACATTAAAATGAAAAATTATAATTTTATTGCCTGGCAACAAAATTATTTTATTTTTAGCAATTACCATTGTTTCAAAAAGTTTAAATAAATTTTCAAGTACTTTACTCTTGTTAAAACGTAAAAGGTTGCAGGTAAACTACCCCTTCCCCTTAACCGATCTTCACCAAAATCGAAAGTCATTGAGACCTCTACAATTCAGGGACGTATGCAAAAAATTATTTGATTCTGTTTGAATTTGCGGCTGTTATCGTTTGCCATAGAAAATACGCTTGATAAAAAAACGTTGCAGGTAAACTACCCCTTCCCCTTAACCGATCTTCACCAAAAACAATAGGTCTTGAGTACTCTACAAATCAGGACTGTATGCAAAACATTATTTGATTCTGTTTGAATTTGCGGCTGTTATCGTTTGCCATAGAAAATACCCTTGTTAAAAAAACGTTGCAGGTAAACTACCCCTTTCCCTCAACCGATCTTCACCAAAAACAATAGGTCTTGAGAAATCTACAATTCAGGGCTGTATGCGAAACATTATTTGATTCTGTTTGAATTTGCGGCTATTATCGTTTGCCAAAAAAAAAAATTTCCCTTGATAAAAAAAACCGTTGCAGGTAAACTACCCCTTCCCCTCAACCGATCTTCACCAAAAACAATAGGTCGCGAGTACTCTACAAATCAGGGCTGTATGCAAAAAATTATTTGATTCTGTTTGAATTTGCGGCAGTTGTCGTTTGCCATAGAAAATACGCATGATAAAAAACGTTGCTGGTAAACTACCCCTTCCCCTCAACCGATCTTCACCAAAAACAATAGGTCTTGAGTACTCTACAAATCAGGGCTGTATGCAGAAAATTATTTGATTCTGTTTGAATTTGCGGCTGTTATCGTTTGCCATAGAAAATACCCTTGTTAAAAAAACGTTGTAGGTAAACTACCCCTTTCCCTTAACCGATCTTCACCAAAAAACAAAGGTATTGAGAACTCTACAATTTAGGGCTGTATGCAAATAATCTTTTCATTCTGTTTGAATTTGCGGCTGTTATCGTTTGCCATAGGAAATACCCTTGTTAAAACATAAAACGTTACAGGTAAACTACCCCTTTCCCTTAACCGATCTTCACCAAAAACAATAGGTCTTGAGAACTCTACAATTCAGGGCTGTATGCGAAACATTATTTGATTCTGTTTGAATTTGCGGCTGTTATCGTTTGCCAAACAAACAAAATTACCCTTGCTAAAAAAAAACCGTTGCAGGTAAACTACCCCTTTCCCTCAACCGATCTTCACCAAAAACAATAGGTCGCGAGAACTCTGCAAAACCGGGCTGTATGCAAAAAATTATTTGATTCTGTTTGAATTTGCGGCAGTTATCGTTTGCCATAGAAAAAAAATCTACAGACAGACAGACAGACAGACAGACACACAGACACTTTTCGGAAAACGACTTTTTTCATGTTTTGAGTATAGTAGAATCAGAATCTGCAATAATCTCGAACACGATTTTTTTTGCCATCACCATACTTCCATTCCTTAAGGAATATGGAAGTAAAAAAATAAAGAAATACAAAAAAAAAATTTAAGTTGCGAATAATTAACCATTTAAATCTCACAATGATAATAAAAAAACATGTAGGTACTAAGTGTAAATGGAAGTAGTAATTAATAAGGGCAAAGAAACGGTAAAGAAAAGACATATTGTAAATAATTATTATTGTCGCATTTAACCCTTTGCTTGTTATCAGGCGCCTACCTGTTGATACCGGACTCGACATGTTTACCGAGTCTTCTGTAATTAAAATAATATAGAAAAATAATGTTAATATTTAAAGAATCTGAAGACACAGATAGTCACGAAAACAACTAATTTAAATGATGTATTTTTATCTAGCGATAGTTTGTATAAATAAAAAAGTTTTATTTAGAGAGAGACCGGGACTATATTCTCGCGGAATAAACACCCCACTATCTATTGTCCTGTACCAGTGGTAGCGAACGAAAAATCTCTCTCTCGCTATGACGACTCCAAGCAGTGCACACGCACGAGCGAAATGCTCTGTTGAAATGTTATGTGATTGGTTATTAGTTTGGATTAATTCTTATGTATTTTACTAACTGCTACAAAAGAGTGTAATATGTAACGTTAAGAAAAAGAAAAATTAAAAAAACGTTGTAACAAGAAGAAATATGTGACAACCAATAGTACGAGTGTTAATAACTATAACAGCTATCTTCTCCGATTGACGACTCTTCACAACATCCTACCTGGAGACATGAATCATCAGAATTACAACTCTAGTAGACCCGACCGATAATGCAGTTCGAGACATCTGAGAATCAACGAGTACCTGTGTAGAAGGCCCACTCTATCCTGCAGACTTTTAAGCCGTGAACAACTGAGACCAGACCTAGACGAGGACGACGCTCTTAGGATTCCCAAGATGTAACCATATGGAGGAGACTTCTACATCCCAAATTAAAGGTGACTCGATAGCACGTCTATCGAGGAATAATAATAATAGTAATTGTAACACAATACTCTCTTAAAGAGACTTTCAGAGACGATTGACTTTATAAGAATATAAAAATTTAAATCTAAGAATTTAATTGTAACTATTCAGGCTTCTTGCAATTGTAACAGTTTAGATTTTAACGTATCGTAGTATAATCAATACCATTCTTCAAATGGAATAATAATGAAACTTAAAAGTAAAAGTAAAAGTAAAAGTAAAAGTAACAGTCTTGCAAGCTAATATCTTGAATTGAATATAATTAATTTTTAAAGTTTAAAGACTAAATACCAAATGGTTACCCGGATCCGGGGAAAAGCTAAATATATTTTGTTGTGATCCCACAGTCTATATAAAGCAATTTAAACAAGTTAATAATTTAATTAATAATGTAATGGGATCTGTCTTTTGAGTAAATGTCATTTGTTTTTTTTAATGTTTAATAAAGGGAAATCTTCTTGTTGCACACATATACTGAGTACATAAATCAACAGTTTTCCCTTCCCTGATTCCTTTTATATTTACTGTGTGTTGTTCTGTTTAAATTTCAGCTCGTCCCGAATAAGGCAGCCTGAAGTAATTGGTCGAACCAATTACTTTGGGTTCCCTCTGTTATAACTCAAGAGAAGAGGTTATAAATTGCGCCACTCTGCTAATTAGTTAAAATTTTGCTGCTAAAAAAAAAAAAAAAATTTTTTTTGACTTGTGTTATTAAGCAGTAATTGTGCCTATTAACCCAGACCATAATCTGTTGATTTATTTACTCATGTACTTTAAATGTGTCTAAAATCTTAAATAAAATTAAACGATAATAGTTATTATTATAGTTTTGTAAATAGGTAATTTTAATTATTATTTAGATATAGCAATGAACATAATATTGACTAAAGACGCCCCGTGTATTCGATATAACATCAGGTATGTGCTTGTCAAAAGCTCATTCAACAACACGTCTGTTTGTAAACAATATCAGACCGGTTGATTTCTTGTCCGCTCCTGTAAGTGTGTATATTGTCATTGTGAGACTCCCCCATCGCGGAATTAAACTATCACTTCACCCTCTGTGTTAGCTCTATTGTTATAAGTAGCGTGTCCTTTCCTGTGTGTCGTTGCCGCGGATTCCCCCTTTTGCCGTACGCATCTGTAAACATGTGTGAGATTTCTCTCTCTCTACCTATGTAAAATGACAACCTTTGTCATCTCATTTTAATTGTTTATTAATAAATGTGTAAGAATACGATTTATTTATATTGTTATGTTTGTGTAAAATGATATAGCGTTGTATAGTAGTAAATACAAATAGTAGAATAATTAGTTCTAGCCACTTTACGAAAATGGCTGAATTTAATCCTGATTTATTAGTAAAAGATGAGCTATGCTACGAAGCACTTTTACGAGGTCTAAAACACGTGAATGTAACCGTGTCTGAATTACGAAAATCATTACGCCAATCCGGATCTGAGACAAGCTCGCAGTTAGACAAATTGCGTGAACTCGATTATGACGGCGAACGAGAAACCTGTTATGCGAAATATAGGGAACTGATAGTATTATCTCAGAACCTTAAGGAAAAGAAATCACCTACGGAACTTTTGCGCGTTACTCAACGTATAGAACATTTAACCCGCCGATTAAATAATTTATTAAGCTGGCCCGACGTCACCGTAATCCCCGCCGATGTGCAGAAATTAGCAGACGAGGCATTACGCCAATTACCCATAATTATTAACAACTTACGACGAAAGTCAGATGAATCGAGAATGGAGGAAATTGAGCAATACTTACAAAAATTATATATCTCCCCTGGTCAATCCCCTATTGTAGAACTCCCTCCCACCACCTCGTACCCCGAATCACCCACCGTATCTAAGATACAACTGAGTCCTGAACAATTACCTAGTAGAAAGTTAAATACCTTAACTATGTTAGAACCCCCACCCCCTAACGTTCAACGTACTCGCACTAGTCAGTATGCGATTGCTAATCCTAATGCAACCACTAATTCTTCGAACGAAATACAAAACGTAAATGTTAATGTTCACCTCTACGGAAAGATTTCCCACCCAGTAGAGAAAATAATTAATGAAATTCCTTACACCGATGGGTTAAGTATAACGATACTGTTAACTTTTATCAAATACCTACTGCAAATAAAAGATCTACAACAATTAAACGATCGGCAAATACTGCAAGTAATATTACCCGAATGTAAACCACCATTACGAGATCGTGTACTAGAAACATTAAACTCGAGTCTTCCAGTAGAAGAACTTCACACGAAAATAATCAAATATTTTATCCCCACTGGAATTTATGAGGATATCAAAAGAAATACTGTACTTCGGGTACAAGGAGCTCAAGAAAGACTGGCCCACTATATTGCGGACATCCGTGAATCGTCACGTATACTACAAGTCGACTGGACTGAAAAACAATTGGTCGATACTATTCTAGTAGGCTTATCTCCTGATGAACGCTCCCGTTTAGCACTAATAAGTAGACCCCTTACGTTCGCGGACTTTGAACAATGTAGTATTCACTCTTCCAATGTGTGGTACGCAGATCAGCACAGACATGCATCGGTATCCACTACACAAAATAGAAAAGAAATGCAAGCCTTAGTCTCTGACGCAAGAAGTCTACGAGAAAGAAAACCATTTCGAAGATCAACCTATGGCCATGGTAAGTCCAAGGAGGCTCAACCGCGACAGGAAACCTGTGAGACCCAACGTAAAGGATATGTATGCTATAACTGCGGAAAATCCGGACATCTCAGTAGAAACTGTAAACAGAAACAGTATAATCAAAAAACTCATTATCCAAAAAACATGTAAGGCAGGGAGATCCGAAACCCTGTGTCTTCCGCAGCATCGTAAAAAAAGGTAAACCCCTGAGAGTCAATAAAATAAAACAAATTAATAATAATAACAAAATAAAACTAGACCCCTATGTAAAAAAATTTATCGATAAATGTAACGCTATTAATAAGTGTGATTTCAGTAAGTGTCAATTACCTTATGTACAAGTAGACCTTGGTGTAACATCCACCCTCGGTTTAATTGATTCCGGATCAACGCGAAGTTTAATTAGTCATGACCTCGCCAATAAGTTATTTAAACATAATTTAGTTAAACGCAGTCAATCTGTAAATATTAAATGCTCAACCGCTAACAAACAAAACTTAATGATAAAACTTATCATTACATGTAAAGTAAAAATTAAAAATTTTACGTGGTATTTTCCAATGTTAGTGTGCGACGAATTAGGACCCGAGTTAATATTGGGAGCTGATTTTATCAGTAAAACAGGAATAATTCTAAATATTCATGATAAGAAATTTTACTTTGGATTCGATCGTTCACGGAAATATAACTTGGAGGATAATTCAAATAACAGAGAAAGTACTAGCACTACTTCTTCACATGTAAAGCATCACGAATGTGAATTAGGTCATCTGGAAAGTAACGATAGACGGAACATACAAAAGTTAATAAATCAATTCTCCAATGTCCTCACCCCAAAGTTAGGACTGACGGACCTGATAGAGTATAAGATAAATTTGAGCGATAATAAAATAATACGTTTAGCCCCATACAAGTTATCACCGCCAAAAATGGAAGTAATGAGGAACCAAATTAATAAACTGTTAGAACAAGGAGTCATCGAACCCTCTACGTCATCTTATTCATCCCCCGCGTTTTTAGTACCCAAAAGCAACGATAAACATAGATTAGTTGTAGACTATAGACAACTAAATAAACGGATAGAATTTGAATCAATACCACTTCCCGACATCCACAGTGCTTTTCATTATTTTACGAAAGCAAAAATTTTTACCATTATGGATTTGAATCAGGCATTTCATCAGATACCCCTTTCGGAAGAATCGAAACGTTTCACCGCTTTTGCCGTCCCTTTCAACCTATACCAATTTACAAGGGTACCCTTTGGTATATCCCAAGGTAGTTCTGTATGTAGCAGATTATTAGAAAAATTATTTCATGACATAAAGTTTAAATATGTGTATCACTACCTAGATGACATTGTTATTTACAGTGAGTCAATTGAACAACATCTTGAACATTTACGTGAAGTACTATCCCGATTAGAGAAAGCTGGATTAACTGTAAACCCCAGTAAAGTAAATTTTGCTGTGACACAATTCTCCTTTTTAGGTCACATCGTAAAAGCCAACGGAAAGGTAAGCATAGACCCTGAGCGCACCCGTGCTATCAGAGAATTTTTACCACCGCGGGATGCAAAAGGAATTGCCCGATTTTTAGGAATGATCAATTATTTCCACAAGTATATTCCACATCTAGCCGAAATTGCAGCACCGCTAAATACTTTGAGAAAGAAGGGAGTAAAATTTGAGTGGAATGAGCAACACCAAACCGCATTTGAGATATTAAAAGAAAGCATCATATCACCCCCTGTACTACAATTAGCCGATTTTACTAAACCGTTTGTTGTGCAAACAGACAGTTCAAGTGTCGCCCTAGGTGCAGTAATATATCAGGAAGTAGATAACTCTCGCTTACCAATTAGTTACGCTTCACGCACCCTGACTGACCAAGAAAAGAAATACTCTGCTTACGAATTAGAATGTTTAGCTATCGTTTTCGCGTTTGAGAAGTTCAAACCATTTTTAGAACATAAAGAGTTTTTGTTAGAAACAGATAATCAAGCTTTATCCTGGCTACTAAATCACCCAAAACAATTAGGTCGTATCGGAAGATGGGTATTAAGATTAAATTGTTTTAAGTTCAAAGTACAACATATTAGAGGCACCCAAAACGTAGTTGCCGATACCCTGTCACGTATGTTCCAGCCGAGTAGTAATAATTACGAAAACAAGAGTAGAGAGACACCGATTATTAATACGTTAATTACCGAATTTCCTCTTGCATTTACGGATTTAGCCCTTTATCAACAACAAGACCCACGCTTGAGTCCGATTATCGAACAACTTGAAAAAGGAAACCAGTCAGAAAAATACCTATTAAGTAAGAAAGTATTATGTTGTAGAATAGCGAACGGAAAATATTCACGAATCATCGCCCCGGATATTATTAAACCTATGCTAATGGAATATTATCACTCTTCCCCCATTGGAGCACATATGGGAATAAATAGAACCATACATCGGATTCGTAGAGAATACCACTGGGAAAATATGAACAGTGAGATTGCTAACTTTGTAAAAAGGTGTAAGTTGTGTGCACTCAGCAAACCAGCGAGAAACAGCCAAATAAGTCAGTTAATATCTGAGATTCCTGCTACCCCATTCTCCAAAATTTATTTAGACTTTTCTGGACCCTACCCACGTTCCAAATCAGGAAATACAATGTTACTAATTTGCGTAGATTCTTTTAGTAAATTCGTCTGGATGTACCCCATGCGGCGAGCTTTAGCTACGACAACAGTAAGCATTCTACAGAATAGATTATTCAAAGAATTCGGTATTCCAGTCCATCTAGTGTCGGACAACGGACCACAGTTTAAGTCTAAGGAATTCAGGAACATGTGTTTCAAACTAGGTATAGACCACATTACCACTACAGAGTATCGTCCGCAAGGTAATATAGCTGAGAGGTATTTGCGAAACCTAAAATCTGCTTTAATAGCCTACCATGCTAACGACCATACTTCGTGGGACCAGAACCTATCCTGGATACAATTCGCCTTTAATTCGGCATATCATGAAGGACATAAGTCTACCCCATTCGAATTATTGTTCAAGTATAAACCTAACCACCCATTATCCACAAAGTGGAAAATACATGAATTATTACCCCTTGAAATTAGGGATAAAAATATTAGGAAAATATGGAATGAAGCGCGTGCTAATTTACGAACAAACTTAGCGAAGTCAAGGAAATATTACGAGCTAAAGAATAATAATAATAAAGTAAAGTACCAAATCGGAGACTTAGTTATGTATAAAACGCACCCAACGAGTAGTGCAGTCGATAAGACAACTTCCAAGCTATCATACAGATGGTGCGGTCCTTATCAAATTCAAAAATACTTAACTCCGGTAACTGTAATTCTGTATGAACCCTCTACTCACAAATATGTGCGAAGGACACATATTTCACAGATAAAACGTTATCTTGAAGAAGAAAATAGTAGAGTGCCAATTAAATAAATAAATGTGAAGACAATGTTTAGTACTCAACTGCAAAAGTACTTAAGTAACCTCTGGCTACCTTGTCGTATAAGTAGGTACGAGGCCTGATCAACCTTGAATCCTCTTCATCGAAAGTAGAGCAAAACAAGAAGTCAGCTGACATCCAATAATAAAAAAAAAAAAAATGGAGTAATTAAAGAGTAAATTCTATAACTAGAGAAACTCTCAAGAAAAAGAAAAATCCGGTAGTAGTCATACGTAGTAGAGTTAAGAAAATTTAGAATGTTGAAAATACTTTTATAGTGTGTGAATTTTATGTAGTAATCGAATTAGTGTGTAAAATATGAAGTATATGTATAAATAGTAAGAATCAGCAAGTCAAGAACGACCGATCCTGTTAGTAATTACATACAGCTAGAAACGGGTGAGAGAAATTTAACACTGTACTCCCCAAGCATACTCTCGGTACGTATCTAACCAAATTTTCCGGAGTCGGTGTTGGTTAAGAGGCGGAGTATGTGACGATTTAAATTGTGACAATTATAAAAAAATAAAGAAATAAAAAAAAAATTTTAAGTTGCGAATAATTAACCATTTAAATCTCACAATGATAATAAAAAAACATGTAGGTACTAAGTGTAAATGGAAGTAGTAATTAATAAGGGCAAAGAAACGGTAAAGAAAAGACATATTGTAAATAATTATTATTGTCGCATTTAACCCTTTGCTTGTTATCAGGCGCCTACCTGTTGATACCGGACTCGACATGTTTACCGAGTCTTCTGTAATTAAAATAATATAGAAAAATAATGTTAATATTTAAAGAATCTGAAGACACAGATAGTCACGAAAACAACTAATTTAAATGATGTATTTTTATCTAGCGATAGTTTGTATAAATAAAAAAGTTTTATTTAGAGAGAGACCGGGACTATATTCTCGCGGAATAAACACCCCACTATCTATTGTCCTGTACCAGTGGTAGCGAACGAAAAATCTCTCTCTCGCTATGACGACTCCAAGCAGTGCACACGCACGAGCGAAATGCTCTGTTGAAATGTTATGTGATTGGTTATTAGTTTGGATTAATTCTTATGTATTTTACTAACTGCTACAAAAGAGTGTAATATGTAACGTTAAGAAAAAGAAAAATTAAAAAAACGTTGTAACAAGAAGAAATATGTGACAACCAATAGTACGAGTGTTAATAACTATAACAGCTATCTTCTCCGATTGACGACTCTTCACAACATCCTACCTGGAGACATGAATCATCAGAATTACAACTCTAGTAGACCCGACCGATAATGCAGTTCGAGACATCTGAGAATCAACGAGTACCTGTGTAGAAGGCCCACTCTATCCTGCAGACTTTTAAGCCGTGAACAACTGAGACCAGACCTAGACGAGGACGACGCTCTTAGGATTCCCAAGATGTAACCATATGGAGGAGACTTCTACATCCCAAATTAAAGGTGACTCGATAGCACGTCTATCGAGGAATAATAATAATAGTAATTGTAACACAATACTCTCTTAAAGAGACTTTCAGAGACGATTGACTTTATAAGAATATAAAAATTTAAATCTAAGAATTTAATTGTAACTATTCAGGCTTCTTGCAATTGTAACAGTTTAGATTTTAACGTATCGTAGTATAATCAATACCATTCTTCAAATGGAATAATAATGAAACTTAAAAGTAAAAGTAAAAGTAAAAGTAACAGTCTTGCAAGCTAATATCTTGAATTGAATATAATTAATTTTTAAAGTTTAAAGACTAAATACCAAATGGTTACCCGGATCCGGGGAAAAGCTAAATATAATTTGTTGTGATCCCACAGTCTATATAAAGCAATTTAAACAAGTTAATAATTTAATTAATAATGTAATGGGATCTGTCTTTTGAGTAAATGTCATTTGTTTTTTTTAATGTTTAATAAAGGGAAATCTTCTTGTTGCACACATATACTGAGTACATAAATCAACAGTTTTCCCTTCCCTGATTCCTTTTATATTTACTGTGTGTTGTTCTGTTTAAATTTCAGCTCGTCCCGAATAAGGCAGCCTGAAGTAATTGGTCGAACCAATTACTTTGGGTTCCCTCTGTTATAACTCAAGAGATGAGGTTATAACACACACACACACAGACACTTCGAAAAATGACTTTTTTTCATGTTTTGAGTGTAGTACAATCATATTCTGCAATAATCTCGAACACGATTTTTTTTTGCCATCACCATACTTCCATTTCCTTAAGGAATATGGAAGTAAAAATACACGAATTTGAATTAAAAATTTAGGGTTTATCATTTTTATTACGTAAGAACTCAGAGGTTAAGCATCGGAAAAACATTTCTTGTAGACAAATGGTAGCCCACCTTCTTTAGTACAATATGTCAAAAATTGAGATTCCTACGAGTAAAATTAACGACGTTATTAATTTTTTTCTAATGTCCTGTTAACTCAGTTGTTAAAAGTTGTACATGAATGAGATTTGCGTGACGCTCTCTTTAGATAACTAAGTGTAGAAGACATATACAACTTACACCTTGTACGTGATATGAATACTACAATGGATTAATATATAAAGTGAATTTCACAGAGAGCAGTGCGCGGCGCTCTGCGGCGGAAGTACAGTCAGAACCTAGTGGACCCATTTTATTCGCGCGCGCTACCGTCAACCCCATGTTAATAACAGGTAATTTACTAATTGTTTTTACATTTCAATACATTATAACAGTAAAATACTGTTATAATTATGCAATATCTGGTAGACCGAGCTTTGCTCGGTAGTTTTAAACTGTAAACTGTATTTCATAGTTAAATAATTAGTTGTTGAGAAATTTGAATGGCATTAACAATTTCCCAGTAATTACATTGCACTTCAATTAGTAGTATTAAAGCTGATCACAAAACAAATCACCATACTTCCATTCCTTAAGGAATATGGAAGTAACAGTTTATTATCAAGAAAACAATAAATACCGTACCGCAAAAGAGTGATAAACAATCATTCAAGACACTCCATCTGTTATAAAAAAGCATGTAGTTCAACTAAACCACAAAACTCTGGTCAGATGCAAGTTTTTGACAGATCTCCAGGTAGATAGATTAGATTAAATAAGTAGACAGATAACTAAAATCTCTGTATCCTACTTATGAGAGGTTGGTGACTCGTAGGAAGTTGGCTGTGTCGATGTGTGAGCCGTAGCATGTATGTAGCATTGTAGTAGCGGGGCGTCTTTGCACCCGGTGCATGACTGCAGCATCTGGGTCGAGCCCAATGGCTGCCTGAGGATATACGTAGTTCTGGTTCTTCGACTGGTGCCTAAAAACAGGAATGGATAACCACCAACCAGTTAACTGAGAAGGCGGGGGAGAAGGTTTTTAATTTTTATTTATTTATTTTAAAAGTTGAGCTTCAGTGGGCACTGCCGCATGAACGGGTTCAGGGGACAGATGTCACCCGTTCCCAGTCCCGCGTGCAGACGCCGTGAGGCGTCGGTCGCTCCCCGCGAGGCGGAAAGCCTTCGTGCCAGTGATAGCGCGTAGCAGCAGCATTCAGCGTGGTCGGCATACTAGGAAGGGAGGAAGGAAACAGCTTGTCAGGTAAATTCTGGGGCATGGTCAGATGGCGAATGTGCAAAATTAGATTTAAGTATACAACGTTATTTTTTATGCAAATTTATGATTGCATAAAATAATTGATTATCTTTTTAATTAGTTCGTAATTAAAGTGTAACTAACCTCAAGTTTGAGAGGTGATATACGACTGTTGATTCTTCCAGCAACTCTTGCTTGTTGCCCGGGTTGGGAAGCCATGTACAACATTATTAATTATGCAAATTTTATTGTAAATGTTAATTGTTCAATTAATTAAATTATCTTGATTACAATGATTGACAATTCTTTATTTGTCTTAATGAATTGTTAACTATTGATAATATATATCTGTTTATAGAAACTCCATTACGTGTGTAAAATAATTGTTTATGTTTAATATAATCAGTTATGTCTACTACTCACTTAATTCATTTGATTCTAACTACGCATTGGCGTGTTGTTACAATGTTATGTTGCATTGCCTAATTGACATATAAAACCATGTAAGAAATGATAGTTAATAGTGTTCCATTCTTAGGAGCTTTCCATAACTGTGTGTTTTCATTACTGATCGTGCTTACTGCTCCAGGTTGGGCATACCATATATAATGATACACTTGGATATCATTGAATTTAAATACGTTCCGCGTTCTGGAGCACCATATGTAAACAGGTGTTTAGGTCAATAGCAATTATGACTCAGACACTATAAACATTTGTGAACAATACTAATTTATTTAATATATTCAAAGTCATTTTAAATTCTGAAAATAAAGTTAGCGTTACTATACTATACATTAAGATACATAGTGCTGCTATATTGTCTCTAACACCTCTGAATCCTCATCTACAAATCGATAAATGTTAATTAATTACTTTACAAATTTCAATATACCCTACTCTATAGATTCATATTCTCATTTGGCTTTACTCAGAGCAATTAAATAAATGTATAGTCTACTCAGTGGCGAGTTCTTTTTGAGTGGCAGGACAGTGGCAACCTAATCTAATAGTACGTGAATAATAATAATTTACTTGGCGTATGTATCCAATTTGCGGTGACTAACTGCGTAGTTCCCCATTCTGCGACGAGGTCCTCGCTGTAGATAAGAAGATTAATCCACTCCACGTCATTGAATTGTGATACTCCAACTCCACTTCACTTGACACTCCGTCGACGACACTATTTGTTCCACATTTGATTCGGATACGCTCATTAACGGAAATGACTAACTGCGGTCATTCGAATATTACTTAATAGTCTTAGGACACTTTCGCGTGCGGGTTTTCTGTCACTTTCGGTGTACATGCGTTAATAGTTTATGCCGCGTTCAGTTAGAGCGATTGTGCCATTTATGATGCATTTTATTATGCGAATATAAATGGTTTTATTTGCACTTCAGTAAGTTAATTCGTGGCGTAATCTCACTATATTTGTCCCATGTCACTTACATCACGGTAAAGTGATATATTGTCAATACTTAATCACACGCGTTCGATTCATAAGATTGGATATATATAACAAAGTCTGATTGAAGTTAACTCGACATTGTCTTAATATTTAACTCCCCCGACCTAATGAATTCTCTTAACGCACGGGTTAGTTCTACAGTTAATTTACTACTTCATCATTCCACTACTTTATTTCGGCGTACTACAGTTTTACATAGTTTCTGACTCACTCCCGAACGATCTATCTGCTTGTATGAATACACTTTACTACAGTCCTTCTGAAAGACTCTGACTGATTGAAATTGAAATAAAACTGCACTGCTAATTGGAGTAAGATTTAAAATAGACTGAAACTGTCCAAAATTACAATAAGAACTGAACTGAACTGAAATTTGAAATAAGACTGAACAAATTGACCGTTTGAAAATTGAAAATCGACTGACTCTCGTTCTCTGCGAACACATAATTTTATTTCTTCAGCAACACGACCCTCTCCACGGATCGCACACCCTTACTACTATCTCCGTCATGATTGGCTTCTCGCCTCCGATTCTGCGAAGACTCCTCCTAGATACTCGGGCTGGGGTCCCTGGTCTACTTCCCATTAGCTCTTCGCCCTCGTCTCCATGGTGATGTCTTCTTAACACCCGCCTTTACCGAACTCCTTGTTCCTGATAGGTCAGTCTATACCCATCTCTAAAAGTCTTGCTGTTCGCACCACCTCCACGTATGACAACGGACCTAATTACACAGTTGTCTGTCACACGATTGTCTTACGTTCCCTTCTGTCCTTCCCAAGCAATTTCCGTCCAGCACATGTGTGTTCCCTAACTCGGGTGTGTCGAATCGCCGTATTGTCCTCGACTTCCCTTGTTACGTTCACACGCTGATGGTGGTCATCTTCCAGGAATGAACATCTGCTCTGCAGCTCTCCAAGATGCTCCGTACTTTGTGCCAGTAAACAAGTTACCCGCTGTGCGGCTATGCATGGTCTTTTGTTCTTAATTGCATCCATTCGTATACTGCCTTTGTGGAATATGTCATGTCCATGTGCAGTCGCTAACTTCCACGTGTAGGTCGACAAATACTTGCGTCCCCTTAGTACACGTTTTCTCGGTAATTGTGACGAAAAGACGCAGTCTTTTGTTTCTTTGTTATCGTAGCCTTTTGCGCCTATGTCGTTCATTCACGTCTAACATCTGCTGTGCTGAGGCATTGTCTTTCTTAAGTCACTGTCTAACGGCGACCGTTTGGCTATAACATGCATCACTCTTGACAGTTGACGCCTGCTAAAGTGCCGTTTACTCCAAAAAAATTCTCTACAATAATTGCTTCACAAGTAGTTTACTTAAAGTTATGGCGGGTCATCGAGAATCGCCCGAGGGCGTTTGACCCGGACAGAGGGAGGTGGTTGCGTGGTGCTGATGGTCCTGAGGTAAGGGAAGGAAGAGGTCTCAGCTGCGGCAAAGAGAGTCGTAACTCAGACAAAGGCAGAGAGAGTAGGAACTCGTAGACCTCCTCGAATTACACTGTTTCTAACAAACCAAGGAGATCCCGACAAGGAACGGAGGGTTCTGGATTGGAAACTTTCCAGCCTACGCCTGTTGGTGGCGGAGACAAGTGACCACCAAACAGGTGCCGCATAGGTCAATACAGACCGGAGAAACAACAGATAGGGGGTAACTTTTGTGCGCAGCGCAAGGGGGCTGCGGCACGCGAGGTATGGGTAAAGTTTGGCTCGGACGCCGCGAGGCTTGGAGAGGGTTTCTGTCACGTGGGCGTTGAAGCAAAGACGCCGGTCGAGCCGAACGCCTAGATACTTCACCGACTCTTTGTAGGCGATAGGCCTCCCTTGCAGGGAGAGGGGCTGGCATCGGGAGATGGACTTACATGTGAAACAGATCGCTTCGGATTTCTCCGTATTGATCGTCACCCGCCATTTCCGTAGCCAGTCCGGAAGCTGGTCCAACTGACGCTGCAACTGTGTACTCGCAAAACGCGGGGACACAGAGCTGTAATGATACATTGCATCGTCAGCGAACAAAGACAATGTGACACCGGGCAAGACAGGCAGGTCGTTCGTGTACACAAGGTACAGAACGGGGCCGAGGACAGATCCCTGAGGTACGCCGGCAGCGACGGGACGAACTGCAGAGCAGGTTCCGTCGACGCTCACCCTGAAGGTACGGTCGCAGAGATATGACCGGAGGAAAAACACTATGTACGATGGTATGGGGGGAGTTAGCAAGTTTGAAGAGAAGACCTTCGTGCCAGACTTTATCAAAGGCCTTGCTCACGTCCAACAGTGCGGCGGCCGTAGCCGCTCGCCTGTTGGTGGCGTCAGAGAGTTGCGTTACCACGCGGACTAGTTGAAGCGTGGTCGAGTGCTCTCTGCGAAACCCGAACTGTTCGTTGCGGATAAAATTATCCAACAACGGCGAGATGCGGGCCAGCAGGAGCCGCTCGAACACCTTCGAGATAACTGGCAAGAGAGATATTGGCCGATAGCTTTCAGGAAGCATACGCGGCTTGCGGGGTTTTGGAATCATAACGATGTTGGCAGTTTTCCACAGGCGAGGAAAGTACTGTAGCCGGAGACAAGAGTTGAACATCTCGAGCACGAGGTCAACGCCTGAGGCCGGGAGATATTGTACTGCAGCGGCCCCGATCCGGTCAGGACCGGGGGCGCGACGGCGGTTTAGTCGGCAGACAGATGAAACGAGTTCGTCTCTTTCGAACTCTGGTCGTGGTCTGGGCCAGCGGGAGGGCGAGAAAAATAACCAGATAGGAAGTCCCGTACTTCTGCCGAGTGGGCAGGGTCTGAAACGCCTCGATGAACGGTAAATTGCGACTCCATGCAGTCGGCGAAGACCTCAGCCTTGCCTTCTGATGACGATACAATCCCGTTCAGGGTTTCCAGCGGGTTGCGAGTTCTCTTCTCGCGGGTCAGTCTACTCACCGCTCTCCAGACGGAGGCGTGGTCGACTTCAAGATACTCAAGATATGAGTCCCATCGATCAGAGTTTACGTCCCGCAGTAGCTGCTGGACGTAAAGGGACTGTTGTTGAAATCGTCGCTTGACGACTGGGTCACGGGTTCTTTGCCATCTGTGGCGGAGCTTGCGCCGTAGCCAGATGGCGTGGAGTACTTCCGCAGGTAAGGCCGATTTGCAATGATTCACCTCGAGTGCGTAGGTGTGTCGATCCATGACACCTTGGACCAATTCCTGAAGATTTGTGGCGCGGAGATCCAAATCGTCACGAGTGACGATTGGGTCCGCCGGGAGAGATGGTAACCTTCGAGAGAGTTCGTCATGATAGGAGCGCCAGTTGACTCTCCTAACAATCTGAGCGGGAAGTCGGGGTTGTGTGAGCCGTGAGCGTATGCACCACTTTCTTTGGGCTGTTACTGTACCTTGACTCGATCGTGCGCGTTGAGTGATGTTAGTTCTAATTTTCCTATATTAACTGATTGCGGTTATATTTCGTAATATTTGAAGGTTACATACCACTTTGTATTGATGAATACAATTTTTTTATGCTTATTGTGAAAAAACTCCATGAAAAAAATTATTAATAACGGAGTTCACAGTACATTTGGAAAAAATTAATAACATCGTTAATATTATTCGTAGGAATCTCAGTTTTTGATATATTGTACTAAAGAAGGTGGACTACCAATTGTCTACAAGAAATGTTTTTCCGATGCTTAACCTCCGAGTTCTTACGTAATAAAAACGATAAACCCTAAATTTTTAATTCAAATTCGTGTATTTTTTTATTTAACTCTCAATGTAGATTAATTGAAAAAAGATTTTAAAAATTAGAAAAGTTTGTTAAAAACGTCTTTAATTCATGATTAAAATACAGTTCATTAGACATTTCTAGCCCTGTATTTTACGTTCAACGAGGTTATTAAGTGGAATGTTTTTACTACAAACTCGGTCGCCGCGCGGCCGCTCCGCCAGTCACTTTCTTTCCTTAATCAGGGTATAGGCTTACAAAAATATCGCTGGAACGCAAGGACCAGCCAGTAACGCGTATTTAAAATACTAGTGGTATCACCGTTACACAAGGAACAATGCGTTCCAGAGGAACAGTAGTATTTTAGGAACACCTAGTATTTTAGGAACAGGTAGTATCAAGCATATTTCGAGAAGGAACTATAATAGTACGAGCCACTTTTTCGTCCTGTATACTTCATTCTGCGCAAAGAGACGAAGCTGTTTTTAATAAAGGAAATAATTCATCCTGCTGTTACATTTATTCTCGTGTCATATGCAGATATATAATACAGATTATATGCTAATAAATTATATATTATACTAGTCACCAACTTGTAACTAAAATCGGTTGGTAAAACTTTGTTTTTACTCAAAAAAACTTTGTGTTCCGAGTCGTTAGTGAAATAGTTGTATTTAATTATATTGAGTTATAACCTATAGAGTGGCTGATGTTGATAAGCTATATTATACTTTTTATTAATGTGATTTTAACTTCATCACGTAAATGATGAGATTGTTGTAATGGACATTTATGCACTTTATCTAGTCCTGTTCCTTAAATATCTGTAATGCATTTAATTTACTTTTGTTGTTGCTTATTATTTATAAGTTTTTATTTATGTATTTATATTTATTTTATTACAATTTGTTTTTTTATTTTTATTTGTAAAATTTTGTTTATTCTCATTCACTCTTGTGGCTTACTGTTATGTTTCCATTATACGTTTCTGATGTTTTTTCACATTATTTTTTGTGGTATTACGTGTAGGCCTACTCTAAATTATTTAATTGCCCCGAGTTTCGCAACTGATTTGTCTAACCAATGTTAGTTTGTTTACCACTAGTGAAAACTTAAATTGGTATTCCCAAAGGGCGATAGGCCTATAAATTCTCTTGTTTCTTATTTTCATTTAAACAGTAATAGTTTAATACAGTCACAGTGTAAAGTAACACTGTTAATACTTTTAGTTTCAATTTATTTCTTATAACAAATTATATAGTATAGGTTATATAATATCTTCAAATAAATACACAGCAAGTAGGTTTATTAATATATTAATAGGTTTATCTAGGTGAAAATAAACCTACTTGCAGTGTATTTATTTGAAGATATTACATAGGAGACCTGCAGGAAACTCAAAACGAGTTACTTACAAAGGATAATATAGGTTATGTATATATAGTATATAATAACAGGTATTTGTACCTGTTATTTTTTTGGAACGGTATTTTCATACCTAGTATTTTTAAATAACAGTTTAGCCCACCTCTAACTGACATACTTAATAGAAATATTAAATTACATTAAAAAGCATATGAATATGTTTTCAATACAGTTGGCTTTATTGAAAAATTGATTTCACTCAAAGAGGGCAAATTAAATTTTTCATATTAAGAGAATTAGATTTCAACAATGTAACTGATGACATTTTCATCCAACAAGCGTAGAAAGAAGTTCATTACAATTTTTTTTTAATTTCTGTAATGTTCTAACACATGCATACACCAATATTTTTTAATCTATCCATCACTAAGAGATTTTAAAGTTAAGGTAGATATAGTAAAGATTTTATAGCTTTGTAGAGGACATTGATTTTTCTTAAATTTCTTCACATGTAGTTGACAAAATTTTTTTATAATAAACTGGACCCTTTAGTATTTTATTCTGCAATCACAAATATACACAAATATTACATGCAATTATTGATAACATTTTGGCACTTAGTAAGCACAATGATTTAAATTTCTGTGCATCAGTTTGGACTTTTATAGCACACTAGTTGAGTTTTTTGACAATTGCTTCTTTATAACATCAGATATCCACAAAATTACTTTATTTACTTCTAAATTACTAATAATATATACAAACATTTTTATCACATTGCATTAACTTCTACTCTGAAAGAATTAAAGATACATAACAAACGATCAATTTCTGTAAGTGAGCCACAAAAATTAAAAATACAATGTAAAGCTAATACACCTGAATTAATTTGTAATATTGTTGAATGTCCTACAAATTCAAATTTTCATTATGTTTTGATTGGGTAGTATTTGATTTAAGCAGTCAAAAAGAATGTTTGATAAAAAAAGGTAAACAATCATACATATTCTGGGAGCTGAAAATATTTCTATTGCAGTGGTGCAAAAATCATGGGTTGAGATCCCATTTGGTTCCCAAAAGTTTATTCATAGGTCACTGAAATTTTTTGTATGTATGATAAAGAGGATACAAAAATTCTGAGGTTTTCTTCCCCTTCTATCCCTACTATTTTTACATAGGTTACAAAAACGGCCAGAACAAGTGATTGTTTTCAGCCTGCAGCAACTACGTAAACGTGAGAACATTTGCTGTATTACAAACTCATATCAGTATTGTTTTGTTTACATTTCCTACTTTGTATGTAACACAGACAAGTAGTTATTAAAACGGCCTGATCACTTTCATGTTAGTGAATATGTGCTAGTGATTAGTGAGTGGATATTCTCTTTAAATGATAAAACTGAAAGCTTGCAACTGCGTTGGTTTGGCCACGTCTATAGAATGAATGAGGAAATATACCCAAGATGAGGATGGGAGGCAAAACTAGAAGGCAGAAAAGGAAGAGGGAAATTAACATCAAGAAGAGTGTAGAAGGCAGAGGAGCAGTTTGGGTCTGTGCCAGGGTATTGGCACTGGACAGGACGAGATAGAGAGTTATCTTGAAAACCTCGACACCTGACGGGTAGAAGAGGATAACTATGGAGAAGATTAGTGAGTTTGTATTTTCAATATTGAGAGTAAATCAAGAGTTTACAAAACAGACATTAGAAGGTATGGATTCTGACAAGATTTTACCTATTTGTCACCTACCATTAGAGAACGAAAAGCTGGTGACTAACTTCTACACTAACAGAGAGCACAAATATTATAGCAGCTAAATATCTTTTGTTTTTACTTATGTTATTATAAACAATGAGTAGCAAATTGAGTGTGTAATTGGCTTAGAATATGGACTGATAAAGAGTGTGGAAGCCTCTTAACCATAACCAGCACCCAGCACAAAACATTCTCAACGTTATGTAAGGGCCAGTGACGTATCTAGAATTTGGCCCGGGGGGGGGGGGTCCAGTTGAATCGGCTTCATACAAAAGAAAGACAAGTCCAGACTAATCAACATTACTATCTTTAAAGTGATTGAAAAACTGATAACATCCTGAAATCAATTCAATTAAAGTAATGGTAATAACTCAATAAAAATATGTATTACTGAAGCACTGTTTGGTTTAAACGGTCGCCTGACTGTGAGATAAATACTGATTCATATAGTAGTGAAGAGCTCACTGACATGTCAAAACTTCCATGATTTGCACTTGATTATTTTATCATTTTAGTCAGTTTAGTGGTTGATTTGTTAAATGTGAAGACGTGTGTCAATTATTACTACTGTAAGTGATTTTGTGAGTTTGCTGATGCTATTTGTGATGAGTGACACAAACGGAAACATGTAGTTGTCAGTATAGTGCAAAAACTTGATGCCTTAGAATGTTTAGACACAGGTGAATTGGTACAAATAATATGTAACGAATTAGGCATGGAAAAACGTACTGTCAACGACTGGCAGAGAAATAGAATGTCACTGCAGGATTACTTTATGCATGTTGAATTGCAAAAAGTACTTAAGTCTATCTGTGCACAATTAGAAAACCATCAAACGAGATCGCCGATGAAGCCCTTTGGATATAGTTTTTCCAACAACGCCAAAAAGCTTGTCGATTAGTGGGCTAATATTAAAGGAAAAGGCGTAATGTTTTCACTGAAAACTAGAAAACCAGGCTGAATTTGTCACTAGTGATAGGTGGTTATCGAGGTAGAAAAACGCCTTGGACACATGTGCTTGATGTGTGTGGGGAAAAGCTGTCCCCTAAACCAGGACCAGTGATGAATTTACAACAGAACTCTTAAAAATCATGAATGAAAGCAAGTTAAACCAGAGCAAATATACAATCTTGATAAATGGACTTAAATTTCAAACTTCTACCAAAAAATACTTTCACTATGGCTCATGAAAAATCACCACCAGAAATGAAAGTTAAGAAAGAAAAATTGACTGTTGCTCTCTGTAGTAATGCCTCGGGTACACATACGTTTCCCCTTTTTGTGACTGGTAAATCAAAGAAACCATGTACGTTTAAACATGTTAATATGGAATCCCATCTGGTTTACTATAGATCTAAAAAATCTGAGTGGATGGACTTCCATCTTTTCAAGGAATGGTTTATTACGCAATTCATCCCAAAAATTAAAGGCTGTTTAATTAATCTAAAATTGCCTGTAAAAGCTCTACTGATGGTGATCAATTAGTATGTGAGTAAGGTATCAGTGTTTTCTTTTTGCCTCCTAATGAAACCAGCCTCATACAGCCTATGGACCAGGGAGTCATTACAAGTTTCAAAAGACAGTATAGGCGAAAACTGTTATCTGAAATTTTGGGTAAAATGGAAGAGGCAAGCTCAGGACTTGTAGATGCTGTCAAGACTATAAACATCAAAGATGTGACATACATGGTAGGAACCGCGTTTGAAGAAATTCCCCACACTACTTTTATAAAATCATGGAGGAAAGCTTGGCATTGAAAGTTGCGCTGAGAAGATAACGAAAGAAAATACATTCTTGGTTGCAGATAGCATCCCAGATGATGACAGTCAAAGTTTACTCTGTGATCTGTGAAAAATAGTGCCAGAATGCGAAAATCTTGAAGAAAGAGATGTCGATGAATGGATAACTGGTGATCAAGAGCTTGAAAATGAAACTTTGCTTGATGAGGAAATTATAAGTGTTGTCTGCCAACAAACTGATTTTGACAAAGATGAGATCGAAGAAGAAAAAAGAGGACAGTGAGGGAAAAGTCAGTCAGAAAGACACACTGGTAGCATTACAACTGGCAGTGTGATACGTCAAACAACAAGGTGAGGCATCTGCTATCAATGTCATGTTTATGTGAAAGTGGCATGATTATGCTTTTAAAAATTCATTGAAAACTAAGAAGCAGAAAACAATCACGGATTTCGTTAAGTGTGTATAAAGAACAATCACGAATAAAGTATTGTTTGGTGTCATGAATGCAGAAATTATTATTTTACGAGTATTTCACAAATTAGATTAATGTCATGTTTGTATTTAAGTAATGTTGAGCTACTCATAACTTATTACAGTATTTTGCTGAACAATACACAGATTGCAATTTAATATATAATTTTTCAAGTAAGCAATATTAAAACATTTTAATCAGAGTTAAAACTCAGTTTGAAAGAAAATTCAGTTTAAGTGGCCAATTTGTTAACCGGCCAACCCCTCGGTCGCGAGGTGATTGGTTAAGAGCGTGTCCACTGTATTTCATATTTCAAACGCAACTGCTGTGTAATAAAACTGTTACATTTTTTTTTAAAGTACTATACTAGTATACACAACTGGAAAAATAATAAAATAGTCTAAAAATTAAGAGAAACAAAATTCGTCAACTTTTCTCGACTCTCCAGGGGGGGGGGAGTCTGGTCCCATTCGTCCTGCCCCTGTATAAATACGCCCCTGGTATGGGCTTCTTTTACTTCCATATTCCTTAAGGAATGGAAGTATGGTGATGGCAAAAAAAATCGTGTTCGAGATTATTGCAGATTCTGATTCTACTACACTCAAAACACGAAAAACAGTCGTTTTCCGAAAAGTGTCTGTGTGTGTGTCTGTCTGTCTATCTGTCTGTCTGTCTGTGTGTCTGTAGATTTTTTTTCTATGGCAAACGATAACAGCCGCAAATTCAAACAGAATCAAAAGATTATTTGCATACAGCCCTAAATTGTAGAGTTCTCAAGACCTATTGTTTTTGGTGAAGATCGGTTGAGGGAAAGGGGTAGTTTACCTGCAACGTTTTTTTAACAAGGGTATTTTCTATGGCAAACGATAACAGCCGCAAATTCAAACAGAATCAAATAATGTTTTGCATACAGCCCTGATTTGTAGAGTACTCAATACCTATTGTTTTTGGTGAAGATCGGTTAAGGGAAAGGGGTAGTTTACCTGTAACGTTTTATGTTTTAACAAGGGTATTTCCTATGGCAAACGATAACAGCCGCAAATTCAAACAGAATCAAAAGATTATTTGCATACAGCCCTAAATTGTAGAGTTCTCAAGACCTATTGTTTTTGGTGAAGATCGGTTGAGGGAAAGGGGTAGTTTACCTGCAACGTTTTTTTAACAAGGGTATTTTCTATGGCAAACGATAACAGCCGCAAATTCAAACAGAATCAAATAATGTTTTGCATACAGCCCTGATTTGTAGAGTACTCAAGACCTCTTGTTTTTGGTGAAGATCGGTTAAGGGGAAGGGGTAGTTTACCTGCAACGTTTTTTTATCAAGCGTATTTTCTATGGCAAACGATAACAGCCGCAAATTCAAACAGAATCAAATAATTTTTTGCATACGTCCCTGAATTGTAGAGGTCTCAATGACTTTCGATTTTGGTGAAGAT
The DNA here is from genome assembly GCA_034769895.1 of Magicicada septendecula. Taxonomy (NCBI): domain Eukaryota; kingdom Metazoa; phylum Arthropoda; class Insecta; order Hemiptera; family Cicadidae; genus Magicicada; species Magicicada septendecula. The sequence goes on from CM068367.1 coordinate 825,639,302, forward strand.
CGGTTAAGGGGAAGGGGTAGTTTACCTGCAACCTTTTACGTTTTAACAAGAGTAAAGTACTTGAAAATTTATTTAAACTTTTTGAAACAATGGTAATTGTTAAAAATACAATAATTTTGTTGCCAGGCAATAAAATTATAATTTTTTCATTTTAATGTAATATAATATTTTTCATTTAATACAGCAATAAAAAGGCAGGTAAGACACAGCCTGGCTGTTTGGGTGAAAATGATTTTAAATATAAATCTTAGAATATGGAAGTCATGTATGGTTCTCCATACCGATATTTTAAGACACATGAAAAAGCCAAGGATGTTCAAAAAAATGTTTTTGAAACTCACTGATCCATTCCACAAAAGCACTGAGAACATCATTTGAGGCTTCTTAATTACCAGGACAATGAGAACCCCCCAACACACTGGTGAAATTCATGTCTTACTCTCAACAATCAAAATTATTTTCTACTATGCACAGAAATTAATATGAATATGATGTGAAAACTATTCTATTTTTAAGCATATTTTAGCACTTGCTAGCAATATTAGGGAACAAAGTTGCAATTGTTGGATGTATGAAGCAACATCCACTCTTTGGATTGCAGTTTGATGAATCATGTAACCCAGTTTATGCTTTTTGTATACTACTGCCATGATAGGAAAATTGTGAAACTTTTTTTTAGCATGCAAGCTACATTAAGAAGAGTTGCCACAGAAAGTATTTGCATCCCGACTGATAATTTTTTAGACTAACAAAAATACCATTAAGTAAACAGGATTATAACGATGAACTCAACACAATAAAATATATAGCAATAAAAAACGGCTACAACCCTAATTGAATAAACAAACTACACAAACACATCATAAACAAAAACAACAAAACAATAAATACCAACAACACACAACAAAATAAATACATCACACTCACATACCATAACTCCAACACACAAAATCGCCAACACGTTCAGGAAACACAAGTACAAAATAGCATACAGAACAAACAATACCATCAAAAAACACATCAATGATACAAACACGGACATAGACAAATACAACAAAACAGGTGTTTACAAATTAAACTGTAATGATTGTAATAGTTTCTATATAGGCCAGACGGGAAGATCTTTTTCCTCACGTTACTCTGAACACCTAAAAGCTCTATCCAGCAATAATATACATTCCGCGTTTGCCACACACATACACACAAAAAACCACAGCTACACCATCATAGATACTAATCTTGAGATATTACACTACTTACCCAAAAGTCGAAAACTTAACATAGCATAACAATATGAAATATACAAACACTACACAACACAACCAAACAGCATACTTAACGACCAATTACACTATAAATCGCACACACTCTTTGACACAATTATATATAAAACAAACATTAATTGGGATCCCCGTGCCAATCCCCTTCCACCACACACCACCCCCACTCAACCTACCAAATAAAACCGTTACAAGTTACTGGCAGTCTGTCTCACACCGCTGATGAAGGCGCACATCACGCAGAAACGCGTACGGGAGAAAACAAAATAAGTTTCACAAGTGAAAGTTTAATAATCTATATTAATCATAGATTCATCAAAATTGAGCTTATAAGCTGTTTTGCTTTTAATGGCAACACTACCCTCTATTCCTTTCGGCCATGCTGTGGATATGAAGGAAACATATGACAATATGAAATTACTTTTGGATGCTATCAAGTATGAAGAATATAAATGGCAGATCTGTGGGGATTTGAAAGTTGTAGCTTTACTTCTGGTGGGCATACAGATGGGGTATACAAAATATTGCTGTTTTTTATGTGAATGGGACATCTCCTTTTTTATGTGCTAGGAAGTCTCACTACAAAATAAAAGTATAACCAAACAGAAGACTATGCCCAGGAGAAAATGTTATTAACAGTCCTCTCGTTGACAGAAACAAAATTATACTGCCTTCTTTACATATCAAATTAGGTTTGATAAAGAATTTTGTAAAGGCAGTGGATAAAGATGATGAGGGATTTAAATATCTTAGAGGAAAATTTCCTCAACTAAGTAATGCCAAAGTCAATGAAGGCATCTTTGTTGGAAGGGGATGAAATCAGAAATCAAATCAGAAAGCTGATGAAAGATGAAACTTCAAAAATGCACTTAATATCAATTTGAAAGCGGCTTGGGGAGCATTTGAAAAAGTAGTTAGAGGTTTTTAGTCAACAAAATAGCTGAAAACTATGTTCAAAATATAAATGAGCTTTTGGAAAAATACCATAAGTTAGGATGCAATATGTCTTTAAAAATTCATTTCCCCCACTCGCATTTGGATTTCTTTCCTAACAATTGTGGAAAACAACAAATTCCTAACAATTGTGCAAGTGATGAACATAATAAAAGATTTCACCAAGGGATGTTCCAGACCAAGAGCACAAGCGGCAAGCTAAAAGGAACCTGTTAGGAAACGTGAAAACCATCAAGAAAAACAGTAATAATGAACAATTTTAATAACAATATTAACTTTTAAAGAATGAATTTTCTTTTCTTTAAAAATGTAAACACTTTACAAACATTTTTTATGTAAATTCATTTTTTTTATATTGTATAAACTAAAATGTTTAAATGTTATTTCTTGTTCTGGAGACTGTAATTTCGTATATTACTAAGAACAGTATATCAATAAAACAGGAGCTAAAAAAAGTTTTTGTCAGTTATATTCTTTTTTCTTACTCAATAAAAAATCAAGCTAATTTGTCCAGCTAATTTCAGTCAGGAAACAAAATGATTTTTTTTTTTTGCTAGTGTAATTAATCCCATATATCTTCAGAAATATTATTAGAAGATTGTGACCAAATATTTACCCCATTCACTTCGTGACCCCCTCCCAAATAAAATTCTGCACGCACCCATAACAGGGCCTGTGCACTCAGAAAGACTGCACGCCACTGAATTACTGCAACAAAAATCTTATCAGCATAATAAAAGTACTGAATTAACTTGCCAGGTTGTCAATAAAAAGCATTACCTTTGTACACAGACTAAAATATGTACCAGTAATTAGGAAGACAGTATGTTGCCCAATGCCTGACATCCACTCAGTACGATCATTACACGTTCTATCCTGGAACTTTCCATACTCCATACAAGCCTACTCTGGTTATTTGTTGTTGCAAGTGACAGCCAGATTTACTGTTACTAGGTTTTTACTGATCACCTCATAATCTATAATTCTATTTTGATGTCTTTACGAATGACAATAGCCAACCCTCTCTTTGCATGTTGATGCTTGGGAACGCCACTAAATATACTGTTATGACGGTCTCACTGTTCAACGTATGGTTCAGTGGAAAACAAAATACAGACACCAATGAAGTCACTAAACAACAGCTTTAATTAATCATAAATGAACAATTTGTAATCAACTTGTACAGTAATTCCAGTTCAATTGGTCCACATCCAATAATAATGTCAAATAAAGGAGTTCTGAGCTAATAGCACAATAGCACTTTACCACACAATACTTCCAACAACCGCTCAATCCGCACTAAGGAAAATCACTCAACGAATTGACTTGTCAAAGCCAGCATCTACCCTTTTATAGGTACCACATGTGTTCTAGAATGAAGTTTCCATCCTTAATGAGGTGTGCCAGCTAATGCGTATTTTAAGTGTTCTTGAGTGCGGCCTTGACTGAGCCTACACCTGCTTTACCATGGGGGGGGGGATGCTCTCAGCTGTTCGAGAGTTCCTTAATTGCGTAACAATATAATTGTTCACCTTTTCTGTTCCATTTCTTTTTTTTTTTGTTTCAGTTAAAACCACTATATCTATCTGCAAATTTATCAATGTCTTTAGAGATTTCTTGTGTCTTTCCTTTAATTCCTGGTACACTCCATGTTCCAAAACTCAGCTGCTGTTTCCCTTGATCCGTTTACCATTTTTCCTGTCGTATTCTCCAAGGTGTTTGCTAGGCTTTTTAGCCTGTTGATTTGCTATGAGTGGCAGGATGTTTCAACCGCCAACCTGGAGGACTAGGTGCAATGATTTCGGGGCACACAACCCATAGACCAGCTGCCTTCTCTATACCTGATGAGCCCAGTATGCCCATTACTAATTCGGTTCACCACTGTTATTTTATTTCACCTCTACTCCCCCACCTCACAACAGGAAGTTATAGCTATAATTTATGGCTGACACAGATTTATCTTGATAAATTCATAAAACCCAGATGTGTGCCTAATGTTAATGAGGGTGTTCCATTAGGAGAAAATACCCCTTAAGAGACATATTATAACCAGGGTATATATAGCGTGGAAAAAAAAAACAGAAACCTGTTTTGTAAGACGATCCTGAGGAGGATTTGAAAATTAAACCCTACATTAATTTACACCAAATTGTCCACATTGTGGACAAGAGAAAGAAGATGGAATCATACATTTTTGTACGTAACAAATGGAGAGATGAGAGACGTCACCTAGAAGGTATAGTGGGACCCATTACTTCAGACAACAATGTTCAAAAGACGCTACATACGCATGAAAATTGGACTGTGGTTGCACTTTATAATGAGAAGGTCTTCCAAAAGGAGAAATAAATTGAGACTGGTGTAGTGCTTCAATAGTAACAATACTCAAGTAACGTACAGCCTAAATAGGCCAGGAAATAGCAATACCATCAAGCACTGTCAAAACTTAGTACCACAGTGATTCTTGTCAGGACGATGGGGTAGGGTTTTACAGGGTGCAAGCCCCACACACACCAGGAAGCACGATGTTTCCTGATGGTGTATAGTATAATTTACACCTGGTGTGTCCTGGTTAAGCCCCACTGTTGGCGCCAATTTATAATTTACAGAGTACGTACGTCTCGTTCGAGCCCCGCGATGGAAGCCAATTTATTGTGTACCGGGTACGTGTCTTTTAACTCGTATCACTATGTTCTAAAGCCCCACTGTTGGGTTCGTCAATTTATAATGTACCGAGTACGTGTGTCTTGTTCGTGCCCCGCAATGGAAGCCAATTTATATTATATATCTGTGTTCTTGTTAAACCCCGCTGTTGTTTTCACCAATTTATTATGTATCTTAGTTTAGTAGGTGTTGTGATATTGTTATTATTTTCTCCTTTATCTCTCTATTTAATATAAGAGTGTTGATGTGAGTGAAAATTATGTAGGTAGGGTGTTATTCGAAAATTCCGCTCAAGCCTATTCTGTTTTGAAGAGAATGAGAGAAATGTTTATTAATTCTCCTCTCTTTAATACCTGAGAAGTCCGCGAATAGCGCTGTGGTTCCCAGCCAAGGGAAATTTGTAGGTTAACCCACCGCGTACGGTGATTATTGGTTATACTCTCTATCTATCTTATTTCTTATTCACACTCCATTAAATCATACATAAATGAGAAGACACTGAAAGTATGAAATGATTCTTTATTAGTTTTTTAATATTTAATGTCCAATAAAATTTTTCTCTTACTTAAGATACGAAAAGGCTATATGTCAGAAATAATCGATTATCAATCGTACAAGGTTTTATATTAAATTCAGTTATGGTTTTTACAATTCTTTTAAATACAGGGCGTGAAGGTTCTTTCAACTGTTGGGAAGATCAGAAAATACATAAATAGGAATACAAGGTATTACAATATAGTAATATTTTATTAAATAATATTTAAATAATTGTTGCTTTACCGTCCGCTGGACATCGCAGCACGATGAGGCTGTGTATGGCTAACCTCTATTAGTGTTTGGTCAGTAGCGAAAGCGGATGAAATGATCTTCGTCCGTCTTGTCTCCAAAGTTGTAATAAAAGTGGAATTCTTGGTCCTTGATTGATGCAGAAATACCGCTCCTTTTGTTCACCAATGTCCGAGTTTGTGGTTATGTGCTTCGACGAACTTCGAATCCAAATACGTTTTTCTATTGGATTGTGTAAACCGCCAGTTCCAATGTAATTTGGTGGTTATTTTAGTTTCGTTTGTTTTAGAGGATTATATCTTTATGCAGGTAGTTATTTCTCTGGTTTTATTACTTCGTTAATTTAACAGTCTGTTCATGATCCGGAATTGGGCGATCCAAGTTCTTCCTTTAATTTTAGTTACTTATTATATCGTTTTATATTATCCAATTATACAATACGGTTAATGGTTATTTGACCAAACTATTGCAATTTATCATTCATTTATTGTAACTTTTGCTGTACTTAATATTTTAAATTAAATTAGTTTTTTATTGAGCATCTCTCTTAATTAAACTCTCCTCGTTCATGTCAAAAAATTCAATAATCAAAATCAACAAATTCTATCTATTTTGTCGTCCATAGCAACCCTCTTTTTTATTCTTATTCGATATTGTGTTATATTATAATCCTTTCATACAATATTCTTCCACTCATCAAAATAATTCCTTTCTAAACTTCCATTATACCCGAATATAATCTTATTTATAGCTTGTTTACTAATTCATATATATTTTGCCGTTTTTTCACTCTTAGTCTGTTTATTTTAATAAATATTATTTTTCCGTTACCAAACATTATCTATCGGTATCATTGCACTATGGCATTATAATAATTTGTTTAATTTGAGTTTATTTATTCGTTATTATTAATTATTATTAACTTCTACTAACTCATTATATTGTATTTAGTATTTGTTACTAATTTCTTTACCTAACCTTTCTGATCTGATTTACTATATAATGTTATTGGTTGTTAGGCCTATCATTATACCTTGATCTACTTCTGAATTTAATTTGTTACTATCTGCAATATTATAGAACCTTTTATCTTTTTATGATATGGTGGTATTAAACTCCTTTGGTACCTTGTTAATAATTATAGCCTTTTTATCCAAGTTTACAATTATAATCATCTTATTATCTACGTACATGTATACAAATAATTATCTTTATAATATCTAACAACAACTTTATCTTGACCTATAGATAACACATAAAAATGAAATTAATTAATACTCAATAACTGAGTTCAACCACAGTTCTACAACGGTAAATGAATAATACATATTACTTAATTACTTGATATTTTATCAACAGGAAAACTTTCACATGATAACACAAAATACATCACGGTCATAATAACAACATAACATCATACAATTCATAAGAAGTATTTTTGAGTAACTTAGGTCGTACACTATTTACTCATTCTTATCTATTTTAACAACATCAATTATTCTGAAATAGTCAACATTAGTTTTTCTTTTCACAATATTTGTTATTTACCTCTCACTGAACCTTGAGTTTTATTACTATTATCATTATTACATGCTTATCTTTTATTTTTATTATTATTATTATTATTACCTTGCAGTCTTATTACTTTTAAACAATTATGGGTTTATTTTCTGACCTTTTTATAAGTGTGGAAAATTAAAATATTTTTCTTCGCTATTCTAATTTTAATATTTTATTTATGTAACGTCAAGGACCGCATTTCTGTTACGTTACATATGCTTCCCCTCCTAAAGAAGTTTAATTTACCTGAATTTAATTTAGGTCAAGTAAACTTATATCTTTTCCATGCCCTTGAAAATCCTCCTTACCTTCATATTAATTTCAATGGTCAATGATGGAATTCTCAATGTGACATTTTGGACTTGTATTTACCTTTTTCTATTTAATGACAATTCATTAATCATATTAAAATTCTTGGCTTGTTTCCTTTTAACATTACTTGTCAATGATTGGTCACAATAATCAGTACAACTTAGTTTGACTTTTCTCCTATTGCTAGTTCCTGCTATCATGGCGTTTCTCCATTATTCTTCTGTCAGCTATCTTCCTTCTGTTTTCTTCCTTCATACTTTTGGAATCTGATGTCATTCTTCCCAGCGATTCTAATATCCCTTAAATATTCAATTTCCCTAACATTCCCTAACATGTGAGCTGGTACAGTTCAGAGAGGCACTGTTTGGCTTCATACTCTGCTGCCCACACTACACTTCAATATAGTACTGCTGGAATTCATCTACAGTCAGCTATAAAAAATATAATAATATCATAATAATCTTTTTATTTAATTAATAATAAACATCTTGGGGATTCGTTACGCTGTCGCGTTTTATATTTAATTATTCATATATTCCATACTTCGTGATTCCATCTTATTTTCATTAACTTTTTTCAGATAATATTTTTGACAGTCATTATTTGTAACTATTTTTTTTTAACTATTCTAAGTATTATCTCTTCACTGGTTATTCTCAACTCCAAGAACTTCTAAATTGTAATTGCCTTAATTATCATCATTACTTAGTTTCAGTGTATTTATAGTCATTAAATTATCCATTGTTCTTCTTATTTTAGCATTTTGTCTGGTCACATTACCACTAATTATGTTGACATACATTTTTTCTTTTTTCATTTAAAATTATACTGGTCATAAACAATTATTTATTTTGTTCTTCGATTCGCTTGGCATTTTGGCATGTATCATCTTAGATCATATTGTTTTTTTTTTAATTATTTTGTATAAGTCCTTCTTGATATAAAATTTTTAATCTTGGGGTTTTATTCTTAAATATTTAGAATAATTTCTTTGTAAACATATAGTAATATTTTCTTACTTCCTTTTTTAATCTTGGGGGTTTTATTAAATCTTCTTAATAATTTCTTTATAACCATATAGCAAGACGTTCTTACTTCTTTTTGAATTTTGTGGTTTTTATTAAATCATATTGTTTCAAAATATTCAGTAAGTTGTACTTACATACTTTTTGGATTTTGTGGTTTCCATTACCATCTCACTACGTGATCGGGCCATATTCTTTCGGCGTAGCTGTGTGGATCATTCCTTTCATTCTCATTGCTGGGATCATTATTAGGTTCTTGGCTATCCTCCACCCTGATGTGGTTTATTACTCGTTCTTCGTTGCGAGAAGGATTCACTGGTTCCTGTCGCTCCCCGCGATCGTCAAATTGCACTTCATTCCTCCGCTATCTATTTTGGCCCTCCAGGCTGGAACTTCGTTGGTGTACATAATTTCCCCGATCACCACCTTCATGGTTTATCTGTCGTCCTCTGTCCTCATGGAAATTATTCCTCCTTTGGTTTGGTATTCGTCCTTACGTCGTGACTGATTATAGTAGTTGTTATACTGGTGTGTCCTCGGGTAATACCATCTCTGATTATTTTGAGGTCGGGAGTATATATAATTTACATGGTGTCTGTAGTTATTGGGTCGGTTGTCCCCATCTCCTCTATTATTCCGATTATCGCGGTAATTATTATTCCTCTGATTATTATTTGGGTGGTTATTCTGTGTTCTATTCGGGTTATTATTCTGATTTGGTTGATTGTGATTATTACTATTAGAATTTGGTTGTTGGTCATTGCCATTATATCTATGGTATTTAGAATTTAGTACTCTGTTCCGTTGATAATGAGTTTCGTGTTCATAATTTTCCAGAAATTTTGCCATGGCTGGAATAGTTTTAATTTGGCTACACATACGAGCGTTCTTTATTCCTTCCTCATAATGGTAGGATAGCTGTATTACTAAACACTCCTCTGGAATTCTGGGCTCTAAATTACGGGCCATGCATACCTTTCCAAGGAAGTATGATGTAGGAGACTGTCCTACGTTTGCCTCGTATCGACCGTTGCTCAAATTGTTCCTGACCATATTTTGGGTCGACTCCGACCAATATTTTTCTCTGAATTGCTTTTTGAATTCTGTCATGTCCTGTATATCCGGACGCACCGCCGTCCACCAATTGTCGTACGTATCCTTAAACATATCATCAATCATACCCCGTATTATACTCCAACGGTTCTCTCTATTTCGTGTTATCATTACTTCCAACCTTTTTAAAAACTCCATAGGGTTACGTTTATAACTTCGAAAATTAATTGATTCCCGGTTATCATGGTTGGTTATATGATTATGTTGGCATGTTCTATCCCGCCATGAATCCACTTCTTCTTGGATCTGTAATTCGCGTCTACTGATTTCCTCGATTTTATTTTTATTCGTATTAATTTGGCTTTCCACATTGTTTAAATTACCATATACTCTTTCCAGTCGCTCACCCATGTCAGTCTGTACTTGGGTTATTCCTTCCTTATTCTCCTCCCGTATTTGATGTACTTCTTGTTTAATTTTCTCATACTCTTCTACAGTCTCCTGTCGGAGTCCTTCGACCATCGTTTTATTTTCAATTTGTATGTTAATAATTTTATTTTGTATTTCCTCACGGACCTGTATTACTGTTTCGTTGGTTTTTTCTAACTTCTCATTTGTTTCGGCTATTTCTAGTTTTCTTTCCTCATTATTTTTGTCCACCTTTTGGTTAATTGTCACATGGATATTCTCAATTCTTTCGTTAATCTGCCTTAAATTTTCTTCATTTATTTGTAGGATCTCTTCCTTCATTTGTTTTATACTCTCATCGTTCCTATCAAACCTTTCGTTAATTTAAATTAAGCTTTCATTGTTTTTATCGAACTTCTCGTTCATCAGTTTTGAGGTTTCCCCCTGTTTCCTAAAATTCTCCTTGTTTTCCTCATTTGTTTTCTTAAAATTTTCGTCTATTTTGTCGAATTTTTCGCTCAAGGTTTTCTTTGAGTTTTCCTCCTGTTTCCTAAATTGTTCTGCCATGAATTTCATCATTTCCTGCCAACTTGGTTCTTCTCTGGCTCCCGCTTTATCTATTTGGTCCCCTTGGGCATCTTCTTCAACTGTTTCCCTTTCCGTGTCCATAATTACTTCAGTTTCTTCTTTATCGCCTGTCTGTTGTTCCATTTCACTGTGACTACTTCTATTTCTTGTTCCTGTCCATCTTCTTCCTTCTCCGTTTCTTCTGCCCTCTTCTTCGATTTACCACTGGTATTAGGCATTTTTAGTCTCCAACAGTTGCCTGCTCGAGTTAAGTAATATTTATAAAATTATGGTTTTACTTAACTTGAGCCCCACGTTGGGCGCCAATTTATAATTTACACCTGGTGTGTCCTGGTTAAGCCCCACTGTTGGCGACAATTTATAATTTACCGAGTACGTACGTCTCGTTCGAGCCCCGCGATGGAAGCCAATTTATTGTGTACTGGGTACGTGTCTTTTAACTCGTATCACTATGTTCTAAAGCCCCACTGTTGGGTTCGTCAATTTATAATGTACCGGGTACGTGCGTCTCGTTCGTGCCCCGCAATGGAAGCCAATTTATATTATATATCTGTGTTCTTGTTAAACCCCGCTGTTGTTTTCACCAATTTATTATGTATCTTAGTTTAGTAGGTGTTGTGATATTGTTAATTATATCTCCTTTATCTCTCTATTTAATATAAGAGTGTTGATGTGAGTGAAAATTATGTAGGTAGGGTGTTATTTGAAAATTCCGCTCAAGCCTATTCTGTTTTGAAGAGAATGAGAGAAATGTTTATTAATTCTCCTCTCTTTAATACCTGAGAAGTCCGCGAATAGCGCTGTGGTTCCCAGCCAAGGGAAATTTGTAGGTTAACCCACCGCGTACGGTGATTATTGGTTATACTCTCTATCTATCTTATTTCTTATTCACACTCCATTAAATCATACATAAATGAGAAGATATTGAAAGTCTGAAATGATTCTTTATTAGTTTTTTAATATTTAATGTCCAATAAAATGTTTCTCTTACTTAAGATACGAAAAGGCTATACGTCAGAAATAATCGATTATCAATCGTTCAAGGTTTTATATTAAATTCAGTTATGGTTTTTATAATTCTTTTAAATACAGGGCGTGAAGGTTCTTTCAACTGTTGGGAAGATCAGAAAATACATAAATAGGAATACAAGGTATTACAATATAGAGTTATATTTTATTAAATAATATTTAAATAATTGTTGCTTTACCGTCCACTGGACATCGCAGCTCGATGAGGCTGTGTACGGCTAACCTCTATTAGTGTTTGGTCAGTAGCGAAAGCAGATGAAATGATCTTCGTCCGTCTTGTCTCCAAAGTTGTAATAAAAGTGGAATTCTTGGTCCTTGATTGATGCAGAAATACCGCTCCTTTTGTTCGCCAATGTCCGAGTTTGTGGTTACGTGCTTCGACGAACTTCGAATCCAAATACTTTTTCTATTGGATTGTGTAAACCGCCAGTTCCAATGTAATTTGGTGGTTATTTTAGTGTCGTTTGTTTTAGAGGATTATATCTTTATGCAGGTAGTTATTTCTCTGGTTTTATTACTTCGTTAATTTAACAGTCTGTTCATGATCCGGAATTGGGCGATCCAAGTTCTTCCTTTAATTTTAGTTACTTATTATATCGTTTTATATTATCCAATTATACAATATGGTTAATGGTTATTTGACCAAACTATTGCAATTTATCATTCATTTATTGTAACTTTTGCTGTACTTAATATTTTAAATTAAATTAGTTTTTATTGAGCATCTCTCTTAATTAAACTCTCCTCGTTCATGTCAAAAAATTCAATAATCAAAATCAACAAATTCTATCTATTTTGTCGTCCATAGCAACCCTCTTTTTTATTCTTATTCGATATTGTGTTATATTATAATCCTTTCATACAATATTCTTCCACTCATCAAAATAATTCCTTTCTAAACTTCCATTATACCCGAATATAATCTTATTTATGGATTGTTCACTAATTCATATATATTTTGCCGTTTTTTCACTCTTAGTCTGTTTATTTTAATAAATATTATTTTTCCGTTACCAAACATTATCTATCGGTATCATTGCACTATGGCATTATAACAATTTGTTTAATTTGAGTTTATTTATTCGTTATTATTAATTATTATTAACTTCTACTAACTCATTATATTGTATTTAGTATTTGTTACTAATTTCTTTACCTAACCTTTCTGATCTGATTTACTATATAATGTTATTGGTTGTTAGGCCTATCATTATACCTTGATCTACTTCTGAATTTAATTTGTTACTATCTGCAATATTATAGAACCTTTTATCTTTTTATAATATGGTGGTATTAAACTCCTTTGGTACCTTGTTATCAATTATAGCCTTTTTATCCAAGTTTACAATTATAATCATCTTATTATCTACGTACATGTATACAAATAATTATATTTATAATATCTAACAACAACTTTATCTTGACGTATAGATAACACATAAAAATGAAATTAATTAATACTCAATAACTGAGTTCAACCACAGTTCTACAACGGTAAATGAATAATACATATTACTTAATTACTTGATATTTTATCAACAGGAAAACTTTCACATGATAACACAAAATACAACATCACGGTCATAACAACATAACATCATACAAATCATAACAAGTATTTTTGAGTAACTTAGGTCGTACACTATTTACTCATTCTTATCTATTTTAACAACATCAATTATTCTGAAATAGTCAACATTAGTTTTTCTTTTTACAATATTTGTTATTTACCTCTCACTGAACCTTGAGATTTATTACTATTATCATTATTACATGCTTATCTTTTATTATTATTATTACCTTGCATTCTTATTACTTTTACACAATTATGGGTTTATTTTCTGACCTTTTTGTAAGTGTGGAAAATTAAAATATTTTTCTTCCCTATTCTAATTTTAATATTTTATTTATGTAACGTCAAGGACCGCATTTCTGTTACGTTACAATAGGCATAGACCATCTCCTCTGGAGAAGAAAACTGGAGAAAAATGAATTTATTTATATTATATATAGAGCACTTTTTATATAAATTTTTAAGTTTTATTACTTTCTTATAAAATTTAATCAATTTTAATACTTTTTATTCTTGCAATTAAGGATCTTTGTTAAGATGTTTGTTTTTTTAAAGCTGGACCAGCCATCTTTGCTCCGTCAAGAGTAAAAAATTGCATACACATTAAAAGCATACATTTTTATATCTGGACACAAATAGGAAACAAGAGTTTTCTAATTTAGATGTGCATATCTCTGCTAAATTTCTGCTTCATTATCTCTCTTGTGTACCTTAACATTTACCTATAAATGAGTTAGCATTCCTTTTAATTTTTTTTTATTTTTCACACGTTAAGTCCTTTTAGTTTGTCTCCAGTTATTTTAATTTCTGCCCTGTTTTCTAGTAACATTTTTAACCATCTAAAATCACAGATTAACAATCTTTAAAATCACAAATGAATCTAATCCAATCTGTTTGTACTCTTATTCAGAGCACAAAAACGTGGAATTTTCAGTTATCTGTTTTGACACACACACTCAGCCATTTGGTGGTACTTTGAAAGATTTTTTTTTAAATAACTGATGATATCTGGGACAGGAATGGCATGTGTGGTGTTTTTTCAAACATCATGTTGTCATCTCTCCAATTACTACCTTTCACAAAGTATCTCAGGTTAACTATTTGATTTTGTGAATCTAAACTTGAAACTGCAAGCTCTTTCCATTACGCTAAAGGGTATAAAAGCCCCATATCCATTCGCTGGAGGAAATTAGTATAATTCTGAAAAACACCAAGGGCAAATTGATAACCACTCTTTACAAAATCTTTTGAAACAATATGAAAAGTGAAAAGTATGAACACTATTTGGTAACTCCATTCTAGGGTACACCATGTTAGTTATATAGCAGTAGCATGTAATACATGACTCCAATCTTTATCAAAGTTCTCAGTTCCGCCATCTTTAGAGATACTATAAACACCTGTAAACTGAAGTGGAATCCCTTAGTGTTTAATATAATCACAGTTAGTAACAAACCTGCCATATCAGTGCTGTAGGAGGCACTCTTTACCATTACTATATCGAGCATTTTAAAACAATTTGCCCCCCTCCCCAAAATTCATTATTGTGAAACCTCTTGCAATGATGTAATATCCTGAATCATCAACATTATAAATGAAATCTGAGCTGTTGAGAACTTTAAAGATTTTAATGCATCCTATATAATTAGTGAGTTTCCCTAAATCTTTAAAAATGAGTGGTAGTAATATCACTCTTGACTGGATGCCAAGTTCTGTAAGATTTCACAACAGCATGAAAACTCTTTAGGTTCCTTCATACCATAACAAGTATGATTTATTTTTCTGAAATACTTACTCCATTCTCATATACACAGTGACTGTGCAAAACTGTATATTTTGTGGCAAGAAACATGACATTAGCTGTCTACAGCATCAACGTGCAAAAACTCATTTATCAACTGTAAGAATTGCATTAAGTCTCATTTCCCTTCCTATGGAATATAAATTACATTTACCTTATAGAGGAAGGTCATATTAAGAAAGTTTATCTCTTGACGTAGCACTTGTAAATGTCATTCCTGCTTTCATATCCATCATAATTTTACAGTGTATTTCTTTTATTTTTGTACCCTTACATTCTTGACACTTCCACCAGTCTTATGATACTTAGACCTATAACTTACCTATTTTGTGGGAAAAAGATGAAAACAGTTATCTATCATGTTCTACATGGGAAATAAATATGATTGACATTTCAGGGAGAAAGAGCATGCTGATTCTCAGTATTCTGAACGCTGCAGTGGATTTTTCTGAAAACGGTCTATACATTTTGTTACTCCACACTAAATATATTCAATTATTAAAATTTCACAGAGTGCAGGATACCTACTACTAAATCTACCAATATACTTTACAACCCAATGTGAAGAATGCTTATAATAAAACAAAAATCAAGTGAGGGAAACAGTGCGCCACTAGTATGGCAATATTAATGACCAGTTTCTAAACAAGAGGGAACAATACTAAATCTAAATCATACTGGAACAGCTTCAATGCACAGAAAGGCACTTTTAAATGCAGAGAAACGCTTTTCTTAGCTCTTTTTATTAATAAGACTAACAAGTTGTAAATGCAAAGTAAACAAGCCAGTTCCAAATGTCTGCCTTAAAAAACGAAAAGGATATCTTGCTAGCTAGATAATATCAATTATATAACAACGACTGAGGTGCTCATAAGTGTATTAAACATTGTCATCAGAACACCAAATGCAAAAGATGGCAGAACTTTCTGAAAGTACGAAAATACAATTTTAGAAATACCTTGCTCACCTGTTTCTATCATTCTCAACAAAGCATGTGTAGTGTTGTGAAATGAGAGTTGTATGCCATATACTGTACTTTGAATGCTAAGAAGCAAGCATATGACTGACAAATATAGTATATTATATGTAAAACTTTTATGACCATACAATGTCCGTACTTCCGGTTTTGGCTCCATTTGTCAAATGAAGATGTATGTGTGGGAGGGCCTTTAACTGAACTGAAGAAGTATTAAGCAACGTACCTTCCCTAAGGGGGATTGCTTGGATTTCTTTAATAACCTTTGTAGTGTGGTATTCCTAAAAGAAGTTTGGAAAATCAAGATAGTGTTGATTAACGGAAACTGGCTAATATCACAACAACAAAAAATACTATTCTCTGCTAGATTATATACCACAATACAACTGAATACTGTCTGCAAGCTGCTTGGGACAAATTAGTACATCTAACCTTACAGGAGCTTACAATATATGTCACATGTGTGGATCATATTCTCAACCAACCAACTACAGTCTATGCCACAAAGTACTGGCATGCATAAATCATACCAGGTCATGAGATGTTCTCTTTGGATGTGTCTAAACAACTATATGATGTCAGAGAAGATAAACAAAAGTTTTAACATTTATTGAGAAAGTTTACTTGCATTCAAGAAATTAACATTCTTGTTATTTTAATTGTTGATTTTCTTTCTCTACGAACAAATTGAAACACACGCACACACACATACAATATTGGATTATACGTATTCCTGTCCAAATACAAGATGATGAAGAGACAGAAATAGCTTATTATAGCACAAAACTTTAAAAAGCAGAACACAATTGCTAAGTTATATGACAGAACTGGAAGCAAATGTTAAAGCTTTGAAGCAATATCACAAATAGCTGTCTGGGAGATATTTTTCATTATGAATACATACGCTAATGCTGCACTCACATCACTTGAGCTTCAGAAAGACGGTACAACTGACATGTGGCAGCAAAACTTATTAAAACGGTGATGAACAGCACAAATGAAGGCAAAATGATGCAAACAAATGTGAACAGTGGCAAAACCCCTCCATAACATGTCTCAATTTGACGAACATTGAGAGCTCGCTTGCTTGTATAGGCCCTAACAAGAAAATTCATAAAATGTAGATGGATAAAGTGGTAAACCATTATTAATGAAGTTCTTAAAGCTTAGACTCTTTACATAAAAATTATTTGAAGATAATAGACAATCTGAACAAGATCACGGAGATAAGGACAATAATGCTAATGATTCATCAGTGTATAGTAACAGTGATAAAGATTCAAACACTATGCACAGAAGACTGCTACCCAACTAGCAAGATATCTTCATAGAATCAAGTGTATGTTTTATTCAAGATACTCATAATCCATTAATGTGTGTAAGTATTGCTAGTCTCAATGCAAATCAGTAGAGTGTATAAATTACTTACAAATGCTGAGGAAACAACATCAATATGGGATATTGTAACGTGATATAAGATACCAGAATGATAAAACAATTATCATTCGAAATTACGAAGGAATTGATGGACAGAATTTAGAAAATAGAATCAATATCAACATATGGATTATACAATGACAGACTAAGACAATACCCAATTGATTGGTGGTGTGAGTGAAAAACATTTTAACTTTATGATTATTCCCCCAACCCTTTTACACATAAAAAGAATATGATACACAAAAGTGGAAGTACAAAGCTGTAGATAAAAATATGAATTAGAAAATAATAACCGTTTCATGTAAAACTCTAGAGATATAGAGGTAACTAGTTAGTGATAATAATAATAAAGCTAATAGAATATAAAAGAATAAAACTATTATGAATGTACAATGTTTAATGGTTAGTTCAGATATATGATTAATTTAAAGGGAATAAAAGGAATGTGAACAGTGAGTGATATAAGTAAAGAGTGTATAGAACCCATGAATGTTATACTAACTGAAAGTCAGCAGTAGTAATAAAGTGTAAAATGAATAATAAATAATGCTTGAGTAAAAAATGATGAATGTATACTGTGAAAAAACTAAGGCATAACAGGCCTATACAAGTGGAATAGGTAGAATTAATGTTCATGTTTTAAAATAAGAAAATAATAGTTAAGTAATAGTTATAGTTATCTGTTTGTGTTAATAAGAATATATATATATATATATTTCAATCACTTTCTGCTACAGTCCGTTTCTTGATGTATATAATACTATAATACTTATAACTATTTTACCTCAAGATGTATTTTTTCCTTTAGGGACATGTTTCGGGAGATCCTGTTCTCCCATCTTCAACCTTCGCCATCTTGCTTCTGGTGCAGTATTTGTGTGTTGGCTTCTGGATGTTATTATGGTGGTTTGTTGGTCTTTGGTCCTTCAATGTTGCATTATTGTGTGTGGTTGTGGTATCTGTTTTTGTATTTTGTGTATTTTCGATGTTGAGTGCTTTGAATATTGTGTCATGTTTTGTATTGGTTTGTATTTGTTCTGGTATTAATTTGTTTTGTGTTTTATGTTTGTAAATCTGTAAATTTTCCCAAATGTTCATTATGGTGCCTTTGTGTGGTATATGTTTTATTAGTGTTACATTGGTTATGTCTGGGAATTCATGTCCTGTGTTTATTGCATGTGTGGCTAAATTGGATTTATATATGTTTGGTTTTTTGTATGCATTTAGGTGTTCAAAATAACGTTTTTTCAGCTGTTTTTTTGTTTGTCCTATATAACATTTATTGCAATCTTGGCATTCAATTTTGTATATACCGTTGGTTGTTGTATTATCTTTGTTGTGTGAGTTATTTAGATTTTGTAATTTATTTTTATTAGTTTTGTATGCTATTTTTATATCTGTGTTTTTAAATAGTTTTTTTAGTTTTGACATTTTATTATTTATATATGTGAATGTGGCCCATTTTTTGTTGTTGTTATTATTTATGTGTTGTTCGTAAGTTTGATTAGAATTAATCAAACTGAACAGACGATCAAGACTACAGAAGAGATACCAAAAGGTAAAAGCATTGAACAAAGAAAGCAGAGGGAAGAAGATAATGAGTATTTTCGGAAACAGAGAGAAGAAAGGAAAGAGGAGTCCAGAGAGTTCAGGGAGAACATACGTAGTATTTTCAAACCATTGCATGAAACAACTGGACCGCATTTCGGAAGATATCCAAGAAACGTGGAACAAGAACACGGAACCGGTGGATGAGGAAATCAAAGAGAAGGAGGAGGAAATAGAAAATGTAGAAGAAACAAGTGTATTGTTTTCTGAAAATAAATTGGAAAGCAACCATGAGGCATTGAAGAGAAGCCAGGAGACGCTAGAAGAGAAGAGTGAAGAGCTGAAGAAATCGATCAAAAAAGATCTGGAGATAGTGAATAAGAAGATTGAAAGTAGTAATGAAAGACTCCCACGACAAATGAAGGAAGATGGTGAGAAGAACAGAGAAGAATTAAGATTTATACTAATAGAATTTCGTGAAGAAGTCAAACAGACAAAAACGGGGATGAACAAGAGATGGGAAGAAACAAGTTACCCAGCAGATCAACTTAATGAAACGTTATATAGTGATTTCAAACTATTGAAAGAAACGCTAGACACCATTTCTGAAGGTAGTAAGGAGATGGAAGGTGTAGAAGAAACAAGTGTATTGTTTTCTGAGAATAAAGATAACAATAACACCGAGAAAATCAAGCGCATAAAAACCAACAGTAGAAGAGGAAGAAAGAAGAATCGAATAATTAAGAAGATGAAGAAAACAGAGGAAATGGGAAAGATATATAAAAAGAAACTAATCAAAACAAGAGAAGAATTGGAGATGATGAAGAACGGACTCATTGATGTGTTTAATTTGCCCCTTACCTAACAAAGCAAATTAATGAAGTATAAAGATTGTAGGAGGACTCTGAAGGAAATTATAAAAGGAATTCACAACCAACTAGTGGATGAAAAATTCAACAAATCTATGCTTAGATGGAAGATGCCAGAAATAGAAAGGACTGACAACAAAACAGTGTATAACAAATTAAGGACGTCCCTGAAACACTGGAGCACACCTGAAATTGAAATACAGAATAAAAGATCAATAACATTAATGAGAGAGGCACAATTAACTTCTCTGATTAATCAACAAAGTAATCAAATGATTGAGGTAGACATTAGTACTATGGAACATATGGTATTAGAGGAATTATGGTACAAGATAGAGGAAACCTATATCACAAGGAAGAAAACAGTTCTACACGCCAAGGTTACCCGAACCACAAGTGCAGAGGAACTGATGGACCATGGGTAAACTAAGCGAAGATACCACACACCAAGAAAAGGGACTGATCTTCAAATTACCGACCAAGCGAACCAATGGAAAGGAAGGAGTAGTAAATTAAATTAAACCACTAAATAATCACCAAAACAAGAGGGGACAAGAAATGACTCAACGACCAAGACGATTTAAATGAGAACTTCTAAACCATAATAAATAAATTTAAAAATTTATCCAGAATAAATGTAGAAGATCTAACATTTGAAGGAGTAGAGGAGAAAGACAACAAAGAGTGAAATATACAAGAGAAGGCAAAAACAAGGAAAGAAAAGGAGAAGATCAACTTATAAAAAAGTATAAATAACAAGGGCCTGTATAGAGTACGAAATATACCCATATGTCATCACGAAAGATAATGGTAATAATACTTACCAAATCAGTAATATAAACACAAGAAAAATAAAAGGAGTTTACAACCAAGCTACAATAAAAAAGTTTTATGAAGAAGAATAAATAACTAGAAATGAAATAAACAAATTTCAAAATTCAAAAAGTTTGTAGGAGCAACTTACTACCCTATTTAGATGATATATGTGGAATAGAAAAAATTAAAATAAATGAATAAAAATATAAAAACAAAGGAATAAGTTACACAAATTCCTACCAAGTAAAATCAACTTACAGTCTATTAAAGTTGATATATGAAGTATAAAATAAAAAAGTACAATAAGGAATAAGTTACACAAATTCCTATAATAAGTAAGAATCACAAACTTACAATAAAATATAAACAAAAAATACCTAAAAAGGAATAAGCTACAAAAATTCCTATAAAGTAAGAGAACTAACTAATGAAAAATTATCAAAAATGATATTTAAAACAAAATAAACAAAACAAAAATAAAATCAAACTAAAATTGCTGAGATAAATACCTAACATTATAATGAATATAAAGTAGTAAAAAAAAAAAAAAAAAAAAACTCAACTGGTACAAGGAAAAAGAGAAGTTATGTATAAAACAATATACAAGATATGGCTAAAGCAGAATATTGCTAAACAACCAAGAAAAAGAATAAAGATGTCTAAAATAAAGAAAAATGATCACAAGAAGAATAGAAAACAAAATAATGAAAAGTTAGATATGATGAAATTAACATATAAACAAATAAAAAACAATCAACTGTATGAGTAAATGATAGTATATAGCAAAGGTACAGCAGAAGGAAGAATGAGTAAAAGGCCAAAGTGATCTAAAAACAAACCACAAGGTGGACAATCCCAAAATATATTATTATTATTATTATTATTAATTTAAGACACAAGTTGACAAAAAAGGTATTTAAGATTGACTGTTGAAAAGTCCAGCAATCAAAATAAACTGAGCAGAGATGATGTTCCTCTGGTCTCAGAAAAAATGAGTAGTAATGGAAGAAACCAGCTACTAAAAAGTTAGGGAAAAAATTGTGTATAAGGGAGAACACACTAATGGAAATAAATAAAAACAGATCCAAATAAAATGGAATGAATCGAGTAAGAAGAGAAATAAAGAATGGAGAAACAAACAAGAAGGAAAAGGAAAAAGATTATATATAACTGATAATTTCATAAAAAACTATGTTAGTGTTTTATTAAAATGACCAATTTTGAAGGAGAGGCATTATGTTACAACACAAATAAGCCACCCCAGTACCAGGGATAAAAAAGATAATTATTAATGTAAATGTACTTCATATTAAACAAAATGATAAAATATAAAAACTATGACACGACAAACGACGACATTACCCAACCCAAGTGATTGACCCAACAACAGGAAACAAAAGAAGAAGGGAACCACGAAAAATAAACAAGGAAAAAGTGATTGACCTGACAAACAGGAACTAACAAAAGAAGGGAAGAAACCAGAACCAAAGAAAAATAAAGACAATTAAAGGAAGTGAACGAATTCCTATAACTAAATAAAATTAAACCAGACGAGAAGAGGAGAACCGAATTAAAATGAAGACAATTGAAAATGAAGAAGATGAAAGAGAAGAAGAAGAAGAAGAAGCAGAAGAAGGAAGAGGAAACGAAGTGAAACCAAGAAATAAGAAACACCACATATAAAAGGGAGAAATGGTACGCTCAAATATAGAATATTGTAAATAAACCCCAATAATTATCCACTAATGGAAATAAATATTATTGTAAATGAGATAATTTATATACTTGTTTTAAACAAAAACAGTAAAAAGTAACCTAGTAAAGAAAAGTACACTAACCCAAATATTAGAGTTAGAGATAGTGAAATAATAGCAAAATATCATTAATACTATGTATAATTTTATAATGAAAGAAATAGTGAGAAAGTGAGAAGGTGAGAAAGAGAAAGAGAAATAATTATAGGGATTACCCACTAAAAAACACTTAATATAAACAGTGAAAAAGTGAAATAGTGAATGTGTAAATACCCCAAAATAGTGAGTGTATCAGTGATAAACACCAATTAATTAAAGGTGAAAGTGATAAGTGGAAAAAGATATTATAAATAATAAAAAGGTAGTAATAGATAAGAAAACACTTAGTAAGTCGTTGATGAACCAATAAATGATTCAAGAGTGAGCTTGTAGAAAATTATATAGTTAAGGATAATTAGAAATAGTATTTAAAGTAGAGATAAGGAAAGGGTATAATATTATTTAGGGAGAAAGCCCATGTAAAAACAGTTTGTGTTAACATGGAATGGAGAAAAGAAGTAGTGATGAATTAAGAATTTAAGTATATAATTAAAAAACACCCTATGTTTGAAGGGAAAATAAGTTTAATAAGTCTGAAGGAAGTGATGATATTTCTCACTCAAAATAATAGAAAAAGGATGAAATGAATGTTAAACCAACAGTAACTAATAACTTGAAAAGAATTGTTCGTTTTAATTTTATGAATAGGATATGGCTGAAGGAAGCTTTCAGTCCATAGGCCTAATTGTTATGTTTTAAATATTAAGATATAGAAAATAATCTTCACATGTAATCAGAACACAAACAGACTCAAAACACAACACAACCAATTATAATAACAAAATAAAGCCCATCAGGCTGAAATGAAATGTAATTTAAATGAAATAAGTAAAATACCATAATGGCTACTTAGGCCTATGAACATGCCTAACTGTCAGAAACACACAAATACAAATTATAACAAATTAACAAGGAAATTTATAAATCTAAGGCAAGTAACTAGCCAGTAATTATGTATAAACCATTTTAAAAGAAAAATATTACTATAAGAGATTAAATTAAAAGAAATATGTAATTATCAAATGTCAACATAATTAGACAAAGGTTAATATATAATAGAACATGACCTTATGAGGTATTGTTTCAATCTTTGAAAGGAAATAATTACAATAGTGATAATATTTATTACCCAGAAGGGAAGACAGAAGCATAAAATCAATCAGAAAATATATAATAAATTTGAATAAAAATTTCAAATATAATAACAATGCTTTTAATCTCGGCCTTAACCAATCAAAAGGTTTCTGTTACCATACTAATTTTCCGTTAAAATTGACTAACTTGGAAAAATGACGCTTAAGTAAGATTGAGATGACCGAAATTTTATTTTAAAAAGTTTGAAAAACATTCAGAAGTCGACAACATTAACCAGTGAAGAGGAGATGAAGAGTTTCAAATATTAACAGACGTCCAGGAACAAAATTAAATAGCAAAAATTCCCAAGACAAATTAGAAGAAGATGCCAGCAGCCTAAGTCACCCCAAAATTGATGAATTTCCATTACCCCAGAACGACGACACATCGTAACCTTCTGAACTGATAAGTATCAATTAAATACAATAATCCCCGGAATAAAAGCACTTTAAATATTTCTCACATCAATCAAAAAATTCTCACTATTAAGCAAATTTAATTTTCTTTCAAGGATTGAATAATAATAAACTTACGTAAAACAATTGTTAACTTAGAAATAACCTCGCATTAATGTGCGAAATTTGTAACAACTATTACTACACTGCCGAACAATTTGTAAACACACTTTATACCATATAAGTACGGATAAGGTACAGTAGTGTATTTTTTTAATGTAACCATCTTTTATGTTTTCTTCATAATCCAAAGAACTCCAAATTTTGAGAGAGTTAATACATAGTGTACAATCAGACGCCATGTCGGCCTCAGTATAACTCTTTTCAAAATAAATTTCGTCAGCCCAGAGATTTATGTTTCATGTTTTAAGCCGGAGCAGTTTTATTGAAAACTAATTTAGAATATTTTTGTCACATTGATTAATGATCAAATCACAATTAAAGTTACAGTACAGAGTATTACCATTGTTTTATTTCATAGGTAGATGTATAATATATGTGTGTGTTAGCAATTTCACTGAGCAGACAACTAGCACTCTTGCCAAGTGGGCAATACAATAAGCTATACAGAGGCGGAAACCATCTGAACGCTCCAGCTGACAACGCTGATAACACCAATCTAACTTGTTAATTATCAAATTTAATTGTTTTAATATAAACAATTTGGCGCCACCCGGGACTCGCAATCCCTATGAAATTACAGGTAGGTTGTACTGATAATTGTGACCACGCTACGGACTTCGGTAGCGACAAACATTAATGTAACTACAGGTGTGAGACGAACACACCACACTAACACTTTCTACACATAAAAAACAGGTGTACACATTTTACAGATACGACGACAGTGAGTGGTTACAGATTTGGCTTCCATCGCGGGGCATAGACGAGGACGAATTGAGTGGTTACAGATTGGCGACCAACGTAGTGAAGCTAGAAAAGGACGACTAGCGGCGATTATGAAAAAACGTCATATGGTTACAAGATTCGACATTCAGAAAGGAACAAATCAAGAAGAAATGGAAGAAATTGAGGAAATGATTGGAGGATTGTTTGAAGAGGATCCCCAGGGGGAACAACCGGAAGATCCAAACCTACTAGAACCAGAAATAGAAATAGTAGTCGAGGTCCAACCAGTCAAACCAACCGAAGAGACGATATGGGATAAAAGGATAAGGATTATGATAGAAGCGTTTGAATAACACAGGAAAGAGGTGAGAGAAATTTTTCGTGATAACACGGAAGAATTGGGCCAGAAAATAGACAACAGCAACAAGACTACAGAAGAGATACCAAAAGGTAAAAGCATTGAAAAAAAAAGAAAGCAGAGAGAAGAAGATAATGAGTATTTTAGGAAACAAAGAGAAGAAAGGAAAGAGGAGTCCAGAGAGGTCAGGGAGAACATACGTAGTATTTTCAAACCATTGCATGAAACAACTGGACCGCATTTCGGAAGATATCCAAGAAACGTGGAACAAGAACACGGAACCGGTGGATGAGGAAATCAAAGAGAAGGAGGAGAAAATATAAAATGTAGAAGAAACAAGTGTATTGTTTTTTAAAAATAAATTGGAAAGCAACCATGAGGCATTGAAGAGAAGCCAAGAGACGCTAGAAGAGAAGAGTGAAGAGCTGAAGAAATCGATCAAAAAAGATCTGGAGATAGTGAATAAGAAGATTGAAAATAGTAATGAAACACTCCCATGACAAATGAAGGAAGATGGTGAGAAGAACAGAGAAGAACAGAATAGAATTTCGTGAAGAAGTCAAACAGACAAAAACGGGGATGAACAAGAGATGGGAAGAAACAAGTTACCCAGCAGATCAACTTAATGAAACGTTATATAGTGATTTCAAACTATTGAAAGAAACGCTAGACACCATTTCTGAAGGTAGTAAGGAGATGGAAGGTGTAGAAGAAACAAGTGTATTGTTTTCTGAGAATAAAGATAACAATAACACCGAGAAAATCAAGCGCATAAAAACCAACAGTAGAAGAGGAAGAAAGAAGAATCGAATAATTAAGAAGATGAAGAAAACAGAGGAAATGGGAAAGATATATAAAAAGAAACTAATCAAAACAAGAGAAGAATTGGAGATGATGAAGAACGGACTCATTGATGTGTTTAATTTGCCCCTTACCTAACAAAGCAAATTAATGAAGTATAAAGATTGTAGGAGGACTCTGAAGGAAATTATAAAAGGAATTCACAACCAACCAGTGGATGAAAAATTCAACAAATCTATGCTTAGATGGAAGATGCCAGAAATAGAAAGGACTGACAACAAAACAGTGTATAACAAATTAAGGACGTCCCTGAAACACTGGAGCACACCTGAAATTGAAATACAGAATAAAAGATCAATAACATTAATGAGAGAGGCACAATTAACTTCTCTGATTAATCAACAAAGTAATCAAATGATTGAGGTAGACATTAGTACTACGGAACATATGGTATTAGAGGAATTATGGTACAAGATAGAGGAAACCTATATCACAAGGAAGAAAACAGTTCTACACGCCAAGGTTACCCGAACCACAAGTGCAGAGGAACTGATGGACCATGGGTAAACTAAGCGAAGATACCACACACCAAGAAAAGGGACTGATCTTCAAATTACCGACCAAGCGAACCAATGGAAAGGAAGGAGTAGTAAATTAAATTAAACCACTAAATAATCACCAAAACAAGAGGGGACAAGAAATGACTCAACGACCAAGACGATTTAAATGAGAACTTCTAAACCATAATAAATAAATTTAAAAATTTATCCAGAATAAATGTAGAAGATCTAACATTTGAAGGAGTAGAGGAGAAAGACAACAAAGAGTGAAATATACAAGAGAAGGCAAAAACAAGGAAAGAAAAGGAGAAGATCAACTTATAAAAAAGTATAAATAACAAGGGCCTGTATAGAGTACGAAATATACCCATATGTCATCACGAAAGATAATGGTAATAATACTTACCAAATCAGTAATATAAACACAAGAAAAATAAAAGGAGTTTACAACCAAGCTACAATAAAAAAGTTTTATGAAGAAGAATAAATAACTAGAAATGAAATAAACAAATTTCAAAATTCAAAAAGTTTGTAGGAGCAACTTACTACCCTATTTAGATGATATATGCGGAATAGAAAAAATTAAAATAAATGAATAAAAATATAAAAACACAGGAATAAGTTACACAAATTCCTACCAAGTAAAATCAACTTACAGTCTATTAAAGTTGATACATGAAGTATAAAATAAAAAAGTACAATAAGGAATAAGTTACACAAATTCCTATAATAAAGTAAGAATCACAAACTTACAATAAAATATAAACAAAAAATACCTAAAAAGGAATAAGCTACAAAAATTCCTATAAAGTAAGAGAACTAACTAACGAAAAATTATCAAAAATGATATTTAAAACAAAATAAACAAAACAAAAATAAAATCAAACTAAAATTGCTGAGATAAATACCTAACATTATAATGAATATAAAGTATTCAAAAAAAAATCTGAACTGGTACAAGGAAAAAGAGAAGTTATGTATAAAACAAATATACAAGATATGGCTAAAGCAGAATATTGCTAAACAAACAAGAAAAAGAATAAAGATGTCTAAAATAAAGAAAAATGATCACAAGAAGAATAGAAAACAAAATAATGAAAAGTTAGATATGATGAAATTAACATATAAACAAATAAAAAACAATCAACTGTATTAAGTGTAAACAATAAATTAAGATGTATTGAACACTGAAGAGTGATGATAACCATATTAATTAAAAAAGAAATCTTATTGATAAGTTTAAAAGTATATAATAGTATTTAAAAGGGAGAATCCCATGAAAGAGTAAACAGATAGTGTTACCATGAAACAAATCAATAAACACCCATGTTATAAGGGATAATTATTTAAGTAAGTTCAAAAAGTGTGATGTTGTTTATCACCCTAAAAATAATATAAAATGAAATGAATTGTAAACAAATATTATCCAAAAAATTGTTAAATAATTGTTTAAGCAAGTTTATGAATAGGATATGGCTGGAAGAATTATACAGACCATAGACCTAGATGTTGTATTTTATGTGAACAAAAGTAGTAAATAATAGCCACATTGTTATTATAGGCAAATTAAATAAGTAAGAAAGTAAAGAAATGTATGAATTAGGAAACGAGAAAATCAGTTAGTAAACAATTAGCAATACATGATGTATAAAATAATAGTAACATATTAATAACACAAAAACAGAACCAAAACACATAAAAAAATAACACAACCAGTAATGATAACAAGACAAAGCTCATTAGGCTAAAATGAGATGTAATTTGTATGAAATAAGTAAAAACCCATAATGGCTACTTAGGCCTATGAAATGCCTAACTGTCAAAAACAAACAACTACAAATTGTAACAAATTAACAAAGAAACTAGCAAATCCAAGGTGAACAATTAACCAAGGATAATTTGTAAATCATAATAAAAGCAAAATATTAGAATAAGAACTTAAATTAAAAGAGAAATGTAATTAGCAAATAATAACACAATTGTAAAATTACAAAACATACAATAACCCAACCTTGAGGGATATCAAAATAATCTTTGAACGGAAATACATACTATAGTGACAATATTTAATACTTAGGAAGGAAGATAGAGGAATAAAGCAATCAGAAGATATACAAGGATTTTGAAAAGAATTCAAAAATGATAACAATGGATTTATGTCAATCCAAGCCAATCAGATTTAATTAGTAACCGTAGAAACGAACGTTGGTGGCAAAATTTCCGTTGAATATCGTTACTCGTAAAGTGACGCTCTTGCAGAACAGAAGCCAAATTTTGAATGACCAATTTTTAATCAAAAAATGTAAAAATAGTAAACAAAATTCAAAACGATGATCGAATAAGAAGCAGATGAACAACCAGAACAGTTACCTAAAGCCAAGGACCATTTTACCAGGAAATTAAATGAAAATATGACCACATCTAATATGAAAAGGATGCCAGACCTACTTAAGCCCCAAGATTAATGAAAACTGAAAACTACTGCAGCCCAATCCTCTTCTGATTCAATGATTGATAACACCAAGTCATCTGATGTGTTAAGTATCCTTGAATTACCCAATTTCCAAAAATAAACTCACTTTAAATATTTCTAAAAGTAATTTGAACTCTCACTATAAACCGAATATTCTCTTTCAAAGATTAATTAAGAAAAATAACACACTGAAAATTTGTTAACATAAAAGATAACCTGTTGTTTGAATACGAACTTTAGAAACACATTTAACGACACTACAGAACTGATTATAACCACACACCTTATTATTTAAGTACACATTAAGTAAGGTAATGTACTTTTTATTGTAATCATAGGAATTATTTGTCTTGTAATCAAAAGAATCCCAGATTTTGGAACGAAAATAATTGTAATAACTAAACAACTCAGCAGCCATGCTGATATGAATACCTCGTTACCAAAATCGATTCGTCATCCTGAGAAAAATTGTTTCATGTAAAATGTCGGTGCAAATTTATTAATCAACAAATATAATTTAATTGTCAAACTGAAATTTTACTTATCAACCATTAAAATAACTAGTACAGGGAGTAACCGTTGTTATTATTTCATAGAGAGTGTATCATATAATTTGTGTTTGTTAGCGAATTAGCTTTGACAGTACAGCGCTCACGCCGCAAATCAACACACTACCTGATCGAGTCAGTCGTCTAACCAAGGCGGGAAGTATTTGAATGCTACGGCCGTCACAGCTGTGAACTTATTTATAACATATTATCTAAGAATTTTAATTGTTTTTAATAAACAATTTGGCGCCACCCAGGAATCACAAATCCCTATTTACTAACAGGTAAGGTTACTACCGCGTTGTACTGGTAATTACAACATCGCTACGGACATCGTTAGCGCAAGAATAGATGTAACAACCCCAGCGCGAGACGAACGCACACTACACACGATATACTCGTCGTTTACAGGGGACGACCACATTATATCGTTACTATATATATATATATATATATAATGTTACAACACAAAAAGCCACCCCAATATCAGGGAAAAAACTGTGAATCAACTATATTAAATGTTTAACTAATGAAAATAAAATGACTATGACGAGACAAATGACTATGACCCAACCCAAGTGATTGACTCAATAAAATTAAATCAAATGAGAAGGTAAATGAAAAGGAAACAAACAAAATATAAAGGAAATAAAATGAGAAGATATAATGACACAAACAAATGATATAGAAAAGGAAATGAGAAATAGTAAAATCAAATGATAATTATTAGAATCAAATAAATAATAAATGTAAATGATAATTATTAAAATCAAATAAAGTAATGACAAACTAAAATACACTAACCAAAGAAATAGAGATTAAATGTTATAAATAACTCTATAATGATATGAAACTTGTTAACAGTATAACTAACCATTATGAAGTGAGAGATAGATAGATAGTGAACATGATTAAGTGAGAAAAGAGAAATTAATGTTAGGGAACACCCACTAGTAACACTCAAATACTATAAAAAAGTGCAAAGTGCCAGTGTAAACCCCCAAAATAAATAGAAAACCCTACTGATAGGTATAGAGACCTAAAAACCAGTGATAAACACTACAGTTTAATGGTGAAAAGTGCTAGAAAATAAGAATGTTGTTGTTATTAGGATTAAGAGTGATTATAGATTAGGAATACAATGGTATTCAGGGAAAAAATCCCATGAGGAGTCAAAATATTAGTGTTACCATGGTTAGATAGTAAAGTTTAGAAAAGAAAAATATACTAAAGAATAGAAAAGCAAAATAAGTAAAACATCCTATGTTCAAAGGGATAATTAGTTAGATAAAGTAAATGGTGTGATAATGTTAGTCACCAAAAAATAAATAAGAATAAATAAAATATCAACAAGATTAGCGTAGTAACTGTTAAAAGATTTGTTCAATTAAGTTTATGAGAAGGAATATGGCTGAAAGAGGTATACAGACCATAAACCTAAATGTTGTGTTATGTTTTATTTATAAAATATTTAAATTATTTAAAAATCATAGTAAATAATAGACAAGTTATAAAAAAGGGCAATATAGATAAGTAAAGAGATAAATCCTTACAAACCTAATAATACTGGAAAAGCAATTAGAAAATAATAGACAAGCCATGATTGTGTAAAATAAAAAAATATAGCCAATTACTACTTAGGCCTACAAAATGCCTAACTGTATAAATCCAAAATCAACAAATTATAAGAAATTAACTATAGTATTAGAAAATCCAAGGCAAGTTAATGATAATTAGTGAATCATATTAAGATGTAAAAGTTAAATTAAGGACATAAAATAAGAAAGAAATGTAATTATATAATATGAACGTTATTGTCAAAACATTAATACACAAACAAACCCAGCTTTGTGGGATGTCAAAATGATCTTTGAAAGAAAATATAAACAGTTGTGATAATATCTCATACATAAATAAGAAGACAGAAGAATAATAGCAATCAGAAGGTATTTAGTCATTTTGAATAAAAATTCAAATATTATAACAATGGGCTTAAGTTATAAATACCCAATGAGAGGCAGTCAGTTGCCATAACAACCGAACGTTATTTATTATTATTCCGTTAGAAACAGTTAGTTCATTATTGAAGCTCAAGACAAATAGACGCCAAGCCGTAAATGACTCCAATTTTAATTTAAAACAATAAAAAGTAATCCAAATTTTATAACATGAAGAAACAAGAAGTATGATGGGGAATTAGTCCATCCAAACAAGGCCAAGGACCAGATTATTACAATCAAAATTAATAATTTAGACCTACTTATCCGAAAAAGACGCCAGGCATAATTACATTCCCAAATGATGGAAGATTGATGACCAAAAAAGGACCCAACCTATTTCAACAGAAGAACTCTTCACCATAATGCAACCGATTTGATAAGTATTGCTGAATTATCCGAATTTACAGAATAAATTCTTACTAACTTTTTCTCACAACACTATTAACTCTCACTATGAATTGATGATCCTATTTCTTTCAAGGATTAATTAAAAATAAAACACTAAACTTATATGAAACTAGAAAATAACCTGTATAAAAATTACGAACTTAAGACAAACACTTTTTAACACTTCAGGAACAAATTGTAATTACACCTTATAGTATATAAGTACAAGTAATGTAAGGTAGTGTACTTTATTGTAATAATATCGATATTTTTTTGTAACCACAAGAACCCAGAATAATTGAACGAAATTAAAATAAACTGTCGTAGACGCCATGTCTGACTAAATCGTTCTGAAGCATTCGCAAAACC
Organism: Magicicada septendecula; assembly: GCA_034769895.1. Taxonomy (NCBI): domain Eukaryota; kingdom Metazoa; phylum Arthropoda; class Insecta; order Hemiptera; family Cicadidae; genus Magicicada; species Magicicada septendecula. The sequence goes on from CM068367.1 coordinate 825,671,771, forward strand.
TTGGGAATTAATTGTCTCATGATTGCTGGAGCAACTTTGTTTAATAACAATATATAATTCTGTATAAAAATGAATAACAACTAATCACAAGTTAATAAACTAGTACAGAGTTGTAACCACTGTTCTTTATTTCACAATAAATTGTATTATATGATTTGTGTACATTAGCGATAAGCGACAGTGACGGTAAGCGCTAGGCATCGGAAACTCTGCGAACTACCAGCAATATTAATAAACCCGCACGTGGCGGGAGTAATTTGAATTCACCATACCGTCATAGAATGAACGCTCGATAGTCCTATTTTTAATTGTTTTCAGATTAAACAATTTGGCGCCACCCGGGAAATACAACCACATATTAAAGGACAGGTAAGGTTACCACTCGCGAGTACTGGTAATTCGTGAGATCGCGACGGACATCGTCAGCATAAACATAAAGTAACGACTACAACGTGTGAGGCGAACACACGAAACACACATCTACAAAGACGATAAGAGACGTCTCGTTACAAATTGACGTACAACACGTGTGGCTTAAAGGAACGCAAAGATCTCGTCGTTACAAATTGGCCCACAACGTGTGGCTCTAAGGAACGACCGAGTTGAAACGTTACAATATATATGTAAAAAATTGCAGAAAGCCCAAAATAATATGCTGAAGATCATCATCATAAGCCACCAATCATTGTCCATTCAACAACTGACTTATACAGCCCTTCTGAGTAAGCTTAATAAATTAAGTCTGTGGTTACATATATATTGTGTTTTCTATTACTGTATTATATCAGTAGTGTGCGTGTGCGTGTGTGTGTGTGTGTGTGTGTGTGTGTGTGTGTCCTATATTTGCAGTGTTCGTCTACAGTGTTAACCTTTCTCAAATTCTGTAGGAATTCTAAACCAGCTTGGAGCCTGCCATCGTCTGTTTGAATAATTGATACTGGAGGCCTTTACTTCATGAAAATCCATTATATTAAAGAATTAAAGAAAACTAAAAACTTGTTTTCGTGATTTTCACTCGTCATTTATTTAAAATATACCACGACAGCTGTTTCGGCACACAGTGCCTTCTTCAGATGGTAAGAGCTGACTAACTACGTACAATAAAATATCACATAAAGCCAGTGCTATGAAAACGATAATCGACTTAAGTTCGAACAATAAACAATACACATTACATATACACAACTATATACAAATTAGAAAGGAAACGTACATTTACTTATATAATTTTAAATTTAAAAGCTGTGAGCTATTTAAATCAGTTTGGTTGTTCAAAAGCAAACCTAAATCTTTACGCTTATTAATTTCGAGGGCTTCAAGTAAATCAAGTTTTTTACCTTTTTCCAATACATGTAAAATTTTAAAGTTATCATTAAAATTATGATCTTTTTCCGACAAATGATTCGCATAATTAGATTTACCATCCTGATATCTCAAACTGTAATTGTGATCGTACATTCTTTTTGAATGGCCAGTCTGGAAGGTCGTTTTTTGGCATTTCTATAAATTCATCTATTTGATTGTGTTCCTTCCTCCATTGACACATATCTTCTCGGGATAGTTCAAACATCACCCTGATCCATTCTCTTAATTCTTTGTTTTCTGTTTTTATTGGGTTTTCCGGGTCTTATTTCCCTTTTCCATTGTTCATAATCTTCCTGAGTATATTGTTCTGTCACCTGGGCGTATACTCCAGTTCTTTTTGTTTTCATTTGTTCTTCATTATCGTCCCATCTTTCCCAATCTTCTTCAGTCATCCTTTCCACCTTGTTATCGTCTTTTTCGTTAGTCGTCCCAATAGTCTTTTCCTTATTACACCTGGCATCTAATTCCCATAATTCATCATAAATCTCTCTCAATGTCATTTTGTCGTCTGGTGTTCCCAACACATTCGCGCGACTCATTTGCGCTCTTTCGTGATCATTGGTGTTCTTTTCTATGTATCCCATCTATTTGCTGAATTTCTTAAATAGTACTGTCGTCCATTCCGCGTAACTTAGTCGTCTCTCTTGTCCTTGCATTTTCGTTTCCTTTTGTATCATCTTTCTCTATTGCATTTCTAGTCTCCCACAGTTGCCTGCTCTGGTTAAGTAATATTAATATACTTATGGTTTTACTTAACCTAAGCCCTACACTGGTTGAGCGCCAATTTGTTATAGAACGCCTTGCGTCTTATAATGTGTCACGCAATGTAAGCCTATTCGTTGCTATGAACGGGTATGTTCCCCTGTCTTTACTCTCTTAGGTCGTTTTAATTTACTTAATTATTTAAATATCTGAGATATTTGGAGTTGTGGGATATATTGATGTAATTAATTAATATTAACTTAGCTCTCTAAAAAATATCAGTGTTAGTGTACTTGAAACTTAAATAATTAATGTGTTATTCTGTAATTTCGTTCAACCCTATTATACCTTGAAGAGAATTATGTATAATTTTGTATTTTTACGCTCTCTTTTTGGTGTCGGAGAATTCCGCTATAAGCGCTGTAGTACCGGAGCAACGAAACTTAGAGGTTATTTCACTGTTTATGTTAACCAATTATTCTATACTTAGTCAGTTACTTTTTTATTCCCAACTCATTAAATCATACTCCAAATGACAAGATTTTGCAACTATATAAAGGTTCTTTATTTGTTTACTTCTTTAACATTGAATAAGATATGTTCTAACTGACATACACGTGGGCTATAGATTACGTGAATCGATTATTGATTAGTCCGATCCTTTATTTAGATTCAGTTATATAGTGTGTTTTAATTTGTAATTAACTTAATTCAGGGTGTGAAGGTTCTTGTTAACTGTGGGGAAGATTAAAAATACATAGATAAGAATGCAAGATTTACAAATTTGAAGTGTTGTGTAGTTAATATGATTGATATAATAATAATTTACCAGACTAGAACGAAGCAAATCGTGTAGGCGGTTGATTGATAAATTTACTGTTCTGGACGATTATGCCGTACAATATTCTTTCTTCGGTTTAATAAAATGGAATTCTTGTCCTGTCCACCTCGGAAATACAGCTCTTTGGATTGATTTACAGCCTGATTGATGCTCCTTCTGCAATTCCTGGATCCAAATACGTTCTTCTCTCGGTTGAAGCAATTAGTGATGTTCCGTGTATTTGAAAGATTATAAGTTCTAGGGTAGTGTATTTTATTAGTTGTGATACAGTTAACTCTTTCTATTTGGTTTAATATATCGTCAATTCCTTTCGGATATGGGACAATTCAAGTCCTTCCTTGTAGAACCCAGTTATTTATTTTCTATTGTGATTTCATACTATAGTCTTGTTTGGTTAAACTGTACTGGCAAGATTCAAGAATATTATCTTTAGTATTTTGAATATTATAACTGTGTCAAATATTTTAGAATATTCCGATTAGATGATATATTTCTTAGATTTTTAATCTCATCACCTTCAGATCATAAAAAGCAATAATTGAAAATCAACAACTTCTTCATTTCCTGTAGTCCATAGCAACACATGATTTTTCTTCCTTCCACATGTTTTGTATATAGTGTTTATTTCATATATTTTTTGTCTATTCCTTATCAATTTGCTATTATATCGGAATATAACTTTACCGATAGTTGGTTTATTATTTTCTACACATATTCTGCTGGTTTTTTTATATAAGCCTGTTTCTTTTATATTTACTACTTTTTCGATATTAAACGTTATCAATCGATATCATGGCATTATGGCATTATCATAATTTGTATAAATTGATATGGTTTATTATATATCATTACTAATTTAATGTTTTTTTCTAGCTCTTCAAACAGTATTCATTAATTATTATTAATTTATGTACCTAACCTTTATGTTATGAGTGGTTATATAGTGGTTTTGGCTGTTAGGCCTTTTATTGTAAACGGATCTACCTGTGTTTATAACTGGTAAACATCTATAGCCCTTTTACATAAATTCATACATATAATCAAATCTTAACTATTAACATTTACATAAACAATTATTTTTTCCATATCTAATGACAATTTTATCTTGACCTACGGATCACATATAAGAAAATTCAAATCTATTAACGCTAACTAGCTGCTTCACACTTCATTCTACAACAGTAATTGAATAATACATCTTGTTTCATTACCTTTCATTAACTCAACACATAATTGGTATAACATAACATAAACTTTATCATAACATTTGTTGTCACCAAATAATATCATTTAACTCAAAATCCTTACTTGCTATTGCTATAAAGTAAGTTATTGTTTCATTTTTGTTTACTTTTCACTGAACATAGATCATTAACTATTATCTAACTTACAGGTTTGTTTATTCTCGTTAATTCTACCTTGCATCCTTATTTACCTTTATCTATAATTATAAATGTAATTATTAGATTTTTGTTTTATCATGGGGTTAGATATTGACTTGTTTATTATTCTGTTAACCTAATTTTTATGTAACATGGATGCCAGCATTTCTGTTGCGTTACATATGCTCCCCCTCCTAAAAAGTTTAGTTTACCTGAATGAAGTTTAGGTGAAATAAACTTGTCTTTTTCACATGCCTTTTCTTCATCTCAATATTAATGGTTGACAATGGGATTCTCAATGTAACTTCATTAGACTAGTATTAATAATTCTTTATTTAATAACATTTCATCATTTTAATTAACATTCTTGATCATTTTTAATTTCTGTAAACAGTATTTGTTGATAGTTGGCTACAATATTCAATGATACTTTAGGTTCATATCTCTTCTACTTATAATTACTGTAATCACTGTATTTCTCAATTATTCTTCTGTCATCTAATTTCTTTCTGTTTTCTTCGTCCTACTCTTTTGGAAACTGAGGTCATTCTTGCAACTATTCTAATATTCCTTAAATATTTAATTTGTCTAACAATCCCTAATATGTGCGTTGGTACAGTTCAGAGAGGCACTGTTTGGCTTCATACTCTGCTGCCCACACCACACCTTAATATAGTACTGCTGGAATTCATCTACAGTCAGCTATAAAATATAATAATCTCCTAATAATCTCTTTAATTACTTCATAATAAATATTTGGGAAAAATTTTTTTTCTTTGTTGCTTTTATATTTCTTCATTACTATCCTCCATACTTTGTGATTCCATTTTAGTTTCCTTAAACATTCTTTGATATTAAATCTGACAGTTATCATTTGTAATTATTTTTGTTTTTCATTTTTGTTGTGATTATAATGCTAAGTATCTTCTTCATTTGTTTTTCCTGATCTCAATATTTTCTAAATAGTTATTGTGTGATTATCATTATAACTGTGTTTCTGACTAAATACAGTCCTTAGCTCAACTATTATTTTTCTTATCGTATTTCATTATTTTGGCTGTTTATATTTCAATGAATTATGTTCATAAATATTCTTTCTTTCTCGTTTTCTTTAATATTACATTGATTACATTCAATCGTTTACTGAAGTTGTTTCCTTCATTTGGCAATGTGGTATTTATTTTAGGTCATATGATTTTTCTCTTTCTTTATTTTGCATAGGTAGATTTGAGGTAAAAACCTTTTATCTTGGGATTTCATTATTCATTATTCACACTATTTCTTTGTAGACATTTAGTAATAATTCTCGCTTTCTTCTGTAATCTTGGGGTTTCATTATTCATTATTGACACTGTTTCTTTGTAAACGTTTAGTAATAATTCTATTTTTCTTCTTAATACCTTCTTCATAACTATATTTTAATTCAGACTTACTTCATTTTGTTCTTCGTATTGTTTAAATTAGCAGCCATCCTTACTATTTCTTTTATGAATTTGCTAACTGCTATAATTTTTTATTGTTCGACTAAACTTTTCGTCATTACTGACATCTTCAGGTCTTAAACAACCTCAATTCAGGTTGTTTAAGACCTGAAGATGTCAGTAATGACGAAAAGCTTAGTTGAACAATAAAAAATTATAGCAGTTAGCAAATTCATAAAAGAAATAGTTACTTCATTTTGAATGACATTTTTTTTTCTATTTATTTTATTGTTCAACAAATTCTCTTTTATTTACAAGTGTTTTTTTCTTCAAAATCGATAATAAGTGGTTCTTATTGTATTTTAGAATTTAGTGGTTGTATTCAAATTCAAATTTTTTTTAAATTCCAATTATTTTCTTTTTAAGACTGGTAATAAGTTGTTCTTATTGTATTTTAGAATTTATTCATTATATTTCCGTATTCTTTCCAATTGGTTGCCTGGTCAGTTCTCAGTAAATCAGTCCCATTTTTCTGGTTGACTGCTTCTTTTTCTAACCATGGTCCATTAATTCGACTGCACCCGTTGTCCGGATTACTGCAGTGTTCACCCCAATTTTGACACTTGACAAATATCTTTCGCGTATCTGGTACCGTAACTCGGCTGCTGTAAAGTCTTCACTTAAGTCAGGGTATTCAGTCATATTTAGCTCCCTTTGAATTATCAGGTATCGAATCTCCTCTATTCTAACATAATTACTTGTATACCCTATCCTTCCATTCCCTTTGATATCTGGACTACTTACTAAATGTTTTACGGGTATCTTCCGTATTAACGATATAATTGATTTGGTCATATACTTTTTTATTGTTGATTTATTTAAATGACATTTAAATTTATTTAAGGTTTTTGTAATTATCCCATGGTGGTTTATTTTGGTCATTTTCATGAAGTTTCCTCTATATTTCATACATTTACATAACTCCCTTCGTTCATTGATTGGGATGTTAAACGCACTAATTAATCCACCTTTCCTCATCTCCATTTCTTCTTTGGTATTGACTATTTTTCTTCTGCACGTTTTTCTTATTTTCTGGCTATTCTCTTCCATGGTTTGGATCTCCTCCTTGTCCTTTCTATTCTTATTTTCAGATGGCTCTGCATTTTGGTCTTCTCTAATTTCTGTTTCTTTTCTACCTTCAGAAGAGGTTTCTGTTTCATTCATTTTCTTGAAACGTTCTATCCACTGTCCAAGTTGTTGTCGCTCCTTATCACTCATTTTCCTATCATATTCTTCGATTACCTTACCGAACCTTTTAAAAATTTTGTCCCATCTTTCCTCGAAGCTTTCCTCCTTCTTTTGTTCTGGTATTTTCTTCTGTTGCTTCACTTTGACTATTTTTACTTCTTTTTGTACATTGGATTGTTCTAGCTTTTTAATATTTGGCATTTCTATAAATTCATCTATTTGATTGTGTTCCTTCCTCCATTGACACATATCTTCTCGGGATAGTTCAAACATCACCCTGATCCATTCTCTTAATTCTTTGTTTTCTGTTTTCATTGGGTTTTCCGGTGGTCTTATTTCCCTTTTCCATTGTTCATAATCTTCCTGAGTATATTGTTCTGTCACCTGGGCGTATACTCCAGTTCTTTTTGTTTTCATTTGTTCTTCATTATCGTCCCATCTTTCCCAATCTTCTTCAGTCATCCTTTCCACCTTGTTATCGTCTTTTTCGTTAGTCGTCCCAATAGTCTTTTCCTTATTACACCTGGTATCTAATTCCCATAATTCATCATAAATCTCTCTCAATGTCATTTTGTCGTCTGGTGTTCCCAACACATTCGCGCGACTCATTTGCGCTCTTTCGTGATCATTGGTGTTCTTTTCTATGTATACCATCTCTTTGCTGAATTTCTTAAATAGTACTGTTGTCCATTCCGCGTAACTTAGTCGTCTCTCTTGTCCTTGCATTTTCGTTTCCTTTTGTATCATCTTTCTCTATTGCATTTCTAGTCTCCCACAGTTGCCTGCTCTGGTTAAGTAATATTAATATACTTATGGTTTTACTTAACCTAAGCCCTACACTGGTTGAGCGCCAATTTGTTATAGAACGCCTTGCGTCTTATAATGTGTCACGCAATGTAAGCCTATTCGTTGCTATGAATGGGTATGTTCCCCTGTCTTTACTCTCTTAGGTCGTTTTAATTTACTTAATTATTTAAATATCTGAGATATTTGGAGTTGTGGGATATATTGATGTAATTAGTTAATATTAACTTAGCTCTCTAAAAAATATCAGTGTTAGTGTACTTGAAACTTAAATAATTAATGTGTTATTCTGTAATTTCGTTCAACCCTATTATACCTTGAAGAGAATTATGTATAATTTTGTATTTTTACGCTCTCTCTTTGGTGTCGGAGAATTCCGCTATAAGCGCTGTAGTACCAGAGCAACGAAACTTAGAGGTTATTTCACTGTTTATGTTAACCAATTATTCTATACTTAGTCAGTTACTTTTTTATTCCCAACTCATTAAATCATACTCCAAATGACAAGATTTTGCAACTATATAAAGGTTCTTTATTTGTTTACTTCTTTAACATTGAATAAGATATGTTCTAACTGACATACACGTGGGCTATAGATTACGTGAATCGATTATTGATTAGTCCGATCCTTTATTTAGATTCAGTTATATAGTGTGTTTTATTTGTAATTAACTTAATTCAGGGTGTGAAGGTTCTTGTAACTGTGGGGAAGATTAAAAATACATAGATAAGAATGCAAGATTTACAAATTTGAAGTGTTGTGTAGTTAATATGATTGATATAATAATAATTTACCAGACTAGAACGAAGCAAATCGTGTAGGCGGTTGATTGATAAATTTACTGTTCTGGACGATTATGCCGTACAATATTCTTTCTTCGGTTTAATAAAATGGAATTCTTGTCCTGTCCACCTCGGAAATACAGCTCTTTGGATTGATTTACAGCCTGATTGATGCTCCTTCTGCAATTCCTGGATCCAAATACGTTCTTCTCTCGGTTGAAGCAATTAGTGATGTTCCGTGTATTTGAAAGGTTATAAGTTCTAGGGTAGTGTATTTTATTAGTTGTGATACAGTTAACTCTTTCTATTTGGTTTAATATATCGTCAATTCCTTTCGGATATGGGACAATTCAAGTCCTTCCTTGTAGAACCCAGTTATTTATTTTCTATTGTGATTTCATACTATAGTCTTGTTTGGTTAAACTGTACTGGCAAGATTCAAGAATATTATCTTTAGTATTTTGAATATTATAACTGTGTCAAATATTTTAGAATATTCCGATTAGATGATATATTTCTTAGATTTTTAATCTCATCACCTTCAGATCATAAAAAGCAATAATTGAAAATCAACAACTTCTTCATTTCCTGTAGTCCATAGCAACACATGATTTTTCTTCCTTCCACATGTTTTGTATATAGTGTTTATTTCATATATTTTTTGTCTATTCCTTATCAATTTGCTATTATATCGGAATATAACTTTACCGATAGTTGGTTTATTATTTTCTACACATATTCTGCTGGTTTTTTTATATAAGCCTGTTTCTTTTATATTTACTACTTTTTCGATATTAAACGTTATCAATCGATATCATGGCATTATCATAATTTGTATAAATTGATATGGTTTATTATATATCATTACTAATTTAATGTTTTTTTCTAGCTCTTCAAACCGTATTCATTAATTATTATTAATTTATGTACCTAACCTTTATGTTATGAGTGGTTATATAGTGGTTTTGGCTGTTAGGCCTTTTATTGTAAATGGATCTACCTGTGTTTATAACTGGTAAACATCTATAGCCCTTTTACATAAATTCATACATATAATCAAATCTTAACTATTAACATTTACATAAACAATTATTTTTTCCATATCTAATGACAATTTTATCTTGACCTATGGATCACATATAAGAAAATTCAAATCTATTAACGCTAACTAGCTGCTTCACACTTCATTCTACAACAGTAATTGAATAATACATCTTGTTTCATTACCTTTCATTAACTCAACACATAATTGGTATAACATAACATAAACTTTATCATAACATTTGTTGTCACCAAATAATATCATTTAACTCAAAATCCTTACTTGCTATTGCTATAAAGTAAGTTATCGTTTCATTTTTGTTTACTTTTCACTGAACATAGATCATTAACTATTATCTAACTTACAGGTTTGTTTATTCTCGTTAATTCTACCTTGCATCCTTATTTACCTTTATCTATAATTATAAATGTAATTATTAGATTTTTGTTTTATCATGGGGTTAGATATTGACTTGTTTATTATTCTGTTAACCTAATTTTTATGTAACATGGATGCCAGCATTTCTGTTGCGTTACAATATATATATATAGTAACGTCTCGCGGTTAAACTTAATAGTATCGTTAGATCTTATCATCACTCTTGCGATCGTCACTGTTATTATTTAATGAAATCTTTATGTTTTATTTGCCCCACGTTATGAGCGTCATCTTGTAACGTCTCGCGGTTAATCTCTCGGAGTCTTATAGACGTTTCCTTCTTAGGTTTCTTATCGTCTATTTTCGCTCTTCGAAAATCTCGCTTTAATGAGAGTCACAGAATTAGTTATAATTTATGTTCAAAGTTTCAAAAAAAAGAAATCGAGTGTGTGTGACTATGGCGATATTTCCCTTAGATTTTATTTGGGTGAATTCAATACAGTTGTTTGACCGTAGTTAGGAGAGAGAGTGCAAAAAGAATTATCCTCTTGGCATACAATGAATTAATTTAAATTTCTCCGCTCATGAGACCAGCTGATTGTGACATTTACAAACACATTGGAGGTTAAATTAACACCAATGGTATGTAATATTTTCTGGTTGTCCATTCTCTTCTCTGTCTCCAGACAATCTGTAAACAACTACCCTCTACTGAAAATAATACACATTTTTATTCAAATAACAAAGTATTCATTGTATTTATTTAGTAATTTTTTGTTTTATCTTCTCCCAAAACAGAAAGGTATAATCGATTCTTACTGACGACACAACATTATTCGATCTTATTTTTTAAACATATAATGTATAACAAATATTTTTATTTTTTATTTCAAAAAAAAAATAAATAAATAAAGAAATAATTTATTAATTTCCCAGGGTTATTTTTGAGTTCTTTGTACTATGAGACGGTCAGAAATGAATATTTTAATACCAAGCTTTACATTAATTAATTTATAATAATTTGTAGTATGTAGTTCCGAGGTTATCCGCCAGAGTGCAGGTTATGTTTCTTCACTAAAACCACGAAAATTTATTTCATGGCGGCTAGCAATTCACAGGAATCCGTTATGCTGATTTTTTGGTTAACTAAAATAATAAAGTTTATTGTCACCTCTTTTCCTGAAGTGTTTAAATATATGGTGCTGTTTCTAGTGTTATAATGTTATAGTTGAGATGTAGTTTAGTTAAATTTACTTGGATACGATCTCACCAAAATATCGACGTGCTGTAGACTAAGCCTGGATCTAGTAGTTTGATTTTTCAAAGTTTCATCAAATTAAGGGCGTGAATGGTTCTACTTGAAGGAGTTCTAATATAAGGTGGACATCACTCGTCAATTTTATTAAATTTCGCACTAATTAATCCAAAAAGTATTCATTCATTTCCAAAATTTTAAAAGGCATTACACTTTTCAAAAACGTTCACTTCCCAATCGTTTTAACAATTAATTCAAATCTTGTTAGTTGGTTACTCGTAGTAACCAAGAATTTTTTATGGTTTTTTTATTGGTGAATCTATATACTTTTTAGTATATAGGCTATTATTAATTATTATAAATTTATTTCTTCTGTTTAGAAAAATAATCCTTTTTAAATTTTGTTTATAATCCAATATATATAATCCAAATTTATATAAAAGTTTTTTTCTTTATATTTTTCCTTAAGCTTGTACATTGGTCTTTTATATTTTAATTCCCTTGAATTTGATTTATTTATTTTTGATTATTTACTTAAAGTATCCTTTCTCTAAATTATTTTCCTATGCCATCTTGCTCACATAGTATTATTTTATATTATTATTATTTTATATCTAACCCTGGGTTATCTTATATTTAAACAAAATTATTATATTAAACACAAAGATTAATCCTAGGTACAAGACCTTTGTGGCCTACACAATAAAAAATTACACAAAATACAAAAAAATACAAAATTTGTCAGCAGCAATATAGTCCACTGCTACAATTGATTGTTTTTTCATCTACAGTATCAATCTGTGAGATGCTCTTTTTAACAGTTTACACTCTCACTAATTACACTATTTTTCACTTCGTACACTATATTTGACTTTGTTATTGTTTACCGTGTTTTGTAGTACAAAGTATTTTACAGCTAGGTACGTAATACCCATTTCTGACTTTTAGAGTGGGGTGATTGTGTTATCATTTTTGGGCATGGGTTATGTAACGTTACAAAAAATATATATATATATTTCAATCACTTTCTGCTACAGTCCGTTTCTTGATGTATATAATACTTTAATATTTATAACTAAATTTACCTCAAGATATACTTTTTTCCCTATTAGGGACATGTTTCGAGAGTTCCTGTTCTCTCATCTTCATCCTTCGCCATCATGTTTCTGGTGAAATATTTGTGTGTTGGCTTCTGGATGTTATTAATGTAGTTTGTTGGTCTTTGGTCTTTTAAAGTTGCATTATTTTGTGTGGTTGTGGTATCTGTTTTTGTATTTTGTGTATTTTCGATGTTGAGTGCTTTGAATATTGTGTCATGTTTTGTATTTGTTCTGGTATTAGTTTGTTTTGTGTTTTATGTTTGTAAATCTGTAAATTTTCCCAAATGTTCATTATGGTGCCTTTGTGTGGTATATGTTTTATTAGTGTTACATTGGTTATGTCTGGGAATTCATGTCCTGTGTTTATTGCATGTGTGGCTAAATTGGATTTATATATATTTGGTTTTTTGTATGCATTTAGGTGTTCAAAATAACGTTTTTTCAGCTGTTTTTTTGTTTGTCCTATATAACATTTATTGCAATCTTGGCATTCAATTTTGTATATACCGTTGGTTGTTGTATTATCTTTGTTGTGTGAGCTATTTAGATTTTGTAATTTATTTTTATTAGTTTTGTATGCTATTTTTATATCTGTGTTTTTAAATAGTTTTGTTAGTTTTGTCATTTTATTATTTATATTGTAATTGTATTATTTATTATATATATTGTAACAAATAATTAAAATGTTTCTTATTGAATTATATTATGTTCAAAAGCCCCACTGTTGGGTTCGCCAATTTGTAACAAATAATTAACTTTGTTACTTTTTTACTTATGTGTTACTCCCGTGTATCAACGTTAAGTCCCACCTTGGATGCTTCAATTTGATATCAATATATTATATTGGTTGTATTTCTTATTTAATTACAGTTACAGTTTGTAGTTAATTTAAAAAATTTAAATTAACCAATTCGATCTGTTTAAAAGGAAAATGTTTATTATGTTGTTGTAGATGAGACCTCCTGCAACTCAATATTAATTTATAAAAAGAAAACAATTTTTTATTATATCGTTGCTGCAACTCGTATGTTGAACATCGTCCTGTGTTAATCAATTACTAAGTGTTTTACCAGAGTATAACGCTATATTACGGGTATTATAGTTAATAATTCGGTAATTCTCTCCAATCCTATTCGGTTCGTATTATTTAAATTGATTCAAGTGTGGCGAAGAGAATACGTTAGTTCGGCACTCTCCCGTTTCCACCAGCTGACTGCAACAGCGCTGCTATTAGTAATTGACTCGTTTTTATAGGTTAGTTAGTTTCACTTGACAGTTTACTCACCTTCTTTATCTGTAAATTACTCCCCAATCAAAATACAATACCTATTCTACAATAATACAGAACATCATCACATACAAGAAGGATTCTTTATTTATATTGTTTTTTAAATTCCAACAGTTTTCCTCACAGTTTATCTGATCGTAATATCGATCGTACAATGCTGAATTGATTTGTTAATGGACTAGTACTGTTACTACAATTTAAATATAATTTTTGTTTATCTCTTATCCCAGGGTACGTGTGATTCTTTTAACGATTAGTAAGGCCAGGTAATGCAAAATTAAGGTTACTAAGTATTACAAATTGTTATTAATTCTTAATGTATAAAATTAAATATAAGCTGGTGTTACCGTACAATGCGATTCTCAAGATAGCCGTGTCTGTTTACAACCGCATGAAGACGTACTGATGAGGTTACTTTTGACCAGAAAATGTGTCCAGATTATCAATAAAGGTGGAAAGGTGATGTCCTGGAGTGTAACAGGAATTCTTCTGTTCTTCTTCGCGATCCTCGTGGTTGTCGGTCCCAGTGGAATTGGTGTAGTATTACAATTTCTTCAATCTCTTGGAAGTGAGGTTTATTTCTTCAGTACCAAAAGTTCCTTGTGTATGTTTGGTTTATATTGGCATTAATTTAGACTTCTTGTCCATTCAAGAAGAATCTTGGTTTAATTGTAAATCGGTTTCATCATCTTTAATGGAATTAGTTGAAGAAGAAACTATTAATTCCGCTACTTTTGGGAGGTATAATTGTATTTTTTTTTCTGAAATCTAGTTCAGTAATTATTACTCAGTTTTGTTTTAATGGATTGGCTTTAATACATTAGATTTATTAAGGTTGATTCATTTTTATTTTATTTTATGTTTAAATTTGTCTACTGAACTGTTCCCAATAGCATATAACAATCGAATATTAAAGTTTTTTATAAATTCTTTCCTGGATTCGTATTAATTTAACTTCACCCATTAGCATATAACAATCGAATGTTGAAATCAACAAAATTTCTTGCATTTTAGTTACCCTAACAACCATTACTTTCTGTCATTGGATAATATTTGATATCCTAGAGCCAGAATTAGAAAATATTACTACTCTCATTTAATAAAATACTCCATGCTTGGAATTACACCAAATCACATAAAACTCTCACTTAATCTGCCTTATTAAACCATATATATTTTACTATAATTTCATGTGACTGGACTTATTAAAAAGGTATTAACTTCCTTTTACAAATATTAAATTTAGGCCTATTGGTTTTCTTACACCTGTTATAATTTTGTTTTGTTTTTAACTTAATTTTTCTTTACCTGACCTACTGTACAAATAGTCACTGGCTTATGGCCACTTATATTAAATTTAATTTCCTGGTTTCAATTCATTATATTATTTAGTTCATAATTGAACCCTTCATTGTTTTTTAACATATTAACACTTATTGCCTTCCTGGCCAAGTTTACAAACATTATTTTAAACATCTTCATTAATCAATTAAAGTAAATACATTTAACATAATATCATAACTAATAAATGTACTTATACTTAATTATTTAAATACAATTTTAACATGAATAAATTGAGTACCTAGGACTTAGTACTTCCTTAAAGCAACAGCTCCACACTTACTATCCACAAAACATAAAATAAATATCCTGTAAACACTATATCATGCTACAGTACAACACCAAGTACATTTTATAACACATTAAATATTAATTGAACAGTATATTATACTCAACTCCTACACATTAAACTCCTCCCATTAGACACAATGTTTATGTTTTACATCTCATACTACTCATTACATATTTTAGATTTAGGTACACTTTTAATGTTTTATTACTTAGTAACCTTACTAGGTACCTCTAATGCATTCTTCAGGTGAAATGGGCCCTCTTGTATTTAATTATAACAGGTTTTGGACATTGTTTTAAATCATATTTACATAGTTTTTTATGTAACGTCGGGGACCTCAACTCTGTTACGTTACAATATATATATATATATATATATATACATATAATGTAACGTAACGAAGTTAAGGTCCCATACGTTACATAAAAACTTTGTTACTATCAAGTTAAAACAATACCCAATGTGTGCCATAATTAAGGTCAGGAAGTTAAACCTCACATAATAAATATATTAATAATACCTAGTAAGGTTACTAGGTAATAAAATAATAAAAATGTCTACAAATATAAAATATGGAGTGATCAGTGGAAGATGTGAACAATAAACTAGTGTCTAATGATATGAAATTACTATAGACAGTTTGAACTGAGAGTAGACTGTTTAATTGATATTTAATGTTTTATAATGATGTACATGTTGTTGTGCTTTATCATGATATTTTGTTTACATTTTATTTATTCTGTGTTTTGTATGTAGCAGGTGTGAAGCAATTGCTTTAAGAAAGTATTAAGTAATTGATACTAATTTCATTCATGTTAAACTTTATAAGAATAACTATTTGTGTATTTACTTTGAGTAATTAATGAAGATATCGTAAGATATTTGTAAACTTGGCCAGGAAGGCAATAATTGTTAATAAATTGTCAAGGGGTCATTGTAATTATGTTATAAACAGATGAAGGGTTCAATAATAAAATAAATAATAATAAATTGAAATCAGGATAAAATAAAATTAGAATAATTGGCCATAAGCCAGTGACTCATTGTACAGTAGGTCAGGTCAGAAAAGTTAAATTAAAAATAAAAAATTATAACACATGTAATAAAACAAATAGGCCTAAAATTAGTATTTTGTAAAAGGAAAATAATACCTGTTAAACTAAGTCGGTCAAGAAGAAAATGTAGTAAAATGTATATGGTTTAATAAGGGAGTATTTTATTAAATAAGTGTAAGAATATTTCCTAATTACGGCTCTAGGATAACAAATATTATCCAATAACAGAAGGAGAAATGGTTGTCAGGGACGAATGAATGCAAGATATCTTGTTGATTTCAACACTTAATTGTTATATGTGAATGGGTAGAGTTCAGTTAATACAAATTTAAAAAAGAAAACCAAAACTAAATGAATCAAATTAAAATAAATCAAATTTCATAAGCAGAAATCCATTAAAAAGGACTGAGTATTGACTTCCAAATCTATCTTTCAGCAAATATAATTCGATATACCATTAAAGTTAAATGAATTTAAAAAAATAAATCATCCAACCTATTAACAGCAAAAGAGTAATAATGAAGATTAACTATAATTAAATGAAGATGATCCATAGCCGAGGGATGCCAAATTAATTAAAAATATATTAAAAACAAACGAAGAAATTTGAAATAACGTACTAAACCTCACTTTTCACCACCGAACGAAGTCTTAATACTACACAAATTCCATTGGGACCTGCAACTACCAGAACCGTGAAGATTAACGAAGATCAGAACTGAAAATTCGACTACATCCTGGGACATCAATACTAAACTTTTATTGAGAAGCTGGAGGCTGTTATTATTCAAGAGTTGAATCACCATTCTGTTCTCGTCTCGGCGTAGCGAAACACAGCCATACTAAGTATCCTGTCGAAGTACGGTAAAAAACCTGCTTATATTTGAATTTTATATAATAAGATTTTATAACAAATTTGTAATACCTAGTAACCTTAAAAATTGCATTACCTGACCTTACTAATAGTTAAAAGAACTACATGTACCCTGAGATAAAAAACAAATTAAAAATTATAATTAAATTTTAACACATCTAAAACCCGAATTCAATGACAAATCGATTACGTATTGTGTAATCGATATGGTGTATTAGTGGCAAGAGGAAGCATCTGTTGGAATTGAAAAATATATAAAATAAAGAATCCTTCTTGAATTTGACGATTTCTTGTTATTTGTAGAATAATTAGTGTATTTCGAATAGGTTGTAAGTTACAGAGAAAGGAACGTGAGAAATACAGCAAGCGGAACGACTTAACCTATAACTGGTCGATCGCAAACCACAGCGCTCGTCTGCTGACAGCTGGTGAATACGGGAGAATAGAGAACTAACTTGCTTTCTCCGCTCTCCTCTCTTTACTCTCTCGATAGTATATACAGACTAGGCTTGGAGAAATATATTGAATTACCCAATATAATAACTGGAATAGAGCGTTTTTCTTTTGTAAAACACTTAATAACTACCTAATGCAGATCTATTATCAATAATCGAATAATATAATCCATAAAAAATAATTTTTCTTTATAATTAGATCAACGCTGATACACGATTTAGAATACAAATTGAAGAACCCAATAGTGGTGCTTAAAAAATAAATTAAATACGGGAACTATTATATTACACCTATAAGTATATTTATATTACAACTACTTGGGTTTAATTAGATGACAGTTACGAAGAGGAAAATACATCATATCTGTTTAGATACAAATTGGCGAACCCAACAGTGGGGCCTTTGAGCATTATCAAATTCAATATATAAAAAAAGACAAGAGAGTTTCGTTACAAAATTGACGCCGACAACGTTGGGGCTTAATTAGGTGAGAGTTTCGAGGAGTATAAGGAGTCGCCTTCGTTACAATAAATATACATATATATTAGATTTATTGAAGCATTTTCAATGCCCTTCTCTGTGCATTGCATTTGTGCAATGCCTGTAAATTTTTTTTATTACAATAACTAGTGCCAACAATGGGTACACATCAAAAAGACTTTCTTTTGCATATGCAATTCTTCATTTCCTCTTACTGCCACCAGTCGCGTCAGTAACTGCCAGACAGTCACACAGTGCAACATGTGTTTGTCACATTCTCATTTTCTTTACAATGACCGAACACTTGTAGCAGCAGTACTGCATTCTGTAAGAAACTAGGAGATAATCAGGCAGAAACCATCCAAAACATTCATTCGGCTTTCAGTGATGAAATGGGAGTTATGCAAAGTAAACAGTGGTACAGCC
The DNA here is from genome assembly GCA_034769895.1 of Magicicada septendecula. Classification (NCBI taxonomy): domain Eukaryota; kingdom Metazoa; phylum Arthropoda; class Insecta; order Hemiptera; family Cicadidae; genus Magicicada; species Magicicada septendecula. Next base: position 825,690,304 of record CM068367.1, read on the forward strand.
GTTTCAAAAATGTCCACTTGTTGACGGAGAGTGACCAATGTTCTGGGAGACCATCAACAAGCTGAAATGCTGCCATTATTGAGAAAGTGCAAGCACTAATCATGGAGGACCATCACTTGACAGTCAGGGAAATTGCTGATGAGGTTGGGATGAGTGCTGGTTCCACAGACAGCATTCTGAATGAGGATTTGGGCATACACAGAGTGGCTGCGAAATTTGTGCCCAAGCTGCTTTCACCAGGAGAGAGACAACTCAGTGTTGAGGTTTCCGAGGACATTCTGCAGTGCACCAATGTGGATTCTGAGTGTCTGTAGACTGTAGTCACATGACGAGACATGGTTGTATGGTTACAAGCCGGAAACTAAGGTCCAGTAGTCACAATGGAAGCATCCAAGTTCCACAACAGCCAAAACAAAAAGCATGACAGGTTCAGAACAAGGTGAAGGTGATGCTGGTTGCTTTTTTTTTTACTACCATGATATAGTGCATCATGAGTACACCAGAAGGCCAGACCATCAATAATGATTACTACTGAGAAGTCATACACAATGCTGTGATAGAGTTCAATGCAAGAGACCAGAGCTGTGGAGCACTGTAAACTGACAGCTGCTTCATAACATCCAGCCATTCAGCACACCTGAACCAGACTTTTTTGACTAAGCATGGCATTCCGCACGTTCGCCAACCCCCTACTCCCTTGACATGGCCCCTTTTGACTTCTGGTTATTCACAAAGACGAAGAAAACCCTAAAAGGGTCCCATTTTGAGAGTCATAAGGAAGTAAAGCAAAATGCAATGGCATAGCTGCGCACTATCCCAAAAGAAGACTTTCAGTGATCCCTCCAGCGAAGGAAGGACCACTGGACTAATTGTGTGGAATTACAAAGGGCCTACTTTGAAGAGGATTAGGTACTGTAATCAATCAGATATGGAACCTACTTTCCCAGCCCAAGGTCAGATACTTCTTGGACAGATCTTTAGAATGGTCTGGTCTAAGCCATTAGTACACATAACATACAAATGTCTACATCAGCAAGCTTAAATCAAATAAGTTAAATGAACATTTCAGAAAAGACAAATTTGTTCACTATTACACAAACAACAATGAAAATTATTTGTATTTGTTACACAAACAGCGTTTATTTTTGGGGGGATCTAAGAGATGTGTTTTTGGAAAAAGGGAAATCAATCCAAGGGACTAAAACATTGATCTACAATAAAGTGGGATCATACCAAAATGAAGATATAAAATTAAGAATGATGACTATTAATTCTTAATGACTATTAAGAATAAACAGTCAGTAAATCTAACACACAATTAGAATGGCATGGATGTATTGCCAGGATAGATCAGAATGAAATGCCCAAAACCATTCTGAAAATGGGAAGGGAAAAGGAAATGTATCAGAGGGACACCAAAAGGAAGCAGTGGTTACAGAGGGTAAAAGAAATTTGTATAAAACAATGTTAATTACTAGAGACATCAATCACAAGCAGTGATACAAGGTAGGCAGTGGTGGAGGAATGGATAAGGGAGTCAAAGTAGTTGAGATTTTATGCTAAACAGGAATAAATTGTTACCAAAACTGAAAACACACACACCTTTTCAAATCAGGCATGATAAAAGAAGAATTAGTTTCATGTGTTATGGTCACAAGCCACATATTTTCCTTGTCAAGAAAGGAGCTAAAGAGCTACTTCCTTGTCTAATTTAAATACATAAAGTTACTTTCACTTTTACCTCAAAAGCTTACTTATAAATATTTTTTACAGGAAAATAAATGCTGCATATTCTTAAATATATATTTTTTTTATTTGTATGTAGACTGTTTTTCTATAGTCTACGGCATTATGCTAAAATCCTGTTTATTTTTAGACCAATAAAAACGTGTAATTTAATGTTTACTCTTAGTCAGGACAAGTTTAGCTCTCTTACTTTATTTAAGAATGATCAAAAAGGATTGCATCATTACAACATAACTAAAAACAGAACTACAAAATAAGGACACAAACTCTGAACTTTAAACATTTATAATAATTATAAAATATCTGAGTTCTCTTCGAAAACATTAACTTGCAGGAATATATTGATCTCTCTCTCTTTCCTCTCACATACACACAATGCCTGCGCTGGCACAGCGTGTGCACACTTATCTGGCCTCCAATGGGCTGCAGTAAATTAGCAAGTTCAGAAGGTTCAAGAAATAATAGCACGTAAGTATCTATAATTGAATATCTATAATTATATCTATATTATCTTATAATTGAAATTAAAAATTAAATATAGTAACTGACACACTATTATCTCACTTAGTTTTTGTACAACTATACCTTCGAGAGTTTTCCCCTCCACATAGAAAACATCAAATATCATAGAAAACATCTCCATCATCAAACCATGTTATATGTTAAGAGAGATAAGATATGAAAACTATATCAATATAGAATGTTTTTTGAGCCATTTGAAAACAAAGTTTTAAAACTGACAAGTGTACTAATTTCGACGTACTTTATCATAAACAAGGTGCTACTGAAAAATTCAAGGAATCTGAACAGACCACAACTGGATGGAGTATGACCTTCCGGCATTAAATGTGGTGAGCAATATGCTTCCTGAATCCAATAGCCAATAGCCATGTAGCTAAGACGATGCTTTGTTTTGTTCAGTGGGATTTTGTGTTGTTGTATTTCAGTGATTCAGTGACTTTATTTTCAACCGATATAATGGATTTTAATGAACAAAGAATATGCATCAAATTTTTTTCAAATTTAAAAAAAGCTGTTGAAACCCATTGTATGTTAAGGAAGCCTTTGGGAGATACTGCCATGAACCAAAGCAAAACCTTCCACACAAAGGCAACAGGGATTTGTGTTACAAATGCTTCAAGGATGATCGTTAACAAGCAGAATAATGGAAATCATAGCAAAAGTTCAGAGGTTATTCTTTCAAATCATAAGCGAACAATCCACAATGTGTTTGAGATAGTAGGACAGTCATAAGGGCAGTTCATCGCATTTGTCTGATGATTTGAACATAAGACGCACTTCTGTGAAATTTGTGCCAAGTCTGGTGAGTAACGAACAGAAGGTCCATCGTATTTCTCACTGTATGGAACTCAAACAAGTCAGAGAAACCACCAATTTCATCTCAACAGTGGAAGTCACCAAATTACCTGCGGCCAAAAAAAGCATGTCAAGTTCACAGCCATGTCAAGTCCATGTTGATCGTTTTTTTTTTTGACATTCACAGGATTATTAGCTATTTTATCTGTGTTAGCAGTCTTCATAACAACTTTGTCGTATTTTGTTGCTTCTCTGATATGTACAATTTTCCCTCGAATGACAATTGTTTCCTTTTCTGCTATTTTCGAGGGAAAATTGTACATAGCAGAGAAGCAACAAAATACGACAAAGTTATTCACAGGATTGTCCACAAGGAATTCTTACCCCCGTGGCCAAACCATCAGTGGCAAGATTGCCTGTGAGGTTTTGAAGTGGCTGAGTAAGGCCATTCAGTGCTAACGTTCAGAGAAGTGTAACAATTAGTTTCTCAACAATGACAAGCACCCGTTCACACATCACTCATCATTAGACAATTCCCAACTTCCAAAAACATTACAGTGATTCTACCCCCACTCATATTCACCTGACCTTGTCCCCTGTGATTTTTCTTAAGATAAAATTTTGGGTGAATAAGTGCTGTTTTAACATGATTGAAGAGATCCAGGCAGATATGCAGGAGGAATTTAATGCACTCAATATGAGAACTTCCAGAGATGCACATGGAATCATGAGAAAATGCTAGGATCACTGTATACATGCTCAAGAGGATTGCTTTGAAGGGTACAGTGGAAACTAGAAATTATGGTACCCATAATGACTATTTCTTTAATGGTAAAATTCCCTGAACCTTTGCGTAGCATCTTGTAGATGCTGTGTATAATATTATAGTAAGAATGGTGCAGGTTTTGTAAACAAACATTTAGCACATGTCACATTCTGTGATCTGAGCTAGGCTTTTGGCTTGTAGATAATAATATTTTCTACTCTAACTTTAAAGTCTTGGTATCAGTAACGGTCACTGGCAGTTTTTCAGTCATTCTTTGAAAGATGTATGCAGAATGAATTGTGAAAAACCAATGACTGCACCTGCTCTAGGAATATGTTTTTGTTTATCATTAATAAAAGTTATAAAATTTTGTTTAGAGCTCTGGTAAATGATAAATATGTAGAGGTACTTTACAACTTAAACAATAACACTGTAAATGATAATACAACTACGTATCTCAAAATTGCCACAGCTCCAGGTAGATAATAAACTAACCAGTATATTTTAAATTTTTAAGTCATGATCTGAACAAATATATACCTAACAACTACTTTCATTTATTCCGTTTTTCAAGAGATAGCACCCATATGGTGAAGTAATTATAAGTAGATCCTAATAATTCCACAAAAGCAACTGGAGTTACATAAAACACTACTACAAATGCTTGCCTTACCAAAAAAAAAAGAATGATCAATATTGCACACCACTATATAAAAATTATTCCGATTAGCGCTTTCAAGCTTCACAGCTCATCGTCAGATCAGGAATAGGCAGAAAATATGTAATACCCAACCCTTCACCCCTCTCCACCACCCTGCTCACCAACAACAAACTAAAAATTAATGACCCTTCCCCACCCCCTAAACTCTTGTCTCACCATCTGTACAGTTACATATTTTTCTAGTAAATTCCGCGCGCGCGCGTGTGTGTGTGTGTGTGTGTGTGTGTGTGTGTGTGTGTGTGTGTGTGTGCGCATCCCTTCAAACTACCCTCTTCCTCTCCACACACGAGGGTCAGTCACACACCCTTTTTGTATGTTGACCCTTTTCATAACTTTATCCACTATGTTGGTGCTATAATTATTATTCCTTACAATTCCCTTTATCGTTTTTAACTCCCTATCTCTTGATTCGGTCTCTTTTAAACACTTCTGAGCTCTGTAACAAAAGGAATTGATTGCCGCCATTTTATATCTGGGTGGTACGACTCTCTTGGTATAATTATATCAGAATACGACTCATTCCTAAATATCCCAAACTGTAGTTTCTCATTATCTTTAATTTCTATGTTTAAATCTAAGTAATTTATTTGCTTACCTCCTATCTCTTCCTTAAATTGTAAGTTTTTATCCTTACTATTTACCTCCTTTATAAACTCATGCACTTCTTCTATGCTTCCTTCCTAAACTACTAATACATCATCAACGTATCTAGACCATAATTTTATATTGTCTTTATACTTAGTGGAAGTTATTAATTGCTTTTCAAAATCATTCATGTATATTTCAGCAAGAATAGGGGATAATGAAGACCCCATAGGTAAACCTTTTTTCTGTATATAAAACCTGTTATTAAACCTAAAATAGTTCTGATTTACACATTCTTTAATTACTTTCATCAACTGCTTTTTATACCTGTATTCTCCCATATTATTATCGTTTATTAACTTAAAAACTTTATTTACTGTGATATTAGTAAACATGTCCTTAACATCCAGTGATATCAATTTTGTATTTACATTAATGCTAATATTTTCTAATTTTTCTATCAATTTTATATTATTCTCTATGTTGTATTTTGTCCCAAATTCATTTCTCTTTCAGTACTCTGCTAACTTCCTTTGATAGTTTATAAATAGGTGCATTAATAAAAGAAACAATCGGTCTAATTGGTTTTCCTTCTTTATGTATCTTAACCTGACTTTTAAAAGTTGGTGCTGTTGGATTACTTTCCAATAAATACTTTTTCTTATTTTCTTCTATAAATGTTATCTGTTTCATCATTTGTTTTATCCTTGACTGGTACTTACTTGTATAATCATACTTTATTTCCTCGTATGGTCCTTCCCTTATAAATTCTTCCGTTTTCTTTATGTATTCTTCCTTTCTCATTAGTACCATTGTATTTCCTTTATCCGCCTTCGTAACTATAATATCATTCTTCTTTATTTTATTCTTTAGTTTAGTTACAGTTGCTTTGATTTTTTGTTCATTCTTTGAATTATACAAACTTTTCTTAAATATTTTATCTACTACATTCCCTACTTCCCACCTTATTCTTTTTTTATCATTTTCATTTCCTAGTTTTTGTATTATGCTTTCGCATTCAATAATCGTTTTTTCTTGATTTAATTCTGGTGGCGGTGCGTATTTTAAGCCTTTCGCTAACATTTCTTTTTCTTCCGTATTGAAATTTACCTCTGTAAGGTTTATTACTCTTTTTTCATAGTTATTCTTAGAGAGGTGTTCCTTTTTTACTTCGTTCTTTCTTATTAATTTATTTAACTTATCTACCTTTTTTTTTTTATTTTTCTTTTCCAATTTCTTTTCTTTGTACCCCAAACCAAAATTATATAATATTTCTTCTAACTCTACATACGAGTATATTCTTAATAATTCTATGTGTCTGTCATATAATTCCCTATTATATCTATTGATTAAGCCGTAGAGTGACCTTATTTCCAGTTTTATCCACAACTTCTCGCTTTGTTCTTTTACTTTTTTGGCTACACTGTTCTTATTTTAATTTTAACTTGAGCGTACTTTGGGATGACATTATTATCCAGACATTGTTTATTAAACCATATTTTACTTAAAACCCTCTTCAATTTAACTTTTAACTTAAGATATTTAAAAACTTTACTTACCTTATTGTTGTTGTTTATTACCTCATTGTTGTTGTCCATTACCTGTAGTCAATTGCACATCTTAACAGACGTTTAATGAAGAAATTTGTGTTAGTGGTTGAAATCACAATCAGAATGATCAATATTGCACACCACTATATAAAAATTATTCCGATTAGCGCTTTCAAGCTTCACAGCTCATCGTCAGATCAGGAATAGGCAGAAAATATGTAATACCCAACCCTTCACCCCTCTCCCCCACCCTGCTCACCCACAACAAACTAAAAATTAATGACCCTTCCCCACCCCCTAAACTCTTGTCTCACCATCTGTACAGTTACATATTTTTCTAGTAAATTCCGTGTGTGTGTGTGTGTGTGTGTGTGTGTGTGTGTGTGTGTGTGCGCATCCCTTCAAACTACCCTCTTCCTCTCCACACACGTGGGTCAGTCACACACCCTTATTTTAAAACAACCAATTAGTACTATGAAATATAATTCTTAATCTTATCTATCTGCCCTCTCTCATTTACTTCTTAATCATGTTATAAAATATTTCTTCATTATCAAATTTAATTTTAATATTAATTAAATTGTCTAACCCTTTTTCTCTTTCTTTCAATATTTCTAACTCCTCTCTAAGCTTCCTTTCAACTGTGTTATTTACTACTTTTACAATTTCGTATTCTTCCAAAGGATTAACAAACTTGTGGTTGTCTTCTATGAAATGTCTTGCATATAACGAATTGGTTGTTCTATTACCTTCTCCACGTTTGTGGTCAGACAACCTGCATACGAATTTTCGTCCTGTCTCCCCTAGGTACACTTTGTTGCAGTCTTTACATTTTAATTTATAAATTCCGCTTTTCTGTAATACTGGAATTTTTTCTATATTCTTATTCCTTATCTTATCAAATACCGTTTCACATTTTTTAATAGCTATATCTACTCCATATTTATTAAAACATTTTATAATTTTTCTAGTATGTGAACCTATGTATGTCAATGACCCTGCATAATTCTTTTGTTCTGGTTCTATTTTAGCTTTTTGTATGTTGACCCTTTTCATAACTTTATCCACTATGTTGGTGCTATAATTATTATTCCTTACAATTCCCTTTATCTTTTTTAACTCCCTATCTCTTGATTCGGTCTCTTTTAAACACTTCTGAGCTCTGTAACAAAAGGAATTGATTGCCGCCATTTTATATCTGTATGGGTGGTACGACTCTCTTGGTATAATTATATCAGAATACGACTCTTTCCTAAATATCCCAAACTGTAGTTTCTCATTATCTTTAATTTCTATGTTTAAATCTAAGTAATTTATTTGCTTACCTCCTATCTCTTCCTTAAATTGTAAGTTTTTATCCTTATTATTTACCTTCGTTATAAACTCATGCACTTCTTCTATGCTTCCTTCCCAAACTACTAATACATCATCAACGTATCTAGACCATAATTTTATATTGTCTTTATACTTAGTGGAAGTTATTAATTGCTTTTCAAAATCATTCATGTATATTTCAGCAAGAATAGGGGATAATGAAGACCCCATAGGTAAACCTTTTTTCTGTATATAAAACTTGTTATTAAACCTAAAATAGTTCTGATTTACACATTCTTTAATTACTTTCATCAACTGCTTTTTATACCTGTATTCTCCCATATTATTATCGTTTATTAACTTAATAACTTCATTTACTGTGATATTAGTAAACATGTCCTTAACATCCAGTGATATCAATTTTGTATTTACATTAATGCTAATATTTTCTAATTTTTCTATCAATTTTATATTATTCTCTATGTTGTATTTTGTCCCAAATTCATATTTCTCTTTCAGTACTCTGCTAACTTCCTTTGATAGTTTATAAATAGGTGCATTAATAAAAGAAACAATCGGTCTAATTGGTTTTCCTTCTTTATGTATCTTAACCTGACTTTTAAAAGTTGGTGCTGTTGGATTACTTTCCAATAAATACTTTTTCTTATTTTCTTCTATAAATGTTATCTGTTTCATCATTTGTTTTATCCTTGACTGGTACTTACTTGTATAATCATACTTTATTTCCTCGTATGGTCCTTCCCTTATAAATTCTTCCGTTTTCTTTATGTATTCTTCCTTTCTCATTAGTACCATTGTATTTCCTTTATCCGCCTTCGTAACTATAATATCATTCTTCTTTATTTTATTCTTTAGTTTAGTTACAGTTGCTTTGATTTTTTGTTCATTCTTTGAATTATACAAACTTTTCTTAAATATTTTATCTACTACATTCCCTACTTCCCACCTTATTCTTTTTTTATCATTTTCATTTCCTAGTTTTTGTATTATGCTTTCGCATTCAATAATCGTTTTCTCTTGATTTAATTCTGGTGGCGGTGCGTATTTTAAGCCTTTCGCTAACATTTCTTTTTCTTCCGTATTGAAATTTACCTCTGTAAGGTTTATTACTCTTTTTCCATAGTTATTCTTAGAGAGGTGTTCCTTTTTTACTTCGTTCTTTCTTATTAATTTATTTAACTTATCAACCATTTTTTTATTTTTATTTTCCAAATTTCTTTTCTATGTACCCCAAACCAAAATTATATAATATTTCTTCTAACTCTACATACGAGTATATTCTTAATAATTCTATGTGTCTGTCATACAATTCCCTATTATATCTATTGATTAAGCCGTAGAGTGACCTTATTTCCAGTTTTATCCGCAACTTCTCGCTTTGTTCTTTTACTTTTTTGGCTACACTGTTCTTATTTTAATTTTAACTTGAGCGTACTTTGGGATGACATTATTATCCAGACATTGTTTATTAAACCATATTTTACTTAAAACCCTCTTCAATTTAACTTTTAACTTAAGATATTTACAAACTTTACTTAACTTATTGTTGTCGTTTATTACCTCATTGTTGTTGTCCATTACCTGTAGTCAATTGCACATCTTAACAGACGTTTAATGAAGAAATTTGTGTTAGTGGTTGAAATCACAATCAGAATGATCAATATTGCACACCACTATATAAAAATTATTCCGATTAGCGCTTTCAAGCTTCACAGCTCATCGTCAGATCAGGAATAGGCAGAAAATATGTAATACCCAACCCTTCACCCCTCTCCCCCACCCTGCTCACCCACAACAAACTAAAAATTAATGACCCTTCCCCACCCCCTAAACTCTTGTCTCACCATCTGTACAGTTACATATTTTTCTAGTAAATTCCGTGTGTGTGTGTGTGTGTGTGTGTGTGTGTGCGTGCATCCCTTCAAACTACCCTCTTCCTCTCCACACACGTGGGTCAGTCACACACCCTTATTTTAAAACAACCAATTAGTACTATGAAATATAATTCTTAATCTTATCTATCTGCCCTCTCTCATTTACTTCTTAATCATGTTATAAAATATTTCTTCATTATCAAATTTAATTTTAATATTAATTAAATTGTCTAACCCTTTTTCTCTTTCTTTCAATATTTCTAACTCCTCTCTAAGCTTCCTTTCAACTGTGTTATTTACTACTTTTACAATTTCGTATTCTTCCAAAGGATTAACAAACTTGTGGTTGTCTTCTATGAAATGTCTTGCATATAACGAATTGGTTGTTCTATTACCTTCTCCACGTTTGTGGTCAGACAACCTGCATACGAATTTTCGTCCTGTCTCCCCTAGGTACACTTTGTTGCAGTCTTTACATTTTAATTTATAAATTCCGCTTTTCTGTAATACTGGAATTTTTTCTATATTCTTATTCCTTATCTTATCAAATACCGTTTCACATTTTTTTAATAGCTATATCTACTCCATATTTATTAAAACATTTTATAATTTTTCTAGTATGTGAACCTATGTATGTCAATGACCCTGCATAATTCTTTTGTTCTGGTTCTATTTTAGCTTTTTGTATGTTGACCCTTTTCATAACTTTATCCACTATGTTGGTGCTATAATTATTATTCCTTACAATTCCCTTTATCGTTTTTAACTCCCTATCTCTTGATTCGGTCTCTTTTAAACACTTCTGAGCTCTGTAACAAAAGGAATTGATTGCCGCCATTTTATATCTGGGTGGTACGACTCTCTTGGTATAATTATATCAGAATACGACTCTTTCCTAAATATCCCAAACTGTAGTTTCTCATTATCTTTAATTTCTATGTTTAAATCTAAGTAATTTATTTGCTTACCTCCTATCTCTTCCTTAAATTGTAAGTTTTTATCCTTACTATTTACCTCCTTTATAAACTCATGCACTTCTTCTATGCTTCCTTCCCAAACTACATCATCAACGTATCTAGACCATAATTTTATATTGTCTTTATACTTAGTGGAAGTTATTAATTGCTTTTCAAAATCATTCATGTATGTTTCAGCAAGAATAGGGGATAATGAAGACCCCATAGGTAAACCTTTTTTCTGTATATAAAACTTGTTATTAAACCTAAAATAGTTCTGATTTACACATTCTTTAATTACTTTCATCAACTGCTTTTTATACCTGTATTCTCCCATATTATTATCGTTTATTAACTTAATAACTTCATTTACTGTGATATTAGTAAACATGTCCTTAACATCCAGTGATATCAATTTTGTATTTACATTAATGCTAATATTTTCTAATTTTTCTATCAATTTTATATTATTCTCTATGTTGTATTTTGTCCCAAATTCATATTTCTCTTTCAGTACTCTGCTAACTTCCTTTGATAGTTTATAAATAGGTGCATTAATAAAAGAAACAATCGGTCTAATTGGTTTTCCTTCTTTATGTATCTTAACCTGACTTTTAAAAGTTGGTGCTGTTGGATACTTTCCAATAAATAATTTTTCGTATTTTCTTCTATAAATGTTATCTGTTTCATCATTTGTTTTATCCTTGACTGGTACTTACTTGTATAATCATACTTTATTTCCTCGTATGGTCCTTCCCTTATAAATTCTTCCGTTTTCTTTATGTATTCTTCCTTTCTCATTAGTACCATTGTATTTCCTTTATCCGCCTTCGTAACTATAATATCATTCTTCTTTATTTTATTCTTTAGTTTAGTTACAGTTGCTTTGATTTTTTGTTCATTCTTTGAATTATACAAACTTTTCTTAAATATTTTATCTACTACATTCCCTACTTCCCACCTTATTCTTTTTTTGTCATTTTCATTTCCTAGTTTTTGTATTATGCTTTCGCATTCAATAATCGTTTTCTCTTGATTTAATTCTGGTGGCGGTGCGTATTTTAAGCCTTTCGCTAACCTTTCTTTTTCTTCCGTATTGAAATTTACCTCTGTAAGGTTTATTACTCTTTTTTAATAGTTATTCTTAGAGAGGTGTTCCTTTTTTACTTCGTTCTTTCTTATTAATTTATTTAACTTATCTACCATTTTTTTTTTCTTTTTCTTTTCCAATTTCTTTTCTATGTACCCCAAACCAAAATTATATAATATTTCTTCTAACTCTACATACGAGTATATTCTTAATAATTCTATGTGTCTGTCATATAATTCCCTATTATATCTATTGATTAAGCCGTAGAGTGACCTTATTTCCAGTTTTATCCGCAACTTCTCGCTTTGTTCTTTTACTTTTTTGGCTACACTGTTCTTATTTTAATTTTAACTTGAGCGTACTTTGGGATGACATTATTATCCAGACATTGTTTATTAAACCATATTTTACTTAAAACCCTCTTCAATTTAACTTTTAACTTAAGATATTTAAAAACTTTACTTACCTTATTGTTGTCGTTTATTACCTCATTGTTGTTGTCCATTACCTGTAGTCAATTGCACATCTTAACAGACGTTTAATGAAGAAATTTGTGTTAGTGGTTGAAATCACAATCAGAATGATCAATATTGCACACCACTATATAAAAATTATTCCGATTAGCGCTTTCAAGCTTCACAGCTCATCGTCAGATCAGGAATAGGCAGAAAATATGTAATACCCAACCCTTCACCCCTCTCCCCCACCCTGCTCACCCACAACAAACTAAAAATTAATGACCCTTCCCCACCCCCTAAACTCTTGTCTCACCATCTGTACAGTTACATATTTTTCTAGTAAATTCCGTGTGTGTGTGTGTGTGCGCATCCCTTCAAACTACCCTCTTCCTCTCCACACACGTGGGTCAGTCACACACCCTTATTTTAAAACAACCAATTAGTACTATGAAATATAATTCTTAATCTTATCTATCTGCCCTCTCTCATTTACTTCTTAATCATGTTATAAAATATTGCTTCATTATCAAATTTAATTTTAATATTAATTAAATTGTCTAACCCTTTTTCTCTTTCTTTCAATATTTCTAACTCCTCTCTAAGCTTCCTTTCAACTGTGTTATTTACTACTTTTACAATTTCGTATTCTTCCAAAGGATTAACAAACTTGTGGTTGTCTTCTATGAAATGTCTTGCATATAACGAATTGGTTGTTCTATTACCTTCTCCACGTTTGTGGTCAGACAACCTGCATACGAATTTTCGTCCTGTCTCCCCTAGGTACACTTTGTTGCAGTCTTTACATTTTAATTTATAAATTCCGCTTTTCTGTAATACTGGAATTTTTTCTATATTCTTATTCCTTATCTTATCAAATACCGTTTCACATTTTTTAATAGCTATATCTACTCCATATTTATTAAAACATTTTATAATTTTTCTAGTATGTGAACCTATGTATGTCAATGACCCTGCATAATTCTTTTGTTCTGGTTCTATTTTAGCTTTTTGTATGTTGACCCTTTTCATAACTTTATCCACTATGTTGGTGCTATAATTATTATTCCTTACAATTCCCTTTATCTTTTTTAACTCCCTATCTCTTGATTCGGTCTCTTTTAAACACTTCTGAGCTCTGTAACAAAAGGAATTGATTGCCGCCATTTTATATCTGTATGGGTGGTACGACTCTCTTGGTATAATTATATCAGAATACGACTCTTTCCTAAATATCCCAAACTGTAGTTTCTCATTATCTTTAATTTCTATGTTTAAATCTAAGTAATTTATTTGCTTACCTCCTATCTCTTCCTTAAATTGTAAGTTTTTATCCTTATTATTTACCTTCGTTATAAACTCATGCACTTCTTCTATGCTTCCTTCCCAAACTACTAATACATCATCAACATATCTAGACCATAATTTTATATTGTCTTTATACTTAGTGGAAGTTATTAATTGCTTTTCAAAATCATTCATGTATGTTTCAGCAAGAATAGGGGATAATGAAGACCCCATAGGTAAACCTTTTTTCTGTATATAAAACTTGTTATTAAACCTAAAATAGTTCTGATTTACACATTCTTTAATTACTTTCATCAACTGCTTTTTATACCTGTATTCTCCCATATTATTATCGTTTATTAACTTAATAACTTCATTTACTGTGATATTAGTAAACATGTCCTTAACATCCAGTGATATCAATTTTGTATTTACATTAATGCTAATATTTTCTAATTTTTCTATCAATTTTATATTATTCTCTATGTTGTATTTTGTCCCAAATTCATATTTCTCTTTCAGTACTCTGCTAACTTCCTTTGATAGTTTATAAATAGGTGCATTAATAAAAGAAACAATCGGTCTAATTGGTTTTCCTTCTTTATGTATCTTAACCTGACTTTTAAAAGTTGGTGCTGTTGGATACTTTCCAATAAATAATTTTTCGTATTTTCTTCTATAAATGTTATCTGTTTCATCATTTGTTTTATCCTTGACTGGTACTTACTTGTATAATCATACTTTATTTCCTCGTATGGTCCTTCCCTTATAAATTCTTCCGTTTTCTTTATGTATTCTTCCTTTCTCATTAGTACCATTGTATTTCCTTTATCCGCCTTCGTAACTATAATATCATTCTTCTTTATTTTATTCTTTAGTTTAGTTACAGTTGCTTTGATTTTTTGTTCATTCTTTGAATTATACAAACTTTTCTTAAATATTTTATCTACTACATTCCCTACTTCCCACCTTATTCTTTTTTTGTCATTTTCATTTCCTAGTTTTTGTATTATGCTTTCGCATTCAATAATCGTTTTCTCTTGATTTAATTCTGGTGGCGGTGCGTATTTTAAGCCTTTCGCTAACCTTTCTTTTTCTTCCGTATTGAAATTTACCTCTGTAAGGTTTATTACTCTTTTTTAATAGTTATTCTTAGAGAGGTGTTCCTTTTTTACTTCGTTCTTTCTTATTAATTTATTTAACTTATCTACCATTTTTTTTTTCTTTTTCTTTTCCAATTTCTTTTCTATGTACCCCAAACCAAAATTATATAATATTTCTTCTAACTCTACATACGAGTATATTCTTAATAATTCTATGTGTCTGTCATATAATTCCCTATTATATCTATTGATTAAGCCGTAGAGTGACCTTATTTCCAGTTTTATCCGCAACTTCTCGCTTTGTTCTTTTACTTTTTTGGCTACACTGTTCTTATTTTAATTTTAACTTGAGCGTACTTTGGGATGACATTATTATCCAGACATTGTTTATTAAACCATATTTTACTTAAAACCCTCTTCAATTTAACTTTTAACTTAAGATATTTAAAAACTTTACTTACCTTATTGTTGTCGTTTATTACCTCATTCTTGTTGTCCATTACCTGTAGTCAATTGCACATCTTAACAGACGTTTAATGAAGAAATTTGTGTTAGTGGTTGAAATCACAATCAGAATGATCAATATTGCACACCACTATATAAAAATTATTCCGATTAGCGCTTTCAAGCTTCACAGCTCATCGTCAGATCAGGAATAGGCAGAAAATATGTAATACCCAACCCTTCACCCCTCTCCCCCACCCTGCTCACCCACAACAAACTAAAAATTAATGACCCTTCCCCACCCCCTAAACTCTTGTCTCACCATCTGTACAGTTACATATTTTTCTAGTAAATTCCGTGCGCGCGCGCGCGTGTGTGTGTGTGTGTGCGCATCCCTTCAAACTACCCTCTTCCTCTCCACACACGTGGGTCAGTCACACACCCTTATTTTAAAACAACCAATTAGTACTATGAAATATAATTCTTAATCTTATCTATCTGCCCTCTCTCATTTACTTCTTAATCATGTTATAAAATATTTCTTCATTATCAAATTTAATTTTAATATTAATTAAATTGTCTAACCCTTTTTCTCTTTCTTTCAATATTTCTAACTCCTCTCTAAGCTTCCTTTCAACTGTGTTATTTACTACTTTTACAATTTCGTATTCTTCCAAAGGATTAACAAACTTGTGGTTGTCTTCTATGAAATGTCTTGCATATAACGAATTGGTTGTTCTATTACCTTCTCCACGTTTGTGGTCAGACAACCTGCATACGAATTTTCGTCCTGTCTCCCCTAGGTACACTTTGTTGCAGTCTTTACATTTTAATTTATAAATTCCGCTTTTCTGTAATACTGGAATTTTTTCTATATTCTTATTCCTTATCTTATCAAATACCGTTTCACATTTTTTAATAGCTATATCTACTCCATATTTATTAAAACATTTTATAATTTTTCTAGTATGTGAACCTATGTATGTCAATGACCCTGCATAATTCTTTTGTTCTGGTTCTATTTTAGCTTTTTGTATGTTGACCCTTTTCATAACTTTATCCACTATGTTCGTGCTATAATTATTATTCCTTACAATTCCCTTTATAGTTTTTAACTCCCTATCTCTTGATTCGGTCTCTTTTAAACACTTCTGAGCTCTGTAACAAAAGGAATTGATTGCCGCCATTTTATATCTGTATGGGTGGTACGACTCTCTTGGTATAATTATATCAGAATACGACTCTTTCCTAAATATCCCAAACTGTAGTTTCTCATTATCTTTAATTTCTATGTTGAAATCTAAGTAATTTATTTGCTTACCTCCTATCTCTTCCTTAAATTGTAAGTTTTTATCCTTATTATTTACCTCCTTTATAAACTCATGCACTTCTTCTATGCTTCCTTCCCAAACTACTAATACATCATCAACGTACCTAGACCATAATTTTATATTGTCTTTATACTTAGTGGAAGTTATTAATTGCTTTTCAAAATCATTCATGTATATTTCAGCAAGAATAGGGGATAATGAAGACCCCATAGGTAAACCTTTTTTCTGTATATAAAACTTGTTATTAAACCTAAAATAGTTCTGATTTACACATTCTTTAATTACTTTCATCAACTGCTTTTTATACCTGTATTCTCCCATATTATTATCGTTTATTAACTTAATAACTTCATTTACTGTGATATTAGTAAACATGTCCTTAACATCCAGTGATATCAATTTTGTATTTACATTAATGCTAATATTTTCTAATTTTTCTATCAATTTTATATTATTCTCTATGTTGTATTTTGTCCCAAATTCATATTTCTCTTTCAGTACTCTGCTAACTTCCTTTGATAGTTTATAAATAGGTGCATTAATAAAAGAAACAATCGGTCTAATTGGTTTTCCTTCTTTATGTATCTTAACCTGACTTTTAAAAGTTGGTGCTGTTGGATTACTTTCCAATAAATACTTTTTCTTATTTTCTTCTATAAATGTTATCTGTTTCATCATTTGTTTTATCCTTGACTGGTACTTACTTGTATAATCATACTTTATTTCCTCGTATGGTCCTTCCCTTATAAATTCTTCCGTTTTCTTTATGTATTCTTCCTTTCTCATTAGTACCATTGTATTTCCTTTATCCGCCTTCGTAACTAAAATATCATTCTTCTTTATTTTATTCTTTAGTTTAGTTACAGTTGCTTTGAATTTTTGTTCATTCTTTGAATTATACAAACTTTTCTTAAATATTTTATCTACTACATTCCCTACTTCCCACCTTATTCTTTTTTTATCATTTTCATTTCCTAGTTTTTGTATTATGCTTTCTACGCTCAAGTTAAAATTAAAAATAAGAACAGTGTAGCCAAAAAAGTAAAAGAACAAAGCGAGAAGTTGTGGATAAAACTGGAAATAAGGTCACTCTACGGCTTAATCAATAGATATAATAGGGAATTATATGACAGACACATAGAATTATTAAGAATATACTCGTATGTAGAGTTAGAAGAAATATTATATAATTTTGGTTTGGGGTACATAGAAAAGAAATTGGAAAAGAAAAATAAAAAAAAAATGGTAGATAACTTAAATAAATTAATAAGAAAGAACGAAGTAAAAAAGGAACACCTCTCTAAGAATAACTATGAAAAAAGAGTAATAAACCTTACAGAGGTAAATTTCAATACGGAAGAAAAAGAAATGTTAGCGAAAGGCTTAAAATACGCACCGCCACCAGAATTAAATCAAGAAAAACGATTATTGAATGCGAAAGCATAATACAAAAACTAGGAAATGAAAATGATAAAAAAAGAATAAGGTGGGAAGTAGGGAATGTAGTAGATAAAATATTTAAGAAAAGTTTGTATAATTCAAAGAATGAACAAAAAATCAAAGCAACTGTAACTAAACTAAAGAATAAAATAAAAAAGAATGATATTATAGTTACGAAGGCGGATAAAGGAAATACAATGGTACTAATGAGAAAGGAAGAATACATAAAGAAAACGGAAGAATTTATAAGGGAAGGACCATACGAGGAAATAAAGTATGATTATACAAGTAAGTACCAGTCAAGGATAAAACAAATGATGAAACAGATAACATTTATAGAAGAAAATAAGAAAAAGTATTTATTGGAAAGTAATCCAACAGCACCAACTTTTAAAAGTCAGGTTAAGATACATAAAGAAGGAAAACCAATTAGACCGATTGTTTCTTTTATTAATGCACCTATTTATAAACTATCAAAGGAAGTTAGCAGAGTACTGAAAGAGAAATATGAATTTGGGACAAAATACAACATAGAGAATAATATAAAATTGATAGAAAAATTAGAAAATATTAGCATTAATGTAAATACAAAATTGATATCACTGGATGTTAAGGACATGTTTACTAATATCACAGTAAATAAAGTTATTAAGTTAATAAACGATAATAATATGGGAGAATACAGGTATAAAAAGCAGTTGATGAAAGTAATTAAAGAATGTGTAAATCAGAACTATTTTAGGTTTAATAACAGGTTTTATATACAGAAAAAAGGTTTACCTATGGGGTCTTCATTATCCCCTATTCTTGCTGAAATATACATGAATGATTTTGAAAAGCAATTAATAACTTCCACTAAGTATAAAGACAATATAAAATTATGGTCTAGATACGTTGATGATGTATTAGTAGTTTGGGAAGGAAGCATAGAAGAAGTGCATGAGTTTATAAAGGAGGTAAATAGTAAGGATAAAAACTTACAATTTAAGGAAGAGATAGGAGGTAAGCAAATAAATTACTTAGATTTAAACATAGAAATTAAAGATAATGAGAAACTACAGTTTGGGATATTTAGGAAAGAGTCGTATTCTGATATAATTATACCAAGAGAGTCGTACCACCCAGATATAAAATGGCGGCAATCAATTCCTTTTGTTACAGAGCTCAGAAGTGTTTAAAAGAGACCGAATCAAGAGATAGGGAGTTAAAAACGATAAAGGGAATTTTAAGGAATAATAATTATAGCACCAACATAGTGGATAAAGTTATGAAAAGGGTCAACATACAAAAAGCTAAAATAGAACCAGAACAAAAGAATTATGCAGGGTCATTGACATACATAGGTTCACATACTAGAAAAATTATAAAATGTTTTAATAAATATGGAGTAGATATAGCTATTAAAAAATGTGAAACGGTATTTGATAAGATAAGGAATAAGAATATAGAAAAAATTCCAGTATTATAGAAAAGCGGAATTTATAAATTAAAATGTAAAGACTGCAACAAAGTGTACCTAGGGGAGACAGGACAAAAATTCGTATGCAGGTTGTCTGACCACAAACGTGGAGAAGGTAATAGAACAACCAATTCGTTATATGCAAGACATTTCATAGAAGACAACCACAAGTTTGTTAATCCTTTGGAAGAATACGAAATTGTAAAAGTAGTAAATAACACAGTTGAAAGGAAGCTTAGAGAGGAGTTAGAAATATTGAAAGAAAGAGAAAAAGGGTTAGACAATTTAATTAATATTAAAATTAAATTTGATAATGAAGAAATATTTTATAACATGATTAAGAAGTAAATGAGAGAGGGCAGATAGATAAGATTAAGAATTATATTTCATAGTACTAATTGGTTGTTTTAAAATAAGGGTGTGTGACTGACCCACGTGTGTGGAGAGGAAGAGGGTAGTTTGAAGGGATGCGCACACACACACACACACACACACACACACGGAATTTACTAGAAAAATATGTAACTGTACAGATGGTGAGACAAGAGTTTAGGGGGTGGGGAAGGGTCATTAATTTTTAGTTTGTTGTGGGTGAGCACGGTGGGGGAGAGGGGTGAAGGGTTGGGTATTACATATTTTCTGCCTATTCCTGATCTGACGATGAGCTGTGAAGCTTGAAAGCGCTAATCAGAATAATTTTTATATAGTGGTGTGCAATATTGATCATTCTGATTGTGATTTCAACCACTAACACAAATTTCTTCATTAAACAAAAAAAAAAGATTTTTAACTGTTTTTAGTCAGTGATTTTGTAAAACTATGTATAGCGTTGTATACTCCATAAATACACACAATAAAATATTTTTGCCAAAAATGGGCAGATTTCACAAATCACATTCACATACTGCAAAACACAATCCATAATAACTTAGATCTCAAAATTTATTTTATTTCGCTTTTCAATTCATAACCTATCACCTATCCAGCTCAGTACCTATCAAATAATTTTTGCAATATATCACAAGCCCATTCTACACACTTGAGCTTCTTCTTAATTACTAAGTGTGGTTAAAGCATAATTTTATTCCACTTGCAAACTCAAGCGTCGCATGAATATAATATATTGGACGGATGCTATATAGTGGTTCAATGGATAATTGTAAATTCGCAGGAGTTAACAGATGGAGGTGATTATGATTACTAATTTCTAAACATTTCGTATTTCTAATGATATAATATTATGTTGTATATTTTATTCATGTTAGTATTTAATTTACATCACTTCAATATATATTTTGTAAATTCGTATTTTGTATGCATTGATTTGTTTTTATTTATTATTCTTTAATAATAATTATTATTTTCTGTTATCATTATTCAGTTTTTCTCGCGATTAGTTTTTGGTGACATTGTGAATTTAACCATTCATCATGTAATCTGAACTGTTTGATTGGTTGTTTTAATTTTGTGTCATGTTATGAATGACATTTTTAACCATATACTACTGAGAGAATACATCTTTTATATTCAGAAAATTAAAAACCTTTCTCAAAAAATTATTTTCCTATTTTCAAGGTCTATACAAATATTATATATACATATATCTCCAAGAGATCTGTGACTGTTACAAACACATGTTAAATAACATTTGCAACGTTTATAAATCTATTTATATACGTTAAAAAAAATAATATCGTTGTAACTAACCACTTCGAAATTTAATCTCGATATATAAAAACAAATCTTAAATTTTGCATCCTAAATATACTATATACATGCACAGGTACAATTAATATTAGGATGCAATACTATACGAATTTACTGCAAACCCGAGCACTTCATTGTATTTTTAGGGGGCACCTTAAATATTACCCTTCCGCCACATTGTTTACATTTTCATCACTTCCTAAAATTCTACATGGACGTAAACACTCTTTACGAATTCGACATCAGAACAAAATCCTTTGATATTATACATACACGTGTATCACGAGGGATTATTAATTAATATGCTACGCTACTAAATAGTCTTAATATTAACCTTACCTAGGATCTGGAAGTATTATCTTCTTACTTGCCCTAGCAGCTGGAGTACATTTGCTTTTTTCCATAGCCATTAAATAGCTAACATCGGCTAAAACCGCTTCTAAATCAGCCATTTTGTTATAAGTCTTCTTACACCTTTTCTAACTAATACAAAAACTTAGGCCAACGGCCTAAATCACAAATCACAACCACTCAGAAATCTTCATGATCCGGGAATTCTGTCAATAAGCACAGAAAATTGTATCACACTGCATTATCTATGGAAGGCGTTTACAGCAGACAACCGATTTTTACAGACACATAACATATTGTTCTAAAACATTAACAACATACCCACATTTTAAAACTTTAATATAACTAACAACAGTAATTTCCACAGAAATATTCATATCGCAACCACTTACTGTCCCTGGATAACAAATCTAGGCCTTCCTAGGCCTAGTTTAGAGGCAGACAGTTGACAGATACAAAGAGGTTATGTGTACAGCGATGACTGCATAGTATACGTTTACTGTGAGGGATTGTATACCAGATATATATGTGTTATGTGAAAATTATAAATATGAATTTCGGGTTATGAGTTTCCTAAAAACAGAAAATAAATACAAGCAATATAAACACAGATGTGTATGTATATGTGCGCACTCACACACATACATTTTACACAACCATTTGTTTATCATAACTATTCAAATGTACTTGCTGAGAACATCTGATAGAATTGTGAAATATAAATAAATTTTATATGTATAATAAATTATATAAATAAGAAAATGATATCCTGAATATATGAAACGATACCTATGGCTTTAGTTTCGTAAAATACACTTTAAATTATTCTTATGGTTAAAATGATTTTTTAATTTTTTTTAAAATAAAACTCCTAAAATAGTACTTAAATATCGATATGGAACCACGCCACCAATAATGAAATACAGGAAGCTGCCGTAAATTGCGCCTACTGCTATCTGGTAGAGAATTTCGTACATATTTGAATATTGTTTTATTTATGTAAACTATGTAATTTTTCTTGGATTTCGTTGTCCATGACGTGTCCGTTACTTAACTAAATATCACTATAGTATTGACGACTCGGAACACTATATACTATATAGTGTTCCGAGTCGTCAATACTATAGTGATATTTAGTTATGTAATTTTTCTTATATGACTAAATATCACTATAATATTGACGACTCGGAACACTAAGTTTTTTATAAGTAAAAACGTAAAGTTTTACCTTACAGCCTAAACCGGCTTTCACCTATAGAAGGCTTCATCAGAGGCTGTCGTAAGTAGCGCTGTTCGTCTTGTTGTTGGCGACGAGATAGTTTTTCGAAAGATCGAAGCTGTGTGTGTGTGTGTGGTGAGATGTGTTCGAATAATGCGTGCGATTTGAATTGTGTCTGTTCGTTTAGAATGTCGTTTTTATTTGTTTTTGTGTGTTTGTATATTTCTAATTGTTCTAGAGTGTCTAGTTTTCGGCCTTTTGTGTGTACGTGTAGTATGTTCATTTTATTGTCGATGTTTTTATATGTGTGGTTTGCTTCAATGAGGTGGTTTGCGAAGGTAGATTCTGTAGTGGTGTGGAGTGCTTTTGTGTGTTCAATGTATCTCTGTTTGAAGCTACGTCCTGTCTGGCTTATGTAGAATTTATTGCAATTTGAACAATTTAGCTTATATACACCGGGTAGATCGAATTTGTTTTGTGCTTTGGGTATGTGTTTTGATAGTGTGTGTTCTGTTTTGTTAGTAGTTTTGTAAGCGATTCTGTATCCTGCTTTTTTGAATTGTTGGGCAATTTTTTCTGTTCGTTTGTTGATGTATGTTAGTGTTATGAATTTGTTGTTTTCTGTCTTTGTCTGTTGTTTGTTTTGTGTAGGAGTTTACTGACTATTGTTCTGTCATAACCGTTAGATTCTGCTAGATATTTTATCGTGTTACTGGACAGAACAATAGTCAGTAAACTCCTACACAAAACACAAAACAAACAACAGACAAAGACAGAAAACAACAAATTCATAACACTAACATACATCAACAAACAAACAGAAAAAATTGCCCACAAATTCAAAAAAGCAGGATACAGAATCGCTTACAAAACTACTAACACAACAGAACACACACTATCAAAACGCATACCCAAAGCACAAAACAAATTCGATCTACCCGGTGTATATAAGCTAAATTGTTCAAATTGCAATAAATTCTACATAGGCCAGACAGGACGTAGCTTCAAACAGAGATACATTGAACACACAAAAGCACTCCACACCACTACAGAATCTACCTTCGCAAACCACCTCATTGAAGCAAACCACACATATAAAAACATCGACAATAACATGAACATACTACACGTACACACAAAAGGCCGAAAACTAGACACTCTAGAACAATTAGAAATATACAAACACACAAAAACAAATAAAAACGACATTCTAAATGAACAGACACAATTCAAATCGCACGCATTATTCGAACACATCTCACCACACACACACAGCTTCGATCTTTCGAAAAACTATCTCGTCGCCAACAACAAGACGAACAGAGCTACTTACGACAGCCTCTGATGAAGCCTTCTATAGGTGAAAGCCGTTTTAGGCTGTAAGGTAAAACTTTACGTTTTTACTTATAAAAAACTTAGTGTTCCGAGTCTTCAATATTATAGTGATATTTAGTTAAGTAACGGACACGTCATGGACAACGAAATCCAAGAATTTCTTATATGATTACATCTCAAGCTTTGTGACATTACAAAATGTTGCACACTACCAATACTTACCAAATTTGGGCATAAAAGACTTGTATTTAAAATATTACTTTAGAACACATATTGTTTTTATGATTAACCAGTGTATACAATAAATTCTGTAAAAACAAAAGCTTCAAACAATTATATAAAGAAAGTTTGTACTTTTGTAGTTAGAGTAAGGAAGATGCATGTAGATTAATTTTAACATATAAGCGACTATAAGAATTTATTACCGTATTCAGAAAGACCTTTTTTTAGTAAAACTAACAATAAACTAACTATATAGAATAATACTGACATGGAACACAAATTATTATTGTAAAATTTGTTTAACTTACTGCTTAAACTAGCTTTCATATATAGTTAATTGATAACATTGGACATGTCATGCACAACAAAATCCACAAATTTAACAATAACACAAAAAGTTGGAATTTTTGGTTTTAACATTTCTATGTTTATTTTAGTTTTAATAACTGTTTAGTTATTAAAACATTAGTTAATAACCCTCTTAACTGTTTAGTTATGTACCTCTTAGTTAATAACCAATTCTTCTTCTCTAACACTTCATGTATTAAGCAGTTTGCTTTTACAGCGTCCGTTGTTTTCTGGATACCCTGTGCTTCAAAAACCATCTGGTTTATATTATTATAATGCTTATTATCTTTACATTGGTGAAATTAATATATATCATACATTTTACTAAATGAACTCTTTTTATTGTATCCTGTAAGCAACATCATTAATATGCTTCTTCTCTCTTCCTGGAGATTTTGGGAGTGATCTGAATAACACTTAGGGTTATTTAACCAAGCTTCCTTCAAACTTTAGTTGTTTCCTTATAAAATATCCTCTAAATATAATAATTTTGGCTCTTAGAGCTTACATTCAAGTGACATAAATTAAATCCCAGGGATATAAATGTCTCAACCAAGCAAAGGAGTTGTTCAGGATGTTTTATGTATACCTCATGGAATAAATATGAAAGCTTTTTGTATAATTTTGGATATAATTGTTTTTACCCATATTCTGAAGACCAATTAAAAGAAAGAAAAAGACATTCTAGCAGAAGTCCTCCTCCAACACTTAGAAAAAACAAAAATACTCACAAACAATGACAGACACTCACATAAAATACTATATTGGCACAGATACGTTGATGACATTCTAATACTCTACAGGGGAAACAAAAGACAATGTGAACAGTTACTAATGCACATAAACAAAATACATAAAAACATAACCTTTACTGCCGAATACGAACACAACAATACCATAAACTTCTTAGACCTCTCCATCACAAAACTTGAACACAGGCACAAATTCAGTATATACAGAAAACCAACTACAACTGACACACTAATACACAACTCCTCCAATCACCCAATACAACACAAACTAGCTGCCTTCAGAACCATGATACATAGACTTAACAACAACCCCTTAGATGAAAAAGACTACAAAGACGAACTAAACACGATAAAATATCTAGCAGAATCTAACGGATATGACAGAACAATAGTCAGTAAACTCCTACACAAAACACAAAACAAACAACAGACAAAGACAGAAAACAACAAATTCATAACACTAACAAATATCAACAAACAAACTGAAAAAATAACCCACAAATTCAAAAAACCAGGATACAGAATCGCTTACAAAACTACTAACAAAACAGAACACACACTATTAAAACACAAAACAAATTCGATCTACCCGGTGTTTACAAACTAAATTGCTCAAATTGCAACAAATTCTACATAGGCCAGACAGGACGTAGCTTCAAACAGAGATACATTGAACACACAAAGGCACTCCACTCCACTACAGAATCCACCTTTGCAAACCACCTCATCGAAGCAAACCACACATACAAAAACATCAACAATAACATGAACATTCTACACGTACACACAAAAGGCCGAAAACTAGACACTCTAGAACAATTGCAAATATACAAACACACGAAAACAAATAAAAACGACATCCTAAACGAACAGACACAATTCAAATCGCACGCATTATTCGAACACATCTCACCCCACACACACAACATCGATCTTTCGAAATTCGATTCCGTCGCCCACAACAGGACGGACAGCGCTACCAGCGGCAACCTCTGATGAAGCCTTCTATAGGTGAAAGCCGTTTTAGGCTGTAAGGTAAAACTTTACGTTTTTACTTATAAAAAACTTAGTGTTCCGAGTCTTCAATATTATAGTGATATTTAGTTAAGTAACGGACACGTCATGGACAACGAAATCCATGAAAGAAAGAAAAACACGGAAAAGTAGATGATCTTCAGTATTAGATGATTATTCAAATAACAGAAAAATTATGAAAACCCAGATTACTCTACTATATTTTTAGTAATATAAGTTTACGGCAGACAATCATACAGTAAACACTAAAACATCTATACACCTATATCTAATACTTTTTGCACATGTACATAACTGACATAACAATATATAAAGTTTTTTCAAATATAACTTACAAAATTTTTGAAGCTGATCTAAAATTTGTGAGGAGTGTTGAAAGATACAGTTAGACTTACAGTTATAGGAGTGTAGTGTTAGACTTATACGCATACAGCTTTCTTACAATTTTGAGTACCGTTTTAGGCCTGTGGTGCCTCTAAAGTTAACAAATGTTTTTATTCTTCGTATTGTTTAAATTAGCAGCCATCCTTACTATTTCTTTTATGAATTTGCTAACTGCTATAATTTTTATTGTTCGACTAAGCTTTTCGTCATCACTGACATCATCAGGTCTTAAACAACCAATTTTGTTGTTTAAGACCTGATGATGTCAGTGATGACGAAAAGCTTAGTCGAACAATAAAAATTATAGCAGTTAGCAAATTCATAAAAGAAAATGTTTTTATATTTGAATTTGGATTAAAATCACCTTTAGTCTGACACCCAGCTGGATTTCTAAATTTTTTCAAATTTATCTCTTTTGTGGCCATGATGTCCTAAAAGTAGATTTCCAAAACTGTACACTTTATTCAGACTGTGGTTAAAATTCCCTTTAATTTGATACTCCGCATGGATATTAGTGATTTCATCAAAATTTTTCAAATACCACTATGTTGTATACGCTGTACAAACCACTATGTTGTCTTTGGTATTGACGAGCGCTTTCGGCAAGATGGTTTGACCTGAAGATGGCTTGACTGCCGAAAGCGTTTGTCAATACCAAAGACAACATAGTGGTTTGTACAAAATTACTATTAGAAATATTTTAGACCACTAACACTCCAATACAACAATACATCAAAATTTTGATTCATTTTATGGTGACATCTGGATTGTTTTTAATTTCAAAAATGAACACTATATTCAGATTTTGGTTGAAATTCTCTTTAATTTTATATCTCCAAATGAATTTTTACAAAATTTTGACAGCTTTACATCTTTGCTTCCCCCCTAATTTTGGGAGAGGAATCAATCTCAGAAACAGTAGGGATGTGTAAGGCAAAAGTATTGACAATGCATTAAAAATTTATGAAAATCAGTTCATGCACTCATAGACTGACCTTGCTATCAGTTTTTTCAACACAGTTTCACTGAAGATGGCCACCAGAGGTGAGGCAGAAACGTCTAATAATAACATCTGTCAGCATGATAATTATAGTAGACCATGGCCTTACAGCCTGGATCTTAATTTGAATAATTATGACACAAGCTGTGAATGCCTAAGTATTACAATTTCAGGCTTAAACATGCGATTGAAAAGGGAACATTATTACCTTTTATTCATTTAGCCATTAGCAGTTACCTTTTTGGAAGTCAAGGTGACTGGATTATTTATGTCCACATTATTTTTGGTGACATTACAACAATGAGGAGGTACATTTTCATCCACTTATTTGACATAACTCTTTGTTCGTGTGGTTATGGTAATTACCACTTTTTTCCAGCTTTCCATATTAGAAGACAATCTGGTAAAAAGCCTCTTTTGCCACCAGCATGGAAAACAATCAGTCTCTTGATACTGGCCTGTTTGCATTATCATCAGTCACAATTTAGGTAAGCCATGACTAGAGAGAATATAAGTCGTCCATATAAACAATTGGCCTTGTCATTTATTTGTGTGTAATTATACATTTTAAACATTAAACATGCTTTTGATGTAAACCACAAGGTAATTTAATATATAGGAAAAAGGGAACCGAGTTTCTGAGAGGGAATTGGTGTTTCAGAAGCACATGTGTGATACTGGTGAAAACAAAAGCAAGGCCTTAACGATAACAATACATAACAATAACAATAAATTTTTATTACATTTTCCTTAGGTGCATCACCTATTTTAAAACGATTTTTCCAAAAAAGTGTGAAAAAATATTTAATTCAATCAATCAAAGTAAATATTGCAATTTTCAACCTAATTCAGCACCAAGCCATTTGGAAATATTGTTGTTATGGGTACTAAAGGATTTTTAAATTACGTTTCATCAAATGGTTTATGGTAAACTACTCAGTTTGTGAAAGATCAATAGGTTGGTTCTGAATGATTTACTATGAAAAAAAAAGCTTAATTTATTTTGAATAGTTACAGCACTGTCTCGTTTAAACTAAATTATTACTGTATTGTAATTGATGTAGGCCTAACTGAAAAAATTTGCATAATTTACTGTATTCAGGAATGGTAACACCAGCTCTTCTTTTAATCACTGTAATATCATTATAGTGTTTAAAAAGGGGGTACCCATCCTCGCAGCGACAAGTCTCGCACCAAGCACTCACCAAGCAACAGGCAGTCATCGGGCTCGCCCGGACGCTGCCGTCACTGGGGCACGCACTGTGCTGTGCCCTGCGAACATCGTGATCATTATAGTGTATACTGCAATGAAGAGGCTCGGCCAGCAGCCGACGGAGGCTTCCAAGAAAAAGCCGCCGGAACAACATCAACATCAGAAATCACCTCGCCAGCGCCACCATCCAGCTGCAGCGATGGAAATTGATCAGCCGCCTTGCCTGCAAAACGAAGACAGCCGTAACACAACTGGGACCTGCCGCACAGTGCCGGTAAGTGTTGTAGGTAGCGCTGTCCAGCGAAACCCGGGGAGTCCGAGAGTAGGACTGACAAATAGAGATGCGGGTTGCGCCGCCACTGTGACGGTGTCACAGTTCGGCCCCCGGGTACCCGCTGGACAAAGAGCCGAGTTAGTCGGCATTAGCCCAGCTAATAGTGCCCCCAAAGCACTGTGCGGCAGCAACGAGTCCCCCGGCCGACCACTTGGGCCAGTCGGGAACCCAACGACTCGCGCGGGAAGCCCTGATGAACCCGCGCAAGCTCGTCCCAATAATCGGTCCTTATTAGGGCCGACCAAGCCCGCAAAGGCCGGACCTTCCGGCTGCACGGCCGCCAGTAGGCCAAGCAGCCCTGTACCTCTGCCGGAGTCTGACTCCCCAGCCATGGAGACCTCGGCTTCCACCGACTGGGTGGTAGTAAGGCACGGTGGCAAGCCGAGAAAGTCTCCCTCCCTGACCTCCTTGAGTTCGGCCACGGACTCGGCGGCATTCCAAGCCTCCGCTGAGGTTGCGCCTAGTCGCACCTCCGAAGGAAGGATCCCGCCGGTGTTCGTTACGAACGTCAGGGATGTAATCGGCTTTGTTCGCCGGCTCCGCAAGGTCGTTGCGCTGGCAGATAACGCATCGGTCAAGCTCCTTGCGAGCGAGACTGTGCGCGTTACCTGCCGCAGTGCATCCGAGCACTTCGGAGTTGTCCAGTGGCTGGAACGTGAATCGTTCCAGTTCCATACCTACACTCTCAACAGAGTGAAGCCTGTAGCCCTCGTCCTTCGGGGCCTGGACATACAGGCGGATCCGCAGGTCGTCCTAGACGAACTGCGCGACGCGGGCTATAAGGTTGTGGGAGCCTCACGGCTGTACACTACTTATGGCTCGCGTCGACCACTCCCGCTAATCAGACTTCTGGTAGAGAAGGGCGACTCCTCCCATGCCTTGTTAGATTTAAAACGGCTTTTAGGGCTCTGCGTGAGCGTAGAGCCCTGCCGCCAGACCGGGCGACTTTCCCAGTGCCACAGGTGCCAGCGGTTCGGCCACAGCAGCTTCGGTTGTCGGAACGCGCCGACCTGCGTCCGCTGTGGAAATGACCACTTGACGCAGGCCTGCGCTGTCCCGGCCAACCACCGATATTGTATAAACTGTGGCGGCGCCCATGCTGCAAATAACAGGCGCTGCCCAGTATATAACGAGCAGCTGGACAAACTTAAGAAACCGGTCCAGCCTAAGCCTCGACATGTTAGCCAACCAGTCACACCGGCCAAAGCCGCTCAACCTGTGGTCCGGAAACCAGCCCCTAGGTCTGCTCCGGTTCCGAAACCCAGCAGTGCAGTGAGCCCGAGCGAAGCTCCACAGGCCAAACCAACCACCGCGCCCCCGGAACCGGAACGCGAAGTTCCACACTACTCCCAAGTCCCGCTGCCGGACGATGAGGAAATTGATCCTCCATTGCCGCCGCCACCCAAGCCTAGATTCCCCAGATCGGGCAAGAAAGTTAGGACTCAGGCCAAGAACACGGGCCAGCCTAAACCACCTGCCACTGGACCCAAGCCCGTCCACCAAAAGCCAGAGCGGCCACCCGCTCCAGTACCTGCCCCCAAGGCTTCCACCGTCTCGCCCCGCCGCAGCTATGCAGCTGCCGCCAAGCGTTCTCCCCCGGCCTCATCTTCCGATGATCTCGCCGTCGTATCAGACTTTCTGGCAAGCTACGACTTGCAGAAAGTAGCCCAGACTTTCCTTAAAATCAAGGAACGCTTGGCAACAGCCTCGCCCCAAGATAAGTTCCTCCTCTTGGTGGAAGCCTGCCGTGTTACAGGTCTGTTATGAACGGACAACCACGGCAATCCCTCAAGCGAGACCTCGAGCTCGTGGCGTGGAACGCCAACGGCCTCGCTTCCCGGCATTCTGAGCTCTTAGAGTTCGTTGCCCGTCACAAGCCCGACGTGCTTCTTCTTGGCGAGACGCACCTGACCCCGCATCGTCGTTTCCGACTACCCAACTACGTGTGCCACCGGGACGACCGGTCGGGTCGCGCAGGAGGGGGCACAGCCATCGCGGTGAAGGCTAGTCTTCGCCATCACCGCGTTGTCCTGCCTCAGCGGCGGAACCTCGAGTGCACCGCGGTCGAGCTCCATTGTGCTCTCGGCGGTCTACTCGTGGTTTCCGCTTACAAGCCTCCACAAACGGAGCTCCTGTCGAACGATCTGGAGGCCGTCTTTGGAGCACACAGGAGGGTAGTCCTGGCGGGCGACCTGAACTGTAAGCACCCCGATTGGGGGAGCCGCTTGGCGAACCCAAACGGGACCCGCTTACGCAGGTATGCTGATGCGGCTCGGGTCACAGTCATGGGTCCTACCGGGCCTACATACTATCCCTCGAGGGCTAACTCCCGCCCTGACGTACTGGACATTGCCGCGGTCAGGGGCGTTTATTGCCCGGTCCACGTCTCCGTCATTTCGGAACTGTCCTCGGACCATTGCCCTATCAGTGTGCATATAGCTACCCAGCACGCCACCGTCCGCGACGAGCGGCGGGTAATCGAGTGGGACCGCTTTGGCCCGGCGTTCAGTCGCCGCCTACCAGAGCATATCCCGCTCGACACTACCCAGCATGTCGACGAGGCAGTTGCCTTATTCGACACAGCCGTAGTCTCGGCGGTAGACGTGTCCTCCCGGATGAAGCCGGGCCCACGCCCGACTATCAGCGGATCCCCGAAGAGGTGTCTCAGCTCGCTTGCGAGAGGAATCGCCTCCGGAGACGCTGGCAGAGGACTCGTGACCCGGCTGACAAGGCTGCGTTCAACAGAGCGTCCGGCAAGTTGCGTCGCGACATGCTGGCGTTCCGTAGACGCAACTGGGAGCTAGCTGTTACACAGATGGATGGCCCTGCCGAGGACCGTAATGTCTGGCGGATTCCCAGTGCCCTAACGGGAAAGCGCAAACGCGCGCCTCTCCCCGCACTGGCCGGACCCGGCGGTCAACCCCTTGGCCGCCCCCTCGAAAAGGCAGAGTTCTTGGCTGACAGTTTAGAGCGTCAGTTCGCTCCCAACCCATCCAAGAACCCGGCCTTCACTGAGCAAATCTGCCGCGAGGTAGAGCGCTTTCTCTCGGCCGATATCACAGTCCAGCCGGAGCCCATCTCCCCGGAGGAGGTCTCTGAGAGGATTGTTCAGCTCAAGCCCCGGAAGGCGCCTGGCCCGGACGGAGCCATGAATTCCGCCCTCCATCGCCTTCCGGAGCAAGGAACCCAGTTCCTCACTGACCTGTTCAATTCATGCCTCAGACTGGCCTATTTTCCGGTGAAATGGAAAACGGCTACCGTCATTGTGATACCAAAGCCGGGAAAGAATTCTTCTCGAGTGGAGAACCTCAGGCCCATCAGCCTCTTGTCCGCGACGTCCAAGGTTTTTGAGCGTCTGATCCAGCGTAGGATCCGCGACCATCTAGAAAGACTAGACTAGAACAGTTCGGCTTTCGTGAGCTGCACTCCTCGACTCATCAGCTGATGAGACTCGTGGAATGCATAACCGAGGCTGGCTGCCAGGGCAAACAGACGGCTGCGATCTTCCTAGACGTAGAGAAAGCCTTTGACCGCGTGTGGCACGAGGGTGTCCTCTACAAACTCACGGAAGTCCTTCTCCCAGACTGCTACGTTCACTTGATCGGCAGCTTTCTGCGAGACCGTAGCTTCCGAGTGAGAGTAGACCACGCTCTCTCTTCGGAGAGGCGTATTACCGCTGGCGTCCCTCAGGGAAGTGTCCTTGGGCCTCTCCTGTTCTCGTTGTTTGTCAACGACACGCCCCGAGTTCCTGGAGTAAAATTGTCGCTGTTCGCGGACGACACTGCGGCTTTTGCCTCAGAGCCGAACGCGAGTTATGCGGCAGTTAAGCTCCAGCGCCAACTCGACGCGTATGTCGAGTGGACCGATGACTGGAGAGTTGCCGTTAACGCTTCCAAGAGCGCCGCGGTAATATTCTCGCGAAAACGTAAGTCAAGTGGTCAGAGCTGTTGGGTTGAGCGTCGTGAGACGACCCAATGGTTTCCTAGTACCGAGCCTCCGGTAGGGGCTCCTGCCTAGTGGTCCTGTCCAGACGGAATATTGTTAATTAATTTTTAATGGTCGCTACAACGACATGCTCGTACTAGGTCGACTAGTACAGTATTTGTCGAGGCCGTTTCCAAGATTCACCTGGACGTATTCGGTACCTGCCAAGGCCGGCTATGAGTGGGTTTGTCTGGGTCCTCGCAGCTCGGACGTAAAATTTACGTGCAAGTCGCCTTGCGGTGTCATCCAAGGAGCGGACACCGAGTCCTCTTCTCAGGAGACGAGAAGAAAACCCATAGGGGACTTTGGCCGCTAGCCGAAGCCCTCTATCGAGAACGCTTTGCAACCTTCTTTTATGAACGGTTGCGAGGTAACCCCAGACGGGAAGAGCGTAGGTAATGATCGGCAACAGGTACGCGTTGACAATCAACTTACCCAGCTTGCGGGTCATAGCCTTGTTGGCAAGTAGCGGAAACAGTTGCGCGAGACGAGCGGACGCTTTCTTTCGCATCGTCTCAGCGTGGGTACGCCAGGTGAGCCGACGATCTAGGTGGACACCGAGGTACTTAACTTCCCTCGACCAGGGCAGGTACGTTCTACCGAGTCTCACTCGGCCTCGTGGTTCTTTCCGGCGCTTTGTGAATAGCACCGCGGAGCTCTTGGTTTCGTTGACGGCAACTTTCCAGCTCTCCGTCCACGTCGAATACGCATCGAGTGCGCGCTGAAGTCGTGGGATAGCAAAGTCTGCGTTCCGATCGGCGGTATAGACCGCCGTGTCGTCGGCAAACAAAGCCATCTGGACTCCAGGCTCTCTGGGTGCGTCGTTGACATACACGGAGAACAGGAGAGGCCCTAGCACGCTACCTTGAGGTACCCCGGCTGTGATACGTCTCTCGGAAGAGACGTGGTCGTCTATTCGCACGCAGAAAGTCCTCTCCGTCAGAAAGCTAGCAATCAAGCGAAGGTAGCAATCTGGGAGCTGGATTTCCCGGAGCTTGAACAAGAGCCCGTCGTGCCAGACACTATCAAAGGCCTTTTCCACATCTAGGAAACAGGCGACAGTCTGCTCTTTCCGACACCCGGCGTCCGTGATGTATTCCACCAGTCTCATCAGTTGATGAGTGGTGGAATGCCCCACACGAAAGCCGAACTGTTCGGGGACCAGTACATCGAAATTTCCTAGATGATCTAGTACTCTCCGTTGTACAAGACGTTCGAGGACCTTTGACGTGGCTGACAGTAGACTAATGGGCCGGAGGTTGCCGGGACGGGAAGCGTCCTTTCCCTGCTTCGGGATCACTATAACCGTTGCCTTACGCCATTTCTGGGGAAAATAGGCCAGTCTAAGACACGCGTTGAACAGCGCGACCAAGAAAAGTACTCCTCGCTCCGGGAGTCGAGTAAGAGCGGCGTTCGAGACGCCGTCCGGGCCAGGAGCTTTTCTCGGCACGAGTTCAACGAGCCGATCTGTGACCTCTTCCCTAGTAATGGGTTCGGGCTCCGTAGTGATCGGAAGAGACAGAAAGTCTTCCACTTCGTTCTCGACTTCTTCGTCGAAGTCCCAGTCCATGGGCGGGTTAGGTGCGAACTGTCGCTCAAAACACGCGCCCAAGTACTCGGCCTTCGCCTCCGGGCGAGCCAGGATTTGACCGAAAGGTCCAGCAATGGCCGGGATGCGAGGCCGGCGCCTCTTCCCTACCAACGCCGAAGGTATCCGGTAAGGGCTACTTTCGTCCGATCCATCCCCTGCCTGGGCCACGGCGAGTTCCCAACAGCGTCTCCGGTAGGCCTGCATTTCACGACGTAAAATGCCGGTCGCCCGGTTGTACGCTGCCTTGTCGGCCGGATCACGGGTCCGCTGCCAGCGTCTCCGGAGGCGATTTCTCTCGCAAGCGAGAGCACTCGTCTCCTCTGGGATCCGCTGCCAGTGGGGCGTGATACCAGGCTTCATCCTGGAAGACGCGTCGATCGCAGATACGACAGCCTCGTCAAACGCGGCAACTGCCTCGTCGACTTGGCGGACGGTTTCGAGTGGTCCCGCGTCTGGCAATCGGCGACTTAACGCCGGGCCATAGCGGTCCCATTCTACCACCTTCCTGACATCTCTGCGTACGACGTGCTGGGTAGCGACGTGTATCAGGATGGGGAGATGATCGGACGATAGTTCCGTTAGCGCGGACACATGGACCGGACAGTCAATTCCTTGAATCACCGCTATGTCCAAGACATCGGGAGCCGCGTTGCGTTGTGAGGGGTAGAACGTAGGTTGGGTAGGCCCAATCACTTGAATCCTGCGAGAATCGGCAAACCTGCGCAAACGTTTCCCGTTTGGGGCAGTCAAGCGACTGTTCCAATCGCGATGTTTGCAGTTCAGGTCGCCGGCCATGATGACCCTCCTGTGTGCATCGAACGCGACCGCTAGATCGGGGTGAAGGAGCTCTTTTTGCGGCGCTTTATACGCCGCGACCATCTGTACGCCGCCTAGAGTGTTTAACAACTCCACAGCGGTGCCTTCGAGGTGAGTCATTGCAGGCAAGACGACTCGGTGATGCTCGAGAGTGAGCCTCACCGCGACGGCAGTACCGCCACCAGCAGTGCCCGGCCTGTCGTTTCGATAGCACACATAGTTGGCCAGTCGGAACCGACTCGCAGGAGTCAAGTGGGTCTCATTGAGAAGGACTACGTCGGGTTTGAGTCGGGCCAGTAATTCTTGGAGTTCCTGGATCTTGTTGGACAACCCGTTGGCGTTCCAGGAAAGAATTGAGAGATCTCGTTTGAGGACCCGACTCATAGAAAACCTACACAAGTGGCGGCTTCCACCAAGAGCATGAATCTCTCGGTTGTATCGGCAGTCTCCAAGCGGGAGCGGATGGACCTGAAGGTCTGGGCCACTTTGCGGAGGTCGAATTCCGCAAGGAAGTCTTTGACGACCTGATAGTCGTCAGGAACGGTTTTTGAGGCAGAGTGCCCGGAGACTGTTTGCGCGTAAGAGCGCCGAGGCTTGTCAATCGGGGGATTGGTGGAAGCCAGGGGTTTCTTAGGGCCAGGTGTAGCGCCTCTAGCGGAGGTGCTAGGAAGAGGGACAGATGCGATAACGTCGGTCTTCACGCGCTGCGCAGGCTGTCTGGACTGTGCGGCTGGGTTGGCAGGAGCCCGGGATCTAGCGCCACGGGGCTGACGTTGCCGCTTCTTTTTGCCTGCATTAGGGAACCGCGGGGGCGGGAGGTCAGGCGAGGCTGCTTCTAAAGCAGGGGCAGGATTCTCCGGTGCTGGGGAGGGTTGAGAATTCTCAGGCTCCACAACCGAGATGTTTGGCAGTGGCTGGTCTGTCTCACTTTGTTTAGATGCCGCGAGGTTACGGCGCTTTTTCGCCTGAGGCGGGACAGGGGCCTGGGAAGGAGCCTGAGATGGAGATGCCTGAACTACAGGTGTCTGCTTCGGGCCTTTGCTGCGTTTACGTTGCCTGTTGGCAACTGCGGCGAAAGACACGGCAGCCGTAGCAGGAGGCGCAGGGCCTGGCTGCTCGGTTGCAGGTCTGGAACCAGCTT
The DNA here is from genome assembly GCA_034769895.1 of Magicicada septendecula. Lineage (NCBI taxonomy): Eukaryota > Metazoa > Arthropoda > Insecta > Hemiptera > Cicadidae > Magicicada > Magicicada septendecula. Next base: position 825,727,195 of record CM068367.1, read on the forward strand.
CCGGATGCCTCGGTGGTGGCAGGCGCCCTTTCGGCTTTCGCCGCTCGAGCTCCCGCTGAAACACCGGACATGCCCGGTAGTTGGCGGGGTGACTTCCGCCGCAGTTGATGCACCTTTTAAAAGCTGGAGCATCGCAATGTTTACTGGCGTGAGGCAAAGAACACCTCACGCACGCCGGAGCGTTAGAGCAAGTCTCTGAATGGTGCCCGAAGCGTTGGCACTTGTAGCATTGAGGCAGAGCCCCGGGAGCGCGGCTTCTTTCCACTTTTACGCGGAAACCAAAAAGCCGCGTAAGAGAGAGTAGGCTTGCGCCTGCCTCGCTGTTCTCGACCATGATGCGAACCAGGGGAATTGGACGCCTTGGTCCGGCGGGAGCAAATACCCGATGTACCGCGCGAACCGGATAACCCAGCTCGCGCAGCTCATCGAGGATTTCCTCGAGAGGAGAGTCCACGTCTAAGCCTCTGAGCACGAGGGACAGAGGCTTCACGTGTTTCGGGGTAAAGGTGTGGTGTTGCAGGTTGGCTGATTCGACGAACGCCATGACGCTGCGGTACTCGTCCATTCCGCGGACAGCGATCTTGACAGTGTCGCCCCCAAGGAGCTTCAGCGAAAACGTAAGCGGCCTCGGCCGCTTAAAGTAGGCCCCGTCGAGGTGCCCTGGACCAATAGCGTCAAGTACCTCGGGCTCCACGTGGATTCCCGACTCACCTGGCGAACCCATACACAGTACATCCGACAACGCGCTTCGGCGCAACTCAGTAGACTCTGGCCCGTGCTTTCTAATCCGGCAATGACCCCCCGGCTAGGTAAGCTCATAGTCAACACGTACGTGTTGCCGGTGATTACCTACGCCTGTCCTGTTTGGGGATACCTGGCTCGTGGTCATAGAATCACGCTCCAGCGCGTACTCGACCGGGGACTGAAGCTCGCTGCGTATCATCAGTATAATCCACTGAAATTGCCGCAGTCAGCAGCGATGGTCCTTTTAAGGTCCACCCAGCATCTGATGAATTTTCGCAGGCCCAGCCTTCCGCTGGTCCTGCTACTAAACCCGATACTGTCCCAGTCCGCGGCGAAGGTTCTTCTAAGGCCCGCCGAGCATCTGGAGATCCTTCGCGGGACCAGCCTTCAGTTGGTCCTGCTAAGGACCACCAACCATCTACAGCTAATTTTCCAGGTCCGGCATCCTGCCGATCCTGCAGAGAGCCACCATGCATCTGACCATCCCGTGTGGGACCAGCTTCTGCTGGTCCTTCTAAGGGCCGCCAATCGTCTGTTCTTTTGCAGGTCAAGCCTTCTGCCGGTCCTGCTAAGGACCACCAAAAATCTGACCCTCCAGTGAGGGACCAGCCTTCTGCTGGTCCTTCTCAGGACCCTCTATCCATCGCTTATGCCGCAGCCCTGGGCACTACGTTGTCGTTGGACTCTGAGATGGAGACGGAGGACGGCTTCCAGCCCGTGCCTAGCCGGAAACGGCGAGGTAGCGGTGGAAGCATTCCGACGTCCCCAAAACGGACTGTCCCGGCGAAACGAGCCGTGGCTGCAGAGTCGGCAGGCCGCATATCACCTTCCCCTGAAATCACTGTACCAGAACCAACACCTAAACAACCAAAGATACCGCCAATCGTCATGCCAAAGTGCAGCGACTGGCATACCCTCCTTCGGGAGCTAAAACAAGTTGTGCCGTCTGGGCGAATTGAGGACAAAAGCCAAGGTTCGTCAATTCGACTGCTGCCGAAGTCGATCCAGGACTTTCGGGCTTGCCAGAAATTCCTGGCCGACTCCGGTCGCGCCTTTCATACCTTCCCCCTCCCTGAGGAGAGGGAACTCAAGATTGTGGTGTCCGGGATTCCCCATGACACACCGATCTTGTGGATCTGGCGGAGAAGGGGTTCTTCCCTACCTCCGTCATCCCTCTCCTATCCGGTGATCGTAAGAGGAAAATCAATTCCTTTTACATCAGACTCCAGAAGGTTGGTTCCTTCGCTGATGTATATCAACTGGAAACCATTCTGTGCCTCCGGGTACAGGTTAGGGCATTCAATAGTAAGCCTGGGCCTTCCCAGTGCTTCCAATATCAGCGATTCGGCCATTCATCGACCTTTTGTAAGATGCTGCCGCGTTGTGTACGCTGTGGGGAGGCCCACAACGAGAATTGTCCCGTTGTGAAGCCTCAACCTGCGACGTGCTGCAACTGCGAAGGCAGTCACCCGGCTAACTTTAGGGGTTGTAACCACTTTAAGAAGGCCCTAAAGAAACAGTAGCGGGAGCAAAACCGTCAGGTTGAACCTCCTCGCCCTGCTCCTAGACCCTCGAAGCGGGCGGCAGTCCAACCACCCGTCTCGGCATCTACGGCTCTTCCTGCGGCACCTGCCGCTGGAGGAACCATAACTTACGCTACAGCGGTCGCTACGGCGCCCCCTGTGGCCCCCAGAACCTTAGCACTTGCCGGAGTGCCATCTCCTCAAACGGCAACGGCAGCAGTACCCCTATCACAGACCCAGCCGCCTAAGAAACGGTGCTCTAAGCGCAAGGTTAGACAACTACTAGTGGCAAAACAACTATACCCGGAGGCTAAATAACGCCCCTCCGGCTGCCCAGCATCTACCCGGCCAGGAGCATGCTTCTGTTGCCCAGTCCCCTGCGACTTCCATGGAAGTCTCGCCAGCCCCCGAGCAGCCAGCTCCAATTGCCCAACCTCCCCTGGAGGCGGCATCTGCACCTTCCGCGGCCCCAACGCTGGCTAGTCAGGCCCCTATGGCCGGTGGTTCACCATTGGTCACTGAGGCTCAGCTGATAGCCTGGGTCAGCGGCATTGTCCCGCAAAGTCTTGCTGCTCGGGATGTCCCGACTATACTCATGGCGATCCTAACATCGCTGATCGCCGTGATTGTCCCTTCATCTAACCATGGCTAGACAGTTTCGGTTCGTCGCGTGGAATGCCGATGGTGTTCCGGCGCGTCGGGCCGAACTGGCAGTTTTCCTTGTGGAGTACGACGCAGATGTCGTACTCCTCTCCGAAACACATCTTGCCCATAATCGTCGATTCTCCCTGCCAGCCTATGCTTGCTACAGGAAAGACAGGAATGGTCCCGATCGCCGCCACGCATCTGGCGATCTTAGTCCACAGGCGGCACTCTCATAGAGAACTCCCTGCCCCTGCAACTACCCTCATCGAAGCATGTGCTGTGGCGCTGGATGTTGCCGGACTGGAGGTGCGCTTTGTTTCTGTGTACCACCCGCCCGGCCATCGAGCTCCGCCGCACGAGGAGTGGGACGCCCTCCTAGACAGCGATCTCCCAACCATCGTAGCCGGAGACCTTAACGCCAAGCATCCCTCTTGGAATAGCAAAACGTCAAACCCCTACGGCAATTCTCTCCGTAGGGCTGTCGAAGATGATCCCAGTGTCCTCATCATCGGCCCGTCCGAACCGACACACTTTCCCACTGTGGGTTATCCGCCGGATGTCCTTGATATTGTAATTGTCAAAGCCATCCCCTTTCATCTACAAGTCAGCGCGGTGTCGGACCTCTCGTCCGATCACGACCCCTTGCTTGTAACTCTCTTGCTGCCGTCGGTCTCACCCCGACTTCCCGATCATCCTGTTAGGAGGGTCAATTGGCGATCCTACCATGATGATCTGGCCAGGCAGTTGCCATTTGTCCCTCCGGACCCGCTCGTCTCTTGTGACGACATGGATCTCCGGGTACATCAGCTCCAGGACCTCGTCCAGTCTGCAATGGACAAGCACACCTATACTGTTCCGGTGAGTAATAAACGCTCCGACCTTCCTGCGGAAGTTCTCCAAGCCATCCGATTACGGCGCCAGCTCCGCCGCAGATGGCAGCATACCCGTGACCCTGCCGCTAGACGGCGTTTTCGAGCCCAGTCGGATTACGTCTCGCAGCTTCTACTTGACGTAAACGCGAATCGATGGGACTCCTATTTGGAGTCCTTGGAAGTCGACCACGCCTCCATATGGAGAGCCGCTGGTAGACTAAAAGGCGAAAAGAGGACTCGCCATCCCTTGAATACCCCGGACGGCACTGTATACTCTGCAGAAGGCAAGGCGGAAGTCTTCGCCGACTGTATTGAGGAACAGTTCACCGTCCATAGAGGCATCTTTGACCCGGCTCATACGGCCGTCGTCAGGGATTTCCTATCTGGATACTTTTCTGCTCCCCCCAATGATCCTCCTAATTCGGTCGACGAGGAAGACCTTGCGTCTGTCCTAAGCCGACTGAAGAAGAGAAAGGCCCCTGGCCCCGATCGCATCGGCACCGCTGCGTTGCAGAATCTCCCGCCTTCGGCAGTTGACGTTCTTCTTGAGCTGTTCAACTCCTGTCTCCGGCTGAGGTACTTCCCCCGCCTGTGGAAAACTGATAATGTCATCATGATTTTCAGAAATCTAAAAAGCCGCCCACGCTACCGCCCGATATCACTATTGCCAGTAATCTCGAAGGTATTCGAGCGTCTTCTCCTGGCCCGTATTCGGCCCCTGGTGGATGGTTTCATCCGCGAGGAGCAGTTTGGGTTTAGGCCGAGGCACTCGACTACTCTTCAGCTAGTACGGGTTGTCACCTGTCTAGCCGACGCCGCCAACAATCATCAGGCAACAGGCGCCGTCCTGTTGGATGTGAGCAAAGCCTTCGATAAAGTCTCGCACGAAGGCCTGCTCTACAAACTGGCGCATTCACCACTCCCGGTATCTATCGCCCACTTGCTCCGATCCTATCTGACGGATCGCACCTTCAGGATCAGCGCACCTTCAGGAGTGTTCTCTCGGGTTCGCCCTGTCGCCGCCGGCGTCCCACAAGGATCTGTCCTCGGCCCGTTCTGTACACGAACGATCTGCCTGTTTACCCCGGGGTCACGTTATCTCTATTTGCCGACGACGCGATGTTTCATTTTAGCTCGCTTTCGCCTTGGCGGACGAGCATAATGTTACAGCGCCAGTTGGCTATGCTTCCGGACTGGCTAAGGAAATGGCGAGTAGCGATCAATACGGAGAAATCTGAGGCGATCTGCTTTACTCATAAGTCCATTTCCCGATGCCAATCCCTCTCCATAGAGGGGAGACCCATCAACTGGACTGAGACGGTGAAGTACCTAGGTGTTCGGCACCTAAACTTCAACGCCCACGTGACCGCAACTCTCTACATGGGTCGTGGCGTCAGAGCCAAACTATCACCTACGCTTTCGCGGAACAGCCGCCTGGCTGTCCGTACAAAACTAACATTGTATCTACTGTTCCTCCGGACAGTACTCGCTTATGGGGCGCCCGCTTGGTGGCCTCTCCTGTCGGCCACCAACAGGCATAGGCTGACTACATTTCAGAACTGGACCCTACGCTCCCTCACGGGGTCCCCGTGGTATGTGCGAAATTCCGCCATTTACCAGGGCCTCCGTGTTCCTACCTTAGAGGTCTACGTCTGGTCCTTGGCAACAAATTTGTTCGCCAAGGCAGGCGAGTCCCCTTACCCGCACCTCCAAAGGCTGAATAGGGTGGAGAATGCACCGCCCCCTCGCCGCGTCAGGCGGCCTAGGGCGCTGTTAGACGACCCCCCCTAAGTTCATCACATGAACCCCCCAACCTTCTGGAAATCTGAACCGATTACAAGCATTAACTACCTGCGCCTGCCGAAACTGTAGTCAATCATGTTGCGGCAGATTGGATTGGATAGAACATTATTGCCAGCATCGGCTTTGCCGATTCGGCAGGGCTTTAATCCGGGACACGGGCTCCCGCGAGGTTGTGCAAATGCCTTCCTTGCGAAAGCCGACTGCCCCGGTGACGAGTCCCTTCGACTCGGCCGCCGCCTTTGGGCGGTCGAGCCTCTTGTCCTCGCCAGCGTGCCTCTAAGTTCCCGTGGGCTATGTCCTCGGAGACCAAGGAGCCGCGACCAGGCGTTGCAATTGGCTGAAGCCATGACCACCAGCAAGATCTCCGTCAGCACCTGCTTTGCTGATTCGGCAGGGTAATGACCTGACACGGGCTCCCGCGAGGTTGTGCAAGTGCCTTCCTTGCGGAAGCTGGCTGTCTCGGAGTCATCCCTTACCGTTTCGGCCGACGCCCTAGGGCGCCTGAGCCTCTTGTCCTCGCCAGTGCGTCACTACGTTCCCAAAGGCTAGCCTGAGGGGACCATGGTGTCGCGCCATGGCGGGACATTTGGCTGAAGCAAAAGCTTAAGCTTGCCTCCGTGGTGGCCATGAGTCATTAATCATGGACCCGCGGACTGCACCATAATTCCCTTGTGCAGAGCAAATGACCGCGCTGACCTGTTGGCACCTGGCGTTCATCAGGCCTAGGCCTGGACAACGCACACAAATTAGGGCGCAAGACACCCGTGCATCATCCATCCATCATCACTATTATAGTGTAATGTCATTAAAGCATGGTTTTAGGTCAGTTAGAATAGTTGCGTGGAGCAGTGGTAAGAATATATTATATACAGTGAAACTCCCTGATGATGTGATCCTGCATCTGATGCTCATTTTATGAATTCTCATCAAAATCCCCATAACAGCAATTTTATGAAGTCTTTGATAAAACATTTTATTAACTCCATTTAGCACATTTCTTGTGTTTCATGTTTTCGAATGTAAATGCATGTTACAGTTGTCAGTATGTAAGTTCTATTCATTGATTATCTTTGTATGTACCGTCTTGTGTCAATAATAGGCCTAGTCTACTCTGCTTGTGTATTGTTACTCATGTAGAGAAAGGCTACTCTTGGCTAAAAATAAATTCTGAACTTTTTCTAATCGACTTTATGGTAAAATTCTGGGTAGTGCTAATGGTCACAATTTTCAATACCCCACTCCTAAACTACAATTGTTATCTTATTCAAACTGCTTCAAACAGTGGTTGAAAATGGTTATGATAACTCAAAACTATTCACCATTGGAATTCATTGATTTTCATCTATTATACTTACATTATTATGTAGCAGTTTAACAATGACAATTATCATTTGTACTGTATAATATTTTGAGGTGGATAATAAAACTGTTATTTTATGTAGCTGAGACTGCATAAATATTCAATCCTGTAATTCATTCCATAAGAACTTATTGCAACAAACCTGTCACCCCTACAAGCTAATAATAATTTTATTTTGAATGCTCATCCTCTTCATTCACAGCACTTATTGAATATTACTTGCTACACTTTCACATGTGAAACTTACTTTGTTTATTTTCCACGTACGCGTTTCAGCGTGATGTACCAACACCTGTTTGGTATCACACCTCGCTGAGGAAGGCGAACATCACGCTGAAACGCATACGAGGAAAATAAATAAAGTAAGTTTCACATGTGAAAGTGTAGCAATTAAAATTCATTTAATAATAATTAATATATCAGTAAGATATCTTATATTCTAATAAGACACCTATAAAAAAATACCTTCAGGCCTAATCTCCAAAATAATGATTAAGTGTGGTCTAAATATAATTTTTACCTAGGTTTTGCAGTTGTGTAAAGTTATGTACTTTATTTGATTTCATAAAGATATTCGATCCATCTCGAATTCAGGCAGACTATTTTAATTTGCCTGATTCTGTAGAAAAAATGGTACTGAATTTATTAGTCACAGACGAGTGTCCGTAAATACAAATGCATAAGTAACTGCACATTTTACATTGTTAAACTCATAGCTTACCACCATTCTGAATAATACAGGTAAAACCTCGATTATCAATTTTGACAAGGATGGAAAATCAAAATGATGAATATGAGATTTTATACAGTTGTAGAAACCCACTGACAATTTAAAGTCAAGAATAATTTAATAACATTTACTGTAGACTTGTAATCATGTCGTCCATATTACTTTAGACTGCCAAAAAACACTAACTACAAATTGGTTGAAATAATGGGAATTTAAACATACGTATTTTAAAACATTATTTTTGTAAGTAAAAATATGCTTAGATGGTTATATTTTCCAAGTTTTAATTTAAAGGGTTCGTACAGCAGGTAGTTGTGAAAAATAATTTACATTATAATATTCTCCCCCCCCCCTTGGGCCCATGCTTCTCTATGACCTTCAGCAAGTGAAAGGTCATCTAGGTGGCAATGGCTTATCTGTTGCCACATTTGTAAAATGTTCTCAAAGTTGCTGTCAGACTGACCACAAGGTTTCCCATTTCTCTTCTGACCTTGATTTTTATGTGGGGAAAGAAGATGCTTGGTGTAAATACTGGATAAGAATATATATATCTCTCTCTCCGCCGACATAAATTTGAACCCCATATAGACCTCTTTATTGGTGATCCACTGAGGAGCACTATATAAGGATTTTACTGTACTATACAATTTGGTGCTGACTTGGCCAACTCACTGTTTATCATTCCAGCCTCTTAACAGGCCATGAGAAGTGGGCACTTTGTTTTGGATTGAAACATTATTTTATGACATTCAAAAGCATTCACCCATGTAGGATACTGACTCAGATGATTCCATTTTCCTCATGGAAGCAAGAATTAGGCATGATTAGGTTTATATCATTTAACATACCATTTTTTGAAGCAAACTAGTTCTAATTTGTCTTCAATGTTTTAACTTCGTTTAACTTTAACTTCATTTTTTGCATATTATTAACTTAATTACATTTGTTTCCTGAATACCACCCTATATATTATATTCTCATGATATATTTTAATTAATGAATTCAGTGGAAAAATGCTTTAACATCACCTAGTATGGAAACATTTTATATAAAAAAGGAGATTCAAAGACATGTCTACAGTTTTTGAAAATTTTGAGTTGAGGTCTATTTTTTGAGAAACATTTATTATTTTCTATATGAAATTGTTTAGTATTACTAAAGTAAAATTTATGAGTCATGTGGTTTGCTTTTGATGTCAACTTTGTCATATAAATACTGTAAATAATTTTTTGTCGTTGCCATAACATGATTAATCAACGTGTGGTGGCAAATATCAAGGTTAAGGTTTTAAATGTCATAAATGTTTCTTTTTTTCTATAAATAACTTAAACTTTTTCTTTTCAGATAAACATGTCAGACAGAATTAAAAGGAAATCTCCAAGTTTCAGAGAAAAAATTACATTATTGAATGAAACCAACTAGCATTTTGTAAAATAAACAAAATTGCATAATCATGGCTTATCATGAAAAAACATTGAAGAAGGAACCTCTAAACGGGAATACAATTGGAGGCAAGGAAAAGATTGAAAAAATTTATATTCAGTGATTTAGGTGTTCTTTCCCAACAGCTTATGAAGCCTGAGCATCAAACATTCCAATCAGTGTAGCATATTACAGAAAAAGCTAGTCAAATTGCTGAGATAATGGAAACTGAAGGTGTCTAAGCATCTAACAGGTGGCTAGAAAACTTCAAAAAGAGATACGATTTTAAGTCAAGAAGAATTTGTAGAGAATAAAACAGTTTTAGTAATATAACTGTGGATCAGTGGAAGAGTGAATTAAATAATTTAACTGAAGGCTACAAAGTACACCAGATTTATAATTTTCATGAGACAGGTCTCTTAAACAGTCTGTTGCCTGACAAGACACTAGCTAGAAGGGGAGAAAAGTGTCATGGAGGAAGCTCAGTAAGTTTCGCATTACTATAGTTATTGGGGCTAATGCTCAGGGAAACAAGCTTCCTCCCCTTGTCACTGGAAAAATATAAGAAGCCCCGATGTTTTAAACATTTACGAAATCTACCAACTGAATACAAAGCAAAAATAATGCTTGGGTGACAATGGACGTATTTGAAAAATATTTATACAGCCTTGATGCTAAGATCGGAGCACAGAATAAGAAGATTTTGCTGTTTGTGGACAGGTATGCTGTTCGCATTAATCTGCCATGAAGGAACATCAAGTTAATTTTCTTTCCTGCAAATTGCACTAGCAAGTTGCAGCCACTCGATAGTGTAATACACAATTTTTAAAATGAAATAAAGGAAAATGCGGGTGAAAATATATTTACAGAAGGGACAGGATACTAGATCAATAAAAGTATCTATGCTTAATGCCATGAATTATGTTGCTTTAGTGTGGAGAGATGTATGGAAACACTTAAGAAATGCTTTATAAACTGTTGTTTTCAAACACTTGGTTCCAATGAAGAAGTAGGTAATCAAGATAAGGAATTTGAAGAAAGGAATGCAACAGGTGAACTAGGTGTCACATTCCCAGAAATGTTAATATTGATGAACATTTAGAAACTACAACAGTATGGTCAATTGAAGAAATAACTGAAGAAAACACTGGCAAAATAATGAAGATGCTGACAATGTTGATGACAACATCGAAGAAGAAGAAGAAAGTGATGTTCAATCAGCCCTTTGGATTTGTCCAAATTCTTATTTGGATGCAACTGCAGAACTAAACGTGATTCAACAATATCTGTGTAGCATAGAAGGCGAACATGGTGTTCATATTGTAACGTCAAGATGAAGCCGTCTCTGTTAAACATGTATCTGTTGTGTGTTCGCCTCACACTGGTGTCATTACATCAATGTTTTGCGCTAACGAAGTCCGCAGCGATATTTCAAATTACCAGTACAACGCGAGTGGAAACCTTACCTGTTATTCCATAGGGGTTTATGAATCCCGGGTGGCACCAAATTGTTTATTTAAAACAATTAAATTAATAAATAACGTGACAAAAGTGTTTTAAGCTGTGATGGCCGGGAGTATTCAAATTTGTTCCCGCCTTCGTACGACCTACTGAATCAAGCAGGTAGTTTGTCGAGCTGCAGCGTGAGCGCTGGCCGTCAATTCTGGAAGTTCGCTTAAATGCACAAATTATACAATACACTTACCTATGAAATAAAAACAATGGTTACACTCTGTACTAGTTTCTTTAATTACTGATTGGTAATTATTCAGTTTGACAAGAAAATTATATTTGGTTATTCAACAATTTTGCACTGACAATTGATATAAGACAATCTCTCTAGGGTTTGGCGAAATTGATTTTGGAACGATTCATACGGCCTACAGTTTAGTTTGTTTACAATATGTTCCGTTTAAAATCTAGGTTCTTTTGATTATGAGAAAAACATTAATTATGATTACAATAAAAAGTACACTACCTTACATTATTCGTACTTAAATAATATGTGTAGCTACAATTTGTTCCTGCTGTGTAGTAAAGTGTGTTTCAAAAGTTGCAGTTTAACATTAGGTTATTTTCTTAATTAATAAATTTTCAGTGTTTGTTTATTTTACTTAATCTTTGAAAGAAATTATATTCAGTTTATAGTGAGAGTTCAGATAAATGTGAGAAATATTTAAAGTTTGTTTATTTCAGGAAATTGGGTAATTCAATGATACTTATCAAGTCAGAAGGCTTGTGATAAACCGTTGTTCAGGTGAAATAGAATAGTCATCAATTTTGAATGATTTGGGCTGCTGGCGTCTTTTTCATGTTAGTTGTGGTAATTTCTTCATTTAATTTTTATTCAAATTGGTCCTTGGCATCAGTTAAATGTTATTGCTCCTCGTCTTCTTCTTACTTGTTCATGTTTTTGAATTTTGACTACTTTTTATACATTTTAAATGAAAATTAAGGCCATTCAAAATCTGGCGTCTGATCTGCATGAGCGTCACTTATAGAGTACTATAAATTAACGGAAAATTCGTAACCAACGTCTGTTGTCATGGTTACAAATTAATCCTGATTGGTTAATCTTGGCTTATAACCATTGTTATCAAATTTGAATTTTTATTCAAAATTACTGTATATCTTCTGAATGCTTTTATTCTTCTGTCTTCCTTCCTATGTATTAAATATTATCACTACTGTTATTATTTCCTTTCAAAGATTGTTTTGATATCCCATAAGGTTGGGTTCTATAAAATATTAATGTTTGTACAATTATGTTAATATTTGTTAATTACATTTCTCTTTTAATTTAAGTTCTTATTCTAACATTTTTCTTTTAAAATGATTTACAAATTATCCTTGGCTAATACAATTTGTAGTTATTTGTTTTTGACAGTTAGGCATTTCATAGGCCTAAGTAGCCTGATTATATTTACTTATTTTATACAAATTATATCTCATTTTATTCTAATGCGTTTTGTTTCATTATTATAATCGATTGGTTTATTTGTTGATGTGTTTTGGATCTGAATTTATATTATTTGTAGGTTTCTATTATTTTCTACCTCATGGCTTGTTAATTATTTCCTAACTGATTTTCCAGTGTAATTGTATCTGTATTGATTCGCCTTCTTATTTATCTATTTTGCCCTTGTTAACAATATGGCTATTACTTACTATTAATACATAACATCTAGACCTATGGTCTGTACAATTGCTCCAGCCATATCCTATTCATAACTTTAATTAAACAATTTTTTAACTAAATATCACTATAGTATTGACGACTCGGAACACTAAGTTTTTTATAAGTAAAAATGTAAAGTTTTACCTTACAGCCTAAACCGGCTTTCACCTATAGAAGGCTTCATCAGAGACTGTCGTAGGTAGCGCTGTTCGTCTTGTTGTTGGCGACGGGATAGTTTTTCGAAAGATCGAAGCTGTGTGTGTGTGGTGAGATGTGTTCGAATAATGCGTGCGATTTGAATTGTGTCTGTTCGTTTAGGATGTCGTTTTTATTTGTTTTTGTGTGTTTGTATATTTCTAATTGTTCTAGAGTGTCTAGTTTTCGGCCTTTTGTGTGTATGTGTAGAATGTTCATGTTATTGTCGATGTTTTTATATGTGTGGTTTGCTTCAATGAGGTGGTTTGCAAAGGTAGATTCTGTAGTGGTGTGGAGTGCTTTTGTGTGTTCAATGTATCTCTGTTTGAAGCTACGTCCTGTCTGGCCTATGTAGAATTTATTGCAATTTGAACAATTTAGCTTGTATACACCGGGTAGATCGAATTTGTTTTGTGCTTTGGGCATGCATTTTGATAGTGTGTGTTCTGTTTTGTTAGTAGTTTTGTAAGCGATTCTGTATCCTGCTTTTTTGAATTTGTGGGCAATTTTTTCTGTTTGTTTGTTGATGTATGTTAGTGTTATGAATTTGTTGTTTTCTGTCTTTGTCTGTTGTTTGTTTTGTGTAGGAGTTTACTGACTATTGTTCTGTCATAACCGTTAGATTCTGCTAGATATTTTATCGTGTTTAGTTCATCTTTGTAGTCTATTTCATCTAAGGGGATGTTGTTAAGTCTATGTATCATGGTTCTAAAAGCAGCTAGTTTGTGTTGTATTGGGTGATTGGAGGTGACACAACTGACACACTAATACACAGCACCTCCAATCACCCAATACAACACAAACTAGCTGCTTTTAGAACCATGATACATAGACTATCCTTTAATATGTAATACACTTTGGCGATCTTCTCCTTTTCTCCTTCAAATGTTTGGTTTTCTACATTTATTCTGGACAATACATCCGCCGCTACGTTCTTCTGGCCTGGAATATACTCCCACGTAATATGGTACTCTTGCAGAGCGAGTATCCAACGTGTAAGCCTACCATGATTCAATTTACATTGTTTTAGGAATGATATAGACTTATGGTCGCTTCGGACTGTAATTTGATATCCCAAGATGTAAGTTCTAAACTTTCCACATGCGAATACTATGCTGGGCAGTTCTTTTTCTGTAACGTTGTAGTTACGCTCGCAACTGTTTAGTATCCTGCTGGCAAAGCTGATGACCAGGTGGTTTCCTTCCTTATCTTCTTGGTACGGAGATATTCCCTTTTCGGTTAGGTTGAATCCCAGGAATTTGACTTCGTTGGCAATAAACTTCGATTTATCCAATTTTAGTGTAATGTTATTGTTGGACAACTTTTTTAATACTTGTTCGACTCGTTCACAGTGTTCGTTCCAGGCTGAAGATGTTATTAGCAGGCCGTCCACATACACTGTTGTGAACCGCAGTGCCTCTTGACCTAAGACTTGGTCCATGCATTTGACGAACACTGCGACGAAGTTGATGAGGCCGAAAGGTAACCTCTTAAATTGGTAGTTTCTTCCGTCGAATATAAATGCCATATATTTCCTACTGTGTGGGTGCAGCTCCACCTGCCAGTACCCACATACAGTATCCCAGGTACTAATGTATTTGGTGCCATGAAACCTTTTTAAAATTTCTTCAATTTCTCCCGGTGATGTTCGGTCATTGATAATCATTTTGTTGATCTCTCGGGCGTCTAACCAGATCTGTACTTTACCATTCTTTTTAGGTATAGCGACTATGGGACTTGTGTATGGAGATTGGCTATACTCAATGATGTCCTCCTCCATCATTCTGTTTATTTCTGTTCTGACTTCATTTTTCAGGGAGTATGCTATGGGGTAGGATTTCTTATGGAAGTCTACGGGTTCACGGAAGTTAATTTTGCATTGGTACCCCTTGACCTTGCCTGGAGTATTGGAGAAAACGTGCTGGTATGTGTTATAAATTGATGAGATTTTCAGCCTGTTTCTTAGTTATTTCTTGTTGAGGTCGTTCTCCTTGGAAAGTTCTTATTTCCTCTATTTTCCATTCCCATAATTCTCTACCTTCCTCTTCATCGGCCATAATGATTGACGGTTCATGTGTTTGGCAATAGTAATTTTCTAATCCTGGATCCTGATTTAGAGCTATTGGTGTAGGGTTACAGTTTATAATGTTTGCAGACCATATTCCCCTCTCAGAAGTCAGCAATACTACTCCCTTTTGCAGGTTGATGACTGCCGAATGTTGTCTCAACACGTTGCATCCTATGAGCATGTTAAATGGCAGCCCATTTGCTACAAGAAACACAATAGGTATTGTTGCGTTCTGACTGTCCAATTCAAACGAAACTTGTTTTCTTATCGACTTATTTTGTTTGCCTGTGGCACCAATTATGATGATATTATTTATGGGTAGAGTGGGAATTGGTATATGTGATTTAGCTTATATTCGCACTAACTCTGGCTGGTTTATTAAAGATATATTCGATCCTGATTATTGTTATGGTTCCGTTGATGGTAGCCTTTATGTGTACAATTTCACTGTTTGTTTTAGGTAGCTGGTTAGCCTCTTCTTCTAGAAGTTCTTCTCTGATATTCTTGAGGTAGTTGTTTGATATGATCGTTATAATTTTGTGATGTCATTCGTCGTATCAACCCAAGTGATTGGTCATGTGAAGGGTATATCTGGTTTTTCACTGACCTCTTTAGTTTAAAGGTTGTTGTGTATTGATGGTCAGACTATTGGATTGGTCCGCCGTCTCATTGATCGGTCCTTGTTGATCACTTATCTGGTTCCTGGGCGCTTCCGTGGTTCTATTTTCTGGGAATTGATTGTTATTCGTATTGGAGTTATTGTACCAGGAGTTTGTCTGCGTATTTGGATAATACCTCCTATGGTTAGGTTGCCTCCTCCCATTAATGAAATTAACCTGGCGTCTGACGTCGCCTCTATTTTGGTTATTCCCGGTTCCTCTGTTGTAGTGGTAATTCGGGTTATAACGGTTGCCATAATAGTTGCTATTATTGGGGTGGCCATTTGGACATTGGTCTGGTTCTGCTCCCCTGTAGTTATTGTTTGCGGGATTGTTGTTTTGGATGTTCCTGTTGTTCAGCTGGTTACCCGGATTATAATTCTGTTGGTCTCTGTTAAATGGCTGGTTATTTGGAGGGTAATTTGGTTGATTCCTGTTGTACGGCTGGTCACCTTGATAGTTGTTGTTATTCCGGTTCATATTGTTCCGGTTGTTGTTTTGGGTGTTGTTGTGAGACAGGTTGTAATTAGGCGTGTTATTATTTTCGCCCCACCTGTTGTACCTTTGGTTCACCAGTCGGTTTCTTTTGTACTGACCGTCGTTTTCATGATCCTCCAACAAACTTGCCATTCCCTGGATGGTTTTGATCTGTCCTTGTCTCCTGGCCCTTTGTATTGCGTCCTCGTAGTGATAACCCAGCTGTATTACTAATGATTCTTCAGGTATTCTTGTTTCGAGATTCCTAGCCAAACATACTTTCCCTAAGAAGTAAGAAGTTAGTGTGTGTCCCGCTTGGGGTTCATATCTCCCATTACTGATGTCGTTCCTTACTACGTTTTGTGTAGATTCGGACCAATATTTTTCTCGGAATTGTGCCTTGAATTCCTGGGTACAGTTGATCTCCGGTCGAGTGGCCGTCCACCAATTGTCATGAGTGTCTTTGAACATTTCGTCAATAAGGCTCCTTACCATTGTCCATCTTGTTTCTCTGTTCTTTTTGATGAGTTCTTCTACTCTCTTTAGGAATTCTATGGGATTACGTCTGTAACTCTGAAAGTTTATTACTTCTCTGTTCTCGTTGGTGATAATGTGAGTACTGTGACATGGTTTCTCCCTCAGTGCATCCAGCTCTTCCTGCATCTGCCTCTCTCTTTGACTGATTCCTTGTATCTTCTCTTTGTTCTCTTGGGTCTGTACGTCGACTTTATTGATGGTGGTGTATACTCTTTCCACACAATCACTGATATCATTTTGTATTTCTTTGTGCCTCTCTCTCCTCCAGCTTCTTGAGCACCTCCTGTTTGTTTCTTAGGCATTCTACTGTTGTTGTTACTTGGAGTTCTTCTATCCTGTTCTTGCCATCGTCCTTGACTGTTTTAATTTTGTTTAATATTTCTTCTTGAGCCTTCGCTACTGTGTCACTGGTTGTTTTTATCTTCTCATTGGTTTCGGAGACCTTCTTTTTGATATCTTCACAGTATCCCTCTAACTGTTGTTCTAATTGAGATTTTAACTCTTCTTTGTTCTTCTCATGGTCTTCCTTCAATTGTCCCCTCAATTCTTCCTTCAGTTCTTCATGACTTTTTTGGATGTCCTCCGTCAATTGCTGTTGTAAAGCTTGCTGGTTCTTCCTTAAGGTGCTACTGTGTTCCTCCATTTTCTCATTGATTTGTTGTTTTAGTGTCTCATTATTGCCTTCGATTTTCTCGTTCAATGTTTCAATATCATCTCTTAAAATCTCATTCTGTCCTTGAATTTTCATTGATTTCCTCCTTTAAAGATTCTTGTAACGATTCTAACATTTTATTTAATTCCCCTTTGTTTTCCTTTCTTTGTTCTCTAGTTTCTTCCTGGATTTGGTCTATTTTTTCATTGATTTCCCCCTTTGTTTTCTTAAAATTTTCATCAGTTTTTTCCTGGTTTCTGTTTAACTGTTCCACCGTAATTCTCATCTTTTCTTGGAAATGTGCATCCATTGATTGGGTTGGTTTGTCTAGTTGGTCCCCGACTATTCTTTCCACTTCCGGTTCTGGTTGGGTTGGGTTTTCCGGTTGGTCTCCTTGGGTATCCACTTCGATCGTTTCCTCGATTATTTCTTCCATCATTTCCATTTTTCTCCCTTGTTATCTTCAGTTCCCTGCTTGGCTTTATATCTTGTAACCATAGAGTGTTGCATATTTTCCTGTAATCGCCGCTAGTCTTCTTTTCTAGCCTCACCAGTTGGTCGCCAATCTGTAACGTCAGTAGTTGGGGACGTCCTCCTTGTTTAAGCCCCGCGATGGAAGCCAATCTGTAACGTCAAGATGAAGCCGTCTCTGTTAAACGTGTATATGTTGTGTGTTCGCCTCACACTGGTGTCATTACATCAATGTTTTGCGCTAACAAAGTCCGCAGCGATGTTTCAAATTACCAGTACAACGCGAGTGGAAACCTTACCTGTTATTCCATAGGGGTTTATGAATCCCGGGTGGCGCCAATTTTTTATTTAAAACAATTAAATTAATAAATAACGTGACAAAAGTCTTTTAAGCTGTGATGGCCGGGAGTATTCAAATTTGTTCCCGCCTTCGTACGACCTACTGAATCAAGCAGGTAGTTTGTCGAGCTGCAGCGTGGGCGCTGGCCGTCAATTCTGGAAGTTCGCTAAAATGCACAAATTATACAATACACTTCCCTATGAAATAAAAACAATGGTTACACTCTGTACTAGTTTCTTTAATTACTGATTGGTAATTATTCAGTTTGACAAGAAAATTATATTTGGTTATTCAACAATTTTGCACCGACAATTGATATGAGACAATCTCTCTAGGGTTTGGCGAAATTGATTTTGGAACGATACATACGGCCTACAGTTTACTTTGTTTACAATCTGTTCCGTTTAAAATCTAGGTTCTTTTGATTATGAGAAAAACATTAATTATGATTACAATAAAAAGTACACTACCTTACATTATTCGTACTTAAATAATATGTGTAGCTACAAATAAATTTTCAGTGTTTGTTTATTTTACTTAATCTTTGAAAGAAATTATATTCAGTTTATAGTGAGAGTTCAGATAACTGTGAGAAATATTTAAAGTGAGTTTATTTCAGGAAATTGGGTAATTCAATGATACTTATCAAGTCAGAAGGCTTGTGATAAACCGTTGTTCAGGTGAAATAGAATAGTCATCAATTTTGAATGATTTGGGCTGCTGGCGTCTTTTTCATGTTAGTTGTGGTAATTTCTTCATTTAATTTTTATTCAAATTGGTCCTTGGCATCAGTTAAATGTTATTGCTCCTCGTCTTCTTCTTACTTGCTCATGTTTTTGAATTTTGACTACTTTTTATACATTTTAAATGAAAATTAAAGCCATTCAAAATCTCTGGCATCTAATCTGCATGAGCGTCACTTATAGAGTACTATAAATTAACGGAAAATTCGTAACCAACGTCTGTTGTCATGGTTACAAATTAATCCTGATTGGTTAATCTTGGCTTATAACCATTGTTATCAAATTTGAATTTTTATTCAAAATTACTGTATATCTTCTGAATGCTTTTATTCTTCTGTCTTCCTTCCTATGTATTAAATATTATCATTACTGTTATTATTTCCTTTCAAAGATTGTTTTGATATCCCATAAGGTTGGGTTCTATAAAATATTAATGTTTGTACAATTATGTTAATATTTGTTAATTACATTTCTCTTTTAATTTAAGTTCTTATTCTAACATTTTTCTTTTAAAATGATTTACAAATTATCCTTGGCTATTTATTCGCCTTGGATTTGTTAATTTCCTTGTTGTTTTATACAATTTGTAGTTATTTGTTTTTGACAGTTAGGCATTTCATAGGCCTAAGTAGCCTGATTATATTTACTTATTTTATACAAATTATATCTCATTTTATTCTAATGCATTTTGTTTTGTTATTATAATTGATTGGTTTATTTGTTGATGTGTTTTGGATCTGAATTTATACTATTTGTAGGTTTCTATTATTTTCTACCTAATGGCTTGTTAATTATTTCCTAACTGATTTTCCAGTGTAATTGTATCTGTATTGATTCACCTTCTTATTTATCTATTTTGCCCTTTTTAACAATATGGCTATTACTTACTATTAATACATAACATCTAGGCCTATGGTCTGTACAGTTCCTCCAGCCATATCCTATTCATAACTTTAATTAAACAATTTTTTAACAGTTATTAAGTAAAGTTTGTTTACAATTTATTTCATTCTTTATTATTGTTTGGGTGATAAACATCATCACACCATTTAAACTTCCTTAATTGATTATCCCTTATAACCTAGGGTGTTTATTGATTTCATTTTTAATTTCTTAAATAATATCTACCTTCTATCCATGGTAACACCAACTGTTTATCTTTCATGGGCTTCTCCCTTTTAAATCGGCCGTGGTCGCAAACTTCCTATCTGGATATTTTTCCCGCCCTCCCACAGACCCAATCGACGAGGCTGAAGTAGAAACGGCCATTAGTCGACTGCGCCCCAAGCGGGCGCCCGGCGAGGACTGTATTGGTGCAGCGGCCCTACTTAACGCCCCAGCAAGTCCGTTTCACTCATACACGTGCTGTTCAATGGATGTCTCCGGCTCCATTACTATCCCAGCCCTTGGAAATGAGCCAAAGTCATCATGTTACCGAAGGCTCGCAAGCTGCGTACACTCCCGGAGAATCATCGTCCAATCTCGCTTTTGCCAGTCTTATCGAAGGTGTTCGAGCGCCTCCTGCATCGCCGAATTACTCCCCTGCTGGATAATTTCATCCGGCAGGAACAGTTCGGCTTCCGCAGGCAGCATTCGACCACTCTTCAACTTGTCCGAGTTGTCACGCAACTCACTGACGCCATCAATAGAAACCATCAGACTGTCGCCGTCCTTCTGGACGTGAGCAAGGCCTTCGACAAAGTCTGGCACGAAGGCCTTCTCTATAAACTAGCCACCTCCCCTCTCCCTGCCTCATTTGTACATCTGATGCGGTCGTATCTCTGCGACCGCAAATTTAGGATCTGCGTCGACGGGACGTACTCTTCTGTCCGCCCCGTCGCCGCTGGCGTTCCTCAAGGATCTGTCCTCGGCCCCGTTCTGTACCTAGTGTACACGAACGACCTGCCAGTTTTGCCTGGAGTCACGCTCTCTCTCTATGCGGACGATGCGATGTACCACACCAGTTCTGCAAACCTTCGTTTTGCGACTGACGTGGTGCAGTGACAGCTCGCATTACTTCCGGCCTGGCTAAGGAAATGGCGGGTGGCGATCAATACGGAGAAATCCGAGGCGATTGCCTTCTCCCGTCAGCTCACTTCCTGATGCCAGACCCTCTCCCTTGAAGGGAGCCCAATCGCTTGGCAACGTTCTGTGAAGTAATTGGGCGTCACTCTTGATCGACGCCTAAGCTTCAGAGCTCACGTCTCCACAGTGCTCCAGCGCGCCCGAGGCGTCAAAGCCAAACTATACCCATTCTTATCGCCTCGAGGGCCACTGCCATTGCGCACGAAGCTCTCGATTTATCTGCTCTTTTTACGAGCCGTCCTTATGTACGCAGCGCCTGCATTTTAGACCCAACTCGCCCCCGACGTCGTTAAACGCCTGGAAGCCTTCCAATCCATTACACTTCACCTTATCTCCGGCTCTCCCTGGTATGTAAAAAATGATTCTATCAGGCGAGGGCTGAAGATTCCGTTGCTCGTAGGATTTGCGCGAACTCTCATGTTCAACCTTTTCCATCGAGCATCCACGTCTGACTTTCCTCACCTCCAACACCTCGATAACAACGATGGACCACCACCAGTTAAACGTCGCCGCCCTCGAGCTCTACTCGACGACCCACCATAAACATAAAATAAAAAATCGCCCACTCACCATCTGTCCACACACCGACCTATCGAATCTTACCAACTTCCTACCTGTCTAATCTCCAGTCCGTTGCAGGCCGACAGATGGATCGGGCGTTGTGCCAGCTTTAGGTGTGCCTAGCGCCACCTTCAGTCGGCAACTTCCCCCCTCCAATCTCTCGCCTGCCTCGGTATCGCCATAAGGCAGTCTACTGGACTCTTACCGGGCTGGCGGAAGTGTCTCGACCCGTTGTGGGCGAACAAATCCCGCCAATCCGTGCGAAGCGTTCGCGTAGACTTCCCTCTCAGGCCATTGATGGATCGCATCAGCGGTTCAGCCAATCACAGTCCGTCTCCTTCACCCCCGCCATAATAAAAAAGGGGGTACCTATCCGTTTCTGCGACAAGTATCGCACCAAGCAACAGGCAGTCATCGGGCCTGCCTGGACGCTGCCGTCACTGGGGCACGCACTGTGCTGTGCCCTGCATCATCTGGCATCTGGCTTTTAAATCATTCTACTCCAGCGATTGAAAGGAAGCAGAACAATAAACCATAACCTCAAAATCCTCTCCAGACCAGCCAGTTGGCTAAAAATATTCGGATTAGTTCGAGTGGGCCAGAATTCGGCCAGTTTGCGACAAGTCGTGTGCGGGCTATTGTTCCTACTTTGTGCGCGGTGTTCTGTGCCGAAGTGTGGTGAGTGCCAGTGACAAAGTGCTAGTGCAGTTCAGACCGGGAGTTTGCTCTCTCCTCTGCCCCAAGAGCGTACCCGACACCCGTTGACGACGGCGATGTCGGGACGAGACCAAGGGGAGCCCCTGTCCACGGAAAGTTGTGGCCCTAAAAGGGGGCATAATAGATCCGATGGCAGGGTAGCCCCCTTGCTGAAGCCACCTGTGCTGCGAAGCATTAAGCTAAGCTCCACAGATGGAACTACGGTAAGTATCCCTACCAAAATTCTCCCAAATTCTGAAATTGCCGCAGTCAGCGGAGATGGTCCTTTTAAGGTCCACCCAGCATCTGAAGAATTTTCGCGGGCCCAGCCTCCCGCTGGTTCTGTTATTAAACCTGATAGTGTCCCAGTCCGCAGCGAAGGTCATTCTAAGGCCCGCGAACATCTGGAGATTCTTCGCGGGGCCAGCCTTCAGTTGGTCCTGCTAAGGACCACCAACCATCTACAGCTACTTTGCAGGTCCGGCATCCTGCCGATCCTGCAGAGAGCCACCATGCATCTGACCATCCCGTGGGGGACCAGCCTTCTGCTGGTCCTTCTAAGGGCCACCAATCGTCTGCTCTTTTGCAGGTCCAGCCTTCTGCTGGTCCTGCTAAGGACCACCAAACATCTGACCCTCCCGTGAAGGACCAACCTTGTGCTGGTCCTTCTCAGGACCCTCTATCCATCGCTTATGCCGCAGCCCTCGGCGCTACGTTGTCGTCGGATGCCGAGATGGAGACGGAGGACGGCTTCCAGCCCGTGCCTAGCCGGAAACGGCGAGGTAGCGGTGGAAGCATGCCGACGTCCCCAAAACGGACTGTCCCGGCGAAACGAGCCATGACTGCAGAGTCGGCAGGCCGCATATCACCTTCCCCTGAAATTACAGCACCAGAACCAACACCTAAACAACCAAAGATACCGCCAATAGTCGTGCCACAGTGCAGCGACTGGCATACCCTCCTTCGAGAGCTGAAACAAGTTGTGCCGTCTGGGCGAATCGAGGCCAAAAGCCAAGGTTTGTCAATTCGACTGCTGCCGAAGTCGATCCAGGACTTTCGGGCTTGCCAGAAATTCCTGGCAGACTCCGGTCGCGCCTTTCATACCTTCCCCCTACCTGAGGAGAGGGAACTCAAGATTGTGGTGTCCGGGATTCCCCATGACACACTGATCTTGTGGATCTGGCGGAGAAGGGGTTCTTCCCTACCTCCGTCGTCCCTCTCCTATCCGGTGATCGTAAGAGGAAAATCAATTCCTTTTACATCAGACTCCAGAAGGTTGGTTCCTTCGCTGACGTATATCAACTGGAAACCGTTCTGTGCCTCCGGGTACAGGTTAGGGCATTCAATAGTAAGCCTGGGCCTTCCCAGTGCTTCCAATGTCAGTGATTTGGCCACTCATCGGCCTTTTGTAAGATGCCGCCACGTTGTGTACGCTGCGGGGAGGCCCACAACGAGAATTGTCCCGTTGTGAAGCTTCAACCCGCGACGAGCTGCAACTGCGGGGGCAGTCACCCGGCTAACTTTAGGGGTTGTAACCACTTTAAGAAGGCCCTAAAGAAACAGCAGCAGGAGCAAAACCGTCAGGTTGAACCTCCTCGCCCTGCTCCTAGACCCTCGAAGCGGGCGGCAGTCCAACCACCCGTCTCGGCATCTATGGCTCTTCCTGCGGCACCTGCCGCTGGAGGAACCATAACTTACGCTACAGCGGTCACTACGGCGCCCCCTGTGAAACGGCGCTCTAAGCGCAAGGCTAGACAACCACTAGTGGCAAAACATCTATATCCGGAGGCTAACAACGCCCCTCCGGCTGCCCAGCATCTACCCGGCCAGGAGCCTGCTTCTGTTGCCCAGTCCCCTGCGACTTCCATGGAAGTCTCGCCAGCCCCCGAGCAGCCAGCTCCAATTGCCCAACCTCCCCTGGAGGCGGCATCTGCACCTTCCGCGGCCCCAGCGCCGGCTAGTCAGGCCCCTGTGGCCAGTGGTTCACCATTGGTCACTGAGGCTCAGCTGATGGCCTGGGTCAGCGGCATTGTCCCACAAATTCTTGCTGCTCGGGATGTCCCGACTATACTCATGGTGATCCTAACATCGCCCTGATTGTCCCTACATCTAACCATGGCTAGACAGTTTTGGTTCGTCGCGTGGAATGCAGATGGTGTTCCGGCGGGTCGGGCCGAACTGGCAGCTTTCCTTGTGGAGTATGACACAGATGTAGTACTCCTCTCTGAAACACATCTTGCCCCTAATCGTCGATTCTCCCTGCCAGCCTATGGTTGCTACAGGGATGGTCCCGATCGCCGCCACGCATCTGGCGGAGTGGCGATCTTGGCCCACAGGCGGCACTCTCATAGAGAACTCCCTGCCCCTGCAACTACCCTCATCGAAGCATATGCTGTGGCGCTGGATGTTGCCGGACTGGAGGCGCGCTTTGTTTCTGTGTACCACCCGCCCGGCCATTGAGCTCCGCCGCACGAGGAGTGGGACGCCCTCCTAGACAGCGATCTCCCAACCATCGTAGCCGGAGACCTTAACGCCAAGCATCCCTCTTGGAACAGCAGAACGTCAAACTCCTACAGCAATTCTCTCCGTAGGGCTGTTGAAGATGATCCCAGTGTCCTCATCATCGGCCCGTCCAAACCGACACACTTTCCCACTGCAGGTTATCCGCCGGGTGTCCTTGATATTGTAATTGTCAAGGCCATCCCCTTTCATCTACAAGTCAGCGCGGTGTCGGACCTATCGTCCGATCACGACCCCCTGCTTGTAACTGTCTTGCTGCCGTCGGTCTCACCCCGACTTCCCGATCATCCTGTTAGGAGAGTCAATTGGCGATCCTACCATGATGATCTGGCCAGGCAGTTGCCATCTGTCCCCTTCGGACCCGCTTGTCTTTTGTGATGACGTGGATCTCCGGGTACATCAGCTCCAGGACCTCGTCCAGTCTGCAATGGACAAGCACACCTATACTGTTCCAGTGAGTAATAAATGCTCCGACCGTCCTGCGGAAGTTCTCCAAGCCATCCGATTACGGCGCCAGCTCCGCCGCAGATGGCAGCATACCCGTGACCCTGCCGCTAGACGGCATTTTCAAGCCTAGTCGGAACACGTCTTGCAGCTTCTGCTTGACGTAAACGCGAATCGATGGGACTCCTATTTGGAGTCCTTGGAAGTCGACCACGCCTCCGTACGGAGAGCCGCTGGTAGACTAAAAGGCGAAAAGACGACTCGCCATCCCTTGAATACCGCGGACGGCACTGTATACTCTGCAGAAGGCAAGGCGGAAGTCTTCGCCGACTGCATTGAGGAACAGTTCACTGTCCATAGAGGCATCTCTGACCCTGCTCATACGGCCGTCGTCAGGGATTTCCTATCTGGATACTTTTCTGCTCCCCCCAATGATCCTCCTAATTCGGTCGACGAGGAAGACCTTGCGTCTGTCCTAAGCCGACTGAAGAAGAGAAAGGCCCCTGGCCCCGATCGCATCGGCGCCGCTGCGTTGCAGAATCTCCCGCCTTCGGCAGTTGACGTTCTTCTTGAGCTGTTCAACTCCTGTCTCCGGCTGAGGTACTTCCCCCGCCTGTGGAAAACTGATAATGTCATCATGATCCAGAAATCTAAAAAGCCGCCTACGCTACCTGGAAGCTACCGCCCGATATCACTATTGCCAGTAATCTCGAAGGTATTCGAGCGTCTTCTCCTGGCCCGTATTCGGCTCCTGGTGGATGGTTTCATCCGCGAGGAGCAGTTTGGCTTTAGGCCGAGGCACTCGACTACTCTTCAGCTAGTACGGGTTGTCACCTGTCTAGCCGACGCCGCCAACAATCATCAGGCAACAGGCGCCGTCCTGTTGGATGTGAGCAAAGCCTTCGATAAAGTCTTGCACGAAGGCCTGCTCTACAAACTGGCGCATTCGCCACTCCCAGTATCTATCGTCCACTTGCTCCGATCCTATCTGACGGATCGCACCTTCAGGATCAGCGTAGATGGGGCGTTCTCTCGGGTTCGCCCTGTCGCCACCGGCGTCCCACAAGGATCTGTCCACGGCCCCGTTCTGTACACGAACGATCTGCCTGTTTACCCCGGGGTCACGTTATCTCTATTTGCCGACGACGCGATTTTTCATTTTAGCTCGGTTTCGCCTTGGCGGAAGAGCGTAATGTTACAACGCCAGTTGGCTATGCTTCCGGACTGGCTAAGGAAATGGCGGGTAGCAACCAATACGGAGAAATCTGAGGCGATCTGCTTTACTCATAAGTCCATTTCCCGATGCCAATCCCTCTCCTTAGAGGGGAGACCCATCAACTGGACTGAGACGGTGAAGTACCTAGGTGTTCGGCTTGATAGGCACCTAAACTTCAACACCCACGTGACCGCAACCCTCAACATGGCTCATGGCATCAGAGCCAAACTATCACCTATGCTTTCGCGGAACAGCCGCCTGGATGTCCGTACAAAACTAACATTGTATCTACTGTTCCTTGTATTTACTGTTCCTCCGAACAGTACTCACTTATGCGGCGCCCGCTTGGTGGCCTCTACTGTCGGCCACCAACAGGCATAGGCTGACGACATTTCAGAACTGGACCCTACGCTCCCTCACGGGGTCCCCGTGGTATGTGCGAAATTCTGCCATTCACCGGGGCCTCCGTGTTCCCACCTTAGAGGTCTTCGTCTGGTCCTTGGCAACAAATTTGTTCGCCAAGGCCGGCGAGTCCCCTTATCCGCACCTTCAAAGGCTTAACAGCATGGAGAATGCACCGCCCCCTCGCCGCGTCAGGCGCCCTAGGGCGCTGTTAGACCCCCCTAAGTTCATCACATGAACCCCCAACCTTCTGGAGACTGAATTGATCACCATCATTCACTACCTGCGCCTGCCGAAACTGTAGTTAATCATGCTGCGGCAGATTGGAATGGATTGATTTATTGCCAGCATCGGCTTTGCCAATTCGGCAGGGCTTTGATCCGGGACACGGGCTCCTGCGAGGTTGTGCAAATGCCTTCCTTGCGAAAGCCGACTGCCCCGATGATGAGTCCCTTCGACTCGGCCGCCGCCTTCGGGCGGTCGAGCCTCTTGTCCTCGCCAGCGTGCCTCGAAGTTTCCGTGGGCTATGTCCTCGGAGACCAAGGAGCCGCGACCAGGCATTGCAATTGGCTGAAGCCATGACCACCACCAAGATCCCCGTCAGCACCTGCTTTGCTGATTCGGCAGGGTAATGACCTGAGACACGGGCTCCCGCGAGGTTGTGCAAGTGCCTTCCTTGCGGAAGCTGGCTGTCTCAGAGTCATTCCATACCGTCTCAGCCGACGCCCTAGGGCATCCGAGCCTCTTGTCCTCGCCAGTACGTCACTACGTTCCCAAAGGCTAGCCTGAGGGGACCATGGTGTCGTGCCTCGGCGGGACAATTGGCTGAAGCAAAAGCTCAAGCTTGCCTCCATGGTGGCCATGTAATTAATCATGGACCCGCGGACTGCACCATAACTCCCTTGTGCAGAGCAAACGACCGCGCTGACCTGTTGGCACCTGGCGTTCATCAGGCCTAGGCCTGGACAACGCACACAAATTAGGGCGCAAGACGCCCGCGCATCATCCATCCATCCATCCTTTTAAATACTAGTGTATACAATTAAACTTAATTTTATTAATAATAAGATTCTTATTTTAATAATAATGTCACCATCAATATCCAGTGTTCATTACAGGTTATTATCTGTTTACTCCTAACACTATCATTAATAACATTCTTAATTATCAATATGGTTCACCATTAGTCATTTAGTGTTTATTATAGCTTATTTATTAAACGTTTTTTATTTATCACTTTATTTCCTAATTATTTTGGGGGTTTTACACTTTCACTTTTGCACTTCTTAAATGTTTTATTTTAAGTGTTTATAAATGGGTAATCCCTATAATTACCTTTTCTTCGTCACTTAGTTAATTTTATTTTCTCACCATCTCACTATCTCTCTCTTTATAAATATTATCTATACTATTAACAAGTTTATGTCTTTATTGAGTTTTTTATCAAATCTAACTCTAATTCTTGGGTTAGTGTACTTTCATTTTTCATATTACTTTATTGGGTTTTATCAAATCATTTACATTTATTTTTGAATCGATAATAATACTTATTTTATGCGTTGGTTAGTTATTGGTTTTGTTTCCAATATTACACTTGAGTGTACCATTTCTCCTTTTCATATTCTATATTATTTGTTTGTGTCTTATGATTTGGTTTAACTTTATATCCTTTACACTTGGTTTGTTTCATGTTCATTTTCCTTCTTCTTCCCTTTCATCTTATTTTGTTTCATTTTATTTTGGTTTTCCCCTTCTCATTTCGTTTTATTTCATTTGGTTGTATGGAGTCATTCACTTCCTTCAATTGTTTCATTCTTGTTTGGTTTCGTCTTTTCCCTTCTTCTTTTGGTTCTTTTTATTTGGTCAATCACTTTCTTATTTGGTTTCGTCCTTTCCCTTCTTCTTTTGGTTCTTTTTATTTGGTCAATCACTTTCTTATTTGGTTTCGTCTTTTCCCTTCTTCTTTTGGTTCTTTTTATTTGGTCAATCACTTTCTTATTTGGTTTCGTCTTTTCCCTTCTTCTTTTGGTTCTTTTTATTTGGTCAATTACTTGGGTTAGGTCATGTCGTCGTTTGTTGCGTCATTGTCATTTTATTTTATTTTAAACATTTTATTATACGAATTACTTTTTATATTGTGGATTCATCTTTTTTATCCCTGGTATTGGGGTGGCTTATTTGTGTTGTAACAATATCTGTTTCCAAGAAATTGATAATACATACTGCGATAGAACACAGGATCATGATAAGCGATGAACTATATCTTATGCATGGATGACAAACATTCTCCTGTTTAAATTTGTCTCTTGTTCAAATTGGTTTTTTATAGCTATAGTTTTTGTATTGTATTACCGATAAGAATTTAGAATAGGTCAAACTCTTAAAAATTTTATTCGTCATTTTTCTATGTAATGTGTTTGTGAAAGTGTGCGCGGGTGCGTGAGTTATTAACGTTTTCCTATTGTGTCCGTTATAATTATCCGATTTACATGAAACTTGAACAAGACATAAAATTTAATATTAGCTACAATTTCCCTATATTTTGTGATCTTCAAATAACTGTTAAATGTGAATTTTTGTTATATGAAATCTTTATTTAAAACTCACTCAAGCATGAAGTAATAAAATCCCAGATAATTATCTGTGCAGGCTTTGCCAATTCCATGCAAAGTGTTGCATGAAGATCTATTCGTGCCGTGTGTATATTATCATGTGACTGATAATTGGCCAATTAGAACACAGTAAAATCATTGAAAATTGTCTGTTGCCATGTGCGGATCAAAGGCAGTTCATCTTGAGCATTCGTCTAGTAAACGTGCGGTCCGCGTTCAAGAAGTTTCTCTTGCGTGAACACGTAAACTGTGCGAAAGGTGTACGAAAACTTGGAACTCTGTGTGAGTTATTCTACAGACCCAAGTAATTCAGTTTTTAATAATATAATTGTGAATTTCAAGTATCAGTGTTAAGTCAAGATATCCTCATAGGGAGTTCTACTGACCGCGGTAGATCTCGTGACGCGAGGACACTTGAAGACGAGCCGTAAGGTGTACGCCTATACACCGCTTTTCATTAAACACCCATGTTACACCTTGAGATACGTAAATAAGTAAAACAATATTAAAACATTTTTAAAAACCTTTAACAATCAATAACCAGTGTTATCGCAGCAAGGCAGTATGCAGTTCAACGAGCAAGTTCAGTGTGTTTATCATCAGGACACCAGCCCAGCAGTATTCACGAGGGAAGGACACACGAGATATACACATCGCCTTCAGCCATCTCGCCGCATCAAGTTGGAACATCTTCACTCAAGTAACAATTTCAGATCTGAACTTATATAAACTTGTTTTCAAACAATATTTCAAAGTTGTCTTGATTGTTCATCTCTTCTTTCACAGCACTATCACTTTACTAAAAATGAACTTTATCTTGTGAAAAACTTACTTTTTTCGTCGGACGCGTTTCGGCTTAAGTATCCGCCTTCTTCAGCTTTTTGGTCAGACTGCCATCATTTCGTAACGGTTTTTGTGTGGAAGGTGTAGTGGTGGTGGTGTGTGGAGGAAGGGGATTGGTGCAGGGATTCAACTTGATGTTTGTTTTTTGTAAAATTGTGTCAAAAAGTGTATGTGATTTATATTGTAATTGATCGTTGAGTATGTTGTTTGGTTGTGTTGTGTGGTGTTTATATATTTCGTATTGTTCAGTTGTGTTGAGTTTTCGGCCTTTAGGTAAGTAATGTAAAATTTCGAGATTGGTGTCTATGTTGGTGTAATTGTGGTTTTCTGTGTGTATGTGTGTGGCAAATGCGGAGTGTATATTGTTGTTGGTTAGAGCTTTTAAATGTTCAGAATAACGGGATGAAAAAGATCTTCCTGTCTGGCCGATGTAGAAACTATTGCAGTCATTACATTTTAATTTGTAAACACCTGTTTTGTTATATTTGTCTATGTCTGTGTTTGTATTATTGATGTGTTTTGTAATGGTATTGGTTGTTCTGTATGCTATTTTGTATTTGTGTTTTCTGAATGTGTTGGCGATTTTGTGTGTGTAGGAGTTGTGGTATGTGAGTGTGATGTATTTATTGTGTTGTGTGCTGATGGTATTTTGTTTTGTTTTTGATGCGTTTGTGTAGTGTGTTTATTAAATTAGGGTTGTAACCGTTTTTGATTGCTATGTATTTTATTGTGTTGAGTTCGTCAGTGTAATCTTGTTTATTTAAGGGTATTTTAGTTAGTCTATGGAGCATATGGTTGAAGGCCGCATGTTTATGTTGTGTTGGGTGGTTTGATGTGTTGTGTATAACCATGTCAGTTGTGGTTGGTTTCCTGTATATTTTGTATGTGTGTGTGTTGTTAGTTTTGTTAATTGTTAGGTCTAGAAAATTTATACTATTGTTTTGTTCAATTTCCAGTGTAAATTTTAATTTGTGGTGTATAGTGTTTATGTATTTGTGGAAGTTTTCAACTTGTCTTGTGTTGCCTTTGAATAAAAGTAATATATCATCTACATACCTGTGCCAATATATAATTTTGTTAGTGTATTTGTTGTTGTTTATTATGTGGTTCTGTTCTATGTTGTGTATATATATTTCTGCTAGTATTCCTGATATGGGGGAGCCCATTGGGAGACCTTCTGTTTGTGTGTATATCTTGTTATTGTATGTAAAGTAATTTTGTTCAGTTATTAGTTTGGTCAGTGTGATGATTTCTTGTATGTGTGTTTCAGGTGTGTTGTTTTGTCTGAGTAGTTGTTCTAGTGTTTGGATGGTTTCTTTGATGGGGACATTAGTGTATAAATTGGTTATATCAAAAGATGCCAGAGTTGAGTTATGTGGGATGTGGATGTGTTCAGTTTTCTTGACTAGGTCTATGTTGTTTTTGATAGATGTGTTGTTACTGAGATTAATATTTTCTCTGATTATTTTGTCTAGTTGTTTTGCGATTTTGTGGGAGGGTGCCTGTGTGTTGTTTATTAATGGTCTGATGGGAATGTTCGGTTTATGTATTTTTGGTAATGCATTTAGTTTAGGGGGGTTAGGTTTTATTTGTTTAAGGTATTTGGCGCTTTCTGGTTTGATTATATGTTTTGTGTTGTTTATAAACTTATTAATCTGTTTATGAAATTTTAGTGTGGGGTCTTTATTTATTTCCGTTATATTATTTTCGTTGAAGAAATTTTCGATTTTAGTGTTTAATTGGTGTTTGTCCATTATGACGCTAATGTTACCTTTGTCAGCTTTTAGGATTGTTGTGTTGTGTTCAAGTAACTTGTGTTTTACATTGTTAAGTGTTTTTATTTCATTGTTGTGTATTTTTGGTTTTGTATGTGTGTTTAGAAGTTTTCGTTTTATTTCGTGGCGAATCGGGTCCTGGTCATTAAAGTGCGTGTTTTGTACAGCTGTTTCTGCGTCTATGATTATGTCACGTGTGTGTTTATTGTGATTTTTGTTAGTTGTATTGTTATTTAAATTATGTTTCAGTCCTTTGTTTAATAAATCCATTTCATCCTTTGTGAAATTAATGGTTGTTGTATTAACTACGCGTGCGTGGAATTTGTATGCCGGTTCAGGGATAGATTCAATTGTGCGTGTTGTGAGGTTAGTTATTTTTTTGTTGTGTCTAGCTTGTATTGTCAATTTGAGTTTTTCTATGTTGTCTTGTGTGTGTTGTATTACATTTTCAAGTTCCGTGTGGTGTAATATTTGTGTGAGTTTCATGTGTAATTTATATGCCTGTTTGTTGAGTGTGTCTTTTTTATGGTATAAATAATTGATTATGTTATTTAGGTTTATTTGTTCTAACACAAGTTACAATAAAACAAAACACGCATACAGCACTTCAAGCCAAACGGAAATTAGAACAAATAAACCTAAATAACATAATCAATTATTTATACCATAAAAAAGACACACTCAACAAACAGGCATATAAATTACACATGAAACTCACACAAATATTACACCACACGGAACTTGAAAATGTAATACAACACACACAAGACAACATAGAAAAACTCAAATTGACAATACAAGCTAGACACAACAAAAAAATAACTAACCTCACAACACGCACAATTGAATCTATCCCTGAACCGGCATACAAATTCCACGCACGCGTAGTTAATACAACAACCATTAATTTCACAAAGGATGAAATGGATTTATTAAACAAAGGACTGAAACATAATTTAAATAACAATACAACTAACAAAAATCACAATAAACACACACGTGACATAATCATAGACGCAGAAACAGCTGTACAAAACACGCACTTTAATGACCAGGACCCGATTCGCCACGAAATAAAACGAAAACTTCTAAACACACATACAAAACCAAAAATACACAACAATGAAATAAAAACACTTAACAATGTAAAACACAAGTTACTTGAACACAACACAACAATCCTAAAAGCTGACAAAGGTAACATTAGCGTCATAATGGACAAACACCAATTAAACACTAAAATCGAAAATTTCTTCAACGAAAATAATATAACGGAAATAAATAAAGACCCCACACTAAAATTTCATAAACAGATTAATAAGTTTATAAACAACACAAAACATATAATCAAACCAGAAAGCGCCAAATACCTTAAACAAATAAAACCTAACCCCCCTAAACTAAATGCATTACCAAAAATACATAAACCGAACATTCCCATCAGACCATTAATAAACAACACACAGGCACCCTCCCACAAAATCGCAAAACAACTAGACAAAATAATCAGAGAAAATATTAATCTCAGTAACAACACATCTATCAAAAACAACATAGACCTAGTCAAGAAAACTGAACACATCCACATCCCACATAACTCAACTCTGGCATCTTTTGATATAACCAATTTATACACTAATGTCCCCATCAAAGAAACCATCCAAACACTAGAACAACTACTCAGACAAAACAACACACCTGAAACACACATACAAGAAATCATCACACTGACCAAACTAATAACTGAACAAAATTACTTTACATACAATAACAAGATATACACACAAACAGAAGGTCTCCCAATGGGCTCCCCCATATCAGGAATACTAGCAGAAATATATATACACAACATAGAACAGAACCACATAATAAACAACAACAAATACACTAACAAAATTATATATTGGCACAGGTATGTAGATGATATATTACTTTTATTCAAAGGCAACACAAGACAAGTTGAAAACTTCCACAAATACATAAACACTATACACCACAAATTAAAATTTACACTGGAAATTGAACAAAACAATAGTATAAATTTTCTAGACCTAACAATTAACAAAACTAACAACACACACACATACAAAATATACAGGAAACCAACCACAACTGACATGGTTATACACAACACATCAAACCACCCAACACAACATAAACATGCGGCCTTCAACCATATGCTCCATAGACTAACTAAAATACCCTTAAATAAACAAGATTACACTGACGAACTCAACACAATAAAATACATAGCAATCAAAAACGGTTACAACCCTAATTTAATAAACACACTACACAAACGCATCAAAAACAAAACACAAAATACCATCAGCACACAACACAATAAATACATCACACTCACATACCACAACTCCTACACACACAAAATCGCCAACACATTCAGAAAACACAAATACAAAATAGCATACAGAACAACCAATACCATTACAAAACACATCAATAATACAAACACAGACATAGACAAATATAACAAAACAGGTGTTTACAAATTAAAATGTAATGACTGCAATAGTTTCTACATCGGCCAGACAGGAAGATCTTTTTCATCCCGTTATTCTGAACATTTAAAAGCTCTAACCAACAACAATATACACTCCGCATTTGCCACACACATACACACAGAAAACCACAATTACACCAACATAGACACCAATCTCGAAATTTTACATTACTTACCTAAAGGCCGAAAACTCAACACAACTGAACAATACGAAATATATAAACACCACACAACACAACCAAACAACATACTCAACGATCAATTACAATATAAATCACATACACTTTTTGACACAATTTTACAAAAAACAAACGTCAAGTTGAATCCCTGCACCAATCCCCTTCCTCCACACACCACCACCACTACACCTTCCACACAAAAACCGTTACGAAATGATGGCAGTCTGACCAAAAAGCTGAAGAAGGCGGATACTTAAGCCGAAACGCGTCCGACGAAAAAAGTAAGTTTTTCACAAGATAAAGTTCATTTTTAGTAAAGTAATATTTCAAAATTCATAACATGTGTGTACGTTTAAAATATATCGTATGAACTATTATTCAATTGGTGTGCAATAAATAATTATAATACCTCCAATATAGACTTGTTGAGTTATAAAACACACACCATAATCCTATGTGCAAGAATTAATTCAATTGTTTGTTGCAATACATAAAACATCACTAAAGAAATCAGTGTAAAAAAATTTATGACTTTTACAAGAAAAAATAAATGTTACATGTGCCTAATTTAAAACTTTTTTTTTTATTTCAGGAGCTTCTTAAATCTATTTCCTAAAGGTTTAAGAAGAAGTTACAGAATGCCTAGGCAACGAGAACAACACCATACGAGGGTGGATCAATAAGTACCCATGTTAGGAATGAAAACTGAAGTTTTTTACATTTTTTTTTTATATTTCAACATAATCTCCTTTTAGGAGGATACACTTTTCCCAACGTTCCGGCCATTTATTTAACCCCGCTAAAAAATAAGATTTCTCCAACTCTTCAAAATAGGCTTCTGTGTTGGCGATGACCTCTTCGTTTGAGCTAAATTTTCTCCTATGAGCCAAGTTTTCATGGTGGGGAATAGAAAAAAGTCGCAGGGAGCCAAACTGGGTGAGTACGGTGGGTGCGGTAGCAATTCGTAACGTAATTCATGTAATTTCTCAGCGATGATTCCGGATGAGTGAACTGGTGCGTTATCGTGGTGAAACAGCACTTTTTTCTTTTTCAAATGGGGCCATGTCTCCTTCAATTTCTTGTCGAATCGGTACAGTAATTCACTGTAGTACTGCCCCGTGATCGTGCATCCTTTTTCCAAAAAGTCTAATGAGGATTATACCCTTTGAATCCCCAAAAATCGTAGCCATCACCTTTCCGGCCGATAGGACCATCTTTGCTTTCTTTGGAGCAGGTTCGACCAGAAAACCCATTGTCTCAACTGTTGCTTGGTCTCTGGCATATAGTAATGAATCCAGGTTTTATCAATGGTGATGACTCGATGCCAAAACTCCTGCCAATTTCGCTTAAAAAGGTCCAAACACTGCTTCGAAATTGACACCCGTATCCACTTGTTGTCCACAGTCAGCAATAAACAACAGCTGTCAAATCAACAATAAGCTATGAATCGCTATAAATAGCATTATGTTTTGTTATAAGATCATATCTATTTCAAAGTTTTCCAGCCCTCTTAGAGCTTGGAACCCCTAAAACCGGTAGTTTTAGCAGTCTGGCTAGTTTTCTATTCTAATATTGCTCCACTGATTAGATTGTTATTTTACAAAATTCCTTTTTGAATTATTAACCATTTTTATAAAATTTAATATTTTCATTCCTTCCTTTAATTTTAACATTTTCTTTATACATTTTAAAATGGAAATTATTAAGTACACAGTATGTTATTTATATGTATTGTATCAATAATAAATATGGATAATGGAATTATTGTTGGTTTTTAAAATTATTTTATTGTTTCTACCTACTGACAGGACATTGTAAACCTCTGTAATGGGTGCATTATCATTATAATGTTTTTGAAGAGCAGAGCTGGAACTCACAGTTACATTGAACTGTCACAATTTTGTCTTCTTTTTTTCTGTTATTTTAGATTAATTATTTTGTAGACTTTTTAGTATATTTTTATTAAAACTTGTGTTAATTTTTTGTAACAATTCTTTTAAATATCTATATTTAAATAACTGGCTGTATTTATATTTTAATTTTCTGTATTTAAATGGGTATGTTAAATAAATAAAATTTCATATATATTAGTATTTGGTATCAAGCTCAAGGTACTTTTGTAATTCACTAGTTTTTTGTGTGTGTAATTAAATACTTAACAAAGTATCAAGTAAGTTTTTTCATTTTTTAATCCCAAATTTAGTTCTCTAAAGTTTTAGTATAACAAGTTCTCTATAATTTGGTATGCTAGTATAATTAATTGTAGGTTTGTTTCATCGATCCTTGAGTCACCACCTGTGATGACAAAAACTGGTATACAGGTTTTGATTGTTAATATGTGCACAATTTTTTGAAGATAAAAATATTTTTAAAATGTTATACCTTGAAAATAACAAGCAAGTGTTAAAATTCAATCAGGAATTTTTGGTGTTATGTATAACAAAAAAATGTTATGCCTATCCTATGCAAGGTAAAAAAGAAAGGAAAAATATACAATAATAAATTGATGTATGTATGGCTATGATGAACAGAACTACCTTTTACATTACAATCTTACTATATTTGCAATGAAATAATCAATATGTACAAAACTGTTTTACAATCTGTGGCATATGCAATCAAAATATTTTATGCTAACAAAAATGTTGAAAGTGTATCAAAAAGATGTTGACATAAATTTTACACTTATTACATTAAAAAAAAATTAATTTCTGAAAAAAAAAAAAAAATCACAGGAAATCTTAAATGTAATGAAGAAGAAAATGAATAGAACATCCCAAATGTGATACTGATATGTGTTTTTAACTGTCCTTTCCAAAACATCTCATCCGTTCTTTACGCAGCAATTCCATTCTTTTAGCAGCGTTCCAATGCTCTCGTGATAACACGTTAACTCCATTACTCACACACATAAGCCTGAAAATAGTATACATTTAAAAATGAAGGTTAAATGGAACTCTATACATTTCATATTTTCTAACAGAACATCTACTAGCCAAAAGCCATTTACATCTACTAGTTTTAAAACCATTAACACATGCAATTAGTTGTTACGTAGACTTAAACAAGTGTGATAAATCTTATAACATCACAAACACGGTCCACCACAATGTGATGGTAACATCACAGTGTGTCCATCACAAACACGGTCTTCACCTCTTTCCAAATAAAAAAACTCTAGCCTTACACTCCTAAATGTGGCATAAATGTATCATATATTCTCTTCACATGATCCAGCCACTATAGCCTTTGAGCTTTTACAAATCTTAATATATCCTTTCCCTTTTTTAACTGATTTGTTTCTATTTATTGTCTTTATTTATCCCAACTATTTCACCTTTTGCTTATTGTCCAACTTTTCCCAAGATGTTCATTTCACTTGAACTTTTCCTATTATATTCAGAACAATTCAGTATTAAATATGTTAATAAATACGATTAATTTATCTAATATTAATGAGTATTCAATGTAGATTGGTAATGACAAACATAATGTATCCATGAACCAGAAAACAACAAAAGCACAAGTTTTAAGTTACAGTATATGGAGGTGTAGCAGGTATTGCCTGTACACGGTTAAATAACAGGTGTATGCAGAAGACAAACACGTAATTATCTAACACTGAACAGAAACTCTTCAATAATCCAGCGGTTTTAAATAGTGTTCCATAGTGTGACAAAGAGATTATACAAATTCACACAATATACAAAAACTGTCATACACAATATGAATAAAATAAAATTTAATCTTTGCTTTTAGTTATTAGTTTTTAAAACTACATATATTTATATCTGGTAACATGTAATGATTATTCCATTTAATTCATAAAACGAGAAGAAGAAAATCATATTAATAAAATGTAGTAATGTATTTACTGGTAATGTGGTTTATGATAACTAATAAACTGAATGAATAAACTGCATAAAGTAGCGTAAAATAATCTTAAAACTATATAAAATGGAAGAAATAGACTAGAATAAAGAGAATTAGAGGACAAGTAGTTGATACATTTAATTTAGAAAGAACTGAGAAAGTATACTTAACAAATTAATATTAATATAATTTTACATATCAGAAGAACAATATATCAGTAAAATAGTTTAAAAGCCTTAATATTAGTGTTTTGTAAGGAGTTGAGATAGTTTTTTTACATCTTCAAATGTTTTTTTAAGACGAGAAAATTATAATATCACAGAACTTAATTTATACACTATTACAATTTAAATTAATACACTAAACTATAGTGTATAAATTAAGTTCTGTGATATTATAATTTTCAAATTGTCTTAAAGAAAACATCTGAAGATGTAAACAAACAATCTCAACTCCTTCAGATATATAATGATAATTACATACACAAGCGCACACACTCACATACACAAACACGTCACCCAAATAATTGTTCTGTTGTGGCATGATGATGACAATAAACATTGTCGAAACGTCGCCACAAATAAGTTAAAATTTGTGTTATATTTTTGACCGATCCTCACAAACCCTTCACTAAAAAATTCATTGATTGACAGTCACTACCAATTTAAGGATTATATTGAATAATATTATAATCATAATATTATCCTGTTTTTGACTGTTCCTAAGAAACTTTACGCGATAAAGTCATACCCTGCAGCCTTTTAGCACTTATATTCTCATGTATTTCCTGAATCAGTTCTTTAATAATTACAGAAATGATTTCCTTACTACAATTTTTTCATTATTACTAAATATTTTCTTCTACTGTCTTGGTAAGGTCAGAAAAGTGCTTGCCAAATACTCAGCAAACAATTGTGAATTCTGGTTACTTCTTCTTGCCCATGTTTCATCTTCTTTCTTAATGGGAGTTATCTGTATGTAACGGTACATATAAGCCCGCCTAGGAATATTTTGGGGAACATAAATAACAATCTTGTCAAAATCGACTACAAAACTCATAAGAACAAAAGTTTGACATCACTGACTTCCCTCACTACTTCGGAAATTGAGACATTAAATTTCGCCCCAGTCGGCAAATAACATCTCACGACGACGGACGCGAGCCGTTCGCTCGCCTGCCGGCTGAATACAGTGCGCGCCCGCAACTCAAAAATGTGATTTTAGAATCAAATTCATAGTGCGAAGTGATGGAAGGTACGCCGGGGCGTTGGACTTTTTCGGACATATAGCCAG
Organism: Magicicada septendecula; assembly: GCA_034769895.1. Lineage (NCBI taxonomy): Eukaryota > Metazoa > Arthropoda > Insecta > Hemiptera > Cicadidae > Magicicada > Magicicada septendecula. The sequence continues at coordinate 825,766,634 of CM068367.1, forward strand.
ATAAGTAACCAGCTGGGGTATATCAAATTCAAAATTATGTCCCTTTTAAAAGACTTTGTTTACCATCTAATAAAGAAATTGAGATCTCAAATGGGCATGGGGAGTGTGTGTGTGTGTGTGTGTGGATGAGTGGGAGTAAAACTTATGTAAATGGCACTGGTTTACGTTGAGAAAATTTAGTTTATGTTTTTCAATATCTGTTTCTTTTGTTTTGACAAGTTTAATTTTCTGTAATATCCTAAGGAAAGGTTAATGTTAAAATAACTAATGTACGGCATGATTGTTCTAATAGTAAATGTGTAGGAGAGGGAGGGAGCCTATTGTTAGCATTGTCATTAATATAAAACATCAAAAAACTACGTAATGAATAAAACAAAGTATATTTAAAAAACAAGCAGATTTGAAGCACTCATTTGAATAGCCCATTCTGTTCTCCTGTTCGCTTATAAGAACCCGGGTGTGTAACAAATTTTATATGTATAGTTGGCAAAAGCAAGATGGCATCCGGAATTTGAAGGTAAACATGCCTGCTTGTTAATATGTAAGGTAAGTTTGTTTGGTTAAGGTAAGGTAAACATCACATGTACTGTCCGCCTTTTAATTCCCTTTGTTATTTTCCAAAGAGAAGAGTCCATATCTTATCGTCCCTCAGCTGCCTATGGAATTCACTAAAATTATTTGCTATTCAATTTTTTCAAAATTCTTTTTAATTCATTTCAAAGTTTATTTTAAGATAACATTTATCACTAGGAGATCTAGTGTGCTGCCATCTCTTTCTAGCTTTCTGTTTTTTATTGTTCATTTCACAGATTTCTATAGTACAGTTACTACCAATTCCTCTTTTTTGACACACCGATGTATTATTCCATGTAGCCTTTGGAGATTAGTAATAAAACTACCTACACTTCCTCTTCTAATTGGCATGGTGTTTTTGGATGTACCTGAGTACTAATTGAATTTTCAAGATACTATCTAAATCCTTTCCAATCTGTTCTATTTATCAGAAAAAGTGGTACTTTTTAATAATTACTTATAATATCCAACGTGTTAAAATGATTGGAAAATGAACTGACGCCAAATCCTAACCCTCTTCAAAATGGATGTAGTGGCCAAAATACCATTGGCCATAAAGAAGTCAATACCATCTGGGATCTTCTTTGTATCTGCACGCTAAAATGTGGGTTTATCTGGTGAATGGAATTCAGATTTAATTTCCACACCAGGTTTGTATAAACCTTTTCCTGTTGTATGCCTGGAACCTCAGTATGTATGCCTTGCACAAAAATTATTATAAAATGATTACTCTAGAAAATTCAGTATATTCCTTTTACTCAAATTTGTATCTTGGAGGACAATATACAGCTATTAGAGTATGATACTGTTATACTCATTGCTGTTGCTTATATTGCCTTGTTTTCAATTTTAATTCCTTCACGATGCAGAATATTTTCCTTATTATGACAGCTAATCCTCCTCTACAACTTTACTGGTGAAGCAAATAAATTGTTGGGGCAATAATTATAGATCTTACAAGTTTAGTTACTCTCCTTTTATTTTTAATGGTAAGGTGAAACATTTATTAATTTTTTTAAGGAAAATTATTTACTGAAGACAGACTCGCACTACAGTTTTCAGGAAATGAAATTGTCTCAAACTGAAAAATGATCCCTTTAGGAAGTACGAATGGGTCAATGAAAGTTTTTATGCTTCGGCACAAAATCTTTCATTGAGGGGGTTTTGTGATGGTACAATTCTGGTACAAGCCTAAATTTATAAAAACATGGTACAAAAAAGTTTACTTCCATGTTCCTTAAGAAAATGGAAGTATGGTGATGGCAAAAAAAATCGTGTTCGAGATTATTGCAGATTCTGATTGTACTACACTCAAAATATGAAAAAAAGTCATTTTTCAAAAAGTGTCTGTGTGTGTCTGTCTGTCTATGTGTCTATAGATTTTTTTTCTACGGCAAACGATAACAGCCGCAAAGTCACACAAAATCAAATAATTTTTTGCATGCAGCCCTGATTTGTAGAGTACTCAAGACCTATTGTTTTTGGTGAAGATCGGTTAAGGGAAAGGGGTAGTTTACCTGCAACGTTTTTTGTTTCAACAAGGGTATTTTCTGTGGCAAATGATAACAGCCACAAATTCAAACAGAATCAAATGATTATTTGCATATAGGCCTGAATTGTAGAGTTCTCAAGACCTATTGTTTTTGGTGAAGATCGGTTAAGGGGAAGGGGTAGTTTACCTGCAACGTTTTTTTATCAAGGGTAATTTTTTTTCTATGGTAAACGATAACAACCGCAAATTCAAACAGAATCAAATAATGTTTTGCATACAGCCCAGAATTGTAGAGTTCTCAAGACCTTTGGTTTTGGTGAAGATCGGTTAAGGGAATAGGGTAGTTTACCTGCAACATTTTATGTTTTAACAAGGGTAATTTTTTCTATGAAGAACGATAACTGCCATAAATTAAAACAGAATCAACTACTCTTTTGCATACCTTTCTGAATTATACAAAACTCAAGGTCTGTTGATTTTGTTAAAGATCGGTTAAGGGAAAGGGGTAGTTTACCTGCAAACCTGCAACGTTTTTTGTTTTAACAAGGGTATTTTCTGTGGCAAACGATAACAGCCACAAATTCAAACAGAATCAAATGATTATTTGCATACAGCCCTGAACTGTAGAGTACTCAAGACCTATTGTTTTTGGTGAAGATCGGTTAAGGGAAAGGAGTAGTTTACCTGCAACGTTTTTTATCAGGGGTAATTTTTTTCTATGGCAAACGATAACAGCCGCAAATTCAAACAGAATCAAATAATGTTTTGCATACAGCCCGGAATAGTAGAGTTCTCAAGACTTGTTCGTTTTGGTGAAGATCGGTTAAGGGAAAGGGGTAGTTTACCTGCAACGTTTTTTTATCAAGGGTAATTTGTTTCTGTGGCAAACGATAACAGCCGCAAATTCAAACAGAATAAAATAATGTTTTGCATACCTTTTTGAATTAAAGAGAACTCAAGGTCTGTTGATTTTGTTGAAGATCGGTTAAGGGAAAGGGGTAGTTTACCAGCAACATTTTCATGTTTTAACATGGGTAATGTTTTATATGACGAACAATAACTGCCGTAAATTCAAACAGAATCAACTACGTTTTTGCATACCTTTTTGAATTAAAAAGAACTCAAGGTTTGTTGATTTGTTGAAGATCGGTTAAGGGTGTGGGGTTCTTTTTTATTAGCAGTGGACTGTATATTGTAAAACTAAAATAGTTAAAAGGATTTATTCTCATGTAATCAACAATGCATAAATGTTAAGCATTTACTGACCTTGTCCTTGTGCGTTGTAAATGTCCCGTTGTAAGCAACACTTTGGTGATTTTCTAGGCAGTCCTAAACTTAACAATAATATTCCAACAAATGTTAAACACATAAAATAAGCACATGAAATAAGCGGAGTTTTATATTATAATAAGCGGAATAAAATAACAATAGCGGTGAATAGTCTTTCTATTCTTGCGGTATGCGTGTATAAACCAAAAAGAACTGAACTGCACGATATACCGTACACTACAGGAAAGAAAACGCTCTAATTACGATTGCTGATTACAATGTGAATTGTACTTTGAAACAGGTAATGGGAGTGCACTCTATTAGAGATAATGAAGTAGAGATAGGGCGAGTTTTATTATTGTTATGAAAACAAAATATCTGACATACCGGCCTCTTTGAAACAACTGGTTCAACAAAAAACATTAAAAGAACATAAGAACAAATTTGATCCTTTGGAAGAGTATAATAAAACTAAATTATAAGGGGTAGTAGCCAGTTGACTGGTCAAGGATTTTAGTAAATGGGAAGACGGGATACCTTAACAGAAGGACGGGTCAAGGTTCCACCGGCAGTCTTCATGTTGACGACACGTACCACTCCATCATTCCCTGGAGATACTGAGATGACTCTCCCGAGCTTCCACTTCAGGGGTGGCAGGTTCGTTTCATGAATAACGACTAAATCTCCTATTTTGAGATTTTCTTGAGGTCTGATCCATTTGGACCGTTCTTGAAATGTGTGGAGGTACTCCATTTGCCATCTTTTCCAGAGATGTTGTGTGAAGGCTTGAACCAATTTCCAGCGTTTTATGTGATTAAGTGGTGCATTAGTTAGTTGAGGTTCGATCAGGGCATTAAGAGGTCCTCCAGTTAGAAAATGTCCTGGTGTAAGAGGCTGAAGATCTGAAGGGTCATTCGAGAGAGGAGCTATCGGCCTCGAATTAAGGATAGCTTCAACACGCACAACTAAGGTGGTAAATTCTTCGTACGTTAAAATGTGTTCACCTATGACTCTGGTGAGATGATATTTTGCACCTTTAATGGCACGTTTGTGATGGTACAATTCTGGTACAATCATACTTTTATAAAAATATGGTCCTAAAAACCATAATTATTGTATTTTATTCCCTAACTATTTATTTTGTAATATTTCATAATCCCTATAAAGTTTTGGTGAATAAACTATAGAATATTTTATACAACGCATATTGGAATTAACAGGATTTCGATCGAATTCGTTGAAAAGCTACAATTGTCGCAAAAAACTATGTGTCACAGACAGCGGTAAACAAGCCTAGCCCATGATGACGTCAGCCAAAGGAATGCATACTTTTGTAAACAAATGAGGCTTGGCCGTACAAACAAAAGACTGGTGACGTAGTTTTGCCCCACCTACGCAATGTTTAAGAAAGACTTTTCGTCATTTTCGCCTGGACCGTGAATAGGGCCGGTCGGCAGTTCACGCGGCCAGCATATTCACTGAGTGTGAATATTTAAATTTTACACCACCAAAAGTGGTTAAAATAACAGTGGTCCGGTACAGTACAAATCGGCACAAGTGTAACAATTCACGATGTGACTGTGAAATCGACGAACTCGTGGAGTGCGACGTTCTACCCAAAAAACGGAAGCTAAATATCAGCTGTCCAATATTTATATCATTCAGTAAATTCATAACTAAAGTACAAAATTTTAAATGACCAAAATTATTCATTAAATAAACAAAATGAGCTCATAAAAACAACTAAAAAATTGTACCAGAGAATGTGAGAGAGAGAGAGAGCGTGAACAAAATAATATTAACAAGTGCTGGGTTGTGAACAATTTTTCAATAAAATTATGCATATATAGATATGTATAACATTGTTATGTATGTAAACATTTTCATATTATGTATTTCTAAAATACAATAATAAATTTTAACTTGTATAGAGGAACTGCGTTTCATGGCGCAATATAGTAGCGTGCGCATTTCACACTATAGAATCACTTGTTGTGTACTTAAAGATGTAAATAAAGGGTAAACATTGGTAAACATTTCAAGTAATAGTAATTATTTCAGATAACACTTTCTGCTATCATATCGTTCGCTTAACCGAATTCTGGCCTAAGGTAAGTTTAAAGGTATATCACACGATGGCGCCCAATATTAAAAAAATTATTCAGTAATTATTAAGTAAGTTATATTGGCAGTAATTTGTAGTATAACACGTTCCCAACGTCCACCTTGGTGAGGTGCATGCGGAGGAATGAAATGGAATGTGATACTGTTGTTCGTAGCAAAATCTTGCATCTCCTATGAAATTAGTCCCACAATCAGAGTACAGGTCTGATACAAGACCTCTCCTAGAGATGAATCTCGTAAGGGCTGCAATGAAGGCGTCTGTAGTTAAATCAGTAACCACTTCCAAGTGTACAGCTTTTGTTGCAAAACAGATGAACAGGCAGAGGTACACCTTTATAGGCTGTATCCTGCGAAGTGTAAAAAACTTGACCGTGTAAGGGCCACCATAATCAACTCCAGAAGTGTTGAAACAACGAGTAGGGGTAACACGACCGGCTGGTAGATCACCCATGAGCGGAGACGTGTTTGTTGATTTTGTACGAAAACATCGTACGCATTTAAATATTCTTGAGTGTATAACACTGCGGGCGGAGAGGATCCAAAAGCGTTGAGATAGTGTTGCTTGGAGGAACTGGGGAGCAGCGTGCAGGTACATGCCATGATAGTAATCGATGAGTAAATGAATAGCGACATGATTTTTTGGCAGAAGAATAGGATGTTTGGCATTGTAAGTAAGCGCAGAGTTCTTCAGTCGACCTCCGACACGGACTATTCCTGCATCATCAATAAAGGGTGCTAGACGTTGGATGCGGTTTGAGCATGTCCTTTTCTTGGAGAGTAGATCTATGTCTTCTGCAAAGTGAAGTCTCTGAATGAGCCAACAAATGCGGTTACAGGCGTTATTTAATTCAGTTACTGTAAATGATCCACTTATGGTGGTTTTAAATTTCAAACGGGTTATAAAGCGAAGGACATAAGCCATTACATGAAGAAGAGTCTTCCAAGAAGAAAACTTTGTAAGAAATCCAAATGTTGGGACTTCTTTTGTGGTCGTCATAAGATTAAGCACATTTGGTTTCATTTCGGGAATAGACTCCTCCGAAATTGGATGAAGGATAGATTGTGGCCAGGTCTGCGTTGATTTAGCGAGCCATGGTGGTCCTAGCCACCACTGGCTGTTTCATCAGAACTGTGGGTGTCAAGCCTCGAGAAGCACAATCAGCAGGATTGTCAACAGTTGAAACATATTTCCAGACGTGTGGTGAAACTAAGTCTTGTATTTGTGCCACACGATTAGCAACATACACCTTGAGACGAAAAGATAGAGTGCTTATCCAAGATAGAACTACTGTAGAGTCGCACCATGCTGAAATGTTGTAAATCTTGTGATGTTGTGAGAGCTGTTCTGTACAGTAATGTAGCAATTTGGCTAACATGTGCGCACCACAAAGTTCCAAGCGGGGAATAGTCACACGCTTCAGTGGAGCTACTCTTGATTTTGCGATCAGCAGTCGTATGTTGACATCTCCTTCTGCGTCTTCTGTGCGCAGGAAGACACAAGCTGCATATCCAGATTCACTTCCATCTGAAAATCCATGATGCTGGATATTGACTGCAGTTGCTAAGGATATGAAACGTGGTATCCTTAGCTTTTCTATTTCTGGAAGTTCTTTCACGAATCGTGACCACTTCTCGGAAATATGATCAGGAAATGGAGAATCCCAATCTAAGCTTAAGGTCCATACATGCTGCATTAAGACTTTAGACCAAAAAACTATTGGGGGTATCCAACCACAAGGGTCATAGATCTGAGCAATTGATGAAAGTAAAGTTCTTTTTATGTAATTACTTGAAGGTGTGTGCATCAAATATGAAAAGACATCAATATCTGGGATCCATTTTAGCCCTAATACACTTGAAAATGGCTGTTCCGACGTGCGTAACATGAGGGGTGTCTCATGATTATCTTGCATGACATTTTCTAAGAGTTTAGGATGGTTTGAAGACCACTTGCTCAGTTCGAATGCACCCTTTTTCAAAAGTAAAACAACACCTCTTGAAGGTGGAGAGCTTCTTCCAGAGAATTGCTCCCTAATAGAGCATCATCAACATATATTTGCTGTTGGAGTGCTTCAGCAGCAAGTGGATGATTTTTTCCTTCGTCCATAATGAGCTGTTGTACTACTCTATTAGCAAGGTAAGGCGAGGACGTCATACCATAAGTGACAGTAGTCAATTGGTAGACCTTTAGCGGGACTGAAGTGTCTTCTCTCCAGTATATTAACTGAAAGATCTGATCATCTTCATGGATGGATATCTGCCTAAACATTTGTGTGATATCACAAGAGAAAACAAATTTATGTTGACGAAAGCGAAGAATTATATCAGTAATGTCATTGTGCAACTTTGGACCCTGATGTAGAATGTGGTTCAGTGAGACACCTGAAGAAGATGGTGCTGATGCATTGAAAACAACACGGATTTTCCTATCTTTAAAAACACCATGATGTGGCAAAAAGTAATGCGGCTTGTTCAGAGACGGCATAGATGTGCACAGTTTCATGTGCCCACATGCTAAGTAGTCATTCATAAAATTGACATACTTCTGTTTAAACTCAGGTTGAGATTCGAATTTTCGTTCAAGTGTATTAAACAGGCGTTTTGCCAAAGTTGTAAAGTCACCTAGTTGAGCAGGGTTTCCACTGAAAGGCAAGTGACAAACATATCTGCCGGAGGCATCTCTCTTATGAGTAGAGACGAAGTGAGCTTCACATTTTTCATCTTGTGGCGTGAGTTTTGTAGTGTGAGGTGGTTCCTCTATGGACCAAAAACGTTGCAATGTTGCGTGCAGATCACGATCATTCTTCGATAAAAGAGTCACTAAGCCTGAGTAAGGCTTAGACTTAAGTGAAACAGGTGTCGGACCAAGCACAACATAGCCAAAGATTGTATTGACAGCGAATGGCATATTCTTGCCGAGATTGATAAAGGTACCATTAAGAGTCAATGCAAATAAATCTGCTCCAATCAGAAGGTCAACTGTACCCGGAACATCAAAAATGGGATCCGCTAGCAAATAACCTTTGAGTCACTCTTTAATTTCTGGTGGGAGCTGAACACGAGGCAGATTGCATGATATTTTATTAAGAATCATGACTGGGTGAGATTTTGCTAAAATATTCCCACTGAGCGAAGACAATGTCACAAAGGTAAGTCCCTTTGTTTTCACTGGGGCAGTAGAGATGCTACTAAGTTCTGGAACATCTGTTTGAGAGCGGTACAAACACAAAGTCTTTGCACAACTTTCTGAAATAATTGTTGTTTGGGATGCACTATCAAGCACAGCTCGTACAACTGCTGCATTTCCATTGGCAGATGTGATATGCACCAAAGCGGTTGCGAGTAACACAGTGTTATTCTGGTTGCAAGAAACACCTATCAAGGTAGTATCCTGGTGACACTCTGCAGAGTGGTTTTGCTTATGCATCGTCGTTTCAACAGAAGGGCACAAGGTAGGTCTATTTGACTGAGTCAATTTTTGTTGCGGTTGTGCGGAGCGGTTCTGAACAAAAAAATGTAGTAGGCTATGGTGACGCCTATGACATACATTGCATGTATGGACGGACTTACAGGTGACTAACTTGTGTGTTCCAAAACAATTTTGACACAAGTTCTTATTTTTAACAAAAGCTTGTCTGTCTTGTACAGTAAGTGCGGAAAAATCTGCACATCTATATATGTTGTGTGAATTTGATGAACAGAAGATACAATGCTGAGTGTGAGTAGTGACCATCGCTATTTTGTGCGGTTTAAACTGGTTTGTATTCATTTTAAAGCCACTGATTTTTTGAGAGGTTTGAAGAGAAGGTTCATTTTTTGAGATGATATTAGTTAAACCCACTGCCTCTTTGCAAGAACATTCTAAGAATGTAATTACTTCTGTAATGGTAGGAACATTTTGTAAATTATCTCGAGAACGTTCAAGTTTGGTCCTGAATTCCGTGTCAAATCTACGCAAAATATACGAGGTCAACAACAAACTTTCGCTAGCAATATCATGTCCTAGTGCTTTGAGCGCTTGATAATTTTCATTGTAGGTCGACAGAAAATTCCTCATTTGTTTAACTGAAGGATTGTGCAATTGTGGTAACTCAAATATATTGTTTACGTGAAGTGTTATCAACAATCTAGAATTTTGATATCTTTTTAGCAAAGTTTGCCAGGCTATGGCATAGTTTGTATTAGTGACAGGCAACGATTTAATTAAATTTAGCGGCTCATCAGTCAAACAAGAAAGCAAGTATGTAAATTTCTCCACACTAGAAATGGTTTCATTTTTGTGCACTGCATTTTCAAACAGACTGTGAAAGGCTACCCATTTCTCAGGTTGTCCAGAAAATGTTCCCAAGTTTAAGCGAGGTAAATTTATGGTGGGAGTAGGCGCAACTAGTTGTGATGCACCAGTGTGAGACTGATCCAAGGTTTCCTGCGGTAGCGATGGTAGAAAAAGAGCACACAAACTTTGTATAGCTATATTTAAGTCTGATATAGAATCTTGTAATCTTGAAATCTGTTCATTATCCAGATCTTCTGGTAAAGGTGTTGTACTAAATAGTTTATTTATAAGCCTTTCAAATTCAGCATATTTATTTTCTGCGGTGGAACTAAGCAAACTAACTTTTTGTGTTTGCTGTTCAGTTAAATTACCTATACCAATAACCTCAAGAGCAACAATTTGCTTGTTAATATTATGAAGCCTACTCTCAATCAGTTCACTTTGCTTCACAAAAGAAGAAAATCTCATTTTGGTAATTTATTAATACACTCGGTTTAAAAAACAGATTCAGATGTAAATAACAAAAGAGTTCTAAGTAAAAGTTGTAATTCACAATGTTCTTCCAGTATTCAGTAATTTCCAGTCCAAATAATTTTAATTTATTTTATTTTTTTTATCGCTCTAAAATACCAATAGCGTAGATGACAGTAATAATGGTAATAAAGGAATATGGCTACTGTATTTTATAGAAACTAATACGGAGGTCGGTTTTGAAGAAACACACTACACCTCAGAACTATGCTTGCTAGATAAAACATGAAATAACACACGCTGCACAATGAATCAATAAAACTATGCTTGCGTGAAAAAACATGAAAAAATCATAACAAAATGAAAAGAGCACCGAGTATTGGCAATACTTGCCAGTAGTAAATAATTTTTTTTTTTTTAATTTAATATTTAAGCGTTACAATAATTCAATAAACGTAATAATAAAGAGCGTAATAATTAATAAAAATCTTGCTTTCCAACGTGCGGGATTCTGAATGAAAGATGCTATCCGGGCTGGACGGACCAAAAATGTGGGGTTTTTTTTTATCAGCAGTGGACTGTATATTGTAAAACTAAAATAGTTAAAAGGATTTATTCTCATGTAATCAACAATGCATAAATATTAAGCGTTTACTGACCTTGTCCTTGTGCGTTGTAAATGTCCCATTGTAAGCAACACTTTGGTGATTTTCTAGGCAGTCCTAAACTTAACAATAATATTCCAACAAACGTTAAACACATAAAATAAGCACATGAAATAAGCGGAGTTTTCTATTATAATAAGCGGAGTAAAATAACAATAGCGGTGAATAGTCTTTCTATTCTTGCGGTATGCGTGTATAAACCAAAAAGAACTGAACTGCACGATATACCGTACACTACAGGAAAGAAAACGCTCTAATTATGATTGCTGATTACAATGTGAATTGTACTTTGAAACAGGTAATGGGAGTGCACTCTATTAGAGATAATGAAGTAGAGATAGGGTGAGTTTTATTATTGTTATGAAAACAAAATATCTGACAAAGGGAAAGGGGTAGTTTACCAGTAACATTTTATGTTTTAAGAAGGGTAATTTTTTTGACGAAAGATAACTGCCGTAAATTCAAAGAGAATCAAATAATTTTTTGCATATTTTCCTGAATTGTAGAGAACTCAAGGCCTACTGATTTTGGTGAAGATCGGTTAAGGGAAAGGGGTAGTTTACCTGCAACATTTTATGTTGTAACAAGAGAAATGTTTCCATGACGAACGATAACTGCCGTACATTCAAACACAATCAAATATTTTTTTTTGCATGCATCCCTGCATTGTAGAGGACTGAAGGTCTATTGATTTTGGTAAAGATCGGTTAAGAGATAGGGGTACTTTATTTTCTATGACGAACGATAACTGCCATAAATTCAAACAGAATCAACTACTCTTTTGCGTACCTTTTTGAATTATACAGAACTCACGGTCTGTTGAAGATCGGTTAAGGGAAAGGGGTAGTTTACCTGCAACGTTTTATATTTTAACAAGGGTATTTATTATGGCAAACGATAAGAGCCGCAAATTCAAACAGAATCAAATAATTTTTTGCATACAACCCTGAATTGTAGAGTAGTCAATACCTATTGTATTTGGTGAAGATCGGTTAACGGAAAGGGGTAGTTTACCTTCTACGTTTTTTTATCAAGGGTAATTTTTTTTCTATGGCAAACGATAACAGCCACAAATTCAAACAGAATCAAATAATGTTTTGCATACAGCCCTGAATTGTAGAGTTCTCAAGACCTGTTGGTTCTGGGGAAGACTGGTTAAGGGAATAGGGTAGTTTACCGGCAACATTTTATGTTTTAACAAGGGTAATTTTTTCTATGACGAATTATAACTGCCGTAAATTCAAAGAAAATCAAATAATTTTTTGCAAATCTTCCTGAATTGTAGAGAACTCAAGGCCTGTTGATTTTGGTGAAGATCGGTTAAGAGAAAGGGGTAGAGTACCTGCAACATTTTATGTTTTAACAAGAGTAAAGTACTTAATTTTGATAAATAAAGTATCCTGATAAGAAGCTCATAATAATCCACTGTAGAAACGTAGATGAAATATCTATAAATGAAGAGGTTAGGTGAACGGGGTGGGGGTAATTTTCTATTAATGAAAATTATAGTTGAAGGGGGAGGGGAGAATTTTTTATATGTGTACTACGTTATTGGCAACAAAGAAGTAGTTCTTTGTTAAAATTGCTTCCCGGGCTGTTTAGCCGTAGTCCAATGTTTTCTGCAAAACCAGACTTTTCAGCAGTGCCATCGACTGCCATCATAAGTGAAAATCGAGTGCGAAAACGTGAGGTGGTATACGTTAGTGACCACAGTACTGTGGTTAAGGCTGAAGCAATTGTAACGATACAAACCCATGAGATTTTGCAATTTTAATATTTTCAATTTTTATTCAACAAAGAATATATGGTGAATGGAGTACAGCATTGAGACTGGTACTGGTACGGCTCGTTACAGGAATGTAAAATTGTCAGCAAGGGTGCGAATTCGCCCACAAGTGCACGCACAGGCGGCCAACGTTCTCAGGCATTGGTCACGTTCGAATACATTCCTCAGCGCTGTGTGAGCAGAGAACAAGACAGTTGACTACAAAACATCCATCCGGCCGGATGAACACAAAGGCTCGCGGGCCGAAAATCTATTAAAATTTTAAAATGTGGTTTAATTTATAACGTAAAGTGGCATAAATAACAAGTAATGTGAGAACGAATTACCATTCAGTGACGTCAAGATTAAATTGTGAGAACTAATTTCGGACATTTGAGTGAATAAATCCACCGAGTACAACATGTGGTTGACCAGAATGTACAGAGAAGTAACAATGCAACTTTCTTCTTAATTTTTTTTACCATAATTATGTCAAATTTTTACAAAGCGACATATTTAATTTTATGAAAGCTCAAGATGTTAAAAGCGAAAGTAGATTTAAAGAAGTAAACAATAAATTCGATAAAATAAATAGCAAATTTGATGAACAGAAGAGTAGTTTTGACGCTAGATTTGATGAACAGAATGATAAGATTAAGAATAATTTTACTGAAAAATTGAATGAGATCAGAGATGAAATTAAACAACAAAATTTTAATTTTAGTAAGCAAGTGAATGAAATTAATACACGTTGTACTAGTATGACAGAGGAGATATTAGAATCAATAAGTGACAAGTGCAAGGAGAAGATTAACGAAATGAATAAAAGATTAGACAGTAAAATAAATCAGATAATGAATAAGAAGGTAAGTGACAGTGGTAATATGACAACAAATAGTGAAGAAATTAATAACAAGGTAAGTGGTAATTACGGTAGTGAGTCTAATATTGAGGTAAAAAGTGAGAATAACCATAATAATACATTAAAAATGTGGTACTAGAGAGTAAGGTGGTTAATCTTGAGAGTGATAATGAAGATTTTGTTGGAGTAGAATTTAATAACAAAGTGTTAGTGAGTGTTGATGAGGTTGTGAGAGAGTGTGAAGAGAGGTTAAGTGGGCAAAGGGCAGATTTTCCCCAAGTATATGGTGAAACAGAGTTTTCACATTTGTTTTATGAGGACAGAGTTTCCTCCAGAAGTTATGTGGAAGACGAGGTGTCTTCAAATAGTCCCTTAATTTTTTGTGGTGTTCTTGGAAGTGCCAAGAAATATAGTAAGTTTGTAGTGCCCTTTGCATGGTATGAAATAGGGCAGTGGGGTTGTGACAGGTGTTATGATGATGAGAGATATTTAGAGAGAGAGTTGTTTATAGATAGGGAGATAGAGATATTCACGTTAAGTAGGAGTTATAAAGAGTTGAAAGAGAGGTTAGAATTGGAAAAAATAGACGATATGAAATGCTTACCTTGTGAAATAGATATAGATGATTATTTTGATGATACCGTTGTAGATGATAGACACTTACCTTATGATGTGATGAATATAGTGAAGGAATATGATGATAGAACGTACCTTATGTTAACAAAAAATACAGATGGTGACAAGACCAAAACTAATGATGTAGACAGGCTATATGATTTAATAATAATGTGGGATAATCCAGTAGATTAATATGTGGGTTTTGCGGAACAAGTTGAAATATTAAAGAATTATTATATAAATAATAATAATGAAATGAGTGTGAGTAAAGATGAGAATGGTTATGTGAAAGTAAGGCTAATTTACGACGATGGGGGTTAGAAACAGTGAATGAACATTTTATTATTTTAGTTCATGGTAAATACTTGGCTAAATTAGGTAATGAGGTGTGGTAAACAGAAAAATAATGACAAAAAATTGTAAATAAATTTATAGTGAAATTCATTGTGTTTGTGTTGTAAAATGTATTTTGTGTAAACAAGATGTGTATGTAGTAGAACTTGATTTAATAATAATAATAATCTTTTATCAGACCAAATAAAGAATGAGAGTTTGTAATAAATGAATTGTAATTGTTTTGGAGTAATGTAATTAAAATAATTTGTTTTAAATAACTGATTGAATTAAAGGATTTGAGATTAATTAATTGAATTTTGATAATGAATTTAAATGATTTTATATGATTTGAACTTTAAAATAAATAGTAAATGAATAAATGTAAAATGTGTTTAGTTGTGGAGTCATATGTTTGTTAAAATGTTTCAAAAGGTACATATGGTTGTACGGGATATTTGTGGTGATGAATGTTTATATTTGGAATTAATGACAGTAATCATGTGTTTATTAGATGGAGTGATTGACCATATGTAAGTATGAAGTTTATAATGCAATTTAAATCAAGTAAAATGTTTAGTGTTTGAATAATAAATTTTAAATGAGATTTAAAGGTTTAAATGAAATGATGAAACTAATTTGAGGTAGTTATGAGTTTTCTAATGTAGTTTTCAAGGGTTAACTTAATGTAAAATGTTGTAAAAGATGGAGTTTGGGTGATAATAATTATTTCAATAAGGTATTAAGTCAGTCAGAGTTAATTTTAAATGGGTGTTAGAGAAAATAAGAATTTTGGAATAAAAGTAATACAGAAACGGGGTAGTAGTAGGGACACAGTAGCGAGAGTGCATATATGTAGAGAAAGTGAGTAATGTAATTGGAGAGTAATTAGATGATGGTGAAATTTTGTAAAGAGGGTGGTGTGGTAAGAAGTCCTCAACGAAAGGCGTTGTGGCGGGAGGTGAACCGTAAATGAGCGTTGGCGGAGTTACCTGGGAGAGGCCAGGAACTAATAAGGGAATGAGTAAGGGAAGGGAACACACATCCTAAGTACAAAGGGGGTATCAGGTATTTTGTAGTAAGAGGAGAATGATTTAAGTGAAGTTAGAGAATTAGTGGAGGTAAATATTTTGAGAGATTGGTGTCACCCTATATATGTATATATATATATATGAATCCGTAAATGGTTGTTAAGGGAAGAAGGTGGGTAAGGTTATATTTAAATGCCCATTCGATAAATTAGATCATTGTGGATAACTGAGAATCACCCAAACCAATTGATGATGAAAATGATTAATAGAAATTCATAAATGAAATGTAATAATAAAATATAACAAGGTAAAGAGTTAATAGAATTTGAAACTAAACCTAAAATTGAAATGTTTGTAAATTGTATTCAGATGCAAATGAAATGTTTATTTTAATGGAATGAATTTTGTATTATTTATGAATGTTTATGTTTTATTATGTGGTATTATGTTAGAATGTATGAATTATAAACATGTGTTATGTAGTTTGCATTGTATAATTTTGTGTAGTGTGTCTAGGGTAAGGTCATTCACCTGTTAGTAAGACATCAGCTGATGACTGGTGTGAACTGTATATTGGCCAATGTAATCAAGTCATATGTTCTTTTAATAATCAATGTAATTTTATTCTGTAACTTTTCTTTCTATTAATTATCAGAATATACGTTTAATAAAATATTATTACATTTTATTCCATTAAAAAAAAAAAAAAATTGATTTGTTTTGAGATAGGCTACAATTTGTCGTGTTTTTATGTGCAGGAGGTAATGCTGATTGTATTAGTAATAATGTATTAAGTGGTTCGTAGTATTCATATTATATGTCTGTAAACAGATGTAGTGATAAGGACATTTATAATAGAAATAAGTTGCTTCTTTGTTTTGTTTATTATGATTGTTAGTATCTAGATAAGAGGAGATATAAAATAAATTCATTTGAAGGATTTTGGAGTTTTAAGAATTATGATTAAATTAATTGATTGAAGTAGATAATAGGAATTATCATAAAAGGGAATTTTTCATAAGGGACTTGGGTTTATTGAATTATTTGAACAAAATTTAAACACTTTAATTTGATTTGAAATAATACCGTAAGGCAAACGATTAAAAGTTGAAAAATGGAATTGGATTTAAAATATAAAATATTCCTGTGAATTTTAGATCAAGAAGTAGGATGTAGATGTTGTGTGTAATATAATAATGAGTATGTGTACGCACCCAGTACTTGCTAAAGGCAACCCAGTATGTATGTAAGGGGAGATATATCGGTTGAGGATCTGGTATGGTATAAGCCAGTTTTGGAATTTTATTCAGAATGTTGCAAGGTTAGGTGGTACTGTGGTGAGTAACTGTCCGACTTTACGGTATTGAGATCTCGCACAGAGAAGTCCAGTGATGTCGTTCAGATGCAGCCATAGTCGCCGAGCTAGGGGGGTAGTTTACCCATGATGTGTTAAGAATTAAAGGGGGGTTGTTGGCGCCATATCCTCGCTGATCCTCTTAGGGTTTAGCAATGAGAGTTTTTCTGTTTCGGCAGAAAACCTCTCATTGGGGGGGAGGGGGGTATTGTAACGGTACAAACCCATGAGATTTTGCAATTTTAATATTTTCAATTTTTATTCAACAAAGAATATATGGTGAATGGAGTATAGCATTGAGACTGGTATGGCTCATTACAGGAATGTAAAATTGTCAGCAAGGGTGCGAATTCGCCCACAAGTGCACGCACAGGCGGCCAACATTCTCAGGCGTTGGTCACATTCAAATACATTCCTCAGTGCTGTGTGCGCAGAGAACAAGACAGTCGACTACAAAACATCCATCCGGCCGGATGAACACAAAGGCTCGTGGGCCGAAAATCTATTACATGTGGTCGACCAGAATGTACAGAGAAGTAACAATGTAACTTTCTTCTTAATTTTTTTTACCATAATTATGTCAAATTTTACAAAGCGCTAAATCTAAAGAAAAGGGGAATTTAAATAATGTATGACTGTGTGAGTGAGCAAACTGGGTTGTCTTACTTAAACTAATGATTAGAATAAGTGCAACAATGTTATAGTAAAGATACTGTTTTTGTGTATTTTAAGAGAGAAAAGTAATTAAAAGAAATATTAATAGTTTGAGCCATAAGTTAGAAGGCAAGTAAATTCAAAAGTAGTAAAGAATGTTTAATAAAATTTGAATGAGTCAAACAAAGCAATGAGAGTAATTATTAATAACACTTAACCCTAAATCACTTATAGGTACGAGTTCACGTGAAGACTCTGGCCCAATTCAGGTAAGTGATTTGTGATTGTGTATGTTTATTGAATATTATTTTCTTTATAAAAGAAGTAATCTTTCACAATAAGTAGACAGAAGTAGTTTCTATGGAAATATTTCATTTCGAATATGATTTTAAATATAAATCTTAGAACATGGAAGTCATGTATGGTTCTCCATACCGATATTTTACTTCCATGTTCCTTAACCCTTTCAGTGCTACGTTTTTGACCAAATTTTGACCCCCCCCGTGCTGTTTTTTTTTTACTTTATAACTCTCTGTGTATAGCTGATGATAGAAATAGGTTACTTAATTAACTAGAATTTTTTTAAATTAATAATATGTACTTACTTTTTGATGTTCTTGTTGTATTCTGAAGCGTCACCTCTCACATAAATATTGAAATTTTTAGTTTTTATTGTCACTGCAATTTAGGTTATAACTGAGTTTTAAATAATACTGTATTTATGTACAAACAAATTAGGAATAAAATAAATATATTTTAACGTATTCAGTAATGTCGTTTTGTGTGATATATCATAAAACACGGATAAACACATAGTCCTACATCACACTCTTTACACACGTATCTTGACTCTCTCCTCCTGGGTGCACAGACAGCACATCTTCGAACAGCTGTTGCTTTTTTTTCTGTGGGTGGTACTAGTGATGGGAAATGTCTCTCCTTCAAACGTAGAGGATCATCTCCTGATGATGGCCTGCCTCCTTTCCTTTTTAGTGATGGTTGGTGGTACTTTTCCAGCATCTCTCTTATAAGGGCTAACTGAAAATCAGCAACTGAAATATTTTTTTCCTGTTACTTTCTTGTATAATGAATGGGCATTGAGAATAGATAGGTCCATGAAATGAAAAAATAGATTTTTGTACCACTTTACTGTTTTTCGGACACATTCCACAGAACTAAGCAGCATATCAGTTTTGTCTACTGCACTCATATGATTATTATAATCTTTTACGCATGCTGGTATCATAATTTCCTGCCCTGTTTTTATACCCTTCTTACCCAAAACAACAAAGTCATCTCCATGAAATGTAGTCAACATACGTACTTCCCGCCTATCTTTCCATCTAAGACACATCATATTGTTGGCTACAAAACTTTCATGTTGACCCTTCCTGAGTTCACTTGTGAATTTTGGCATGAATTTTCTATTCATCCTTACAGTACCACATACATTTGTTCGCTTTTCAAGCAGGATCTTGAAGAGCTTAGGACTAGAATACCAATTGTCAATATACAGTGTGTGACCCTGGTCAAACATACCATTCATAAGTGTCACAACAACAGAACCAGCAAAACCATATTCAGGGTATGAGCTTATACGTGTCGTGCTTCCTGTATACACAATGAAGTCGTATATATATGAAGTCAGGCAGTCACATAAAATAAATAATTTTACACCAAACCTGTGCCTTTTTGACGGAATGTACTGTTTGAAAGAAAGTTTGCCTTTGAAGAGAAGCAGGCTTTCGTCAATGCACACATTTTGGTATGGTCTAAAAGCAGATTTGAAATTATTTCTAAGTTCGTCAAGGACCATCTGTAACTTGAATAACCTGTCTCCAGAAGGTTGATGAGAATTACAGCAGAAGTGTAAACATTTTAGTAAAATTTGATACCTATCTCTAGACATATAATTATTAAAAACAGGTGTATGTAGAAGTGAATCTGTTGACCAATACTCAAAAATTGAAAGTTTTTTAGTTCTGGTCATGAGGAAACACAAGGCCAAAAATACATATAATTCATCCCCATTTGTGCCTTTCCATTTAGATAAACGTGAAGATGGGGAATTTATATTTGCAGAACATTCTGTACTATATCGGTTTGTTTCTGCAGCAATCTTGCCCACCAAATTCGGTGTCACAAAGAGTTCAAAAAAATCTAAATACGATGAATTTTCATTCACATCGTCTGTCTGCAGACCACCAGAATTAGAGTCAAAATCACAAAACACAGGGTTAAATGGTTTGTTTTTCCACTGAAATCCTTCATTTACAAATGGATCGACACTAAAAGAACGAGTAGTATCTTCAAAATCACTCAACAATTCATCGTCGCTTTCAATATCACTGTCATTATTTACAAACAATGACTCACGGAATATTTGTCCATTTTCACAACTCGGGCCTGGCAAATCTTCCATTGTTACATAAACAATACTGAAATACGTAATAAATAAACCAAAACAGAAAATAAATAAACTAAAACAAGAAATAAACACGATATAAACACACAAGCACTTTTCTTACGTAACTTCGCACGTGGTCGAGCGACGAATAGTCAACTGTTTGAAAATCAAACTAAAAGATAAAATTTCCCTCCCACAAACACAAAAGTACCAACATAAGTAAACTATCGATATGTTGTGATACCAAAACTGGACACCAGATAGCTCAAACAACGAACGAATTAATGCTACAGTAGCATTTCTGGCACTAACTCTGTTGCGTGTTAATGCATCAGTAGCACAGCGGGCACGAACTGTCAACGACGCATTGATGCGTCAGTAGTACTGAAAGGGTAAGGGAATGGAAGTATGGTAATGGCAAAAAAAATCGTGTTCGAGATTATTGCAGATTCTGATTGTACTACACTCAAAACATGAAAAAAAGTCATTTTTCTAAATGTGTCTGTGTGTCTGTAGATTTTTTTCTATGGCAAACGATAACAGCCGCAAATTCAAACAAAATCAAATAATTTTTTGCATGCAGCCCTGATTTGTAGAGTACTCAAGACCTATTGTTTTTGGTGAAGATCGGTTAAGGGAAAGGGGTAGTTTACCTGCAACGTTTTTTGTTTTATTAAGGGTATTTTCTGTGGCAAACGATAACAGCCGCAAATTCAAAGAGAATCAAATGATTATTTGCATATAGGCCTCAATTGTAGAGTTCTCAAGACCTTTTGTTTTTGGTGAAGATCGGTTAAGGGAATAGGTAGTTTACCAGCAACATTTTATGTTTTAACAAGGGTAATTTTTTCTATGACGAACGATAACTGCCGTAAATTAAAACAGAATCAACTACTCTTTTGCATACCTTTTTGAATTATACAGAACTCAAGGTCCGTTGATTTTGTTGAAGATCGGTTAAGGGAATGGGGTAGTTTACCTGCAACGTTTTATATTTTAACTAGGGTATTTTCTATGGCAAACGATAAGAGCCGCAAATTCAAACAGAATCAAATAATTTTTTGCATACAGCCCTGAATTGTAGAATACTCAAGACCTATTGTTTTTGGTGAAGATCGGTTAAGGGAAAGGAGTAGTTTACCAGCAACGTTTTTTTATCAGGGGTAATTTTTACTTCCATGTTCCTTAAGGAAATGGAAGTATGGTGATGGCAAAAAAAATCGAGATTATTGCAGATTCTGATTGTACTACACTCAAAACATGAAAAAAAGTCATTTTTTGAAAAGTGTCTGTGGTGTGTCTGTCTGTCTATAGATTTTTTTTCTATGGCAAACGATAACAGCCGCAAATTCAAACAGAATCAAATAATTTTTTGCATACAGCCCTGATTTGTAGAGTACTCAAGACCTATTGTTTTTGGTGAAGATCGGTTAAGGGAAAGGGGTAGTTTACCTGCAACTTTTTTTTTAATCAAGGGTAATTATTTTCTATGGCAAACGATAACAGCCGCAAATTCAAACATAATCAAATACTGTTTTGCATACAGCCCTGAATTGTAGAGTTCTCAAGACCTGTTGTTTTTGGTGAAGATCGGTTAAGGGAAAGGGGTAGTTTACCTGCAACGTTTTTTGTTTTAACAAGGGTATTTTCTATGGCAAACGATAACAGCCGTAAATTCAAAAAGAATCATATGATTATTTGCATACTGGCCTGAATTGTAGAGTTCTCAAGACCTATTGTTTTTGGTGAAGATCGGTTAAGGGAAAGGGGTAGTTTACCTGCAACATTTTATGTTTTAAAAGGGTATTTTCTATGGCAAACGATAAGAGCCGCAAATTCAAACAGAATAAAATGAGTTTTTGCATACAGCCCTGATTTGTAGAGTACTCAAGACATATTGTTTTTGGTGAAGTTCGGTTAAGGGAAAGGGGTAGTTTACCTGCAACGGTTTTTTTTAATCAAGGGTAATTTTTTACTTCCACGTTCCTTAAGGAATGGAAGTATGGTGATGGCAAAAAAAATCATGTTCGAGATTATTGCAGATTCTGATTGTACTACACTCAAAACATGAAAAAAAGTCGTTTTTCGAAAAGTGTCTGTCTGTAGATTTTTTTTCTATGGCAAACGATAACAGCCGCAAATTCAAACAGAATCAAATAATTTTTTGCATACAGTCCTGATTTGTAGAGTACTCAAGACCTATTGTTTTTGGTGAAGATCGGTTAAGGGGAAGGGGTAGTTTACCTGCAACGGTTTTTTATCAAGGGTAATTTTCTATGGCAAACGATAACAGCCGCAAATTCAAACAGAATCAAATAATTTTTTGCATACGTCCCTGAATTGTAGAGAACTCAAGGACTTTCGATTTTGGTGAAGATCGGTTAAGGGGAAGGGGTAGTTTACCTGCAAGCTTTTACGTTTTAACAACAGTAAAGTACTTGAAAATTCATTTAAACTTTTTGAAACAATGGTAATTGTTAAAAATAAAATAATTTTGTTGCCAGGCAATAAAATTATAATTTTTTCATTTTAATTAGGGATGTGTCGATTCTCGGTACCGATTCCCGGTACCACCGGTTCTTGGGGTTAGGTACCGGTATCGAGAACCGGTGCTACAAAGTTGGTACCAGTACTTTTATATGTTTTATCCTTCGTTTTTGCATTAGACCATTTTCATAGTCATTAGATTGTCGGTACTTTTAAAACTTTCACACTGTACACGGAAAGCGGTTTGGTGATTCGGAAGTACCATGGTGGCATTACTTAAACACCACAGGTCGTGGTCGGATTCAGCCCAGTCGATGTAAATTTCAAGGAAATCGCAACACGATGGCTGGAAACACGAAAAAAATGCAAAAAATCGAAGCCAAGATTCGTAGGTTAGAGCGTCGCCAACGGAGCACGAGGTACGTGTCTGACATGGACAGGCGTTATACAGTGTTTGTATAATGTATGCGTGTGAAAGCAAACAAAGTCAGGTAGGCAAAAGCGTTGCCACAAATAGCACTGCCACAACATAATGCTTTTATCCTAAAGTTTGCTCGGATTATAGTAATAAATCTAATCCCCTATTCTGCGAATCGGCAAGCCACATGCTACAATAGCCTCGTGTCTAGACTTCGTGGTAGGATCAGCAGTTCAGTTGCTTATCTGCTTTGTGAGAAGTACACGTTATTAGTTTGTCTTGTGTGAAAAATATTTTACCAGGGACTTTTCAACTCTGTCTAACTTTAAGTTATATATCCATCTTAATTACTGTATTCTGTTAAGTATCTGTAAGGCTATATTCCGCTGTACTACAACATTGTTTATCGCATAATACAAATAAGGAATTTACACAGAAAAAAACTACTTAAATTAACCAACAACTTACATAGTTAAAACTGTAGACTAAATATCGGTGAAAACAATATAAATATAAGCTTATTTTAACCGAAAATATCTGTAAATTTTAAAAATGATTTTATTTTCTTTTGACCTTTTCACATGTAACGGTTATGTTTGTATACAAATGGTAGATTTAGGAATATCGAATTAGTAAATTCTAGTCACCGTTTGCAGATTTTAGTTCCTACTCCTAGATTTAAGGAACGTCTATAATAACTTTGGTTTTGCTAGTATCTACAGAATTAAGGAGTCAAAATTCACTAATTTAAGCAGAAATTTTGTAGAATTAAGTAGTTTTATTTTTCCGTATAGGTTATGAAGAAAACTCGTGACGTGTCCTAAATTGGGGAGGTCTCGTGTTCTCAAATTGGGGAGCAAACTTTGCCCTATTAGTGGTTTCAGTTTAGATAAGTTTAATATTTATTAAACCACTGGCACTAAAATATTTGTGCATTCCCCCATCCACTGTGTTCAGCGAGAGACTTTTCAGCATTTCAGGGAATATTTGTGACACCAAACACAACAGATTAGACCCTCTAAGAGTTAAAATGTTGGTGTTTTTGAACAAAAATTTGAAATGTAAATAAGTTTTTTACTTTAACGTCATTTTATTCGTCTACTCCACAATTAAACGCATTTTAGAATTAATTTTGTTAATGTTTTTCTTTTCCCTCTAGCCCTAAAATACATTTTTAATTTTTGTTTTTAGGTACCGGTACCGAGAATCGGGAATCGATTCTTATGGAATCGGTACTGGTACTGGGATCGGAAAAATTTGGTACCGACACATCCCTAATTTTAATGTAAATTATGTATGAGTTAATATACAAGTATAAAATAATATATCGTTCGTGGCAGGCAAGCATATCTCAGTTATGTAATGTTTACGTTTCCATTTTATTATTATGACTACCGCAATAAAAAGGCAGGGAAGACACACACACACACACACACACACACACACACACACACACACACACACACACACACACACACACACACACACACACACACACACACACACTTCGCGTTATTTCTGGCCTCACTCATGTTTATTTTCTTACATTTGCACGCTTTTTAAATGGTAAGTGCCGAAACCCATACCAACATAACGCGTGCAAGCCGAAAAAGTGTCCAGCGTGGATAGTGATTTGCTTCCTGTGGATTGCTAGGCAGTGTAACTGCACGTGTTTACAGAGGAACGATTCATAGACAGACTTTTCGTCTTTAGGGAATGAACCCTCTGCAAGATGCTGAGGGTCCATGAGTGACTTCGGAGCGCTCCTTCTTTTTCGCGTGTTTGTTCTGTAAAA
The DNA here is from genome assembly GCA_034769895.1 of Magicicada septendecula. Classification (NCBI taxonomy): domain Eukaryota; kingdom Metazoa; phylum Arthropoda; class Insecta; order Hemiptera; family Cicadidae; genus Magicicada; species Magicicada septendecula. The sequence continues at coordinate 825,791,228 of CM068367.1, forward strand.
CGTACCTACTGTAGATTCGCATCTTTACTCTAAGCAACGCTTAATAGGAAATGTTGAAAATTTTTGTCCACGGTGTACCCTCATACACACTAAACCTGCTCTGATGTTTTAATTACGGACATCATAATATTAAAACTTTGGAAACTTGAGCACTACTTAATGGAGATCAAACATTAACTTATACAAGCCATTAATTTTATGCAATTTTTTATATATATTGTACAACGTTATTGGCAACAAAGAAGTAGTTTTTGTTAAAATTCCTTCCCGGGATGTTTGGCCATAGTCCAATGTTTTCTACAAAACCAGATGTTTCGGCAATGCCATCGACTTCCATCATCAGTGAAAATCGAGTGCGATAACGTGAGGTGGTATATGTTAGTGACCACAGTACTGTGGTTAAGGCTGAAGCAGTAAGTAGAAAAAAGTAGTTTCTATAGTAATATTTCATTTCGAAAATGATTTTAAATATAAATCTTAGAACATGGAAGTCATGTATGGTTCTCCATACCGATATTTTTCTATGGCAAACGATAACAGCCACAAATTCAAACAGAATCAACTACTCTTCTGCATACAGCCCTGAATTATAGAGTTCTCAAGACCTATTGTTTTTGGTGAAGATCGGTTAAGGGAAAGGGGTAGTTTACCTGCAACATTTTATATTTTAACAAGGGTATTTTCTATGGCAAACGATAAAAGCCGCAAATTTACACAGAATCAAATAATTGTTTGCATACAGCCCTGAATTGTAGAGTACTCAAGACCTATTGTTTTTGGTGAAGATCGGTTAACGGGAAAGGGTAGTTTACCTGCAACGTTTTTCTTATCAAGGGTAATTTTGTTCTATGGCAAACAATAACAGCCACAAATTCAAACAGAATCAAATAATGTTTTGCATACAGCCCTGAATTGTAGAGTTCTCAAGACCTGTTGGTTTTGGTGTAGATCGGTTAAGGGAATAGGGTAGTTTACCTGCAACATTTTATGTTTTAACAAGGGTAATTTTTTCTATGACGAACGATAACTGCCGTAAATTCAAACCGAATCAACTACTCTTTTGCATACCTTTTTGAGTTATACAGAACTCAAGGTCTGTTGATTTTGTTGAAGATCGGTTAAGGGAAAGGGGTAGTTTACCTGCAACGTTTCATATTTTAACAAGGGTATTTACTATGGCAAATGATAAGAGCCGCAAATTCAAACAGAATCAAATAATGTTTTGCATACAGCCCTGAATTGTAGAGGACTGAAGGTCTATTGATTTTGGTGAAGATCGGTTTAGAGAAAGGGGTAGTTTACCTGCAACTTTTTATGTTTTAACAAGGGTAATTTTTTCTATGATGAACGATAACTGCCGTAAATTCAAAGAAAATCAATTTTTTGCAAACGTTCCTAAATTGTAGAGAACTCGAGGCCTGTTGATTTTGGTGAAGATCAGTAAAGGGAAAGGGGTAGTTTACCTGAAACATGTTATGTTGTAACAAGAGAAATGTTTTCATGACGAACGATAACTGCCGCAAATTGAAACGGAATCAAATATTTTTTTGCATGCATCCCTACATTGTAGAGGACTGAAGTTCTATTGATTTTGGTGAAGATCGGTTTAGAGAAAGGGGTAGTTTACCTGCAACGTTTTATGTTTTAACAAGAGTAAAGTACTTAATTTTTATAAATAAAGTATCTTGATAAGAAGCTCATAATAATCCACTGTAGAAACGTAGATGAAATATCTATAAATGAAGAGGTTTGGTGAACGGGGTGGGGGTAATTTTCTGTAAATAAAAATTATAGTTGAAGGGGGAGGGGAGAACTTTTTATGTGTACTATATTATCAGCAACAAAGAAGTAGTTCTTTGTTAAAATTGCTTCCCGGGCTGTTTAGCCGTAGTCCAATGTTTTCTGCAAAACCAGACTTTTCGGCAGTGCCATCGACTTCCATCTCAGTGAAAATCGAGTGCGAAAACGTGAGGTGGTATACGTTAGTGACCACAATACTGTGGTTTAAGGCTGAAGCAATAAGTAGAAAGAAGTAGTTTCTATAGAAATATTTCATTTTGAATATGATTTTAAATTTAAATCTTAGAACATGGAAGTCATGTATGGTTCTCCATACCGATATTTAGTTACGGTATTGTATTTTAAATTGAAAGTTTTATACAAAAAGGCTCATTTGCGGATTGTTACTATTCAATTATATACTTACACCTTAAATTCTGCATTCAGTTTATACTAATAATAATCACATATTATTTCTGAGAACCAACTGTAATATACACAATAATGCAATTTATGAGTACAGTAAGACCGCGACTTATGTGAAAGTGCATTTTGTGGCAAAGTTGCATGACATTTGTATTAGTCAGGTACAGTGATTTCATTTAATAAAATGCAGTGAATACGATACATGTGACTATTAGAAGAATAGTACCCACTATGAAGTATAAAGTAAAAACATTAATAAAAACAAACTCAATTTTATTTTATCAATTCCACTATACTGGAAGCAAAGATCACTGAAATTAGGCCTATATGATATAGTTTTCATATTTATAATCTACAAAATTTGAGAACTTAAGAGATATTGAAACTACAGATAATTATGTTCACAATTTTAATAGACAAACATCTTTAAGATGAAATACTCAATATTTGTACCATACTCAATATTATCAAATCATAAATTTTACATTACTAGTTAATTCAGTGTTCCTGCCACAGAATATAAGGCTACTTACGCAAAAAATTAAGGATCGTTTACAAACTGATAGTTCTATTATTATAAGGACATAAGGAAATGGAATTTAATTGATGGCTGCAATAACAAACATGTATTACCTACAGTAGAGTAGTGCAGTACAGTACTATACTATAATGTGTTCAGAGTTGTGAAAAACATTTTTCTGTGAGATAAAATGAAGTGTGTTAAAACAAGTTTGCAAGTCAAGCTTTCATAACTTGAGGTCATACTGTACTGATTTATAATTTATATATATCAACAATTGTTAATTATTGATTCGTTTGGTAATAAAAGAAAACAACATAATAGATTCCTTAAATATATTGCCTGTGATTTAAAATGTTTGCTAGGCATAAACAACAGTAAAGTTAACAGCATTAAAATTTTCAATTAATAACTGAGACATTTTTTCTGAACTAAGAACTTGATTTGTTTTCAAAATACCTTGCTATAATTAAAAGATTATGGAGGTCATCTGCAGTGATGCACGGAGACTCCTGCCTCATATTGACAAAATCTTCTTCAATTATCTGAAAATGATAAAAAGGCACATTTACATATCCAGATTGTACAGTTACTCGAATTTAAAAAATTAATTTTAATTTCCAAATGAAGATTTTCTTTAAGTCACAACACTTTGGCATATAACTCATTTTATATTAATTTTATGATATTATTATACATACTATGATTCATGAGCGTCATGAGTGCCAGACCAAACACTAAAACAGTTCTAGAGTATATTTAATATAGTTGCAGAGAATGGGGAGGTTGGTAAAAGGTCTTGGAGGTGATTTAAGTGGTCTGTGTCTATGTAGTAAAAAACTCCAAATTATGCTTAGAATTAGGTTTAATTTCAAGTAATGCCTGACGAAGCATCAGAAATTCAAGTATTATCAGCTCTACTACCAAACCCTATTACATATCCTGAAACAGATTAGTCACATGATCCCCAGGTGCACTGTGTGTGTTATGTAACCGACTGCTGAGGCTGTATGGCTGGTCTCCAGAGCCCATTAACTAACCAAAGCACAATGACTAAGAGAGAAAATTGGCTGGTTAGTATATCCAAGACGTAAGCCCTTTTATCTGGCTAGCCTGGGTAGGAAATAATGAAAATAATTTATTAATTTATTCACACTCAAAACAGAGCTGTCCAGATGGACTAGGACAGGCTAGGTGGAATTCAGTTTACAGTAAATAGTATATTACATCCCTGACTGGCAAAAATAATGCAAAATAGTGAACGAAATGCAGAATACAGGATTCAATTACTAGGAATAAGTAAAACTAAGAAGAAGGGAAATGAAGAGCAGACTCTGAATAGAAAACTATTGTTTGATGTAATTTATGGTCAAAAGGAGAAACAGAGAGAAAGAGAGTAGGAATATAGAAGACGGCTATAGAGAGGTGTACAAATGTGAAGTCAATTTCAGGAAAATTATGGTCAATACAAATTTGGAGAAGATATCCCTGATACAATCTTGTACACCCCCGCAGGACAGGGAGGAGCTGTGTGTGGCAAACTTGGAGCTCATAAAATCAGTTGTAAAATATTTCAGGGTTTTTGAACAAGAATTATTCTGTTCCAAAACCTTCTCATACATACACGATATCTATTATCTATAAGAAAATCTTGAGAATATCTGAAGGTTACCAAAGAACTAATCAGATTATGAGAAATTCAGTTGACGAAAAAGACTATTAATGTATAAATCAGTCTTACAACTGATATATCTCAGTCAAACTTGTTTCTGACTGAAATGGTTGCATGTACCCGAAACAAGTGCCGGGTATCGTTCAGCAAAGATCTGCCGCTACAGTTTTTGAATACTCTGTCACTTTTTTGGCGGCCTGAAGAATATCCCCTCAGGGAAAATCAAAACATTGCCGACAAGATATCGAATAATCACAGCAACTGACCATGGCTTAACAGCCTGGTATTTAGAAATCATTTTCAAAATACTGACACCAGCCGTGCAAGCTTTACAAAAAAATAATGTTACATTTTCATGGTGTTAATGAATTGTCATATATATATATATATATATATATATATATATATATATATATATTGTAACGTAACAAAGTTAAGGTCCCAGACGTTACATAAAAACTTTGTCAATATAAAATAAAACAATACCCAATGTGTGCAATAATTAAGGTCAGGAAGGTAAACCTTCATATAATAAACATATTAATAATACCTAGTAAGGTTACTAGGTAATAAAATAATAAAAATGTCTATAAATATAAAAAATGGAGTGATCAATGGAAGGTGTAAACAATAAACATAGTGTCCAATGATGTGAAATTACTATAGACAGTTTGAACTGAGAGTAGATTGGTTAATTAGTATTTAATATTTTATAATGATGTACATGTTATTATGTTTTATCATGACGTTTTGTTCTCATAGTATTTATGTTGTCTTTTGTATGTAGCACGTGTGAAGCAATTGCTTTAAGAAAGTATCAAGTAATTGATACTAATTTCATTCATGTTAAACTTTATAAGAATAACTATTTGTGTACTTACTTTAAGTAATTAATGGAGATATCGTTAGATAATATTTGTAAACTTGGCCAGGAAGGCAATAATTGTTAATAAATTGCCAAGGGGTCATTGTAATTATGTTATAAACAGATGAAGGGTTCAATAATAAAGTAAATAATAATAAATTGAAATCAGGATAAAATAAAATTAGAATAACTGGCCATAAGCCAGTGACTCATTGTACAGTAGGTCAGGTCAGAAAAGTTAAATTAAAAAATAAAAAATTAAAACACATGCAATAAAACAAATAGGCCTAAAATTAGTATTTTGTAAAAGGAAAATAATACCTTTTAAAATAAGTCGATCAAGAAGAAAATGTATATGGTTTAATAAGGCATATTCGGTGAAAGTTTTATATGATTTAATGTAATTTTAATAAGGGAGTATTTTATTAAATAAGTGCAAGAATATTTTCTAATTACGGCTCTAGGGTAACAAATATTATCCAATAACAGAAGAAGAAATGGTTGTCATGGACGACTGAATGCAAGATATCTTGTTGATTTCAACACTTGATTGTTATATGTGAATGGGTTAACTTCAGTTGATACAAATCCAGAAAAGAAACTAAAAACCTAATGAATAAAGTATAATAAATGAAAATTCAAAAATAGTAATCAATTAAAAGGACAGTGGATCGACTGCCGAAGCTATCTCTCAACAAATAAAAATCGATCTACTAATAAATTTAACGAATTTCTAAAAAACAAATTAATCAACCCATTAATGGCAAATGAATAACAATGAAGAGTAATCAGAAATAAATGAAGACAACCCATAGACTGGAGATGCCAAATTAATTAAATATATTAAAAACACAAAGAAATTTAGAATAACGTCTAAACCTCACTTTACAAAACCGAACGAAGTCTTAATACTACACAAATTCCATTGGGACCTGTAACCACCAGAACCGTGAAGGTTCATGAAGATCAGAACTGAAACTTCTACTACATCCTGGGACATCAATGCCAAACTTTTATTGAGAAGACCGAGGCGGATATTTTCCAGACAATTGAATCAACATACTGTTCTCATCTCTGCGTAGCGAAACACGGCCACATTAAGTACCTTGTCAAAAGTACGGTAAAAAACCAGCTTATGTTTGAACTGTATATAATAAGATTTTATAACTAAATTGTAATACCTAGTAACCTTAAATTGCATTACCTGACCTTACTAATAGTCACAAGAATTCCATGTACCCTGAGATGAAAAACAAATTAAAAAATATAATAAAATTTCAAAACATCTAAATATTAATTCAAGGACGAATCGATTCAATCCTGTGTAATCGATGTGTTGTATCTGTGGCAGGAGAATATATATAAAATAAAGAATCCTTCTTGAATCTGACGATTTCTTGTTATTGGTAGAGTAATTAGTGCATTTTGAATAAGTTGTAATTTACAGAGAAAGGAACGTGAGAAATACAGCAAGCGGAACAACTTAACCTAGAATAACCGGCCGATGGTAAACAACAGCACTCGTATGCGGACAGCTGGTGAATACGGGAGAATAGCAAACTAATTCGCTTTATTCACTCTCCTCTCTTCGCTCTCTCGATAGCGTATGCAGGCTAGGCTTGGAGAAATATATTGAATTACCCAATATATTAACTGTAGTAGAGCGTTATTCTTTTGTAAAGCCCTTAAATACTACCTAATACAGAGATATTATCAATAGTTGAATAATATCACCCATATAAACAATATTGTTTCCTTATAAATAGATTGATACTGCGGTGCTTAAGAGAGACCACTTACAACTTCATAAACAAGAACACACACCTTGGAAATTTATATTACAAATTGATGTTTCCAAAGTGAAGCGTTATTTAACATTATTATACAGATTACATAATACTGAAACATAGTTATTTGTAACAAATTGGTGAACCCAACCGTGGGGCTTAAGAAATAAACTAAATACAGGAGTTATTATATAATACCTATAAGTATATTCAAATTACAAATACTGGGGCTTAATTAGGTGAGAGTTTCGAAGAGTATAAGGAGTCTCATTTGTTACAAATTGGCGCTCAACTGGTGGGCTTTAGTTAAGTAAAAATTCGACTACATCGCTATTACTTAACTTGAGCAGGCGACTATTAGAGGCACAGGAATGCATACGAGAGGTGTTTCTAAAAGGATAGCGAAGGACCAAGAAACGGAAGAAGATAGACGGGAAGAAGAAGCAGAGATAATTACAGACACCGAAATGGAACAACAGGCGGGTGATAAAGAGGAAGCCAGAGGAGGACTAAATTGGGAAAAATTAATGGAATTAATGAGTAGCATGAAGGAGGATAATAAACAAACTAACGAGAGAAACAAACAAATGTCAGAAAAGCTAGAAAGTAAAATAGACAGTATCAAAGAAGATAATAGGCAAACTAATGAAAAAATAGACAGTATCAACGAAAACTCAAAGAAACATAACGAAAGTTTGAGTGAGAACTTAAACTAATGAACGAGAAGTTTGACAAGATAAAGAGGAAACTAATGAGAACACCCGACTAATCAATGAAAAAATAGACAGTATTAAGGAAAGTACTAGTGAAACCTTAAGGCAAACTATAAATGAAAATAATGAACAACTGAAGGCCGATTTTAGACAAATAAATGAGAAAATCGACAGTTCCAATGAAAGTACTAGAGAAGAGTTTAGATGCATAATATACCAATTACGGAACCAAGAGAAGTAAGGCAATTTAGAAACTCTAAACGAACCACAATTGAATTCCCAGATAGATTAGAAGGACCAAAAAAGCCAAGACTAACCGAGGAGCATGGAGGACTTATGGAGATTATGTATGAACCATTCGAATGATTAAGAAACAATACGGAAGAATCAGTTCGAAAAACGATGGTAGACTTTAGCATCAATGAAAATTTTATACCAACAAGATGGAAGAACCAGATGATAGTGAGATACGTCACAAGGACGGAAATAATTCTACACACTAGAGAGATCCGAACAACCAGTATAGAGGAAATAAAGGACCACGGATAAACCAAGTGCCAACCAACTATTAGAGAAAAGGGACGGATTTTATGGATAATGAATAACGTATAAAATATCAAAATTCAAAATATAATAAGAACAACTTATTGAAGATAAACGAGAAAAATAATTTAGCAAGAAAAAAAAAATAACACTGATTAAACCTAATAAAAATCATCAAAACCAAAAAACAAAATGAGTGTATCTGATATAATATAATAGTGAGAAATGTAATTTAGAATGTAAAAAGAGTAATAATGATTGTGTCAGAAGAATATAATTACATGATGTAATGTATAACACTAACCAAAATCTCATAACCAGCTGTATTAGTAATAAAGGAATATGAACCAAGGAAAAAAGTGAATGAAGAAGCCAAAATGGAACTGTCAAAAGGATCACAAGAAAAAAAAAACAACAAATATTTAAGAATTATCTGTAAGAAAGCCAATTAATAAATGTCAATAAAATAGCCAAGTATTGGAGATGAGAAGTGTATAATAGAAGGAAGAATTAATATGAAGAAATAATATGATCTGAGTTAAAGTACAGTGAATAATCCCTAGAGTATTATTATTATTAATTATTTTATTGAAGGTCACATGATGACTACCTTACGAGATTTATTAATGAAGATTGACTGTAGAATATTCCAGCAATCATTTAACTGGGCAGAGATGATGTTCCTCTGATCTTAGAAAGTATGTAATGGACGACGGTATTTGGTAAGTCGATAGAGCACCACCGATTCGATTCCAGTTATAATGTTAGGGAGGTTTAGGAAAATTAAATATTAGAGGGAAAACTCACAAATAAATATAGATAAATAAATAAAACCAGATCCAAAATGTATAATTAATAAAGAATGTCACAAGAATGATTATAGAAGTAAGATTTAAACTTGGGAAATAATTGATTTTAAGAAGGAAAGAAGATATAATAGTAATACAACGGATAATTTCATATATAAATAAAGGAGTAGGAATTCTGAAATAAAGAATACAGGAAATCATATCCTATACCTCAATCCCCAAAACCAGCAGTGAGAAGGGAAATACAGAGTATGATGGAACTTAGAAGAAAAAAAGAGAATGCAACCAGAAAAAATATCATCAAGTACACAGTCGGTGAAAAAATTTTAATAAGAAACAGGCAACAACCTAGCAGTTCTGAAGGGATAGCTAAAAAATTATTGTTATTATATGTTGGACCTTTTTTAATAAGCCAAGATAACCAAAACAACACATACGTGGTGACTGACCCAATAAGTAACAAAGTAAGGGGTACTTATAACCAAGCTGAAATAAAATAATACTACGATTAAGAAGAAAACATTCCCAGAGACGAACTATAAGTTTATTTCAACTAAACGATATTCAGCTAAAATAAACTTCTTTGGGGAGGGGGAGTATTATGTAACGTAACAAAGTTAAGGTCCCAGACGTTACATAAAAACTTTGTCAATATAAAATAAAACAATACCCAATGTGTGCAATAATTAAGGTCAGGAAGGTAAACCTTCATATAATAAACATATTAATAATACCTAGTAAGGTTACTAGGTAATAAAATAATAAAAATGTCTATAAATATAAAAAATGGAGTGATCAATGGAAGGTGTAAACAATAAACATAGTGTCCAATGATGTGAAATTACTATAGACAGTTTGAACTGAGAGTAGATTGGTTAATTAGTATTTAATATTTTATAATGATGTACATGTTATTATGTTTTATCATGACGTTTTGTTCTCATAGTATTTATGTTGTCTTTTGTATGTAGCACGTGTGAAGCAATTGCTTTAAGAAAGTATCAAGTAATTGATACTAATTTCATTCATGTTAAACTTTATAAGAATAACTATTTGTGTACTTACTTTAAGTAATTAATAGAGATATTGTTAGATAATATTTGTAAACTTGGCCAGGAAGGCAATAATTGTTAATAAATTGCCAAGGGGTCATTGTAATTATGTTATAAACAGATGAAGGGTTCAATAATAAAGTAAATAATAATAAATTGAAATCAGGATAAAATAAAATTAGAATAATAGGCCATAAGCCAGTGACTCATTGTACAGTAGGTCAGGTCAGAAAAGTTAAATTAAAAAATAAAAAAATTATAACACATGCAATAAAACAAATAGGCCTAAAATTAGTATTTTGTAAAAGGAAAATAATACCTTTTAAAATAAGTCGATCAAGAAGAAAATGTATATGGTTTAATAAGGCATATTCGGTGAAAGTTTTATATGATTTAATGTAATTTTAATAAGGGAGTATTTTATTAAATAAGTGCAAGAATATTTTCTAATTACGGCTCTAGGATAACAAATATTATCCAATAACAGAAGAAGAAATGGTTGTCATGGACGACTGAATGCAAGATATCTTGTTGATTTCAACACTTGATTGTTATATGTGAATGGGTTAACTTCAGTTGATACAAATCCAGAAAAGAAACTAAAAACCTAATGAATAAAGTATAATAAATGAAAATTCAAAAATAGTAATCAATTAAAAGGACAGTGGATCGACTGCCGAAGCTATCTCTCAACAAATAAAAATCGATCTACTAATAAATTTAACGAATTTCTAAAAAACAAATTAATCAACCCATTAATGGCAAATAAATAACAATGAAGAGTAATCAGAAATAAATCAAGACAACCCATAGACTGGAGATGCCAAATTAATTAAATATATTAAAAACACAAAGAAATTTAGAATAACGTCTAAACCTCACTTTACAAAACCGAATGAAGTCTTAATACTACACAAATTCCATTGGGACCTGTAACCACCAGAACCGTGAAGATTCACGAAGATCAGAACTGAAACTTCTACTACATCCTGGGACATCAATGCCAAACTATTATTGAGAAGACCGAGGCGGATATTTTCCAGACAATTGAATCAACATACTGTTCTCGTCTCTGCGTTGCGAAACACGGCCACATTAAGTACCTTGTCAAAAGTACGGTAAAAAACCAGCTTATATTTGAACTTTATATAATAAGATTTTATAACTAAATTGTAATACCTAGTAACCTTAAATTGCATTACCTGACCTTACTAATAGTCACAAGAATTCCATGTACCCTGAGATAAAAAACAAATTAAAAAATATAATAAAATTTCAAAACATCTAAATATTAATTCAAGGACGAATCGATTCAATCCTGTGTAATCGATGTGTTGTATCTGTGGCAGGAGAATATATATAAAATAAAGAATCCTTCTTGAATCTGACGATTTCTTGTTATTGGTAGAGTAATTAGTGCATTTTGAATAAGTTGTAATTTACAGAGAAAGGAACGTGAGAAATACAGCAAGCGGAACAACTTAACCTAGAATAACCGGCAGATGGTAAACAACAGCACTCGTATGCGGACAGCTGGTGAATACGGGAGAATAGCAAACTAATTCGCTTTATTCGCTCTCCTCTCTTCGCTCTCTCGATAGCGTATGCAGGCTAGGCTTGGAGAAATATATTGAATTACCCAATATATTAACTGTAGTAGAGCGTTATTTTTTGTAAAGCCCTTAAATACTACCTAATACAGAGATATTATCAATAGTTGAATAATATCACCCATATAAACAATATTGTTTCCTTATAAATAGATTGATACTGCGGTGCTTAAGAGAGACCACTTACAACTTCATAAACAAGAACACACACCTTGGAAATTTATATTACAAATTGACGCTTCCAAAGTGAAGAGTATTTAACATTATTATACAGATTACATAATACTGAAACATAGTTATTTGTAACAAATTGGTGAACCCAACCGTGGGGCTTAAGAAATAAACTAAATACAGGAGTTATTATATAATACCTATAAGTATATTTAGATTACAAATACTGGGGCTTAATTAGGTGAGAGTTTCGAAGAGTATAAGGAGTCTCATTTGTTACAATATATATATATATATATATATATATATATATATATATATATATATTACAACGATATATGTGTACAAATTTATATGTAATTTAATTTGTATAGCCCCACGTTCTTTGGGAGCCATTCTATACAATGATACATATACATAAATGTAGGTTGTATGTGTAATTGGGGTTCAGGTGTAATTATAATAAGAGTATTGTATTTATCAGTATTTAAAATTCATATTTATTGTTTACTCAATCTTACAAATAATCATAAACATTCTTAATAATCGTCGGTCACGATATTGCTCATTATTAAATGTTCATATCTTATAATATGCAGTGTTACACATATTTAAAAACCTCTTATATCTAGACATGTTAATAATCTTAATCTAGACATGTTAATAAATTGATTTACTAATAAAATATAAAATTAAAATGTAATTGGAATTGAATTCTCTTAATTCAGATCTGACCTCAACTCGCTCAGTCTATACCAATGTTTAAAATTAAATTTAAATTTATATTAATTACTTTTAGACTGGCATTTGTTTTAATATTCAAATGTAAATTATTCTTTTCTATAATTCAATTATCAAATCAATTTAACTATTTATTTTGATAACAAACTCTACTCTCTCGAATTTAAATTCTCTTTTATTTATTATTTCCTTATATGCGATCACGCATTCTTACGACTAAACATTTATCTACATTTCTAAAATATTTTTACTAAGTATAAATTTTTCTTTGTTTTAATTTATTGTCTTTTGATATAGTCTTTATGAGCTCTTTTTTAAAAATCATTTAAAATGCATTACGCATGTCACCTCGAGTTCTGATGATCTTACGACTTGTTGTCGGGGGTCCAGCGTTGTCCAGAGTTAGTTTTCCATTCCTCCTGTCCTGGCGTGGTCCTGGATACGTCTAGAGTCCAGCGTCGCTCACCAGCATCGTGTGTGTTCCTGGATACGTCTAGAGTCCAGCGTCGTTCTACAGCAGCGTGTGTTCCTGGATACGTCTAGAGTCCAGCGTCGTTCTATAGCAGCGTGTGTGGTCCTCATCAGAGAGTTGTTATCTGCTGCAAGGTAGATCTTAAACATCTAACGTCCAGCATTCCTCGTCACTCTGGTAGCTTTTCCGTATATAATCTTGGTAGACTTACCATTTCGGTATTTACTTTTTCCGGAATATTGTCATGAATTTAACGAAAGTTTTATTCTTTCGTTACTGCGACTTGTAATAGAAATAAAAATAAAACTGTTCTGCCGACGGACAGCATATCCGACTGCCACTGTGTCTTGAAATGAAGAGAAGGGTTTTTGGTAGAACCCTTAATTTATACCCTCTCGAGATTCCGCGTCAGTTGGCTCCAAAATCGTCCTGTCGATACCTGCATATCGCGTGACAGCCCCCACTCCCGAACCTTTTCAACTATTTGCAATTATTAGCAAATACCAATGTTTTGCACGGAATCGAGATAGCACAAATCATAGCTAATTCGATTAAGCACTCACTATATTAATTTGAGCGTCTTAGTGTAATTTGCGTATTTTTTTGGCACGTTTATTTTGCACTGTCTTCGCATAGCGTGTTCTATTAACGTCATCTTTTCACTGGGGATAACTATAAATTTTACACACACTTTGGTGCCTTTGGTTTGTTCATACACTAATTAGTTTTCACACAGTGAATTAAAATAATTATTTGATTAATTACTTGGGGCGGGTTGCTGAGATTCCTGTCTTTGCATGCATCACTCACACACACAAGATACACGTGTAACACACATACAATTGAGCAGGTGTTCACTGCCTGTCGGAACAGGTTAATTTCTCCCCTAATCTAACAATGAAATATTTTTACAATCTCAGACCTGTCCATTTACCCGTAACTTATACAAATTCTACAAATTTTATATTTATTCAAATTAATGCCTAATACAGCATATGGCTGTATCGTTGCATTATTCCTCTGCCTGAGAAAAAAATTTAATAAATATTTATTTATTAAATTTTTGTCTATTTGTTGTAGACAAATACAATCATATTATATTCGCTTAACTTACGTTTACACCAGTCAAACAACACATAATAATGAGTAGTCCGTATAACGCTCGCTGTTGGTGGAATGCAAGATTAACCCCCCATTATAACAGCTGATCGGTGCGTTGACCTTGTACCGGTTCAGTGGCATTGTTCCAGTCTCACTCTCTCTTCTCATTATTCATATGTAGAATTTCTTGAATGACGTCGCATGATATTTGCCAATGTCCTTTCTCATCGTATACGATGAACGTGTGTCTTCCCACGCGTTGTTTCAACGTATAAGGTCCGTTGTACAGCCGGAAGAATTTCTTCACTGTGTTGTCACTGCGTTTTCCTACAGGATTAGCTTTCAACAGAATTTGTTCTCCTACGTCGAATCATTGTAATTTATGTGTTCTATTGTACTTCTCTATCCTCTTGTTACCTTGTTCTATGATGCGTTGTTTAGCATACTCCACCTTTACACTTAATGAAATAGGTACGTTTTGATTCTCTGGCTTGCTTACATATTTGGTCCAGAATCTAACAGGTTTTTTTGTCTTCATCTAGCTCGATTGGCGTATAACTTGTTGCTTCGCTATAATTTTCATTTATTGCTTTCTCAAAGAAAGGTAAGTACTCTGCCCATTTGTTGTGTTGATCGTGACAGTAGATTCGTAGATATTTACCTAACTCTTTATTTACTCTTTCCGCAAGATTTCCCTGTGGGTGTCGTACTGATGTGAGTACAGGTTGGATTCCATTTTCATGAAAAGAGTTCTCTCCCATACCTCGTTTTGGAACTGTACTCCTTGGTCGCTAAGTACCCTCTTCATTTTACCATATGCAGGAATGTATTTCTGCAAGAGTATTTTCAAAACAACTTTAGTTGTGGGTCGCATAATTGGATACAGATGGACGGCTTTGGAAAATACATCTATACAAACAAGTATGTGTTTCACTCCCCGACTTGATCTCGGAAGTGGTCCAAGAAAATCCACTGCAATTAGCTCTCCTTTCTGGTCCTTTCGGATACTCTGCATTTCCACATAGGTATGCAGATTCGCTCTGTACTTTTACATTTCCTTACTCATACATTCTTACCTTCGTTTCTTAATATGAACATTACTTCATCTTTCTTAACTTTTCTTATATTACTTATAGAATACATTAACATTTCTTACATTAATCTTATCCAATTCATTAACCTTCATTACCTTCTATTATTACATTTCTTTAACATTACCTTTCTGATCGCTAATAATTTTCTTCATCCTTACCGTTACTTTCTGAAATACATCTTTTTCGTTAGCTTCGTAGTGAGTCATTATCGGCTACAGATGACTACCTTAGAAACACGTCTATATCCAGACTTTATGTGCTTAACTCTACTCGATGTTTTAATCGTAGTATTTGGAGCTCTAAATAATCTCTGCCCTTGACTTTCACTATCGCTACCTTCTGTGTCCTTGCTTTTCCACTAAGGTATGAAGATTTCGCTTGATCAGCCATTCTGACAATTATCATTGATTTCTCATCTCTAATCATTTCTTTATACTAATAACAACACTAACATCCTTTACCATTACTTTCTTAAATATTTCTTTACACATATTATTTCGTGCCATTCTTTACTTTGAATACTAACATTCCTCACCATTTCTTACAAACATAACATTCTTTCTACTATTAATTCTCTAATCTTTTTACACATATTATTTCTTATTAATTAACTCCTTTTCTTATTAATAATAATTAACAGTAACATTTTTCTTTTAAAAAGAATTATTTGTTCACATTCGGGTATTGAGTGTGATTCAATTTACACTCTCCCTAGTTTAAGTTAACAATTGCATTGTGTCCGTCAACAGGAAATCTATTGTACCTCGACGTGTAGTCGCCGTTGTCGTATATTAGCCGACATGTACAGTTATTTCCGTCTCGTATTCCTTCCTCATTATTGTGCATATTTGCCGCGTGACCTACCTGTCTATAGGGCGAGAATTTTTCTCTAGTTGACAGCCACAAATAACCTCTCTCTCTCTCTTTCTACATTCTTCTCTCTCATTCTCACTGCTGCGCCCCTCTTGTCGAACGCATTCCTCAGTAGTTTGTATGCGTTTAACATACACAGTGGAACATTCTTTTGTGCGTCGTTTATGATAATCTTTATAGTTTTTATAATTATTGTGCTTATCATTATGATTATCGTTCAATCGATAATTACTGTGCGTACCCTTGTCGCGTGTGATTTGATTCAATCGTGTTACCTTTTTGAATTGTTTTATTAGTGTGTGAGTGTAACCACTACTTTGGACACCTCCGCCAACACGGTACGAGTGTTTAATTAAATGTATTTTACATTCTTCCCTAGAGTTAATTATTGTTTTAGAATTATCATCAGTAATTATGAAAGTCTGTTCTCTCTTACTTCCAATTACAATTGTTTGTTTACATTCCATCATTTCACATATTTTTTCCGTTTGCTTAACAATTCTTTCACATACATTTTCTGTGATATTCTCAATATGTGAGTTGATGTCAACAATTTTCTCTGTTAATTCTTCTAGCTCTTAATGATTTTTATGGTGTCCTGTTTAAAATTTTCAGTCTGTTGTTCTAATTTAATATTAAAATTTTCAGTCTGTTGTTCTAATTTATTTTCTAAACTTTCTGTTTGTTCTTTAAGTTTAGCATTTGTTTTCTGTTTGTTTTGTGCTTATCTCGTCTATCCAAGCACGCATCATCGTTTGAAACGCCTCTATGTCCAAATTTCCTGGAGTCGTCATGTTGAATTATTAAAAATATTTATTTATAATTTATTATTATTAGTGAACCGTATGCAAGCTTTTATTTATTTATTGTTGAACTGTTATTTATTTATTTATTTTTATTTACTCCTGTTACAATTACACCTGTTTATTTTGGTGGGCGCCAGTTGCGTTATTACAATACAATACACACAACAATTTTAAAATACTAACACACAAAATTAATTAAAATATAATATTAGTTATATCATATAACTCATCAAACATTGGTAATCATTGAGCATACATTAATTATTAAATGTAGGCATGTCGGGCCCCACGTTGGGCACCATTCTATACAACGATATATGTGTACAAATTTATATGTAATTTAATTTGTATAGCCCCACGTTCTTTGGGAGCCATTCTATACAATGATACATATACATAAATGTAGGTTGTATGTGTAATTGGGGTTCAGGTGTAATTATAATAAGAGTATTGTATTTATCAGTATTTAAAATTCATATTTATAGTTTACTCAATCTTACACATAATCATAAACATCCTTAATAATCGTCGGTCACAATATTGCTCATTATTAAATGTTCATATCTTATAATATGCAGTGTTACACATATTTAAAAACCTCTTATATCTAGACATGTTAATAATCTTAATCTAGACATGTTAATAAATTGATTTACTAATAAAATATAAAATTAAAATGTAATTGGAATTGAATTCTCTTAATTCAGATCTGACCTCAACTCGCTCAGTCTATACCAATGTTTAAAATTAAATTTAAATTTATATTAATTACTTTTAGACTGGCATTTGTTTTAATATTCAAATGTAAATTATTCTTTTCTATAATTCAATTATCAAATCAATTTAACTATTTATTTTGATAACAAACTCTACTCTCTCGAATTTAAATTCTCTTTTTATTCATTATTTCCTTATATGCGATCACGCATTCTTACGACTAAACATTTATCTACATTTCTAAAATATTTTTACTAAGTATAAATTTTTCTTTGTTTTAATTTATTGTCTTTTGATATAGTCTTTATGAGCTCTTTTTTAAAAATCATTTAAAATGCATTACGCATGTCACCTCGAGTTCTGATGATCTTACGACTTGTTGTCGGGGGTCCAGCGTTGTCCAGAGTTAGTTTTCCATTCCTCCTGTCCTGGCGTGGTCCTGGATACGTCTAGAGTCCAGCGTCGCTCTCCAGCATCGTGTGTTCCTGGATACGTCTAGAGTCCAGCTTTGTTCTACAGCAGCGTGTGTTCCTGGATACGTCTAGAGTCCAGCGTCGTTCTACAGCAGCGTGTGTGGTCCTCGTCAGAGAGTTGTTATCTGCTGCAAGGTAGATCTTAAACATCTAACGTCCAGCATTCCTCGTCACTCTGGTAGCTTTTCCGTATATAATCTTGGTAGACTTACGATTTCGGTATTTACATTTTCCGGAATATTGTCACGAATTTAACGAAAGTTTTATTCTTTCGTTACTGCGACTTGTAATAGAAATAAAAATAAAACTGTTCTGCCAACGGACAGCATGTCCAACTGCCACTGTGTCTTGAAATGAAGAGAAGGGTTTTTGGTCGAACCCTTAGTTTATACCCTTTCGAGGATCCGCGTCAGTTGGCTCCAAAATCGCCCTGTCGATACCTGCATATCGCATGACAGCCCCCACTCCCGAACCTTTTCAACTATTTGCAATTATTAGCAAATACCAATGTTTTGCACGGAATCGAGATAGCACAAATCATAGCTAATTCGATTAAGCACTCGCTATATTAATTTGAGCGTCTTAGGGTAATTTGCGTATTTTTTTGGCACGTTTATTTTGCACTGTCTTCGCATAGCGTGTTCTATTAACGTCACCTTTTCACTGGGGATAACTATAAATTTTACACACAATTTGGTGCCTTTGGTTTGTTCATACACTAATTAGTTTTCACACAGTGAATTAAAATAATTATTTTATTAATTACTTGGGGCGGGTTGCTGAGATTCCTGTCCTTGCATGCATCACTTACACACACAAGATACACGTGTAACACACATACAATTGAGCAGGTGTTCACTGCCTGTTGGAACAGGTTAATTTCTCCCCTAATCTAACAATGAAATATTTTTACAATCTCAGACCTGTCCATTTACCCGTAACTTATACAAATTTTATATTTATTCAAATTAATGCCTAATACAGCGTATGGTTGTATCGTTGCTATATATATATATATATATATATATATATATATATATATATATGTGTGTGTGTGTGTAACGAAAAATCAGATATTTATATGTTTTCCAACTATTACATCTAATTTCTATACAAAATAATTAAAAAGTTATTTTTAGAACAAATTAACATCAGGCATTCAGATCACGTTGACTGAAAGTGTCTAGTTTTGGATCTTATGTTACTTTATGATAATTAATTTACAGAAAATAACACAAAATTAATAATATTTTTTTCTGACTAGTAAACAACTCTGAAACTTTATGTCAGCAATTCACATTACCTTTTGAAGTTCATCAGAGATATCAAGTTGTGATGGATTAAGAACAGACAGATACACTCTTATCTGAGTGAGCAGTGGTTCACTGAGATACTGTTTGGCTGCATTGAATATATCATTAATTGACTGCATATGTGATTCCTGTGGTATCAATGGCACACAGCAGTTTTTCTAAAAGAAATACATATTTGGACATAAGAGTGTAAATTTCCATCACAATATATAATTTGATAAAAACATTACACACAAATTAAAAAAGTGGTATGTCCTAAAATTTCTTTCATTCATGTTTAACAAATTTCTTGATCAAGTTTAGCAATTACGGAAGATATTGAAAATATTCTGTTTGTATGACGTTAAAATCTTAAGTTCACAATAAAAAAAATTTGCTCAGTGGCATTACATGTAATGTTTCTATTCTTTAGTGCATAAGGCAACTTAAAATAATAACAAAAAAAGCAAATTTAAAAGAGTCAAAGTGACAATATTAATTAAAATGTTTATTTACATGCTTTTCTATGCATTTTTGTTGTTTGAACATCACCTTTATTTATTCATTTTATTGTCTTATTTGTTCATGTAATACTTAGCAACTTTAATAAACTTTTTGTTCTTGCAAAGTGTTCATATAACTACTAAAAATTTTGTATGCCTATGAACACCTATGTGTCTTTGTAATATAATCCTACCACTTTGTTCATATTATTCTAATTAGTTTCTATCCTCTTATGCTTATAAAAGTTACAGTAACAAACGTGGCACTTTATAGTGAGCTCTTTGTCTTTCCCAGGTATTGCTTGTACCCATTTTTTGTATTGTTTTGTCACTTGGAGGGGAGAATAAATGTACTCCTTTGGATTGCCAGTCCTACAGCCCAGCACGAAACAAGTAGGCATTTTGCGTGTAACACTAGCTCAGAACAAAATTATAAGTGTGTGTGTACATATATCTGAAGTGTGTAATATATATTGTTACACCACAGAACAATCTACGTGTTTATCGAATGTTCCAGAAGGATCCGGAATGTAAAGTGTGTGGCGTACGTGCTTGTAGACGCATTTGCTAGACGGTGCGAGAATTCACGCGGCCGCTCTCACTGTGTCACGGCCGCAAGCAATTACGTCGTAGTTTTTAGATTTTCGGTGGCTATAAATACAATTACTCAGGGACGCTCAGTTCAGTATAGTGGCGATATATTTACATTGTGGTTCGAGAATTATTCTCGGGCGATATTACTGTGCATGTTCAAGTGGTTATTAGTAAAGTGTTGTGTTTATAATCGGACGGTATATTGTAATACAATTGTGTTTTAATATTATTGACATTTTATTTGCGTGTGAACAATTATTATTTGATTTGTTATAAGAGACTGTGTTGTTAATTATGAACTGTTTAAGTGTAAAAATTAAAGCTGGTGATTGGTGACTTAATTGGTGTCGTGCATTTTGTTTCCACTGTACTTACGATGCTCAAGTGAACCGTCGTAACAGTGGTGTCAGAACTGGAATAGAACGGTTAACAGTGGAAACAGCGGACACTTTGTACAAAATACGTGTAATTCGTAATTAATTGGAAAACAATGGATGCCAGTCAGATGATAGAAAATTTCCAGGCGCTGTTGTTGCAGACAGATGAATGGCGACGACAGGATGCAGAGAAAGCAGAAGAGAGACAGAAAACCCTACTGCTGGAAGCAGAGGAAAGATACCGACAGAAGGCGGAAGAAGCAGAAAGACGACACAAAGAAGAACGAACACAAGAAAGAGAGGAAGCAGAGAAAAGACGCCAACAGGAGGCGGAAGAAGCAGAAAAACGACAGGATGAAAAACGTAAGCAGGAAACAGATGACATCAAAACGTTAATTCAAGAGCAAAAGCAGATGCAAGAACATACAGCAGAATTAGGTCTCCTACGAGGTGATGTAGGTGAATTACGAGGTGAGCTTAATAATCAGATTACCAGAATATCTGACGTAGAAGAAGCCATGTTAAATAAAATAGCTGAAGTAGAAAAATCTGTCTTGAGTGTGGAAGAAGCTATGTCAACAAAAATATCGGCAGTAGAAAACTCAATGGCGAATATAAAAGAGCAAATTAAAAATGAAGTTGAACAGTTCATGAAAATACAACCAAAACAACTTTGTGAACAGTGTACGAATAATAAAGACAGAAAAAGACGCAGAAAATAGGTTAATAGAGAAAGTCACTATGCCTGCAATAGGCACAGTTCATGTCAAAGTTCCAACCTTTGACGGAAGCAGTCACTGGGCAACGTACCTCCGCCAATTTGAAGCTGCTGCATGCGCAAATAATTGGACAGAGAAAGACAAGGCAGTCTCACTCGTTCTTGCATTAAAAGGACCCGCGGCAGAATTACTACAGAAAGTGCCACATGACAGCCAGAACATCTATGCCGAGTAGATAAAAGCTCTAGAATTACGGTATGGTAATAAACATTTGCGAGATGTGTACTGCACCCAGTTGAAAGCAAGGCGACAGCATTCCGGGGAGGGTCTTCAAGACTTTGAAGCAAGTATCGACAGACTAATTAGACTGGCCTATCCTGAAGCGCCAGAAGATTTTCGAACGAATTTTGCGATGCAGACATTTACTGCCGGTGTCCGAGATAACGAACTACAGCAAGTGTTACGAATGGCAAGACACCAGAACAGTGCGGACGCCCTGGTACATGCTTTGCAATTTGAGGCCACCAAATCAGCGTCTGGTTGGACAAATCATAAAGTGCGTGGTAAAAGATCACGACGGCACGGACGATGAGGAAGAAGGACAAGGAACAGAGATTTGACGGTCGGCGCCACAAAATAAAATAAGAAAGGATGGAAGACCAAAGTGTTATAGATGTGGGAAACCTGGACATCTACAACGAGATTGTTGGGTTAGAATTCAGCAGCAGGCAAACGAGCAATAGTCAGTACAACGGGGCGTGTACTGACTAACTGGAGGAACGAAGCCCCTAGACAATACGCAATTTCTACACTTCAGAAAAACAGCGGGAGCTTGGTGGTTACCGGATTCGTTCAAGAAAGGCCAACCTCGATTACAGTTGACACAGGTGCAACAGTTTCTATTGTGCGGCCCGACGTGGTGAAAGATCTTAAAGTCAATCTGGTGCTCTTGCAGCTTGCGAACAGCTACTGGAGGGCCTGTAAAAGTGTTTGGAAAAGTGGAGATAAGCCTACGCCTTGGTCGATATGAGTTTAATCATCAAGTACTGGTTGCAGCCATTGTGGATGAAGCAATTCTTGGTGTGGACGTTATGAACGCATACGGATTTATAGTCGACTTCAAAAACAATGTCTTGAGAATCGGAGGAGAAGAGGTAATGCTGACATCAGAAAAATCGATGGACGTCATAAACCAAGTGACCATAACTGTTCCGCCAGACTCCGAAAAGATCATCATGGTTAGAACCGAGGTAGATACTAGAAGCAACCAGTGCTCTATATTCGAACCCCAGGTAGTCAGCACACCGGGCATACTAATTGCCAGAAGTTTAGTAAAACTGATGAAGCCAGAAATGTACCTATTAGAGTGGCGAATATTTTGGAACAAGCTGTTACTTTATAAAGCAATACGCTCCTAGGCAAATTGACTCCTGTGGCCTGGGTAGCCAGAATGACGCAACAAAGATCCTGTGCTTCGGATAATTCCAAATTACCAGAGGAACTGCAGGAATTATTGAACAGATCTTCTAACGACCTCTCAAGTGGTGAGGTAAAAGAACTCGGACAGTTTTTACATGAATTTAAAGATTGTTTTGCAGTTCGGGGACAGTCACTCAGAAGAACCTCTCTTGTGCAACATCGCATCAATACCGAGGACACAACACTGATACGCCAACCTCCTCAAAGGCCTCCATTATCTAAGCAAGAGGAAATGTCTCGGTTAGTACAGGGCATGTTGACAGAGGGAGTAATCGAACCTTCATCAAGTGGTCTTCTCCGGTAGTGCTGGTAGCGAAGAAGGATTGTGGATTGCGTTTCTCCGTGGACTACCGGAGGTTAAATGACGTTACAAAGAAAGACTGCTATCCATTACCTCGGGTTGATGATACACTCGACACGTTGTCCGGAGCACAGTGGTATTCCACATTGGACCTGAAGAGTGGATATTGGCAAGTGGGTCTTCATCAAGAAGACAAGGAAAAGACCGCTTTCTCGACCCCAAGTGGCTTATTACAATTTAACGTCATGCCACTTGGACTCTGTAATGCACCGGGCATGAAACAAGTAGGCATTTTGCGTGTAACACTAGCTCAGAACAAAATTATAAGTGTGTGTGTACATATATCTGAAGTGTGTAATATATATTGTTACACCACAGAACAATCTACGTGTTTATCGAATGTTCCAGAATGTAACGTGTGTGGCGTACGTGCATTAGACGCATTTGCTAGACGGTGCGAGAATTCAAGCGGCCGCTCTCACTGTGTCACGGCCGCAAGCAATTACGTCGTAGTTTAAAGGTAATACGTAGTATGTGGAATCGTCTAGATTTTTGGCGGCTATAAATACAATTACTCAGGGACGCTCAGTTCAGTATAGTGGCGATATATTTACATTGTGGTTCGAGAATTATTCTCGGGCGATATTACTGTGCATGTTCAAGTGGTTATTAGTAAAGTGTTGTGTTTATAATCGGACGGTATATTGTAATACAATTGTGTTTTAATATTATTGACATTTTATTTGCGTGTGAACAATTATTATTTGATTTGTTATAAGAGACTGTGTTGTTAATTACAAACTGTTTAAGTGTAAAAATTAAAGCTGGTGATTGGTGACTTAATTGGTGTCGTGTATTTTGTTTCCACTGTACCTACAACGATCAAGCAGACCCTCGTAACAATATATATATTGCAACAGTACAAATGTATAGGGTACCGTGCATTGCTCAAATTAATTAAAATAATTAATTAAAGTAAATAAATAATTCATATTGTTAGTAATAATAATTCAGGTTTCAATCTGAACTGTAAAAGAACGACCAAATTTCATGTTGGGACAGGTTAATCATGCCACTCCGCTATGTCTGTGTGTACACGTGTATTTTACATGTGTTTGAGACCTGTCAATTCCTGCAAAGCATCACCCCTTAATGAACGCTATTAATTATATGAATTATTTAAATTGTAAAGAATGTGTGCATAATATCACAAAACCAAATAACCACAGTTTGTATAAAATAAAGATGCACATGTGTATAAAAAATAGTGTGAAAATAATAAAAAGTGCGATTATAGTAAAAATAAATATAAATAAAACTTATGTTAATTAAGATAGGGAAAAACGGTTTATACACAGTGAACACATAAAAATTACCGGCAAGATGAATATCGGGTAATGTGCAAAAGACTTCGCATATTGTGAAGACAAGCGAATTAAGTGTGATAATAATCGTGTTTAAAAAGGGACAGACTCAGACCTGCAGAATATTGTCGAAACATGATTTTTGCGCCCTGGGGTATAAATACTCGAGACGCGCTAACTTAATTCTCTTTCTCGTACAGCTACCATGGCAGTCGGAGGCTCTGCCCAACGACACCAACTTTTCTGTCTATCAACCACAGCAGCAGCCGGAGGTTCTTCACGACTACTCGTCACTTTCGTGAGAGCACCTGCAACCTAAGGCCACGACAGGATACGAGGGAGCAGCCAAGTACATGAGATAAACTCCAGCGTACGGGACAAGGCGACGGACGACGGAGAGGATCTGAAGGACGAGGATCATGGACTCCAGGACTACACGACTACAGAGGAGCATCTAGGATCGAGGACCTAGGACTGAAGAGGATACACTGCCTATTTACCACGACAATAAAGTGAAGAACAACCATGTATTTGTAAAACAAAGACTCACATAAAGACAATATAATTAATGATGTAAAAAGAAAGACAATCTAATTCAAAGATGAATTAATAAATTTTGAAAATGTAAATATTTATTTGTATAGTAATTAGAGAAATGTATAAAAGTATGAAACTATACTTTTGAATCAATAACTTAGTCAATGATGTTTAAATTAATATAAAAGTAAATAGTAAATTTTTATTAGAAAACAAAGCAATGCATATACAGTATACAAAAGAAATTAGATAATCTAATAATTATCATAGTAATGACCAAGCCGAGAGCAATATTAGATAATTACAAATGTTTATTATAGTATAAGATTGTATATTATGTCTATGTGCAATACGAGATTATCACTTATATGTTAATAATTAGATGTGTGCTACGGCTACACACAAGCGAATAATAATGATATTTTTAAATCGCAACCAAATAAAAAATGTTTGATTAATAAATTTTGAAATGATTTTAAACCATATTACACTGTGTTATTATTATTATTACGGTTACACCTGTCATACTTTTACAGCGTAAGTAATGTGCAACATATATAGCTCACAAGAAGTTGGGGGCTGCACAAATACTTAACGTTGTTGTAAAAGAAATGTCGCCCAAGAACAAGGTGCGCGACCATGCCATTTTACTATTTTAAAAAATTTTAAAGTTAAATGTATGGTCTAAAAAAGTATGTTAAATGAAAGAATATATTATATGTAATAACTAATATTATATTAAATATTATTTCAATTTGTTGTGTATTATAATAGCACAACTGGCGCTCAACAGGTAATTATTGTAAATGAAAAGTATAATCGTAATATATTATTAGTAATAATAACAGTAATAATATAAAACAAAATAATAATTAAAGAATAGTATAACCGGGATCACCAATAATAATCATTTTAAAAACATAATAATAAAAAAAAAAATTCAACATGGCAGAACCAGGAAGTTTTAGTTTGGAGGCACTTCAAAATGCGAGCCATGATGGACGAATTAAGTATAAAACAAACAGACGAGAATAGAAAACAAATGGACGAATTAAATTTAAAACTCGCAAAAAATTTAAAACGAGATAAACAATTGACACACATGACAACTGATAACTGATTTACATGAGTTAAAACAAGATAATGTACAATTAAAAGAAGAATTAAAACAAGATATCATAGACAGTACTACACAGTTAGCAGATAGAATTATAGACACAAATACGCGCATAGATGCACTAGAAAATAAAGTTAAACAAGCCCTGCATGAACAGTCTGTTAGGCTAGAGAATAAGCATAGTGTTACAACACAAAAAGCCACCCCAATACCAGGGAAAAAACTATGAATCAACTATATTAAACTAATGAAAATAAAATGACTATGACGAGACAAATGACTATGACCCAACCCAAGTGACTGACCCAATAAAAGAAAATAAAATGAGAAGGTATATGAAAAAGACACAAACAAATAATAAAGAAAAGAAAATGAGAAATATTAACTCAAATGATGATGAAAAAGACACAAACAAATAATAAATGTAAAGGACCAGTATTAAAATAAAATAATATCAATTAAAGTACACTAACCAGAGAAATAGATATTAAATGTTAAGTGAATCAGAACATGAAATTTGTTAAAATACTAACTAATAATTGTGAATAAAACAATAAAAAACCCAGAAGTGAGAGATAGGTAGGGAGTGAAGGTGATTAAGTGAGTAAAGAGAAATCAATATTAGGGAATAACCACTAGTAACACTCAAGTACAATAAAAAAGTGCAAAGTGTCAGTGTAAACCCAAAGTAAATAGAAAACCCAACATATAGGTATAGACACCTAAAACCAGTGAATAACACTATAGTTTAATGGTGAAAAATACCAAAAAATAAGAATGTTATTGTTATTATAATTAAAAGTGATTGTAGATTAGGAATACAGTGGTATTCAGGGTAAAAATCCCATAATGATTAAAAATGTTATTGTTTCAATGGTTAAGTAGTAAAAAATATATAGTAAATGTTAAAAGAAAAATATACTGAATAATATAAGAGCAAAATAAGTAAAACAACCTTGGATCTTAAAATGTTCAAAGGGATAATTAGCACGATACAATCAATGGTGTTATAATGTTCATCACCAAGATAGTTATTTGTTCAATTAAGTTTATGAGAAGGAATATGGCTGAAAAAAGTAAACAGACCATAAACCTAATTTTTGTGTTATGTTTTATAAGTAATATTAAATGATAGACAAGTTATAAAAAATGGCAATATAGATAAGTAAGGAGATAAATTCTTAAAAACATAATAATACAGGAAAAGAAATTAGAGAATAATAGACAGGCCATGATTTTGTAAAGTAATAAGAATATACAATTATTATAAAACAGCCCAAATTAATTCAAAAGGTAAACAAGTCATAAGTGACACCAACCAAAACATATGTAAATGTAAAATAATCTTTAATTTGAGTAAAATAAGAAGATATAGCCAATTACTACTTAGGACTATAAAATGCCTAACTGTATAAATCCAAAATCAACAAAATTGTAAGAAATTACAT
This sequence comes from Magicicada septendecula, assembly GCA_034769895.1. NCBI lineage: Eukaryota > Metazoa > Arthropoda > Insecta > Hemiptera > Cicadidae > Magicicada > Magicicada septendecula. The sequence goes on from CM068367.1 coordinate 825,819,183, forward strand.
TATTACGTTATTTATTATTATTCCGTTAAAAATTGTTAGTTCATTATTGACGCTCAAGACCGAAAGAAGCCAAACCATATTCGACTCAAATTTAATTTAAAATAGTAAAAAACAAGTCGAAATCTTATAAAATAAAGATGCAAGAAGTGTGATGAAGACCTAATCAAACTAGGAGAGCCAATTAACCAGATTAATAACAATCTAAAATAATTATTTAATCCACATTGACCGAAAAAGAAGCCAGACGTACTCCAAATTATAAATGAAGAAAGATTGATGACTGAATAAATGACGTCGACCAACCTAATGAAGAACTGAGTAACTCGTCACCCGAATTCAACAGATTTGATAAGTATATCTGAAATACCCGAATTTATGGAATAAATTCTTATTAACTTTTTCTCACAACACAAATAACTCTCAATACGAACTGATAATCAAATTTATTTCAAGGATTAATTGAAAATAAAAACTAAACTTGTATGTAAACAGAAAATAACCTGTATACAAATTATGAATTCTTAACACACACTTTATAACACTTCAAAAGGAATTGTAATCAACTCTAATAGTATATAAGTACCATCAATGTAAGGTAGTGTACTTTATTATCATCTTATTAACATTTTTTCGTAACCAAAAGAACTCAGATTGAACGAACAGTAAAAAATAAACACAAAGCGACAGCCACATGTCGATTTAATAACGTTTGATCAAATTTAGCCAACCTTGGGAAAAAATTGTCTCTTTATTGCCGGAGCAACTTTGTTTAATAACCATATATAATTTTGTATTTAACTGAATAACAGATAATTTCACATTAATAAACTAGTACAGAGTTGTAACCACCGTTCTTTATTTCATTGTAAATTGCATTATAAGGTTTGTGTACTTTAGCGATGAGCGAAATTGACGGCAAGCGTTAGAGGTCGGCAACACGGCGAACTACTAGCGAGATTCATACGCCCGCCTATTGCGAGGGTAATTTGAATCAACCAATACCGTCTAGAACGACCACTCGATTTTTATATTTTTTAATTGTTTTGTTAAACAATTTGGCGCCACCGGGAATTAAAATTACACCTTAAAGGACAGGTAAGGTTCACACTCACGATATATTGTACTGGTAATTCGTGAGATCGCGACGGACATCGTCAGCGTAACTAGAAGAAATAGTAAGTAAATAAACATAAAGTAACGACTACAACGTGTGAGGCTAAAACACGTTAAAACACTCATTTTTACAGAGACGACAGTCTTCTCGTTACAAATTGACGCAACAACGTGTGGCTTAAAAGAGGCATACGGCGCACGTTGTTACAAGAGTTACGCGTAGAATGGAAGAAAGATTTAAAGGACATTCATAAACAAATGAATGACAGTGTAAATGAGTAACTAAAGACAATAAAGCATGAACAGGACAGTAAAATACAGGATGTTCATGATCTGCTTCATTCAAGCGACCACTAGTAAAACGAGTGAGATAGAATCACGCACAATTGTAATAGAGAATAAGATAAAAGAAACATCCAAGACTGAGAAAGATTATTCTGGAGAGATGTCCAATATGAAGGATCAACTGAAGAGTGAAATGGATCAACTTCGTGAGGAGCTACGTCCAGCGCCGATGATGATGTATCCAGCACCAGTAGAAGAAAGGGTTAAATTAACTTTTACAGGAAATAAATGGGAAAAGAGCATGGAGTTTTTATCCAACTGCGAAAAGGAAATGGAAAAAATTGGTAGTACCATTGACGATTTTTTTTCCAAAATACCCTTATACCATATTGGTGTCGGGTTACATCAATATATGATAAGTACATCAACTACACTCTATATACAAATTTTTTCCATCTTACTCTATCCATTGACAATGTCTTCGCTTCCCTCCAGCCCAAGCCTCTTTCTCTCAAAATGTTTCCCATCATTCCATCCCAAGTCAGTCGCGGTCTTCCTCTCTTTTTTCTCCCCCACCGATTTTGCCTCCCAAACCTGTTTTACCATTCTATCACTATCCATTCTCTGCATGTGTCCCCACCAGCATAGTTGTCTCTGTTCAATAAAATCCAGAATCGATATCACTTCCAGATCCTCTCTTATTTGTGTATTCCTAACTCTGTTCTTCCTTGTTACTCCTACTACTCTCCTAAGATATTTCATTTCTGCTGCCTGGTTTTACTTTTTTGGCTTTTGGATAGCACCCACGTCTCACAGCCGTATGTTAAAACCGGTCTATATACTGTTTTATACACACTCATTTTCTTTTTTCTTGATATCTCCTTCTTATTTATAAATCTATTGTTTAATGCATAGTATACTTTTATTGCCTATTCAATTCTTTCATTTAATGTGGCTTCTTGTTTCCTATTACTGTCTATTATAACCCCTAGATATTTGAATTGTTTGACTTGTTCTATCTTCACTCCTCCAATCTCTATATTTATTATTTTCTCCCCCATTACCATTACCTTTGTTTTGGTCTTATTTATTTTCATCCCTTTTTCCTGGAGAACTTCTTTCCATATATTCAAATTACCTTGTAACGCCCTTTCACTTGTAGCCATTAGCACTACATCATCCGCAAAAGCCCCTTCTCCTACTTCTATACTTCGCAAGTTCCTGTATCCAACATGCATTTTCTTAACCTTCAGTGAACACTTCTTAATAATGTCGTCCATATACAAGTTGAATAATGTCGGACTCAGTCCACCTCCTTGTCTTAATCCACAGTTTGTTGTAAATCCTAACGACCTCATATTTTTACCAATTACATAATTAACATTATTTTTATATAACCTCTGTACTACCTTAATTATTTTACTCCTTATTCCTCTATTCATTAAACTTTCCCATATTTTTGCTCTAGGCACACTATCGAAAGCCTTCTCAAGATCAATAAAAGCCAAACATACCAATTTATCTTGCTGTATCGACTTCTCAGCTATCTGTTCCAGAGTAAAAATGTGATCCTGCACACTTCTCCCTGATCTAAAGCCACTCTGCGATTCCTCCAAACTATTTTCTAAAATTGGGACCAATTTATTATTAATTATCTGCTCATAAACCTTAACAATTGTATTTATCATACTGATACCCCTATAATTATTACAATCTCTTGAGTTACCTTTCTTAAAAATAGGAACTATCAATGGTTCCTCCTATTCTCTTGGTATGTCTACACTTGTCCACGCTTTACTGATAATTTCTAAAAGTATTTCTTTCCCCTTTTTCCCCATATTCTTTATCATTTCTGTTGTAATTACCATTGACGATAACGAAAAAATAAATTTTGTTACTCGACATTTCAAAGATTCAGCAGCACAGTGGTATACTATAATACGTGATAATGTCACAAATTATCAACAATTCTGTGACTCGTTTGAAAATAGGTATTGGAATATCCATAAGCAACGTCAAATACGTGATCAACTAGAATATGGTAAATATAATATTCATGGTCGTCAGAGTATGGAACAGTATACAATAGCACAAATTGAACGAGTGAAACATCTTAAACCTAAGTTTTCAGAATATGAGATAATAGCTAAACTGTCTTACCATTTTCAGAAAAATATCCAACTCGCTGTTTACACACAAGGTATTAAAACAATTGAAGAATTTTTAATACTTGTAACACAATCTGAGAACATCACTCGCGGTGAGAACACACAACACAACTATCAACCGCACGTTAATCACAACTATAATCACAGCAGTAATAATTATAAGCCAACAATGCCACACACAAAAAATAAATCACCTGTAAACAACGTGCACAAGCCAACGACTCAAAACGTGGAATGCAGTCGTCAAGAGAGGGAGAGCAGCAATCAGCGTGATAGTAGAGGGGCGAAGGGTGGATACGTCTGGTCAAATACAAAGAAAAGATTTCCAAAGCCTTATGAACAAGCGGTTCACGTGGTAAAAATGCACAATAGCTCAAAGAGGGAATGCACAACGGAAACGGCTAGTGCACCATCAATGTCTAAACAATTACTTGAGCCGCAGAAGCGACAGTACACAATAAATAATATACATCCTGTCGACATATGAGATGAATTGCTTAGTACAGACCAGGGTGTAAACCAAGCGGAACACCACACACACACACACACACACACACACACACACACACACACATTTTGCCCTACTGTTAATGTTCGTATCAACAATTGTCTAATTAAAATGTTGGTGGACACAGGTATAGTAGCCTCGCTGAATGTGTTTTCAGGCGGCATCAAAGAACAGTTAAATAGCCCAATTAGTGAAGGCACCCCCTGCTGCTGACAGCTGTGAACAAAGCTAGCCGCTTCTGAAACATCTCCAATGATGCCAAACGTATTTTGAACTTGAATGAAATGTGGACCAGTCTTTGCGCGACATCGGAAGTGCCCGCTTGTCTGAATTTCGAGTCCGTTGCCAAAGAAACCACTGCTTTAGGAATTATTAATTTGTTACCTTCTTACAGCACATAGTATATTTATATTTAAATATCACAGTAATACTGCTTTACTTTATTTATAGTTGTAATTTTTGGTTCCGTGTTCACATGTTTAAAATGTGGAGACCTTGGGAGAGAGAACAACCATATCCTCAGCACGCTGATAATGAAGAAGGGAGTCATCGTCATAGTGATAGTGAAGAAATCGTTGTTGATGTAGTTAGCAACAGTGATAGTGGTGATGTAAGTGACAATAATGGGGAGTTTTTGAACGATGGGGAAATCTTGGCCACTCCAGGCACTAGTAGGCTAATCAAAAATTCGATTAGAACAATTTCGAAACATAGCCAAACTATAGTGTGTAACGGGCATGAATATGTTGTAAATAACAAAGTAGGTAAGGGTTCAATTACTGAAACAGCCAAAATTGTGAAATTAAGCCACCCGACTGTTCGTAAAATTGTTTCTAGAGGTCCCGTGATTCCCAAGAAGCCAGGTAACAAACGAGCACGTTTTAATAAAATTGATAATTTTGTTTGCGACATTATCCGCCAAGAAATTTACAAATTTTATAAGAAAGGACAGCCACCCACAATTTCCGAACTACTCCAGCATCTTCAGAACATTTCAAGTTTTCCTTATAAAGAAACAATGCTAAGATCCCTTGTGAAGAAGCTCGGCTTTCGATTTCGGACACTTAATAAGAGGCGTGTTATAATGGAGTCATCAAGAATTGTGTCTTGGAGATACAAATACCTCCATAGACTACACCAACTGCGTTCACAGGGTTATGATGTTGTGTATCTAGACAAAACTTGGTTCGATACACATGACACCGTGAAGAAGGGATGGGATGATGGAACATGTGGCTGCACTATTAACGTCCCTGTATCTAGAGGGAAGCACATCATGGTGCTACATGCTGATGGAGCTGAGGGGTGGGCTCCTAATTGTCTTTATTTGTCTGCCAAAAATATTTCAGATGCTAAAGCTGACAGCCACGATGAGATGAATGCTACAGTTTTTGAGAATTGGTTTAAAAATTTGTTACTGCAAAATCTTTCAAAAGACAGAGTATATCATAGTTTTAGACAATGCGAGTTACCATTCTAGACAACTTATCAAAATCCCAACTAAATCGTCAAACAAGTCCGAAATTATTGAATTTATGAAGAAATTTGATTTACCAGTACCGGACCCAGTCCCCATTAAATTAATCTTGCTCGAAAGGCAGGTCATGAAGTGTTACGACTTCCCCCTTATTACTGCATATTAAATCCAATCGAATTAGTCTGGGCACGGTTAAAGTCTAACGTCAGGAAGAGCAACATAACTCCTCAGTTAAGTGCAAGTGTCTGTGAAGCCCTACGGAACTGTACTGAGAACATAGATGCCGAATACTGGAGGAAATGTGTGGAAAAAACTATGAAGGTAGACCGGGGATATTATGCAGACCTGTGGGAAGAAGAAGACCGCCTCATCATTCATGTTCCAGACGACAGTGATGATGACTCAGACCGTGACTACAACTAAACGGTGAGTAGTTTACTCCCAGGCTATGTATTAATTATTTGCGATTTTGTCTTGTTTTACTAAGGTTTATTAATTTCTGATATTATTATTATTATTATAGCCTTCTGATATTGCAGGGATTTGCTTATCCCAAAGCTTTGTGATATTTTAATAATGAAAATCATTTTGAAAGTTATGTCAAAAAGGTATAGACCTATATTTTGTACGTTTTGTTGTATTTTTATTCTTTATAGATAATGTAAACGTCAGGTTTACTTACTTAAAACTGAAACTTCTGAGAAGTCCTGAGTTGTATTATTATTATTACTACATGAATTAATCATACGTATAATAATAATAACATTGAAGAGGAGAATCATTTCACGCTAAGTTTCACTATAGGTGGGAGAAGAACTTGGCAACATTGTCAGCTTGTTTTAAGTGACACTAGGGACAAGACCATCTGGTTTCCTTTGAGTGAGAATCAAAGCGTTCCGCCTGATACTATAGTCAACTGTCAGTTTTAAACGCAATGAAATAAAAATTATTTTAAAAATATAGCGATATTACCTGTGAATAATATGAACATTACAACCGCTACTAATATGCGAGAAAAGGTTAAAAAACAAGCCTACGTAACAGTGACACATGAAAATTTAGAAATAGAATGTCCAATGATTATTATGACTAAGTTGATATATGATGGTATTATAGGAATTTATTTATTGAATGTACTAGATGCTAAGATTGATATCATTAATAATAAGATAACGTGTAATTATAAGGGTGTTCAACATAGCATAAGTATGAATGAAGAAGAGAGACAATATAAGGTAAGTGAGACACCTTTTGTCTTAACTAAACCCAAGGTTCAATATGTACCAACTCGATGTACAAGTCAGACAACCGACAAGATTTCTAAACAGGAAGAAAAGCGGCTTCAAGAAGTAATAAATGAATATGAAGATGTATTCAATGAAACACCGACGCAGACGACAGTCTACAAACATACTATAACTGTAACAGACCCAACAAAATTCGTCAGGAGGACATACCCTATTCCAATGCGCTACGAGGAAGAAGTAGAAACGGAAATACATCGCATGCGGGATAATAACGTGATAGAACGGTCCAACAGCAACTTCTTAAATCCTCTTGTAGTAGTAAAGAAGAAAAGCGGGGATATTCGTCTATGCCTGGACATGCGGGAGCTGAACAGTATTATAATGAAAGAGTATAGTTGCAATTGTCTACGCTCTTGAGCAATTTCGATATTATATTTATGGTACTCATTTTGAAATACATACAGACCATCAAGCATTGTCATTTCTACTTAAAAGTAAAGTCACGAACTCTTGTTTACTGAGATGGATTTTAGCCATTGGGGAGTACTCATTCACTATCAAGTACTGCAAGGGGAAAGATAATAGCGTTGCAGATATTTTAAGTCGTTATGTTACAGAAGAATGTGAAGAGATCTACAATAAGGAAGATAATGAAGTACGTCTATTACCCATACGATTTGAAGCTAGCAATGAAGTAAGAAGAATACTACAAAATCTAGCAGAAGAACGGGATCAAGACATTACCTTATGAAATTTAAAACATCAATCTCACCTACCAGCTCAATATAAGCTACATAACAACATTCTTTTCAAATTAATAAGACATGATTGGAAAGTTGTGTTGACAAACGAGATGCTATTTATCCCTTAGAGAAGATTTTACTATCAACAACATGTTTAGAAAAATTAAAAATGAATTGAAGAAATGTTATGATTGCCAGTCTGCTAAGCAACCTAATCTTCACACATATGTGGAAATGCAAAGTATACAGAAGGAGGCGAAAGGGGAGTTAGATGCAGTGGACTTCTTAGGACCTTTACCACGATCAAGTCGGGGGGGTTAAAACATACTAGTCTGTATAGACGTGTTTTCGAAGACAGTTCATCTGTATCCTATTATGCGACCCACAACAAAAGCTGTCCTAAAAATTTTGTTACAAAAATATATTCCAATACACGGTAAGACGAAGAGGATTCTTAGTGATCAAGGAGTGCAATTTCAAAGTGAGGTATGGAATAGAATATTAAGAGAAAATGGAATCCAACCCATACTCACATCCATCAGACATCCACAGGGAAATTTAGCCGAGAGAGTGAACAAAGAATTGGGTAAGTGCCTATGTATTTACTGCCATAACCAACACAATAAATGGGCAGAGTATTTACCATTCTTTGAGAAAGCCATTAATGAGAATTACAGCGAAGCAACGAGCTACACACCGACAGAGATTGAACAAGATCGTCAGCCCGACAGATTTTGGAAGAGATATGTTCACAAACCTGCTAATCTGAACTTACCGATACCGTTAAGCATTAAGATTGAACATGTGAAAAGAAGAATAATGGAAAAAGGTAATAATAGAATAGAACGATTCAGTTGCAGAAGTTTAATGTGGGAGAGAAAATATTATTAAAAACCAATCCAGTGGGAAAACGTATTGATAATTCTGGGAAAAAATTCTTCAGATTATATGATGGACCTTACACTTTGCTAAGACAAATTGGCAAACAATCTTTCATTGTATATGATGACACAAGACAGAAAGAATTGGGCAAGTACCATGCCAGCTCTTTAAGAAAGTTCTATGAATGAATAACTACGTCACTGTAACAGTTAAAGGAGAACATGTATTAAAGCAGATACTGCGAAGCTAGCACCAAGTCAACATGTATGGGAGGGGAATAATTTGTTCACCCCACCACACATAAGGGTAAATTGAATAATAGTTTATTCATTATTATGAGCATAATGTAAATAAATATTGTATTGTTAAAATGTACTATACTATTTTGTCTAATGTAAAAAGGCAAAAATTTAATAAACCTGTTTATTAAATTTTACTTCCATATTCCTTAAGGAATGGAAGTATGGTGATGGCAAAAAAAATCGTGTTCGAGATTATTGCAGATTCTGATTCTACTACTCTCAAAACATGAAAAAAAGTCGTTTTCCTAAAAGTGTCTGTGTGTCTGTAGATTTTTTTTCTATGGCAAACGATAACTGCCGCAAATTGAAACAGAATCAAATAATTTTTTGCATACAGCCCTGATTTGTAGAGTACTCACGACCTATTGTTTTTGGTGAAGATCGGTTGAGGGAAAGGGGTAGTTTACCTGCAACGGTTTTTTTTTATGAAGGGAAATTTTTTTTTTTTGGCAAACGATAACAGCCGCAAATTCAAACAGAATTAAATAATGTTTCGTATACAGCCATGAATTGTAGAGTTCTCAAGACCTATGGTTTTTGGTGAAGATCGGTTAAGGGAAAGGGGTAGTTTACCTGCAACGTTTTATGTTTTAACAAGGGTATTTTCTATGGCAAACGATAACAGCCGCAAATTCAAACAGAATCAAAAGATTATTTGCATACAGCCCTAAATTGTAGAGTTCTCAAGAACTATTGTTTTTGGTGAAGATCGGTTAAGGGAAAGGGGTAGTTTACCTGCAGCATTTTTTTAACAAGGGTATTTTCTATGGCAAACGATAACAGCCGAAAATTCAAACAGAATAAAATAATTTTCTGCATACCACCGTGATTTGTAGAGTACTCAAGACCTATTGTTTTTGGTGAAGATCGGTTAAGGGGAAGGGGTAGTTTACCTGCAACGTTTTTTATCAAGCGTATTTTCTATGACGAACGGTAACTGCCGCAAATTCAAACAGAATCAAATAATTTTTTCCATACGTCAGTGAATTGTAGAGGACTCAAGGCCTTTTGATTTTGGTGAAGATCGGTTATGGGGAAGGGGTAGTTTACCTGCAACCTTTTACGTTTTAACAAGAGTAAAGTACTTGAAAATTCATTTAAACTTTTTCAAACAATGGTAATTGTTAAAAATAAAATAATTTTGTTGCCAGGCAATAAAATTATAATTTTTTCATTTTAATGTAAATCTGTACATAGTATAAAGTAATGTCGGTCCGTTTGCTCTCTGTGTTTGAAATCGCTAATCTCAAGAAGTACTGAACGGATTTTATTCAAGTTTTCACCAATAGATAGAGTGTCTATCGAGGAACATTTATAGGTATAATTAATACATATATGTTGTACATTAGCTTAGCTATCACGGTTTATGTCAAGTAAGTGGTATAGTTTACATCTTATATATAAAAATGAATGTTTCTTTGTTTGTCTCGTATGCGTTCCTATACCATTCATCCGATTGCGATGAAACTTCGGTGAGTTGTTGTGCGCACGTCCGCGAAGGTTTCTTCCACATCTCCTCCTAAACCACTGTACCGATTTCAACCAAACTTGGCACAAATATTTTACGCAACGGGAGAACCAACATAGGATAGGTGTTTTTTCGATGGGGTCCTTTTGGGTCTTCCACATCGCCTCCTAAACCACTGGACCGATTTCAACCAAACTTGGCACAAATATTTTATGCAAAGGGAGAACCAACATAGGACAAGTGTTTTTTTTCGATACGATCCTTTGGGGTCTTCCACGTCTCCACCTAAACCATTGGACCGATTTCAACCAAACTTGGCACAAATATTTTACGCAACGGGAGAACCAACACAGGACAGGTGTTTTTTTCGATACGATCCTCTGGGGGGGGGGTCCTTTGCGGTCTTAAAAAACTATTAGATCTGGTTACTATGGCAACCCAATAGAATAGATTCTGTTCTAAATATATTATCGCATTAAATTGAAGACCACGCGAACGAAGTTGTGGGCAACAGCTATTTATTTTTAAGAAGCCTACTTTAATTAAAGTTTATTAATTAAACTAACATTTTCATTACGTACAACGTAAAACTCCGTAGCGAAGCACGGGTATTCTGCTAGTCATGTATAAGAGAAAATATATCGTGCGTGGCAGGCAAGCATATCTCAGTTATGTACTGTTTACGTTTCCATTTCATCATTATCACTACCACAATAAAAAGGCAGGGGACACACACACACACACAATTCGCGTTATTTCTCGCCTCATTCATGTTTATTTTCTTACATTTGCACGGTTTTTAAATGGAAAGTGCCGAACCCATACCAACATAACGCATGCAAGCCGAAAAAGTGTCCAGCGTGGATAGCGATTTGCTTCCTGTGGATCGCTGGGCAGTGTAACTGCACGTGTTTACAGAGGAACGATTCATAGACAGACTTTTCGTCTTTAGGGAATGAACCCTCTGCAAGATGCTGAGGGTCCATGAGTGACTTCGGAGCGCTCCTTCTTTTCCGCGTGTTTGTTCTGTGAAACGTACACTGTAGATTCGTAGATTTATTCTAAGCAACGCTCAATAGGAAATGTTGAAAATTTTTGTCCACGGTGAACCCTCATACACACGAAACCTGCTCTGATGTTTTAATTACGGACATCATAATTACAAACTTGAGCACTACTTAATGGAGATCGATCATTAACTTATACAAGCCATTAATTTTATGCATATTTTTTATATATATGTGTACAACGTTATCAGCAACAAAGAAGTAGTTTTTGTTAAAATTCCTTCCCGGGATATTTGGCCGTAGTCCAATGTTTTCTACAAAACCAGACGTTTCGGCAATGCCATTGACTTCCATCATCAGTGAAAATCGAGTGCGATAACGTGAGGTGGTATATGTTAGTGACCACAGTACTGTGGTTAAGGCTGAAGCAGTAAGTAGAAAGAAGTAGTTTCTATGGTAATATTTCATTTCTAAAATGATTTTAAAAATAAATCTTAGAATATGGAAGTCATGTATGGTTCTCCATACCGATATTTTTTATTAAGCAGGGAAATAATCCAACAGTACAAATGTATAGGGTACTGTGCATTGCACAAATTAATTAAAATAATTAAAGTAAATAAATAATTTATATTGTTAGTAATAACAATTCAGCTTTCAATCTGAACTGTAAAAGGAAAGACCAAATTTCATGTTAATCACACCACTCCGCTATGTCTATGTGCACACGTGTATTTTATATGTGTGTGTGAGACCTGTCAATTCCTGCAAAGCATCACCCCTTAATGAACACTATTAATTATATGAATTATTTAAATTGTAAAGAATGTGTGCATAATATCACAAAACCAAATATGCCACAGTGTGTATAAATAAAGACTCACATGTGTATAAAAAATAGCATGAAAATAATAGAAAGTGTGATTATAGTGAAAATTCATATAAATAAAACTTATGTTACTTCAGATAGGGAAAACGGTTTATACACAGTGAACACATAAAAATTACTGGCAAGATGAATATTGGGTAATGAGCAAAAGACTTCGCATATCGTGAAGACAAGCGAATTAAGTGTGATAACCGTGTTTAAAAAGGGACGCCAACGACAGACTCAGACCTGCAGAATATTGTCGAAACATGATTTTTGCGCTGTAACACGACATATGAGCCCAATATTTCAGTAACCCAAAATATTAACACATGTCAATAATTGAGTCAAAGAGACACAACAAGTGATTAATCCAAAATGCCAAGAATAAAACTACATGAGCAACTCATCAAGAAGGATAAACTCACAATAAGAGTTAATAAAACTAATGGTAACTAACAAGTGAAATAACATTATAAGAAAAGAAGATGCAACAAACAATGATTGTACCACAGGAACCAACAACCCAATAGTTTTCGGTCAGTAAGGAACCAATGAAGACATACTACGAGAAAGACACCTAACAACCATGGCATAAAATATAGATTCCAAGAGCCAGTCAACTATAGATCAACATCTTACCCGTATATGCAATAACTGAACAACTTACAGATTGAAGAGATGGACAAGAACTGACTAACTGAGATGGCCAATATGCAACTGATAATATTATAAATGAATAGGACAAGATATGTTATAAAAAGAATGAAAGTAACAATACTGTTAATTGAAAAGAAGCTGTAAATAAAAGTATAATAACATGTTATGCACAGCACCCATGTAATATAAAGGAGTATTAAAATTGTCTCATAATAATAACAAATATTAGTCAAATAATCAAACAATCATGTAAGATAAGAAAAGGAAATAACTAAGGAGTTACCAGTTATCATTAATAAAACCAGACTTGAGAAAATAAGGTTAAACAAAATGTAAATTTGTATCAACCTAACACACACATTGTTGGTACAAATAATGAAACCACATAACCTAAGATACAGGTACTGTTCACCTAAATTCATATTTATCAGTAGGGAAAACCTACCTAAACTGAAATGTTTTGTACCTTAAACCAAGTAGAAATAATAAGCTTTCTACACATACCAATACAAGATACCAAAAATGAATTTTAAATAAGAATTTAAGTAAATAAAGTGAATCAAACCAACCAAAATTGGATTCACTATGTAAAACCTGAACAAAACCACATTGTAATACCAAATAGAAATAAAAGGCTAATGTCTATACCACAAGTAAGGTATAATACAACTATTGTAATAGTATAAGAGTATTATAAGCAGGGACATAATGTATTATAAGAGTAATTAAGAACACCTGTCATGTGACACCAGGTTACTGTTGTCCAATGCTATACGCTTAGGGACAGACTAGTGTATTAAAAACACAAGACCAATTATAAAGATACTACTATGGTTAAACTATTCTAACTAAATGATAGTAGAAAAAGACAAAAGAATACCAAATAAGAGTGAAAATAAGTGTACACCTCATAGTGCAAAATAGAGGTCACTTTAATAACAGAAGTGACAAAGAATAACCATATATTCCAACTAACAGACTCACAGTAGTTGAAACCACTTATTGTTTACAACTGGGGTCATACAGAAGGTACACAAATACTTTCTATTATTAATAATATGTAAATACAAGTATAGGGACATAGGCTAAGGCAATGTTAACTTAAGTAATATATTTTGTCATTAGATTTAAGTTACCAGTAAGTAAGAAGTGTAAGAGAACTTGGAAGGCATGCCCACAAGTGGGCATGAGTGCCATTAAATAGTTTTAATCTAAAAATTTATATAAATAATAGTGAATTGTGATAATCTCAAACATTAACTCCCTTAATAATGGACCAAAGCTCACCATGAGTGGACTCAAAATAAAGAGCCGAGTGTTACCAATACAATGATACGCTTAGATTTCAAATCTAAGCCATAATAAAAAAGTTATTACAATTATAAGATATTTGGGTCAAATCGAGCAAATATTTATAATCTCGACATCAGCCACCCCACGCCAAAAACAACGATTGAAATAATTCGTGGAGGGGGTATGTGCATCAAATTAAAGATCGTCAACCAATCAGATCCAAGAAATTAACAAAATTTTCAACGATCACAAGACGGAACGGCAGAATGAGATGCGTGTTCCCGACACTTTGTCAGGGGGGCCTGCGCTAACCTAGCGATCAGCTGTTGTTGACGCGTGACGTCACCTGGTGGAAGAACTACACAGTAGAGCGTTTGAGTTTAATTGCAAAGGGTGATTAGGTATTTAATTGTGGTCAGAATTGACAGAATTTTGTACAGTGCGTTATTTTTGAGTATCGTTTTTGTTCATTACAATCGTTTGAGTCTAAACAATTTAATTTTTGTAGTGTCATTGTTCATTGTATTTTTGTTTTGTATTGTGTCAGTGTGTGTAGTGTTTTTATCTTATGTTACACATTGGAATATACGTATAGTTTGAAATGAATAAAAATGGTAGCAGTAGTAATGCCTCTTGTGCTGTTGCGCAGTGCCATAATTGTTGCGTTAAGGAACCTGGTACCATATACCACCGGTTTCCAAAAAGCGAAGAGCTGAGACGTGTGTGGCTTTCTCGCTGTAAACGAACTGATAAATTTAATGTTAATACTACCCGAGTGTGTTCTAAGCACTTTCTCCCAGAAGATTACGAATGGGATTTGAAAAATGAACTTCTTGGTTTACCGACAAGAAAAATTCTGCGGTTAAACGCTATTCCATCCCAGTACATTCCAAATTGGGACGGCAACTCAGATTCAAGCGAGATCACAACTCAGGTGTGTATGTCCTCAGTTTAAACATTGTAATACTATTTTAGTCAAATTTTATTAGCCAACATAACTCAGGCTATAAGTTTCCTCCCTGTTCCTAAATTGATTCTGGGTTTATAGGCCTACTGACTTATAAAATAGGCCTATATCTGAATGTCCTTACCCAAGCAGAATTTACACAGCAGACCTCGCATTACTGGTTGGTGTGGACTGAATATGTATAGTCTTTAATTGAACGAGCGAAGCGAGTTTTTAGTTTTAACTCGTTTGTGTATGTGTGTGTGTGTTTTAAGTAGGGTATACATAAACTTAAAAACTAAAACTGAACTATTTGTCTTTGTACTGTTTTATATTTATTGATATAATAAATATATAAATACAAATACCTAAGGGAATTCACTTTTGACACACTTTCTAAATAACTTCTTCGGGCGCCATCTTGTTTTGCCAACTGCAAAGAAAAATTACCAAGGTTCGAGTCAGCGAACCGGGAAGTGCAGAACTGGTTATTTGAAATTAAACATATTTGTTACTCTTATACTCATCTTTTTCTTTATTCTCTTAAAACAATTCAATTGCATTTAAATAAACAACAGAAAATTTTAGATGCTGTTACAACCCCATCATGAATGAAATATCCCTTCTCACTTTAGATTTTGATATCATTTTAAACAAAATTATCATGATTACTTATTCGTATATACTAGTATTACCTTGATTACAATAGACATATTTAAAATAACATAGAAATAGTTATACCCTATTTTATCACAAACCAGCGCCTCTTAATTTTATTACATGATTATTGCACACGCCCTTTTACTCTCTCACGATACATATTTAAAAATTCCCTTATGAGCTCATTTAAATTTTAATTTTTTAAAAGGTTTCAATTTTGAATGGTTATAAAATTTTACTTTAAATTTTTTCTTTTCCTAATGTATGAATATAATAGAATAAGATAATTGATTCTCTTATCTGCCATTTCGTCCCTAAAATTCAGTCCAGCCTCCGTCCGTTCTCTATTTCTTTCACCACGCTGCACATTTCGTTCTTTTCCGTAATTTTCACCGGGTCACTCGTAACTGTCCTTCATTTCACTTCATAACTGTAAAACTTATTAATTTGAATTAAATTCACATTTTATTATACGGGCGACACAAAAAACTTCGCCCAAACCGGCTAGCCGGCGAACGCACAAAACGACTCGCGTCTGATGTGTTCGGATGTTATTGTCCGACTGGGAACAGGCCACCGGCGCTATTTTATGAAGTCGCCGTGGTGGTATGACCAAGTCTTATTGTTTTGAAGTTTGTATTCCTACGCCAGCAGACTGGTTTTGTTATATAACTGAATTCCACCGTGGGGATCGTCTCTGACGTAATGTCGCCTGACGATCCGTTACATAATTTGTTGACAGTTTTTGTGTGTCATTGGTTGACCTTGGCACAATTCCGTCGGTTGTTTCAATAATTTTCACGTATTTAATGTCCCAAGCAGTGCTGCCACCGTCGCTAACAATAAATTTACCTCTGTTTGTGTTTGTCCCTATTATTCGAAAAATGTTATTTGTTTTATAAAAAAAAAAATACAAACTGCTTTATTACCCCAAAAATAGGCCCGTTACAATACCCCCTCAATGAGATATTTTATGCCGAAGCATAAAAAATCTCATTGACACACTCATACTTGCTAAAGGGATCAGCCAGGATATGTCGCCACAACCCCCTGTATGATTTACAAAAAATATAATCAACTCACCCTTGGTCCGGTGACTGTGACCGCACCTGAATGACAATACTGGACTTCTCTCTCGAGATACCAACACCGTAGAGTCAGACAGATACTTAACGCCCCTGCTCTGACGCGCTGGCCAGCTCAGGTCCGCTGCCACAGCATCACCAAACACTGAAACAACAAATCAAATATCAAATAGTGGCCTTATACAACACCATATCTCCAACTGATCTGTTTCCCCCTAGCGGTGCTGGTTTGCGCTAAGAAGCACTGGTTCTGTTTTTTCACTTACTTCTAACATAGATCAGAATACCTAACAACACAATATAACATAAGAAAACATAGTACCTTCATAATTCACATTTTTATCATTATCTTAAAATAAACAATTTGTATTTAAAAATTTACACACTTTACATCATTAAATTTGCATATAAAATCATAAAATTACCTTTTAATCTCACTTTACTTTTATTAATTCGTTTCTCAACAAAAATTTTTTTTTTTTCTTTCTTTCAATCTTTGTTTTGCACATCATTTCATTTATTATTCCCTTTCATTAATTTGGGTGATTATTCATTATAATTCACTTTATCAACTTGGCATTTACCCATAATCTTACCCCTTTTATGACTCTAACGCTCCCTTACAAAATCTTTAACTAGTATGACACCCCTCTATCAAAAAATCTATCAAACAATTCTCTAAACTCAACTTACTACTAAACTCAATTCGCCACCTTCTCTCTCTATATATAAAAAATACTCCCTAACCCTTTGTACATAGGATATGTGTTTCCCCCCCAAAACTCAATTCCCTTATATGGCCCCTGGATTCTATCTAAGGCGGCCCCTCCTCACTAAAATCTATCCCTATCCCGTCCCAACTTATCATTATGTTGCGGACTCCCACATTACACTACCCCCTACTACAAAATTGCCATCCCCAAAAAATCTCAATCTCATTACCTCACTTCAACTTCAACAAAATAACATCATCAATTATAAACAACAATATATCAATCAAAACTCTACAATTATTCTCCATTACTACTGTGTCAACATCAATACTTCTCAAAATTCTATAACATACATTAACTCAAGACAACATTACATTATTTTCATCTCTACTATTTCTTTAACTTTGACTTCAATTTGGACAGATCTATATGTCCCACAAATATGCATTACCCAACTTCTATCTTTTGCAACCCATTGAAAATTTTAACTATCACAAATTTATTTCATTTTATTTTAAAATCTATAAACACATTGAAAACATTCTATCGTATTTTATAATCCTTATTCCTAACATACTACATGCACTTAACACAATAAGACATAATAAACACAATATAGGAAGTATCTAGTGCATTTATTTTGCAAATCAAAAACAAAATTATTTAGTAGCGAGTCAGCATTATTAAAATACAACATATTTCTAATTCGTTACCCCCCTGGATAACCTCCCTGCCACACACACTATGACCCCCCTGGACTGTGGCGTCCACAAGGACTGAAATTTTGGAGGAATTTGACATCTCCGTGTCCTTGCTTCTGCGTTACATTTGAAAAGTTCAGATATCAACATATCTTTGTCTATAGTTATGCGCCCTTAATGCGGGTCTACCACCTGGCTTTGCTGTCCCTCCTCGGACAGAGTGGCAGCCGCTGTTCCCTAGTTTGGTGATTCCCCTTAATTTCACCCCCCATTAATTTCTAAATACACCTTGACAACGATAACATCTATGGCCAGTATGGTCAGCGCGTAATCGTAATGTGCCCCAACCATAGCTGTTAAAGCTAAACCAATTCCACGGTCAGGGTTCGGTGAGGCCGTGACCGCCCGAAAAGTTGGGGAATCACAAGTAAAATATCTTTTGTAACACTAAACTTAATAATTTATACTTAAATGACATTATTAGTTTGGATGGGGTTTAACCCCCTTTATATGTAAGCTTAACCATCATGAACATAAAATATTAAATACAAAATTTACAACCTCCCACCATTGCAGTTCCACACTACACTGTTATGTCACTTCTTTGGGCACCAATCTACCCCCCAAAATTATCCCCACATCTTGTATAATAACACAACAAACAAATAGAAACTAACCTGGATTATTAGCATACATTAAACAAACAATTCTCTTTTAAATAATTTGTATAGAAACTTATAAACATTATTACTTGAAAATTTTAATTAACTTTTTTATATATCATTATTTCATTATTTATCCTTTGCTGTAATTAGATTTTCAAAATTTTCAAATTTATTATTAATCTATATTTTTAACCATTATGCTATTCCACAAACTAAACCATTTGACATTTATTTATTTATTCATTGTTATCAAATTAAAATCTCATCAAATAATTTAAATTCATTGTTGTCTTGATTGTTCATCTCTTCTTTCACAGCACTATCACTTTACTAAAAATGAACTTTATCTTGTGAAAAACTTACTTTTTTCGTCGGACGCGTTTCGGCTTAAGTATCCGCCTTCTTCAGCTTTTTGGTCAGACTCGTTATTAGAATCGTTAAATTCATTATAAAAATTCAAACATATAACCTTCAATCACAATATTTAAACACCTCAAATTATTTACTTCAATTGATTATTAAAACACAACATATTTCAATTATTACCAAAATTTTACAAGTCATTAATTATTGTCTTCAAAATAATTTTTATTATTTATACAGACTGCAAAATATTAATAATATTATTATTATTATCACAACATTTTTTTACTACATATACACATTATTTACCTAACATTTCATAATACACACAAATGAATTCACTACATTATTTACAAAGTATTCGTCAATAACTGTTCAATTGTTTCACACTTCATATGTCCAAATCTGCAAGGTCGTTACCAAAATTTACAATATTTAACAATGTCCACTCACTGATTTTTTAGTTCAGCCTCCATCATCATATAAATATCTAATATATTTGTAACATGCATCATTGTTATCCGCATACAGTTTATTATTATTATTATTATAATAATCCATTACCTTTATTTCATTCATTATGCCATTATAATTTATAGGGTTATTCCCTATTAATATTTCATAAACCTTGTCAACATAAGTTATTATTGTCCAGTCTCCATCAGTATTATTGGTCAATGTCAGGTAAGTTGTTTTATCATTCTTATATTCCTCAACTATTACGTCAGGTAAGTCATTATCGTTTATAAAATTATTATCAAAATAATTCTCTATCTCTCTTGCAACAGGTAAGTGTTTTATATGGTTCATCTTCACCCCTTCTAATATTTTTCTCAATTCATCATAATTTCTTTTTAACTTATACACTTCTATCTCTCTCTCAATACACAACTCTCTCTCTTCATAACACCACATCACACTCTCACAATTATTACAGACAGAGGGTACAACATTATACAACATCAATATACACTTCAATTCATCTACTAATATGGGTCTCTCGCCCTTCAAAAACAACAACATTTGTGAACACTCTGGTTCAGAAAAATTAATGGGAAAATTTACCCTCTGCCCACATTCAACTACTATATTATTTTTCCACTCTCGTTCTAACTCATTAACACACATTAACATCTCATAATCACTACCTTCCACCAACTCATCAGTACTCTCATTCTTTATTTTTTCCGTATCAGTCTCTGATACTAATTCTTCAAATACATTATTATTATTCTCATTATTTTCAATATTATTGTTATCATTTACTAACTCTTTCTCTGGTATCATATTTTTACATTTGTCACTACAATTTTCATTTGTTTTATTTTTCTCTGTATTCATTGCAACTACTTCCATTCTCTCCACACTCTGTTCTAATTTATTTAAACTAGATCTTATTATTTCGTTATGATTTTCAACATGTTTATTCATTTCTTGAATCTCATATTTCAACTCATTAATATCCCTACTTTGTTTGTCAAATTTGTCATTCAATCCTCTAAAATTACTATCTTGTTTTTCTAAAGCGTTATACATGCTGTCTTGTTTTTTCTAAACTATTGTACATCATATCATACAATCTTGTTAACATATCTATCTGACTGTCAGATAAGCTGACGGCATTATTATCTGCCATTTTTCTTAAAATCTTTTAGATATATTTCTTAGCCAAAATATTTTTATATGCAACACATACTTATAAAAAAAATGTTTTACTCCCCCATACTACATTTAATCATGACATAACCTTACTACGTATGTTAACACATTTTTTAGTTACCTTAAACAACCATTCTGCTCTCCCCGTAGGCCGTATTTTATATAAATTTCTTTATATAAAATTGTCCCTGTTCAGAAGCCATTTGTACTGTTTTATATTTATTGATATAATAAATATATAAATACAAATACCTAAGGGAATTCACTTTTGACACACTTTCTAAATAACTTCTTCGGGCGCCATCTTGTTTTGCCAACTGCAAAGAAAAATTACCAAGGTTCGAGTCAGCGAACTGGGAAGTGCAGAACTGGTTATTTGAAATTAAACATATTTGTTACTCTTATACTCATCTTTTTCTTTATTCTCTTAAAACAATTCAATTGCATTTAAATAACAGAAAATTTTAGATGCTGTTACTACCCCATCATGAATGAAATATCCCTTCTCACTTTAGATTTTGATATCATTTTAAACAAAATTATCATGATTACTTATTCGTATATACTAGTATTACCTTGATTACAATAGACATTTAAAATAACATAGAAATAGTTATACCCTATTTTATCACAAACCAGCGCCTCTTAATTTTATTACATGATTATTACACACGCCCTTTTACTCTCTCACGATACATATTTAAAAATTCCCTTATGAGCTCATTTAAATTTTAATTTTTTAAAAGGTTTCAATTTTGAATGGTTATAAAATTTTACTTTAAATTTTTTCTTTTCCTAATGTATGAATATAATAGAATAAGATAATTGATTCTCTTATCTGCCATTTCGTCCCTAAAATTCAGTCCAGCCTCCGTCCGTTCTCTATTTCTTTCACCACGCTGCACATTTCGTTCTTTTCCGTAATTTTCGCCGGGTCACTCGTAACTGTCCTTCATTTCACTTCATAACTGTAAAACTTATTAATTTGAATTAAATTCACATTTTATTATATGGGCGACACAAAAAACTTCGCCCAAACCGGCTAGCCGGCGAACGCACAAAACGACTCGCGTCTGATGTGTTCGGATGTTATTGTCCGACTGGGAACAGGCCACCGGCGCTATTTTATGAAGTCGCCGTGGTGGTATGACCAAGTCTTATTGTTTTAAAGTTTGTATTCCTACGCCAGCAGACTGGTTTTGTTATATAACTGAATTCCACCGTGGGGATCGTCTCTGACCTAATGTCGCCTGACGATCCGTTACATAATTTGTTGACAGTTTTTGTGTCATTGGTTGACCTTGGCACAATTCCGTCGGTTGTTTCAATAATTTTCACGTATTTAATGTCCCAAGCAGTGCTGCCACCGTCGCTTTCGTCGCTAACAATAAATTTACCTCTGTTTGTGTTTGTCCCGATTATTCGAAAAATGTTATTTGTTTTATATAAACAAAAATACAAACTGCTTTATTACCCCAAAAATAGGCCCGTTACATCTTTTAGCCATTATGGTTATAAATTTAATTGACAACAGTACAGTAGTCTGGGTTGGGGTTTTGTAGTGTTAATTGTACGCAAACTAATAATGATTGGTTTAATTCGTTTTAAAATATTAGCGAGTTATGCATCTCAGTTAATTTACTAGTTCATTTACCTCATTTAATGTCATCCTTGCCTAATTGTTTTTTATGTTTCACTCCTGATTCATACAAAATTAAGGGATTGTTTACCCTCTGTAGGTCTCCAGTGATCGAGAGGCCCGCATAGAAGTCAGATCTATGAGGAAACGAGCGCTAGCAACAGTAAGTACTTAGTCCCCAAAGAAAAGAGGTATCGACCAGGAAACTAGCACTGAGACAAATCAGGACATACAAAAAGATATAGATATAGCAAAACTTCGAGAAGAAATTTTACAGCTAAAAAAGAAAAATACCCTAAATCTACTTGCACTAAAACAAACGCAAGCTGCTCTAACAACACTCAAAAGAGCAAAATATGTAGCGTCTTTCAAGAATACATTCCCGTGCAAAACAACACGGAGAACATTAAATCAAGACATAAAAGATATCCTTCCTAAGTGCTTCACTCCAGGCCAGATTCGATGTCTTTTACAAGACAAGAGGGTTAAGTGGTCATCAGAAGATATCGCGAATGCACTCATGCTAAGAGCACTTTCAAAGAAGACCTACAATTACTTAAGAAAACGCAATTTCCCCTTACCTGCTCATTCTACTCTCAAAAAGTGGGCACGACAGTTTAAATGCAGGCGAGGCATCCTTCAGGAAGTTTTGTCTTTAATGAAAGCTAAGGCTACAAATTTTACAGAACTTGAGAGAATTTCTTTCGATGAAATGAATATTGATAGACGTGTGTGCTACGATTCATCAGATGACGTAATTCTGGGGCCCCACAGTAATGTTCAGGTGGTCATGATTAGAGGGTCTGTTTGCCAAGTGGAAGCAACCCATTTATTATGATTTTGATGTGACCATGACAGATGTATTGCTTAAAAGCATTATCAGTGCCGTTGAGAGCAGTAGGCTAATATTCATGTAGCGGCTGTGACGTGTGATATGGGGGGAAAGAATCAAAGTCTGAAAGGAATTAGGTGTAAATACAGAAAAAAATTTCTTCATTAACCCAACTACAAATGATAAGGTGTGGGTTTTCTGTGACGTACCTCATCTTTTGAAGCTGCTTAGAAATCATTTTCTAGACCATGGTTTGTTACTTTGGGACGGCACTGAGCTTAAAAAGGATACAATCGAAAATCTGTTACAGCAACAGAAAGGAGAATTGATGATTTTACAAATATTAGTCAGATACACCTTAACGTAACTGGTCGATCTCATCAAAATATAAGATTTGCTGCACAGTTGTTTTCCAAATGTACAGCAAAGGCGCTGAAATATGTTGCAAATAAAGAGCGCGAAAGCAGCTATATCGAACTAGTAAACGATGCATTTGATGTTTTAAACTCGAGACTTCCAAAAGACCAGAAAACGCCCCTCAGAAGTGGGTACAGCATGAAAATATTAAGGAGCCAAGAAAATACTTTAAAAAGGTTTTTGGAAGTAATAACTAACATGTGAGTAGCAAGTAAAAAAGTTTACTACCTTTTCAGAAAGGTTTCGTTATATCTTTAAATTCATTGTTCGGGCTTTATGAACAAAAGACAATGATTCATGGAGTGACGTACATTTTGACAGCTAGATTCAATCAAGATTGCCTAGAAAACCTTTTTTCACGAATTCGGGGATTAGGCGTCTTTTATAATAATCCCACTCCCTTTAAAGTGCGCAACAGAATTCGGCTCTTGCTTTTAACGGGTAGCACGGACGATATACCGTTATCTGGAAGTCCGTCTGTGGCTGAGGATGGTAGCATTCATTCCACCGAAGTTATGGAATCAAATGACTCTGACGAGGATTTCATCCAGTTTGTTACCAATGAACTATGCAGAGACATAGTTGAACATACATAATATCTCCGAATAATGACACCGACGAAGCAGAATTGTTAAAAACAGAGGACTTGGCCCAGTCTGCAAGTGACAACGATGTTCCTCAAGATGCCTTAAAATATCTGGCCGGGTACATCACATACAAGTGCCGCTTCTTTGATGAAAGTCTAGGTGTGAGAGGCGAAACATTGTGTCTTTCCGGGGAACATAGTCATGACTGAATATATCAAAGGGGGGGCTTACCCATCCGTCAGATGAGTGGTTACAAAAACTGATTCAGTTTGACATAGTTTTTAGTTCTTTCCACGGACGTACAGTATCAAAACAAGTGAAAGTTATCTCTTATTTGGCCACCTTACTCAAATCTAAATTTCCAGAAGTGGACGAGAAAGTCATTTGTCTGTACGTCAGGACAAGAACATTCATCAGAATCTGCCATCTGAACAAACAGCTCAAACTCAAGTCACTAGAAAAGTATGCAGCAACAAAGAGTCGGCTCTGGGTAGCTTCGTCTTCAAAAATTTAAGTCACCTATGAAGGTATGTATCAACTAAATAACCATTTTCATTTCGTTGACAAAAGTATTTATGTTTACAACTAAACGTACTAGCTTCAGTTTTTAACGTTATAACAGTGAAAATGTAGATAAAGAAAATGATTATGATATTCATTATAATTATAATAATTGGAAGCTCGTTTCAAACATATTATACTACATAGAAATGTTTATACACGCGTGTGCACGTACGCGCACCCACGCAGGCATATAAAATATCGCCTCCTTTCCGACTTAATTTTAGATCTTGTGCCATTTTGTCAATGTTATATGTGGACAGACTTGCTTACTTTCTATTAAATGTAGAAATAGATTTTACCATTATTTTTTGCCACAAACCATTTAATCTTGTTGTTTAATCCTTTTTCTATATGAATAGCTTGTTACAATTATTGTTAATATTTCGTGTAAACAGCAGAGAGATGGTAAGTAGGACATTGTCTCAGGTAAGCTTGCATGGTAAATCAAGACTCGCGCGTATTTATTCCACCCGGCGACGTCAGAGCGAAGCAACCAATGGGAGCGTAATTGGCCGGAGTGGCCTACCTTATTATTCTAGTTACATTGACACTTTGTAATCAACTTCGGAGGAAGACAGATGGCTACTATTCAGCGCAAAGAAACAGCTGTTCATATGATTTGTGCACGTCACTGTTGTAAACAGAGCAACCTAACCTCAATTTGTGATAACATAAATACTTTAGTATCAAAGGTGTTAAGTGTAACAGTGCGTAAAAAGGATTGCTCAGTGTATAATCCAGAGCAATTCCAGGATTTAAATTATAAATAAAAAGGGAGTACAGTGATTTTTACATTATTAAGTAAGAATTTGAGAAACGATATAATCGAAACATATTCAAATAATGTTCGTAAATAAAGAACCTAGGTTAAGGTGTATTCACAATATTATTTAATCAACAGTAATAATGACAATCCTCAGATTATTTTGATAATTCAATTTTAAGAATTTTTCAAACATTCAATCAATTATTATGTATGAAGACTTAGTGTGACATAACCACACCTAATGACAGTTGTCATTTATTAAATATAAATCAAACCAACCAGCATTCATCAATGACTGAGAATTGTCAACTGGATGAACAATTAACGAAAGTTAATGGAAAATTTCAATGTTATTTATGTCTTATAATTTAGGAAGAGTCTACTACTATAACTATTTAAATGTTTATGTTTACTATGAATAAGAACCAAGGTTGTCAAGCTACATAATTACTTACAACCATGCAATTACCTTTTGTAGAATCAAACAATGAATCAGATGTTTCATTCAATAACTCTGTTTCAACATATTATATTATTGTTCACTTTTTAAATGTTTTATCAGGAATTATTTTAACGTTAACCAACGTTCTTTAAACCATTTATTGTCGATTGAGTTTAATAATTTTGTTAACCTGCAATGTCCAGAGCAGACATGGTTATTATTTTGAATGTTAATTATTAAGTGATGATTGAATTGTAATCATCCTCAAACTGCCTAATAACGGTAGAATAAGAATTCTATTCAATAATTTGGTATTCTGTCAGCTAAAAGAACCCACAGACACACATGAATTAAATTATTTTAACCAAAAAACATTTAGATACACTGATACTGTACATCAGTTCTACCATCCTGAGACAAATTTTATAAAACCAATAACTCATGTTACTTATTTTGAATTGAAATAATAAATGATACTTCAGATCATTTACAAAGAGCATATTAAACTGAATAAAAATATTATTTTACACAAGCAAACGGAGTCAGTTAGTTTATTTCAAAGGACTAAATTTGAAAACAGGTGAACGACTCTCACTGGTCAGCTTGACAAGCAGTGGCGAATTTAAATACGGTAAGTCCATCTACAGATTAGATTGTTACATCGACGCTGCAAGATCGACAAGACTCACCACAAGTAAGTGATTGTTCATGAAAAAATATTTATGCTTTCAGTGAGGAACCTACATCACCATTTCATCTAGTCGACGGAAGAACAACCGTATAAAATAAATTAACCGAAGTTGAAAACTACTTCGCTAACTAATCTCCAGTGCATTAATCGGATTTATTTACGTTGGATTCAATGCTAGATTGAATTGAAATAAATAAATCAATAATAATAAAATACTAAACTAAAAAAAGTTATTGCAATTTTAAACAAAAATAAATGGGCAGTTAGCACCCTAGAACCCCATAATACAGTTACTATACAGCGCCCTAGGGTATAAATACTCAAGACGCGCTAACTTAATTCTCTTTCTCGTTCAACTACCGTGGCAGCCGGAGGCTCTGCCCAATGACAACTTTTTTGTCTATCAACCACAGCAGCAGCCGGAGGTTCTTCACGACTACTCATCACTTTCGTGAGAGCACCTGCAACCTGAGGCCATGACGGGATACAAGGGAGCAGCCAAGTACATGAGATAAACTCCGCGTACGGGACGAGATGACGGACGACGGAGAGGAGCATCCAGGATCGAGGACCTAGGACCGAAGAGGATACACTGCCTATTTACCACGACAATAAGGTGAAAAACAACCATGTATTTGTAAAACAAAGACTCACATAAGACAATATAATTAACGATATAAAAAGAAAGACAAGATGAATTAAAAAGTTTTCAAAATGTAAATATTTATTTGTATCGTAATTAGAGTAATGTTTAAAAGTATGAAACTATAATTTTGAATCAATAACTTAGTCAATGATATTTAAAATAACTATGTGTAATACGAGATTATCACTTATATGTTCATAATTAGATGTGTGCTACGGCTACACACAAGCAAATAATAATGATATTTTTAAATCGCAACCAAATAAGAAATTTTTGATTAATACATTTTTAAATGATTTTAAACCATATTACATTGTGTTATTAATATTACGATTACACCTGTCATACTTTTACAGCGTAAGTAATGTGCAAAATAAATAGCTCACAAGAAGTTGGGGGCTGCACAAATACTTAACGTTGTCATAATATATATATCTGAAGATGTGTATAAGTGTGTGTGTGTGTGTGTGTGTGTATAATATTTTTAACACCAACAAATAATTGATGACACAACAAACAGTAGACCACATGCAGATGGGCATGTAACAAGTCAGTATTTTGTGCGAATATAACGCCAATTCAGAGCAATATTGTTAGAAAATACAAATGATATTAATGTATCATTACATTTTAAATATCATTTTAATGTATCATTACTATATAATAAATCTCTAGGGGGATTTACATTTGTCCGCAGTAATCTCAGAATCTACTGAACCAATTTCAATGAAACTTTGCACGCTGATAGGAGGTACCCAACGGAAGTTTTTCCACTTTATTTGATAACAATAGGTTAAAAAGAACTGAAGTTATTGCAAAAAAACTCATTTTTTTAAACCCGCGGCTTCGATCGCGAATATTTGTATATGATTGTTGTGGTAACTGTCAAGTTGGTAAATTGCTAATGGTACATCTATATTAATAATATTCTTATATTGTAAGTTATGAATATCCAAAAAGTGCGAAGCAATAGATCCATCATTCATGTTTCCTCGATATGTAAAATCAAAATTTGATAATTTAGTAGATATTTACAAACATGCAATAACACAATTAGATGAAATGTTTATTCGTATAGAATAATACAAATAGTGTATACATAAGTATATTGATATCAGTTAGTCCATTTGAATATTTACATTTTCGTAGGGATATGGAATTCTTATCAGCATATGGAATTCATATAAACAATACAATAATTCATTGTTTGATTATATTGTAACAGTGATTATATAGTACACGTTGATTCTGACAAACCATACTCTTCGACATTTGAATATTCAGTAGGCCTATGTGCAGTAGGAATAATTAATTGTCGAGAATTATACTTAACCTACTTCATCGAGAATCATGTGATGAGCGTCAGTGATGTAGTATCAGTGCCTTTTTTCGTTAATTTTACGTCATCAGTAAGTTATATGTGCAATATGTATTGTATTGTATAAATTATTAATTGCCCCCTAGAGATTTATTAGTATAGATCAAATAAATACATTTCCCTTTTTTTAGCTTTGCAATGCCAAAAAGACGATCATGTTTAGGAAGATCTACTGCTGCTGCGGAAAGAAAGAGGCATCTTAAAGCATCTGAAAATGACGTCGAAGGAGTCGAAATGCAATCAGCTCCTGGAAACTCTTCAGAAAGATCTGGATTAGAAGAAGTCTTACGGGTCGAAAGTCCTACGATTCAAGAAAATAGATTAGCGGCATAAAGACGCAGGCAAGCGACTCTCAGATCACGAGGTCCTACTTTATGATGGAATGCAAAATTAAATAGTGGTTTCAATTATAATGCAGTTATTAACTACGCGGATGAAACAGATATTGGGTTACCGAGTATGGTTTGCCCT
Organism: Magicicada septendecula; assembly: GCA_034769895.1. Lineage (NCBI taxonomy): Eukaryota > Metazoa > Arthropoda > Insecta > Hemiptera > Cicadidae > Magicicada > Magicicada septendecula. Next base: position 825,848,429 of record CM068367.1, read on the forward strand.
CATTGCAAAGCTTTAAAGTGGAAAAATTAATCACATGGATTATGTTGCTCTGCAGGAAAAATGCGATTAGATCCCATACTTCCTCCTCCAGAACCGTTAAAATCATTATTAAATGGAGAACATCTTTTATCAAAAAATTTTTTGAATGCATTAAGATCGTACAATTCAGCATTTCAATTTACATCATTCGGAGCCAATGAAATAGTCGAAGGGAGCTTCATGCCTACTTTCAAAATTCAAGGGCAAGTATATCACCTCATGGGATCATTACTCCCCACACAAAACGAAGTACCAAAATTTCTACAGGTGTATTTCATAGCTGATTATTTACAGCAATCTGAAACAAGAATGGATCATATTCGTAACTTGGATAAGCCATTAGTAACAGAACTTCAAAATTTACTTCACGCAATCAACCCATATGTTAGTGAACTGAAAAGTGCATTTGAATTTGTAACATTTGCGAATAATAATCAGTACAATATTGTGATTGATGCTGATCGAACAGAAAATAATGAAGAGCACAGAGGTCGCTACAATGCACCGACAACTAATGAGGTGGCAGTAGTTTTAGTTAACCAGGAATGCGATAAACTCGATATAATAATCCGTGCGAGGGATCATACGCTACATCGAATTGCAGAAACACATCGAACTTATGATGCTTTACAGTACCCTTTAATGTTTTGCAGAGGAGAAGATGGTTATCATTTTACATTAAAATTAGTCGATCCTCAGACTGGGTTACAAACTACTAACTCGACAGTTACCACAACAATCATATACAAATATTCGCGTGCGAAGCCGCGGGTACCTCCTAGTAGTCAATAAATGTATATCCTAACTTTATGTAACCAACACCAACACATATCAACCGAAACACAATTTTGAAAACACTATAATATATACTATACAAGTGATGACTAGTTTTGGTCTGGTCGCTAATGAAGGAGGCGCTGTTAATTCACACATCCACCACCTGGCCTGACCAGCTCCTATTCGTGACATGTGCAAGTAACATGAGTGATCACACTACCTAGTTCTACTCGTTATACATAAACTAAAATTTAGTTTATTATTTGTATTTACTTATTTATAATTTTTTGTTTAACATACCATGTAGAGCTGTGAGGCTAGAGGCATTTCCATGATATTGTTCAATACTGGAGATAGTATCAGTCAATTTCAAGAGAAGCACCCAGTCAACACTTTACTATTATCCAACACCTCCCATACATCATCTGAGAGTCTGTAACAGTCTCTCTGTGTGGTGTTAAGATAGCATTGAACATTTTTACCCATTGAGCACTGAACAGTAATCCGTATTTAACAGAAGGGCATGAAGTGGGTGGTGGATTCACAAAGTGATAAAAGTGTGTTAGTCTGGTGTGATAAATTCTTGGCCAGATGATTACTTCTCTTATATTATGTCTTGATAATGAAGACCAGACATTAATAGGTAGTTTTATGTTTCACAGTTTATTGTCAAGTGGTTGATTTTCCCAGCTACTCTGATACTGTCTTTTCACTTTTGATTTAACAGCTGTTTGTTGAAGTCAGTCACCTGAACAGGAAGATTATGGACTGGTAACAGTGTGGCTTCTTTGCCATTTTGATCAGCTACAATATTACCAGGAATGCCTGAGGGGGACGGGGTATCCACGTAAAACAAATGTCGAAATTAGAAGATGATAACAAAGTTAAAATCTCCTTTGCGATAAGGGTTTCCCTCGTCTCATAGATACCTTGAAAGAAATTTAAGGTGGAGAGTGACATGGAGCATATGAGAAATTTGTAACTGACATTACCATCAACCATGCATGTTATGGTCAACTTAATCACATATAACTCAGCTGAGAGATTATGAAGAACTGTGGCAATGAATAATGGGCAATTTCATTGTTTACCATTACTGAGTAACACACTTCTGAGACAGTCTTAGCCCCATTCATTAGTATAATACAAAAGTTAGTATACTCCACTATCATGTAATGGTAGGCCGCTAGGATTATGTTCAGTGGTGTAGCTTTTGAGAGTTGATAGATCTATTGATAGTCTCAGAAAGGGAGCTCCATGGAGCCACTGCTAGCAGCAGATGGACCAGGGAGGCACATAAATGTTCAGAGATCAAAGGGACCAATTTGCATAATGTAAAAGTCAGCATGTAGTCGGCCTATGCCTATACCTAAGTACACAGACAGGTTAGAACTGGATTTCTCATGTATGAAGGCAGTAATTGTTAAATAGCTCTGTCTTAGGTCCAGAGGATTCCAACTGTTTGGCAAGTAAACGTTCAACCAGAGAGGTATAAGATTCCATTTCTTCTGATATTCCTACAGTAGGACATTTAAAAATTCAAGCTACCGAACAGATATGAATTCAACTCTTCGTCACTCTAGATAAGACAAAATGTGTTGATTATTTTAAAGCTGTTTCCATACCTTGTTGCATGAATATTGTTATGATGGTCTACTGATCATCGTATGGTACAGCGGAAAAAGACAAGACACCAATTACGTCACTAATCACCAGCTTTAATTATCACAATTAACCATTTGTAATTAACAAGAGTCTCTTACAACAAATCAAATAAAAATTGTTCACATGCAATAAAAATGTCTACTAATATAAAACACAATTGTATTACAATCGTCCTGCACAACACATAACACTTCGCCACAATACTAGAAACCGCACTCCAACAATTCACAACTCAAACTGAAACTGAACGTCATTGAGTACTTGTATTTATACCCCGCCAAAATACTAGAATATTCCGTACTGCGCATTAACAATAAGGGAAAACATTAGGGCATAATTTTCTGGATCGTTCGAGAAACACGTTGTAACTTTGAATTTATAACACCAAAAATTTCGAAAAGTTTTATTTTATAATTAGCAGTAAGGAATGTCGCTGGAAGCAATAACGAAGGATGTATGTGTGGAAAACATATTTTGTAAGGGACAAAAGGAGAACGAGCAAACACGCTCTAGTGACGGACAGGTCATAAATTTCGTAGGCAGCTGCAAAGCATACCCTATGAACAAGCAGAGTTCACTGCTCCCGGTATGTAGAACACCAGTTTTTTGTGAAAACACATTGATTCCATAGAAAACTACATACAATGTGTACAGAGCCATTACAGGAGAAAAGGCTTAACAATGGTGAAGCATACATGTGTACGCCAGCTGTCAGGAGAAAGCGACGAAGGGTGGATTGATTTGAAGGACTCCAGCGGTCGATGACAGGGTTTTGACCTTACTTTGAAACGAAAGCGCAGAGAGTACGACCCAAACTCAAGGATGGGGTGTTGCCTGGCAACTAAAAGAAAAAACCAACTTTCAAAGAAGGGTAGGCGAGGCCCTTGAACAACAATAGATAATAACGCCAGAGCGACGAAGTTCAGAAACAATGCAAATGGAAGAGAAACTCACAGTTGTCACTGAAGACTTTAGAAAAAAAACGACATACAATTTATTGCTGCGTTGTCTGGAAATGACAACGACCTCAAAATACAAAGCAAGGGAAGAATCTGGTGGGGAACCAGGAGCCCTATCAGAGAACGCCTTTGAAAAGATAGGTGGTATTTGGACTTGGAGGGAAAAATATGAAACCAATAAGGACACGGCGTCGTTGGAATCAGAAGTCTGGTGGGAGATTTGGTAAGGAAAATATAGGAAGGAGACAGGAACGCGCTCAGGGAGTTCTAACTAAAGTTCGGACGTGAGTGGAGTTCTAACTAAATTTCGGACGCGAGAGGAGTTATAACTAAATTTTGGACGCGATCGGAGTGAAGTCCGTGACGGGAGAAATTAGCATTTTATCGAACTTAGAATAATTCGATACACACTGTGAGAAGGTAGTTTTCGAACTTATAACAAAAATTAATACAGTCATTACAAGCAAACGAACTATGAAGTAGAGTCACACTATTAGCCTACCAGTGAACATTAACTGAAACAGATAGTAACCAGACAATAGTTTAGTAGTAATTACAATAGTAATTTCAGTGTATACGAACACTTTACAACAATAACTTTTAAGAACGATTAACAACACAAACTACATTCATGAACACTTAATAATCAGACATACCGCAACAAAGGTGCGTAATATTAATTCAGATTTGAAATAATTTACGATGTCGGTGTACAACAATGAATGCTAACTTTTATTCATAAATTATAATCCGAATGCGTGGAGTTGGTGAGTGAAGTGTCTGTGAGTGACATCGTGGAATTCATCCAGTACCACCTATCATCTGGAGGAGTTATCTGCACGATTCTAGAACGATCGACATGAGGAAATCATCACCGCAACCACCGAGTGATTGGATATTCGAATACCAAGTATAGTAAAACATGTCTTAATTAATTTAGATCCACTGTCTGTCATCTCAAAGAATCCACACACACTAAAATTCAATAAAGTAATCGTAAAGGAATTAAAGAAATCGATTCTAAAGTTTGTTTAGAAATAAAATTATCATTCTTTATCAGTTCTGGAGTAAATGTTTATTTCCAAGTTCTAAATGAATCCGTAATTACAAAATATAGTAACTTAAGAGATATTCATATTAAGAATTTATAAGATGAAGCTAAACATTATAATTTACTTAAGTACTAAACGCAATTGATGAATGATCATTAATTTCATTAATAATTAATATGACCATTAGATTGAGAGTTTGGATAACTAATTTTATTAATGTATTATTTTTCATATTTACATTTTATGAGTATTCAATTTTATTAATTTATTATTTTGATATTTACAATTTAATGAGTATTCAATTTTATTAATTTATTATTTTGATATTTACAATTTAATAATGAGTATTCAAGTTTATTAATGTATTATTGTTTGATATTTACGATTTAGCCATGAGTATTAAATTTTGGTAATGTGTTAATTTTATATATTTACAAGTACTAATGAGTACGTAGAATTTTGTGCTATTTTAATATTTACAAGTAATAGCAAACTAATGTGAATAAATTTAAGAGCTATCAGTAGAAATGAGCATTTATTATTATTTTTTAACCCTGAGATAAAGAAAATAAACAGTAATTAATGTTAAATTGACGCACACAACGTCGGGCATATTATAATTGTTAAATTGGCGTCCATCGCTGGGCGTAAATGGGTACAACTCGTTTTTTTGTTAAAAATTATTACGCTGGATTACCCAACCAGTTGTTACTCCTTTCTTGGCCATGTGCGTTTTACTCCGAAAGTTTAATTCACATTTTTCACTTTACCGTTGATTTTATAGATTTATTCTTCCGACTTTAGTCACTTTAATTTGTTCTATAATACTTTCATATCATAAATCTTAATTTAGTGCGCGCACGTTATTTTCTTAGATCCCGGCCGGGATGATAGTTGTATTCGACTGGGTTCTTCACGTTTTTATAAAGTTTCAGCCCGACCGGGTCCACGCGGTACTATTTGCGTCTGTTAGGTTTTGCTGTTTTTTGTCGACTGGAGATACATGAGGCCGGACCTCACTGCCTTGCCGGCTAACAAATTTCATCGCTGTTCCCAGTGTTCGTTGTCAAAGTCTTAGTAGTTGCACCCACAACACGTGTTATTTGTGTGTCTTGGACGTCGACGAAATTCCACTGCCACTGGTTTCATTACAAAGATAGGCGGGATTTCTCCTTGCATTTCTGCCAGCACAGAAGCACATGTTGGAAAAATATCGTCTCCTGGCCATATTGTTTTACCACCTCGGTGTCGGTTATGCGCTCCGCAGATGTTTGTGCGCATACACAGTATTAAAGTTCTGAGAATTCAACCGTTGTGGACAACACGACACATTCCATTGCAATTAGTTCACCTCACAGTTTCTTTGTTTGGACTACAATTTATATTGCCATGTGGCTGATCACGAAGATGAAAATGAATTTACAAATTTTTAATAAAATAAAAACCCCTCCCTTTTAGCCCCGTTACAATACCCCCCCAATGAGAGATCTTCTGCCTAAACAGAAGAAATCTCATTGCTTAATCCCTAAGAGGATCGGTGAGGATATGGTGCCACCAACCCCCCATTAGTTCTTATACCTCATGGGTAAATTACCCCCCTGGCTCGGCGACTACGGCCACACCTGAACGAGATTACTGGACTTCTCTGTACGAGATCCCAACACCATAAAATCGAACAGACACGCACCACAGCGCACCTAACCTTCTAACATGCCACCCCCAAAATCCAAATCCCTGGCCCTATACCATGCCAGATCCTCAACCGATATGTTCCCCCTTGTCATGCACACTGGGTCGCCTTTGGCAAATACTGGGCGCATACATATACTTAGTAATACATTCTTTTATTGAAAATTCAGAAAATATTTATCGTTAAATTAAAAAATCATTTAAGTTACTTCTCAAAAAAAAAAAAAAAAAAAAAACTTACATGAATTCATCAACTCTATTAATTCTCTTCAAACTAATAACAATCCTAAAGAAAACAAATTGAATACCTTGTTAAACATGAATTCACTTACTCTAACATTTGTTTACACACATATTCTAAACAATATAATTCAATAAAATACTAGCAATACACATAAACAATAATATACTTAAAACTCAAACATCATCTATATGGCAGACGGAAAAGATTAAAATTTTTTTTTCAAAAAAAAATTTAAATTTATCAAAATATTATTTTTTCCCAATATTCAGAAAGATTTAAAATTATTTAAATCGATTATACGACAAAATTTGCATCAATCAATTGCCAGAAACTGGTCTTGCCTATAACATCAACCATCAGCTGATCTCTCCAGGTCATGTCAACGACCTTGACCTACATATGTTATACATAGATCTACATCATGAAGTACATAAAACATCTTTAAAATTTCTTATTTTCAAACATAATACAATAAGACATTTAAAATTAACATGGTTATTATTACCATTAACAATGAAATTTGCATTTAACTTGATCAAAATTTACACATTTTATGGCTTTAATTATTTTCAACTTCTATTAAAATCAGTCACTTGTTTCAATTAATTTTATGTTTTGACTACGATTTGCTTTCTTTAACATTAGCATTCTCAATTAGTTTGGGTGACTTAATTATTCATAATAATTTGATTTACAACCTGGCATTTATATATAATCTTACCCCTTCTGACTTTAACATCACTAACAGCTTTAACTAACATGACACCCATTCTCTATCAAAAACATATATCAAACATTCTCTAAACCCAAATTACTACTCAACTCATATCGCATCATTCTACCCTTATATAAAAAAATACTCTCTACCCGTTTGTACTCAGGATGTGTGTTCCCCTCCCAAAGCTCACTCCCTTATATTGGTTCCTGGACTTCCCCTAGGCAACCCTTTCCGGCGCTAATCGGTCCCTTCCTGTCCCAACACCTTTCGTTGCGGACTCCTTATCACACCATCCCCCTTACAAAATTCCCATCAACTAATTATTCTCCCCATACATCAATTTCATCTACAAAATATCTCCACTTATTTATTAACTCAATATATATCAATCAATACTCTACATATTTTCCCCATAGCTACTGTGTCACTATCAATATTCAAATTCTATCTTACATTTATTCACAACAATATTTATTCATCTCTAGTACCCCTTTAAACTCAACTTGGACTGATTTAAATGTCCTAACAAAATAATAATCACCCAAAATCTACCTTTTACATTACCTTTAAAATTCTTAACTATCTCAATTCATTTTATCATCATTTAAATTAAAATCTTTAACCACATTGAAATCATTAGATTCGAACATTTAATTACATTGGAAATTTCCAAACAATTTATAAGTGATATTCTACAGCTGATCAGCTGATTTTCTTAGCAAGGTGAATGACCTTACTATAAACACATTTCAAAATTATACAAATTACACATTTTATCAATCCTTACCTCTAACACAATAAACTAATACATTCATAAGACATAATAAACACAGTATAATAAACATCTAATGCACCCATTTCTCGAATCAAGATACAATTATTTAATTAGCTCAGGAGTGAGTCATCATCATTAAGTTACCAAATTTTAATTCGTTACCCCTCTGAGTAACCTCCTTAACCACACACACTATTGTTTTCTAATGGTGGACTGTTGCGCCCATTTGCATCCACAAGGACGGCATTGGTGGAGGAATTTAAGAATTTAACATCTCCTTGTCCTTGCTTCTGCGTTACATTTTAAAATAGGTAGATATCATCATATCTTTTGTTTCAAATTTATATGCCCTTAATGCGGGTCTACCACCTGGTTTACTGTTCCCATGTGAACAGAGTGGCAGCCTCTGTTCCATAGTTCCGGGGATTTCCCCTAAAGTCACCCCCCTTTAATTTCAAATATACACCAATTTCAAGCACAGCTATGGTCAAATTTACAATTGTTGGCCATAGCTGGCCGCCATCCAAAACCACGATTAGTGCTGGTAAGGCAGTAATCGCCCGAAAAGGCGGGGAAATCATCTCTAAATTCAGGCATGTTCTCTTCATCATTATGATACACGACACGGCAACAAATCAGCATATAATATAAAATTATATAAAAGTTGTGCCGTGTATTTTACGCCAGTTTGGCCTCCGATGGAGGTAACACTCTCTGTTACCCCCAACACTTACCGCTATCTACAGTGGCACATGCCACCACTGCAATAGCATACTAATAACTAAATTAACCCTTCTACAGTTGCAGTCTCTACATTCCATAAGTATATCACTTCTATTGACACCACACAACCCCCCAAAATTACCCACATATCTTGTATGAAAACATAACATAACATAATAAACAAATAGACATTAACCTTGATCATTAGCATTGTTACATTCACATTAAACAAACAATTCTCTTTTAAATAATTTATACATAAAATTATAAACATTATAACTTGAAATTTTTATTAACTCTTTTATATATCATCATTTAATTATTTATCCTTTGCTGCAATTAGATTCCTCAAAATTTTCAAATTTATTGTTAACATTTATTTTATCTCATATTTCAGTTATTACTACCTTTTGACTATGGTTTCTGTTTAGTACAATTATCTCAAATTAGTTTCATCATTGAGTTTAACATCTTTTCAACACCTGTAAACATTTTACTCTATTTACTTGTATTATAAAATTTATACTCACAGTACATGATTCAAAACATATGATTCCAAAACAATACATCTCCATTACCTTCTGAAACAATAACGATAATATGATTCCACAACTAAATACATCTTACATTTATTCATTTATTAATTATTATCAAATTTAAATCCCATAAAATAATTTAAATTCATCATCAAAATTCAAATTACAACATTTTAAATCAATCAAAATATTTAAACATCTCTTTAATCAATCAAACTTTAATTCCCTTAATTATTGAAACACAACATTTTTAATTATTATACTCCAATTACAATTATTACAATTCATTTGTTATCAACTCATTATTTCTTTTGTCTGATAAAATATTATTATTATTAAAATCAATTTCTATTACATACACATTGTTTACATTAAATACTTGTTACAATACAAACACAATTAATTTCACTAACATTTATTTACAAATCTTCATCATTAATTGTTCAATTTTACCACACTTCATCTCCTAATTCAGCAGGGTCATAACCATAAACTAAAATGTTTAGAATGTCCATACATTGAGTTTATATTCAACCTCCATCGTCGTGTAATAGTCTTACTTTTTTATGACATTTCTCATTCTTACTCACACTCAATTTATTATTATTAATTATATAATAGTTCTCTAATCTTTCAAATTGTTCCGTAAAACCAACATAATAATTTACTGGGTTATCCCACATTATTATCACATCATAAAACCTGTCTACATCATTGATTTTTGTCTTGTCACCGTCTGTATTATTACCTATCACCCTTGAGTATTTTAATCTCTCAATTTCAAAATCATTTACTACTAATACTCCGCGTCTAAGCACAGGTGAGCGTTCAATATAATTATCAACGTTATTATTATTTATTTCTGCACTATCTTCATAACAAGTTAAGTCAACAATATTCCTAATTCTCTCTCTCTTTATTTTCTCTAGTAGCTCTTCATAACTTCTAACAACATTAAATAATATTATCTCTCTTTCTCTAAATGTGAACAATTCTACCACTCTCTCATAAAACCACTCATCCTGATACCATCTCACTTTGTTTCTATCACTCCACACAAAAGGCAACATAACATTATTAAAACCCATCCTGATTCTTTCAGGGAACTTATGATACATAAAAGGGGACCTACTTCAAGACACCTTGTCTCTCACATCATTACTGGAGGAAACTCTGTCCTCATAACTCATTATCGGAGTCTTTGCTCCATTTAAATTGCAGGAAAAATTTGCCCTTTGTAAACCCAACCTCTCTTTAATCACTATCTTATTACTACTCTCTCTTTCCATTAAAACTGTATCTCCAATATTATCGTTCACTTTACTTTCTAATACATTTTTAATTATCTCGTTACCATTTGTTAACTCATTATTATAATTATCGGTACTCACCTTGTTCTCGGTTACTTCATTAATTACATTCCCACTACACTTACCGGTATTTCTTGTAACATTATCATCATCTTTTATTCGTTTTATATCTATCTGGAAACGTTCATCAATACGTTTACATAATTCATTACTCATAAAATCAAACTTTAAACTTATATTCTGCTCAAACTTAATATTTTGTTCTTTAATTTCTTTAAAATTAATATCATTTTTAATATTTTGTTCTTCATAACTTATTTTCTGCTCATTAATGTCATTTCTCAATTGGTCAAATTTGGTATCATTATCATCAAAACGTTTATTTAATACATTGAAATCACTATTTACTCTACTGAAATTGGCTTTCATAAAATCAAATATGTCATCTAATGACAATTCTTTTTCTTTTATATTTGTCTTTATCACTACCAGAGTAGATTGTGCTTCTGCGTTATCGATTATAATTGACCCGGTTAGGTCAGCGTTAGTTACGGATTGCACGCTCAAATCAGCTGTTGGCATTGACTGACTTACTTCGCTCACATTTGGTGATGGGTCCATTGACCCAAAACCACTCTCACTCATACCTGAGTCTATTACATTGCTTTTTTCTGTGTGCTCAGACATTTTTAACTGATTTATAACTTATTTTTACTTATGTTATAACTACAATTGGTTAATCTTCCCTTCAAAACATTATACTACAACATACATAAAATAAACTTACACCATAATTACGTACATTTTACGTAAATTAAATTTTGCTTTCATAACCGTATTTCACTTCCTGCACTGTCAAAATAGGCCGGTGTAATACAACTTTTTATTATATTACATCCTGCGGCACGGCACCATTGTAACTTTTATTTATGACACTTTATTATATTAATTTAATTTGAAACTTCCACCTACCTTTTAATTCTTGTGATCTGGCCGGATCTCTAGTGTGGACTAACCCCGCTCGTACGACGAACTGATCAGTGCAGCAAATGAAATAAGGTGGTTTAAATAATTTGTTAACTCTTTTAGTAAATAAAACAAAGTAATGAATTTATTATTATAATTCCAATCGTAACTGATATTGAGGTGAAGCCCCTTTTTCCAGTAATGTTTACATTTTTGAAAATATTACTTATATCTATACTACATTATTAATTAATTTATTCAAGGCGACCCAGCAATGCCCACACTCAACTCACATTCATACCAATTTATAAAAACCCCCTTTTATGTTAATTGATTTGTTAAACAAAAAAATGAATTATTACGCTGGATTACCCAACCAGTGTTACTCCTTTCTTGGCCATGTGCGTTTTACTCCGAAAGTTTAATTCACATTTTTCACTTTACCGTTGATTTTATAGATTTATTCTTCCGACTTTAGTCACTTTAATTTGTTCTATAATACTTTCATATCATAAATCTTAATTTAGTGCGCGCACGTTATTTTCTTAGATCCCGGCCGGGATGATAGTTGTATTCGACTGGGTTCTTCTCGTTTTTATAAAGTTTCAGCCCGACCGGGTCCACGCAGTACTATTTGCGTCCGTTAGGTTTTGCTGTTTTTTGTCGACTGGAGATACATGAGGCCGGACCTCACTGCCTTGCCGGCTAACAAATTTCATCGCTGTTCCCAGCCTTCGTTGTGAAAGTCTTAGTAGTTGCACCCACAACACGTGTTATTTGTGTGTCTTGGATGTCGATGAAATTCCACTGCCACTGGTTTCGTCACAAAGATAGGCGGGATTTCTCCTTGTGTTTCCGCCAGCACAGAAGCACATGTTGGAAAAATATCATCTCCTGGCCATATTGTTTTACCACCTAGGCGTCGGTTATGCGCTCCGCAGATGTTTGTGCGTTTGTGCGCATTACACAGTATTAAAGTTCTGAGAATTCAACCGTTGTGGACAACATGACACATTCCATTGCAATTAGTTCACCTCACAGTTTCTTTGTTTGGACTACAATTTATATTGCCATGTGGCTGATCACGAAGATGAAAATGAATTTACAAATTTTTAATAAAATAAAAACCCCTCCCTTTTAGCCCCGTTACAACGTAGATTGTTCTGTAATGTCGTAACAACATGTTAACAAAAGGAATTACAGATATGGACTCGTTTTTGCCAGCGTTGGCAAAATGTGTAAGTAATGACCACCAGATGTCTTGATGAGTCGGTAGCTACGAAAAAACATTTTTGTTTACACTGATAGATTGACACTTGGTAGAACATTTTAATAATTCTTGGATTTCGTTGTCCATGACGTGTCCGTTGCTTAACTAAATATCACTATAATATTGACGACTCGGAACACTAAGTTTTTTATAAGTAAAAACGTAAAGTTTTACCTTACAGCCTAAACCGGCTTTCACCTATAGAAGGCTTCATCAGAGGCTGTCGTTAGTAGCGCTGCTCGTCTTGTTGTTGGCGACGAGATAGTGTTTCGAAAGATTGAAGCTGTGTGTGTGTGGTGAGATGTGTTCGAATAATGCGTGCGATTTGAATTGTGTCTGTTCGTTTAGGATGTCGTTTTTATTTGTTTTTGTGTGTTTGTATATTTCTAATTGTTCTAGAGTGTCTAGTTTTCGGCCTTTTGTGTGTACGTGTAGTATGTTCATGTTATTGTCGATGTTTTTATATGTGTGGTTTGCTTCAATGAGGTGGTTTGCGAAGGTAGATTCTGTAGTGTTGTGGAGTGCTTTTGTGTGTTCAATGTATCTCTGTTTGAAGCTACGTCCTGTCTGGCTTATGTAGAATTTACTGCAATTTGAACAATTTAGTTTATATACACCGGGTAGATCGAATTTGTTTTGTGCTTTGGGCATGCGTTTTGATAGTGTGTGTTCTGTTTTGTTAGTAGTTTTGTAAGCGATTCTGTATCCTGCTTTTTTGAATTTGTGGGCAATTTTTTCTGTTTGTTTGTTGATGTATGTTAGTGTTATGAATTTGTTGTTTTCTGTCTTTGTCTGTTGTTTGTTTTGTGTAGGAGTTTACTGACTATTGTTCTGTCATAACCGTTAGATTCTGCTAGATATTTTATCGTGTTTAGTTCGTCTTTGTAGTCTATTTCATCTAAGGGGATGTTGTTAAGTCTATGTATCATGGTTCTAAAAGCAGCTAGTTTGTGTTGTATTGGGTGATTGGAGGTGTTGTGTATTAGTGTGTCAGTTGTAGTTGGTTTTCTGTATATACTGAATTTGTGCCTGTGTTCTAGTTTTGTGATGGAGAGGTCTAAGAAGTTTATGGTATTGTTGTGTTCGTATTCGGCAGTGAAGGTTATGTTTTTATGTATTTTGTTTATGTGCGTTAGTAACTGTTCACATTGTCTTTTGTTTCCCCTGTATAGTATTAGAATGTCATCAACGTATCTGTGCCAATATAGTATTTTATGTGAGTGTCTGTCATTGTTTGTGAGTAATTCCCTCGCACAAATTCTACCCACGTACAGTAAACCTCACGAACGTCACACTCACAAAAAACGAACAAACACTCCTTGATAAAGGCCTAAAACATAACATACATTACAAACATAACAACCAAACACTAACAAAGCTCATAATTGACACAGAAACAAATATACAAAACACAGCACCAGAACATCAAGACACATTAAGACATAATATAAACAACACAATAGGAGTACATAAGACACCAGACAACAACAACCACAACTCAGAAATACACACAGCCATCAAACTGAGGGAAAAGGCACACAAACACAACATCACATTTGTAAAAGCTGACAAAGGCAACACGACTGTAATTATCCCCACAGACAACCTACACAAAAAAGTACAAGACTTCATAGAACAGAACAACATCACAGAACTAAAACACGACCCCACCGACAGATACCAAAACTCAGTAAAACAAATAGTCAACAAAGCCAAACACATTATGACACATAAACAAAAGCCCTACATGAAACAAATCCGACCATCAGCACCTACACTCCAAGCGCTTCCCAAAATCCATAAAGAAGACATTCCGATCCGCCCCATTATCAACTACCGTAATGCCCCTGCACACAAACTGGCAAAATATCTAGACAAAATTATTAGACAACACACACAAATAGACAACAACATTGCAGTAAAAAACAACACTGACCTAGTAACAAAAATAAAAGACATACACATCCCCCATAACGCCACATTAGCCTCCTTTGACATTAAAAACCTGTACACAAACATCCCCATCTCTGAAACAATCACCATCCTACAAAACAAACTCAAACAGAACAACACACCAGACGAACTTATCAATGAAATAACAGAAACTCTGAACATTATCACAAAACAAAACTACTTTACTTATAACAATAAATACTACACACAGAACGATGGCCTACCCATGGGCTCCCCCATATCCAGCATTCTAGCAGAAGTCTTCCTCCAACACTTAGAAAAAACAAAAATACTCACAAACAATGACAGACACTCACATAAAATACTATATTGGCACAGATACGTTGATGACATTCTAATACTATACAGGTGAAACAAAAGACAATGTGAACAGTTACTAACGCACATAAACAAAATACATAAAAACATAACCTTCACTGCCGAATACGAACACAACAATACCATAAACTTCTTAGACCTCTCCATCACAAAACTAGAACACAGGCACAAATTCAGTATATACAGAAAACCAACTACAACTGACACACTAATACACAACACCTCCAATCACCCAATACAACACAAACTAGCTGCTTTTAGAACCATGATACATAGACTTAACAACATCCCCTTAGATGAAATAGACTACAAAGACGAACTAAACACGATAAAATATCTAGCAGAATCTAACGGTTATGACAGAACAATAGTCAGTAAACTCCTACACAAAACAAACAACAGACAAAGACAGAAAACAACAAATTCATAACACTAACATACATCAACAAACAAACAGAAAAAATTGTCCACAAATTCAAAAAAGCAGGATACAGAATCGCTTACAAAACTACTAACAAAACAGAACACACACTATCAAAACGCATGCCCAAAGCACAAAACAAATTCGATCTACCCGGTGTATATAAACTAAATTGTTCAAATTGCAGTAAATTCTACATAGGCCAGACAGGACGTAGCTTCAAACAGAGATACATTGAACACACAAAAGCACTCCACAACACTACAGAATCTACCTTCGCAAACCACCTCATTGAAGCAAACCACACATATAAAAACATCGACAATAACATGAACATACTACACGTACACACAAAAGGCCGAAAACTAGACACTCTAGAACAATTAGAAATATACAAACACACAAAAACAAATAAAAACGACATCCTAAACGAACAGACACAATTCAAATCGCACACATTATTCGAACACATCTCACCAGACACACACAGCTTCAATCTTTCGAAACACTATCTCGTCGCCAATAACAAGACGAGCAGCGCTACTAACGACAGCCTCTGATGAAGCCTTCTATAGGTGAAAGCCGGTTTAGGCTGTAAGGTAAAACTTTACGTTTTTACTTATAAAAAACTTAGTGTTCCGAGTCGTCAATATTATAGTGATATTTTAATAATATTTAAAGTACAAATCTAACATACATCTGACATTGCTGTAATTGGCAAAACAATTTGTCAGAACTAATTAAAAAGTATTTGTAGAAATAAACCACGTGCTTTGTGTCCAGTAGGTCATCCTGCACATAGTTTCCTGTTTATTTCATTCTTCTTGCTCAGTTGCACTGTATGTTTCCTATTGCACGAAATTTTAAAATCCAGTAGTCTATTTGAATTCATTTCTTACCTTTAGTGTCGTTCATACTATGTCTTGTTAAATGTGTTGTAGTTTTAGTTTCAATGTTGTTTATTGACTTGAACTTGAACTTTTATCATGACATCATCTTTGACTCCTACAAGGCCAAAATTTTGTTGTTACACAAACATTTTTTCACCAAAAAACGGTGTCATTAGCTTGTCTTTACTTAGCTTATGGGCATTACTTCTGAGTTTTTCTAACTTTCTTAGTGGTAATTGTGATGAAATGTTAAGTTCCTCCTGTTTGAAAGTTTTTATATTCACAGCAGTTACACCCAAATTACTTCTGTTTAAGTGATTCCACACTTTACTTTGGAACACATATTCAACATAGAATTGTATAAATAACTTTAATTATTTTGGAGTGACTTCTGAAAATAGTTGCATGCCCCAGATGCGTATACTCACTACTCTGAAAGTATTACACCGAACTCTGCACACCACTTCCACACATTACGCACCAAAAAGATAACATTAGACAATTAATATCAGTTTTCACCATAATGACACCTACTCCTTCTCTCTCTCTCTCACACACACAATTACTGTTATAACTTACTTGTAACATTGTTTTTCCTTCTGATAATATCAAAACTCTTACATCAGCTTGGAACTCCAATGGGTAATATTTAAAATCATACTTTACACTCTGATGATTTATAAGATCATTTAGTGCTTTCACATTCTCTAAACCTATAAACAAATGTTAAAAATTCAGAAACATAAAATAATTAAGGGTTACAAATAAACAGAACACTATAGAAACATATACAGTAGAGTATCGATAATTCAGACGCCAAAAATCTGGACCTTGTCCACATAAAAATTTGATTTGTCGGCAGCGGTATCAAAATCGAGATTCCAATAGATCGGGAATGTTTTGCATAAGCTTGTTCAAATTACTGAATGTCTTTGAGCCTAGTTTCACTCCAGGCTTTAAAGTCAGTAAGGCCAGAATAACCGTTATGGTGTGTGGCAATGCGAGTGGCCCGCATTCCTTGTGATTAATGGTCCTTGGAAAAAGCCAACAACATCGTTGCTTCAAAAATGTATGCTGCCTGCCTGTCTCTTACAAGTCGCAAAGAAATTCCTGGATGACTCAAAATTTTTACAGACTGGTATATTTATGAATTCACACCAAGTGTTAGGAAACATCGACAAAGGGAAGGAAAACAGGACAAGTGCTCCTTATAATCGATAATACCCGAACACATCCTTCTCTTGACAAAATAAATAATATCAACGAAGATTTTAAGGTACAATTCTTACCTCCAAATGTGACAGCACTACTCCAACCCATGGATCAAGGTATCATAGAAAAAAATGAAGAAAATTTATAGAAAACATATATTGTGTCGTAGGCTGCTAGCTGAATGAGACGAAGAAAGTGTTGTTGCCTTTGATAATAAATTGAATCTGAAGGACTGCAGTTACATATTAGCAGATGCTTGGATAACTCTTACAAAAGACAATTTGCAAAATGGATGGAAAAAGCTATGGCCTATTGAAGAAGGTCAGATAGAAGAAAATCCAGCCGAAAACAAAAGGGTGGAAGAAAATGTTTTAGATGAAGTTACGTTATTATCAAAGTTAATGGCAGGTTTCGAAGACTGCGATGAAAACAATGCAAGCGAGTGGTTAGAAAGTGACAAAAATGACCATGGATGTCAAATTTTACATGATGAAGAAATAACTAGGATTATAGCTGAGTTCGAGCCCCCAGACGATAACGAAAACGACGAAAGTGAAGACATTGCTGATGAGGCATTGGACGCTGATGCATTCAACGCATTGGAAACTGCAATGTCTTGGCTGAAAAAGCAGCCCAAATGCTCTATTACACAACTTTTGTTACTAAAGAGACTCAGAGACCTAGCCTCCAATAAACACACCTCAAGGCTTGTACAAAAAAAATTTGTGACTTTTTCGTATTTCTGATCTGTGTAATTAAATTTCTTCAGAATTTGTGATTAAAACTTTTTAATACAATATTTGTGTAAGTGTTTGAAATAAAAAGAGTGAAAATGATGTTTCTAACCTAACGTTGAGTTTTCGTAAGTACTCTGTCTATCCTTATACTTTAAGTAGTGATTTTTTTGTATATGTTCGAAAATCTGGACTGGGTTGAACACCAATTAGTCCGAAATTATCGACGCTCTACTGTATAAACAAAAATCAGCAGTATAATGCCGACTTTAAAAATTATTGTATAATTCATACTCTACCTTAAGAAACGAGATAATATAGAAACACAGTTAGAAAACAGCAAACTTTCATAGAGCAAATGACAGTTTACTTCCTCATCAAACTGTCATGTTTAGTAATATGCACCTTTGACACTATTTTTTTTTCCTACCAAAAGCTAACATAATTTCATTATTTAATTGTTACGCCTAACAAAGCCACTCTGTTTCAAAACCAGTGCATGAATTTATCATTTATACGTGTGTGTGTGTGTGTGTAAAAGTATTTACATATTTTGATCACAGTATTAATGGGAAATTAAACCAGCCACCTTTTACAGTGATTGGTGTCATAAAAGGCTCATACAATACAACATTTAAGAGCGCCTCAAACAAAAACAAAAAGAACACGTGCAATAGCAAATGTAGTGGTATTACCATTATACAATATTAGCCTTAAATAACTACATATACAAGACATGATTCTTCTCAACAAATTCATGAAGTGTTATAACTCTAGATTTTAATTTTACTATTTAATATACAAGTACAAAAACTGTAACAAATAACTGACACAAAATTAACATTCTAATATTCATTCATCCAAAATCCTAATCACTGAATTTAAATGCTCTGGCTTATCTCAGTTCAATAATACACTTCCACTTTTATCAAATCATCAATATCATCTTGTCCTAACAACCATTTTTCTAAGTTTTTTGAAAACAATTGTAATGGTACAACATATATATTACCGAAAGCCAGACAAAACTTTGTGTGAGTGCATTGCACATATTTGTAACTATTTAAAGTTGTGATATAAATGTTATATATAAGCTCAGAATGTTTTTTGCGTATGTATATACATATTAAAAAATTTTTTAAAAATTGATGTGTCTAAAAATTGATTTACAAAAATCAAGTACAAAATAAGAAATAGAAAAATGTTATATATTGGCGGCAAGTGATCGAACATTACTAATATAAAAGACATTCAAGCACCACTATAGCTTCCTCTGGCTTCAAAAGAAAGGCTCTGTCTCACTTCCTACACCATTACCAAACTAACATCTCGTCTTGACTGTGCAGGAGTACATTTGTAAAACATGCAAGGGTCTCAATTTTATTTAAATTTGTGCGTGTGTGCCAAGGAACACTGTTTTGAACATTATTTTGTAAATATTACACAGAATGAAGTTAATTTAACTGTTTTTCAAATCAACAAAAGTACTTAACGGCCACACTTCAATTGCATCTTATTTGAAAGTATGTTTTATCAAAATTAGAACTGATCAATCTTTTAATTTTTTTAACTTTGTGGCTTTCTTTGAACTAAAAAAGTATAACATAATAATTACATAAAAATTAAAACTGCTACCTTGGTCGGGGGTGTTTCATACAGCAGCGTTGTTACCATTATCTACAGTTACAGGGATGTGGTAATCAAAGCAGAGTGGTAAAAAACTAAAATGTAAAAAGTTTTTAATGATACCGTTTTGAAAAACATTAAAGTGAAAACTGTTCAAGTGTTACATTACATGCAAAAATATTCTAGAAGAAAACAGAGTCAGCTCATGGACGTTGGCCATGATGCAATTTTGATTATGACAGAGTGAGGAGGGGACATAGTAAACTGTGTGGTCCTCTAAAAATGGACTCCCCAAACTACAACACTGCCACTGTATAAGTATTTCTTCTAACACGTGATGTAGGAAAGAATGTGAAGATTATTATAAAGGCCTTAATTGGATGTAACTTTTTCTTCAAAATTATAAACATTAGTGTTGTTTTTTTTTTGGTTTGACTTCTAAGAGTATAACAACTTTAAATAATTTATATAGATTAATGAAAGTCACTGAAACAATTAATGAATCTAAATAATAGTTGTTTTTAAATCAATCTGAACTGCCATCTTGTGTTTTTCTTTTCTGAAATGTGAGCTTCACTTTATATGGACAGTAAGAAATATAAAGTTTTATTGTTTCTGGACTTAAAATTTTAGTATAAAATATATTTTATGGAAAATTTTACATAAGGACAGAGAGTTCATGACTGTCAACAATAACATTTTACCTATTGTAAACTAAAAATGATTAATTATTTATTACTTCAATAAACATTAGATATTAATATAAACATGTGTTGAGTTGTTTGTGTGTCACCTTACCTTAACCTAACCTGTACTCGGCGGGTTCGTCTAATTACCCTGGAATTGTGTGTTTATTCTTTAGTGTTTCGGTGTTTTTACAGTGATAGTGAAGCGGTTATCATGCACCGCCTGTCCAAGCATAGTTGATAACACTGGGTGTTTGGTTTTTCTTCTTCAGGTTAATGGTGAAGGTTTGGGGACACTACTTCTTTACTTTTCCACCATTACATAATTTAATTCTGTGATCTTTTTGGTACTGGCAGGCAATCAATTAAAAAAGTTTTGGTCCAAGAAAGCAAAAGGAGTGCTGAAACCATGATTTACTTAATGAACGTAAGCTTTCACGGCCAGTTTATATTATCACAATTTTCTAGGCCATGGTTAAGATTGTCTATGTTTATTTTAAGCCGTTTCATCCATACCCATGATGTACATCTTCAGTAGTGCAGGAAATACAGATCAAAAACAACTGCAAATGAATACAAACAAAGACTATTCCGTCCAGTTGAGGCACTATTTATACAGTTTTTTAAGGTGTTGATTGGTCATTTTTTTAGCCAATCACATCACTCTCATCTTTTTGATTGGCTCGCTTATTACGCCATATTTCAGTGATGATATCCAGTGTTTATTGTGTGCTAATGACGCTACTTAAGCACAGTGACTGCAGCATAAATAAGAAAGAGGAGTCATTAGCACTCAATAAATACTGGATATCATCACTGAAATATGGTGTAATAAGCGAGCCAATCAAAAAAAATGAGAGTGATGTGATTGGCTTGTTAATATACAAATTGTATACATATTTTTGTGTATTTATTTATTATGTGAATCTTACAATAATTATGGTACTTACCATAATTATTAGAGCACATGTCATCATCACTATCTTTGTTTCTTGTTGGGTCCAGAGTTCGTATTAAGCGTAAATAGAGACAGTTTGGTGATTGAAATGAAGTTATCAACATCAATATGGTAGTAAATCAACTTATTTTTTATTATTTCGAATTTGCAAAATTAAATCGTCATACATTACAATGGCTGCCTTATCGTGACCAAGACAAAATGGCGGTCATCTTCTTACTATTATATTCATTAGTCATGACTTTAAATACTTCGTTATATTGTTTGATTAACTAGATAATTTTATTACTTTGCAGCTATTAACATACTTAAGTGTTTCCATTTGATTTATACTGCTATAATCTTTAACACAAACCAACGCCTCAGTTTGGTTACCGGCATTGCTTGATACACTCTTCCTCTCTCTCACTCTCTCCCTCTCATCACAATATTATTCAAGATACATTTTTGTTTTAGGTATTATTAATTTTGAGCTCAATTATTTAAAAGAAATTTTGATTGCAATTTTGACTTTCCTGCTACTTCGTGCTATCCACATTGAACGGTCATCATCGTCCGGGCCAGGTGTGCGGCGTAGTTTCCGTATTTGCTGGGTGTTTCTGTCCCTGACTTTACATTGTTAACTAAATGATAATTGTGAAGCACTAACTCTTGTTAATTACATTTCTGTCACTGATTTTAACACATTTTATCTGGCTGACCTTTTGCCAGCAACACTGATAGCATCTTCACTCTATGATGGTATTCAACAGACTGAGAGCGGATGCTATGTACATTTTGCATAAGTGTGTGCGCATTGACGTCATTGTCTGGTGTATCGAAATAGGAAACGCCCTGATTATGCGTCATTGTTGTTATGTCCTGTATGTTTTTTAATGACGTTTCGTATTGTTGGCCAATGACAATTATATAACGCTGTGTGTCACCGGTCACGTAGGCTTGACCTTGGAATCGTCCTGCACCGATGTAACTGCGTTGTTTTCGTTAAACACAGGGAAAATTGCCCTACCCATTTACATGTATGCAAAATACAATAAAATAATTCCTTTTGTACCATAAATATGAAAACAGGCTTTTGTCTTGTTACAAAACCCCCTCAATGAAAGGTTTTATGCCGAAGCATAAAAACTTTCATTGATCTATTCACACTTCCTAAAGGGATCAGCCCAGATATGTTGCCACAACCCCCTGTAGTGTTAATATAAAAAGAAATACAATCACTTACCC
This sequence comes from Magicicada septendecula, assembly GCA_034769895.1. Taxonomy (NCBI): domain Eukaryota; kingdom Metazoa; phylum Arthropoda; class Insecta; order Hemiptera; family Cicadidae; genus Magicicada; species Magicicada septendecula. Next base: position 825,871,198 of record CM068367.1, read on the forward strand.
TTGGTCCGATGATGATGATCGTACCTGTCCGACCCTACCGGACTTCTCTGACGAGATCCCAACACCATAAGGCCGGTCAGGCACTGAACGCTCCTGCTCTGATGCACCGGTCAGCTCAGGACCGCCGTCACAACACCATCAAACTCTGAAACATGAATACAAAATTTAAAATAGTGGCCTTATCTATTCCCATATCCACAACTGATATGTCTCCCCTTAGATGCATTGGTTTGTGTTTTGAGGCATTGGTTTGCTTAACTCTAAAAATCCTTCAACAATCAAAACAAACAAGATTTAGGACAGAGAAATCCATTTCCACTTTTGACATTCCTACATTTATCAAAGCTTTCTGACTCCAGTCAATATTAACTTACTTCCCTCACCACAAGAAAACATATTATTATACTAAGCATAACACATAAAACAACTTTTTAATTTTCAAAGCAACAACCACTATCGCTATCATTTTATATAAAATCAAAAAATATACCTATTATGGCAAACACTTCAAATATTTTAAAATTTTCTTTACTCAGCTTTAATGATACTCATATTTCTTTGCAACAGAATCATAATTATATATTTTTATAACCAACACCAATATCGACATTATTTCTTTACTTAATATTTGTTACCGTTGCTACCCCTGTAGCAACCTCCCAGCCACACACTCTATTACACCCCCACTGGACTGTGGTGCCCAGGTGCCTTCACAAAGACTGAACTGGTGGAGGAATTTTGTCATCTCCTTGTCTTTGCTTCAGCGGTACATTATAAAATATCGGTATGGAGAACCATACATGACTTCCATATTCTAAGATTTATATTTAAAATCATTTTCAGCCAAACAGCCAGGCTGTGTCTTACCTGCCTTTTTATTGCTGTATTAAATGAAAAATATTATATTACATTAAAATGAAAAAATTATAATTTTATTGCCTGGCAACAAAATTATTTTATTTTTAACAATTACCATTGTTTCAAAAAGTTTAAATAAATTTTCAAGTACTTTACTCTTGTTAAAACGTAAAAGGTTGCAGGTAAACTACCCCTTCCCCTTAACCGATCTTCACCAAAATCGAAAGTCATTGAGACCTCTACAATTCAGGGACGTATGCAAAAAATTATTTGATTCTGTTTGAATTTGCGGCTGTTATCGTTTGCCATAGAAAATACGCTTGATAAAAAAACGTTGCAGGTAAACTACCCCTTCCCCTTAACCGATCTTCACCAAAAACAATAGGTCTTGTGTACTCTACAAATCAGGGCTGTATGCAAAACATTATTTGATTCTGTTTGAATTTGCGGCTGTTATCGTTTGCCATAGGAAATACCCTTGTTAAAACATAAAACGTTACAGGTAAACTACCCCTTTCCCTTAACCGATCTTCACCAAAAACAATAGGTCTTGGAGTACTCTACAAATCAGGGCTGTATGCAAAACATTATTTGATTCTGTTTGAATTTGCGGCTGTTATCGTTTGCCATAGAAAATACCCTTGTTAAAAAAACGTTGCAGGTAAACTACCCCTTTCCCTCAACCGAACTTCACCAAAAACAATAGGTCTTGAGAACTCTACAATTTAGGGCTGTATGCAAATAATCTTTTGATTCTGTTTGAATTTGCGGCTGTTATCGTTTGCCATAGGAAATACCCTTGTTAAAACATAAAACGTTACAGGTAAACTACCCCTTTCCCTTAACCGATCTTCACCAAAATCAACAGATCTTGAGAACTCTACAATTCAGGGCTGTATGCGAAACATTATTTGATTCTGTTTGAATTTGCGGCTGTTATCGTTTGCCAAACAAACAAAATTACCCTTGCTAAAAAAAAACCGTTGCAGGTAAACTACCCCTTTCCCTCAACCGATCTTCACCAAAAACAATAGGTCGCGAGTACTCTGCAAATCAGGGCTGCATGCAAAAAATTATTTGATTCTGTTTGAATTTGCGGCAGTTATCGTTTGCCATAGAAAAAAAATCTACAGACACACACACAGACAGACGGACACACACACACAGACACTTTTCGGAAAACGACTTTTTTTCATGTTTTGAGTGTAGTAGAATCAGAATCTGCAATAATCTCGAACACGATTTTTTTTGCCATCACCATACTTCCATTCCTTAAGGAATATGGAAGTAAAATAGTTAGATATCATAATATCTAAAAGTTACATATTTATACGCCCTTAATGCGGGTCTATCACCTGGTTTTTTGTTCCCACGCGAACAAAGTGATAGCCGCTGTTCCATAGTTCCGGGGATTTCCCCTGAGTGGCCCCCCGTTAATTTCAAACTTCACCAATTTTCAGGACAGCCAACCATGGTCAGTGTTACAATTGCTGTCCACAGCTGGCTGTCGTCCAAAACCACGATTAGTGCTGGTAAGGCAGTAATCGCCCGAAAAGGCGGGGAAATTATCTTCATTTGCATGTTTTACTCTACATCATTATTATACACTGTACTGTTAAGAACCACATATAATGTAAAATTATATTAAAATTGTACAGTGTATGCACGGCCTTCTTGAGGCCTCCGATGATGGTAACAGTCTGTGCGTTACTCATCAACCCACTTCGCTAACTACAGTAGCACATGCCACTACTGCACTAGCCCACTTACATCTACCTTAACTTCTCCTACACATGCTGTCTTTACAGTCCATTATTGACTTACATTTTTACTAATACTACACAACTATAAAAAACACCTTTTAACCTTGCACAAAAACAAGTTCTTTAATTATTTAAAAATTTTCACATAGACACTTTTGCAAGTTCAAGCTTTCACTTTTCATAATTATTTTCACTTCTATGACAAGATAGGAACTACAACAATGGATCATCTGATAAGTTACAATACACTACTTACAATACAATACAATAGAATACACTCTCTTGCTTTCTGAAGGAAAACAACCACTTGAAAAATTCAATCACTTAAGTTACACTAATTTTAAGCGTTTCGTTTTACAATTTCTAAACGAAACTACATTAGTTCATGGAAAACATAACCACCAAATTAAAATTCATTCATACTCTAATATAAACCCATTATCAAATTCCTAAGATGACCAATATAACTTTACGTTGGTTGCATTGTGTGTTCCTACTATCTCCTTAGTCTCCCTGTCCTGCAACACATACGAATTCTTCATCTTTATTTCTACTACCTCATAAGGTCCTTCGTAGAGCAGGAAGAACTTCTTGATTTCCTTGTCCTGAGCGTTCGATAAGTCGTGCCTCCTTACTAATACCAACTGTCCTACTTCGTATTTTACCCACTTACCTCTTGCGTCGTGCCTACGCTTTCTCTGCTCACCCTTACTTAACAAATTCTTGTTGGCCAATCGGATTTTAATGCTCACATCCGTCCTCTCGCTCTCAGGTGGGTAATCAAACAGCTGCTCCAAAATCCTTGGGGGGCGTGTTCCCTTTACCAATTCATGAGGTGTATAGCCGGTGGACTCGTGGGTGGTACTGTTCAGCCAACTTTCTACCCTTTTTACATACAACGGCCACTCGCTGTGTTTAGCGTGACAATAGGCTCTAAAGATCCTGCCTATCTCTCTCATTACATGCTCAGCCTGGACTTGACCAGGCTGGGGATGGTACACAGCCGTATGCTTCGTGAGGATTCCTTCCCATCCTAAGGTCTGGCGCCATTTCCCACTGATGAACTGTGGCCCATGGTCTGACAAAATCACCTTCGGTTTACCCACGTGAATCATGTAGTCTTTAGTCATCTTTTCACTCAATACCTGGCTGGTAGCTCTCTTTACGCTATACAATTTTACATACTTCGAAAAAGTGTCAAGCATTACAAAAATATATACAACTCCGCCTCTACCCTTCGGCAATGGTCCAAACAAATCCACAGCAACTAGATCAAATGGTCTCTACCCTTATAAAATTCAACTCACCTTCAACCCTATAATTTACTACCTTCGACTTTTGACACAAATCACAACTCCTCAGCAGCTTTCTCACTCGTCTCTCCATGTTCCTGAAAACACATGATTCCTTCAACACATTGACACACTTCTTCGCCCCAAAATGGCCGTATCTTACATGACAATCCCAAATTATTTTCTCTTCTAACCCTCTGGTACTACTAATCTCCAGTAATGCTCACCCCCTACTACCTTCTTAAACAACAATCCTTTGTAAATTTGGAAAAACTGGTTATATTCTGATTCTTCTAATTCCGTCTCTAAGCTGTTTATTATTTTCCCCGACTTACCATCTGCTCTCTGCATGGTTCTGATATCCTTCAACTCTTCTCCAAAGATCTTATCCTCTCTACTGATTTTAAAAATTTCAATTTCCTTTAAGTCCCTACCTGTTTTGTTGTCCACACAATCTACTCTGGAAAGAGTGTCGGGTACCTTGTTCTCTGTCCCTTTGATGTATTCCCACTCGAAGTTGTACTCCTGTAAAACGAGCACCCACCTGGTTAGACGGCTGTGAGCAACCTTGCAAGTGTTCAGGAAGGATAACGCCTTATGATCCGTTCGTATTATCGTCTTGTTTCCTAGGATGTAAGTCCTGAATTTTCCGACTGCGAATACGATGCTGAGCAGTTCTTTTTCTGTTGTCGTGTAGTTCTTTTTGGCGAGCAGCAATGATCTACTCGCGAAGGCGATAGTGAGGTGCTCCTTCTCGTTATCCTCTTGGTAAAGCTCTGCGCCTACTGCTACATTACTGGCGTCTGTCTGTAAATAAAACACTTTTTCAAAATCTGGATGGTTCATCATGTTCATCTTACTAAATTTCTTTTTAATTTCCTCTAAAGCTCCACGCTCTATGTCTCCCCATTTCCATTGTCTGTTCTTTTGAAGTATTGCACTTAACCTTGCTGTCACGTATGCGTAGTTCCTTTGAAATTTTCGGTAAAAGTTGTGCAGCCCTAGAAAACTTTGAAGTTGCTTTATGTTCCTTGGTTCAGGGAAGCGCATGATAGATTCTACTTTGTCCAGGTTTGCTGAGATTCCTTCTGACGTGATGATAAAACCTAAAAAGTTAATTTCCGTTTGCAAAAATTTAGACTTGTCCCAGTTCACAGTAAGTCCTCCTGTCTCCAATTTCACTAACACATACCTTAAATGTTCTAAATGGTCTTCGAAAGTCCTGGATGCAATCAAAATATTGTCTACGTATACTGTCAGAAAATCCAAATCCTTGGGTCTCAAAATTTTATCTAAACATTTGATGAAACTGGCCACACTGGTATTTAATCCGAATGGTAGTCGCCGAAACTGATAATTTTTTCGATTGAACAGAAATGCGGTGTACTTCCTACTCACCTCAGCCAATGGTACCTGCCAATATCCTGCGGTAAGGTCCAGCGATGTCATGTATTTCACCCCGCTAAATTTTTGGAATATTTCGTTAATCGATTCTGGTGACTCCCGGTCTGGTATGATAATCTGGTATATTCGTCTCGCATCTAAACACAACCTGACTCTGTCACTACAACCAATGGATTCGAGTAGTGCGATACTGATCTCTCTATAATTCCTCCTGCCAACATTTTATCCAATTCCTCTTGCACCGCTCGTCTTTTGGAGTAAGGCACGGGATAACTTCGTTGCATGAACGGTGTGTGTTCCCTGATCTGTAACATACATTCATAATCTCTTGCCCTCCCTGGAACATCGGCAAACACTCCATTAAACTGCTCTATTACCTGCCACAACGCCGCACGCTGGCTACTCCTTACCACCTCACCTCCACTACAAAATTCATCCGCCCTTATCTCCCACACTGCATCATTAATATTACTCATTTCATTATCAACATCATCAATATATTCACCTTCTCTACACAAATTAATTTTAGTATCTATATTATTCTCATCTACTCGCTTTTGCAGTAACCTTACACCAGTCGTTTTAACTTTATCTATCACCCTTTCAAAATTTACTCTCACAGACCGATCACCCCCATCTAATTCTATCACTTTCTCCTTAAAATTTATCACCGCTCTATTTCTTTGTAAAAAATCGTTACCTAAAATAATGTCCAAACTCAATCCCTTAACTACCAAAAATGTGTTATCAAAATCTACATCATTAATCAAAAATTTCAAATGTATCTGTTTTGTCACACGCTTGCTGCGTACCCCCATGACTCCTATCACTGTAACTCCTGCTACAGGCAAAACTAGAATATTCTTATTAAATTCTCTTAATTCGCTTAAAATGTTTTCTGCTATGACTGAAATTTCGCTCCCTGTATCTACCAGTGTTCTAAAATGCTTACTCTGTTATACTCTATACTCCAATTTAAATATATTAAAATGCAAAATTACAATTTCCACCTACCTCCACAATCTCTTCTATCAGGGTCCAGGATCCAATCACAAGTACATCAGATGCAAACCTGTGTTAAGGTTATCGAAATAACTGACTCTACTCATCGTTATGAAGAGAAATAATTCGTTTTAATGATCAGCTAGTGCCATTTAAAATTTTTGTTTACCAAATACATTTTTCTTACATGTTTTTTTTTTTTTTTTTTTTTTTTTTTTTATGGTGTAACTTCTTGTTCATACATCTAACTACAATACTTACTATAATTACTTACTTTAACGAAGATAGCCCAGCCTGCCTTTCACTCACAACTCACATTCTAAAACAAAATTCCCCTTTACCCTTATGAATTAAAACCCATTACATAAAGCCCCAGCCAGCAACGTGTTCACTCGTTGACCACGTGGTCGCCCCGTTTTAAGTTCTTAATTGTCCCGAATCAAAAAAAAACTATTGTTTTGGTGTTGTCTCGTTGTTCACACATCACCGCCACTTGGTTTTGACACTGTTAACTCATTTTTTACTGTTATATTATAAACTTTTGCAAGGAGCCCACTCGGCTCAGTACCGGCGCCGGTCTAATCAGTGAACAACTGCGCAACTTACTTGGCGAGCGGGAGGAAACAGTGTTCCACAGCCATCAGATCTCGTTGTCGTTCAAAGTTGATTTGCTGTGTTCTATCGACTTTATTCATGAAACATAGTGGTTATATTAGCAAAGTGTGTCGACGATCTCTAGGCACTGCTAGTCTGTCGTCACTAACAGTAGGCGGTCCTTAGCTCCGTTTCCTCCATCTCAGTCAAGGAGACTGCAACAATTCCGCTCTAGGCCATTTTTTTTACAGCGTCGTTTCATTTTCTTCGCGTCCCCACAGCGCGCATACATGAGTCGTTGCGTGCGTGCACCGTCACATTTATACAAAGTTCTGAGAAATTTAGGGTGGCACATATTCTCTGCCTGGTTTCGCAACTGATTACTGCGTCTTGCCTTTGTTTCAACACTGTTTTCTACACGTGGGTTGTTCCAATGAAATTAACGTTTGTCGGACAATAAAACTTTCACAATATTTTTTACAAAAACCCCAAAATGAAATAAAATGAAATACCCCATATTTTTGACACGTTACAATACCCCCCCAATGAGAATTCTGCTGTCCAAAACAGAAGAAATCTCATTGATAAAACCCCTAAGAGGATTGGCGAGGAACTGGTGCCAAAAACCCCTTGGTTCTTACTCTTCAAGGGTACACGACCCCCCTGGCTCGGCAACTATGGACGCATCTGAACGAGATCACTGGACTTCTCCGTAAGAGATCCCAAAAACCGAACAGACACGCCACACAGCGTACCTCGCCTTCTAACATGCTACCCCCAAAAATCCTCAACCCCTGGCTTAGATTATGCCAGATCCTCCACCGATATGTTTCCCCTTGTATGAAAGCTGGGCTGCCTTTAGCAGATACTGGGCTCACACACACTCACATTACCTACTGACATTACATATTATAAAATTGAAAACTTTTTCAAAAGTTATTTAAATTACAACCCATTGGTTGTTTTCAGGTAAAATCGATTCATAAATTTTGTATAGATTTTAAATTATTCTCTTCATTGGTTTCTGTTTTTATATAAAATAAATTGATTTAAACATTTCTTATAATTAAGAACATCCTTAACCTAACATGTGATCACTTATAGTCTAACAATACAATTCAATACAAAATAAATCAATAATCATAAACATGGTTAGTACACAAACAGTAAAATAATCAAAGCTTAAAAATATTCATTATCTGGCAGGCGAAAAATCAAAAATTTTTTTTTTTTCAAAATATTTTCCAAAAATTTTAAAATTCAAAGAAAAGAATTTAAATTTATTAAAATGTTTCCTTTACATATAGAAATTATTTAAAATTTGCTTAAATTGATCAAAAACAAAAGTTGAATTGACTTCCTTACTACACAAGCTTAGTATGTATATGACCTCACTGTCAGCTGATCCAAACTAGGTCAAGTCCAAAACCCTTGACCTACATGTGTTATGCATAAGTTCTATCTGAAAATACATTTAACATCTGTAATATTCTAACTTGAACCACAAAACATAATAAAACAAAACATTTAAAATAACAAAATATTATTATAAATAATAAGCAAATTGATATTTAAATTATTCAAAATAAACAATTCTTAATTTTACATTATTTTCAAATTCTATCAAAATTTTGTCACTGGTTGCAATTAAAGATTTTATATATTCTTATTATAAATCTCTCTCTCTACTTGACAATCTCATTCTCCATTACAGTGGGTGATTTAAATTATTTATAACAATTTAATTTACTACTTGCTCTGTATACATATATAATCTTTCTCCCTTTGACTCTAACCTCTAACAACTGTAACTCACATGACACCCATCCATCTCTATCAAAATCTCTCTCAAAACACTCTCTAACCCCTGCTTACTAATAAACTCAAATCGCCACCTTCTCTCTATATATATAAAAAAATACTCTCTAACCCTTTGTACTTAGGATACGTGTTCCCCCCCCAAAAAGCTCATTTCCCTTATCTGGCCCCTGGATTCTACCTAAGTCGGCCCCTTCCCACTAAAATCGGTCCCATCCCGTCCCAACTTTTCTGTTGTTGCGGACTCCTACATTACACTACCCCCTACTACAAAATTGCCATCCCCAAAATCTCAATCTTATTACCTCACTTCGAATACAACAAAATAACATCATTAATTATAAACATCAATATATCACTCAAAACTCTACATATATTCTCCACAACTACTGTGTCAACATCAATACTTCTCAAAACTCTATAACACACATTATCTTACAACATCATTACATTATTTTCAAAACAATATTATTCTCTCCTACTTCAACTTTAACTTTAACTCGGACAGATCTACATGCCCCATCAAATATTCCTCACCCAAAAACTATCTTTTATTAGCTTTCACAAATTATTACTTTACTTCTCAATTTATCAAGTTATTTTTATCATTACTTTAAATAGCATCTGTAATACACTGAAACATTATATTAAACATTAATCACCTGGAACATTTATAACCAATATACCAGTGACATTTTATTGCTGATCAGCTGATCTCCTTAACACAATGAAAACACATCTCAAAATTGAACAAATTACATGAAATATATAGGTTTATCAATATTCGCTTCTGACCTCTTTGTTTCCCCTCTTTCTGATTCTGATACTTTGTGTTAACCGCCTGCCAGACGGTTTAATTATTTACTTAATTGCAAACATACACAAATTATATAACACATATACTTTATATCAACTCTTATATCTAACCTACTAAAATACAATATTACCTTTAAAAAATTATACAATGAACACCTTATAGTGAATGTATGAGCAGCTAGTTATTTAAACAGAGCACAGGCATTTTTATTGGATCAAAATTTTAGTTAGCAATCTTTATGTTATCAAATTTAAATTCGTGACTCACCTGAGTCACCTTCCATCCACACATGCTATTGCAAATTGTGTAAGACTGTGGCGCCTTTTCGCTTCCACAAAGACGGCATATTTTGGAGTAGTTTGACCTCTCCGTGTCTTTGCTTCGGCAGTTACATTTTAAAATTATGAATATCGGCATATTCTTGTCTATAATTAAACGCCCTTAAACGGGTCTACCACCTGGCCTTGCTGCCCCCATGCGGGCAGAGTGGTAGCCGCTGTTCCATAGTACCTGGATTTCCCCTAAATTTCACACCCCCATTTAATTTCTACTATATACCAATTTCAAGTCAGCTATGGTCAAGGGACTTGGTATGACCATAGCTAACCGCTAGCCAAATCCACGATTAGTGCTGGTAAGGCAGTAATCGCCCGAAAAGTCGGGGAAATCTAATTTCATTTCAGTGCCTGTTTCATTCATCATTGCTATGTGCGACACGAGCGTCTATCAGTGTGCAAATTGACTGTGGACGAGAAAAAAAAAATGTGCCGCACATTGTCGCCATTTTGGCCTCCGATGGAGGTAACACTCTCTGTTACCCCCAACCCATTTCACTATCTACGAGAGCACAGGCCACCCCCGCAATAGCAACTTAACACCTAACTAATTAAATTTTTATATACATTCTAATATAATATTTTCATCAATAAACATTTAACTCATTCATAACTTTCTACCATTGGACTTTCTTAAAATTTTCAAAATTTATTATTAATAATTAGTATATATCATTTTTCAGTTATTATTAAATTTTTTAATTATCATTTCTATTGAACACAATTATTTCAAATAATCTCACTATTGAATTAAAATCTTAGTTACACCTGTAAACATTTTTATTATACCTGATTCATACTGTAAAAGTTCTATACTTACAGTCCGTTTAACATGATATACACAAAACATATTCACCATACACCCTAATACTTTCACCTCACCTGTGAAACATTTAACACAAATATTAGTTTAAATCAAACAATTTATCATTTAATTACCAAATTCCCAAATCTCGTAAAATAATTTAAATTCGTTAGAAAATTTAATTATATTACCTTTAAATAATCAATCAAAATATTTAAAACATATCAAATTATTTTAATTAATTTAATTATTAACAACACAAATTTCATTACCATCACAACAACTATTATTAGTCAATTACTGTTTTCAAAATTAATTCGGTTATTTATTTAAATTACAAATGTTATTATTATTATTGCAACAATTACACACACTTGTTTACTTAACATTCTACAATGCACACAAATAAATTTACTACATTTTATTTACAAACTTTGGTTATTAACTGTTCAGTTTTTCCGCACTTCATTGTCCAAATCTGCCATGTCAGAACCATAAAACATAATGTTTCTGTCTTTTATTGTTTTATAGTTTAGCCTCCATCGTCCCAGATTAACCTTGGTTTTATATAACATTGTTCAACTTCATTCACACACAAATTACTGTTTTGTGTGTTGTAAACATAAAAACCAAATTCATTCATTTTCCCAAAATAATCATTAAACAAGTCAATGTTAAGTACATTTGTTAAGTCTACATCAATAATTATATTCATTGTCAAGTCAGTTATGTTATCATTCATTACAACATAAGGTAAGTTATTATTATTTAAAACTGTAACCTCAAAATAATCTTCACTCTCTATTTTAACAAGTAAGTATTTCATATCAATTAACATCTCTTTCAACTCATTATAATTTCTCTGCAACTTATATAATTCTATTTCTTTATCAACACACAACTCTCTCTCAAAACATCTTTCATCATAACACCTGTCACTACCCCCCTGAACGATCTCACTCCATGCAAAGGGCCACACAAAATACTTATTACATCTCCTGGCTTTACCAGCTAAATCACAAAAAACTAAGGGACCATTTTGAGACACCATGTCTCCCACATAACTACTGGAGGAAACTCTGTCCTCATTAAACCTCGGTGAAACCTCTGTTTCACCATAAACTTGGGGAATATTTGCCCTTTGCCCATCTAAATTTTCATTACACACGCTCACTAACTGACTAACATTTGTTTCTACTATTTTCTGGTTACATACCACTTCCACTATATTCTCAGAATTGCAATTAACATCATTATCATCACTACTCAATACTTTACTATCTACCACTACCTCTCCCACTGTTTCGTCATTATTAATATTTGTCATAACCATCACATTGTCATTTAATTTCTTATTCAGTATCTGATTGGATTTACGTTCAAAATTTTTATTCATTTCATCAATCTTTTTCTCGCAACTGCTACTTACTGATTCTAATATTTGTTCTCTGATTGTGTTAAAGCATTCATCCATCTTATTTAGACGTTTATTCATATTAACCTCAAACTTAGCATTCTGTATATTAATTTCATCAAAACGACTATTTATAATATCAAATTTGTCGTTCAATTTATAATATTTAACATTGGAGTTACTTTGTTGTTCATCGAACTTATTATTCATGCTACACATCATGCTATATAAACGTGTTAGCATATTGTCCTCATCGTACTTATTTTGGTTGACTGAAATAGGTGTCGACTGATGTTCGACACCTGTAATTATTTTTGATTCGGTTATTTCTACATTACTGTCAGTGAAGCTGACTTCTTCATTATTAGTTGTACAGTCCCTACTCAATTTTGGGGTTATTTGAATCCCCGAATCTTCAGTTACATTACTCTGGTCACTTAAATTTAACTCTGTTTTCTCTTGACTCGCACTTGGAGTCGAATGTATCTCAAAATTGCTCATGTTCGACTCGTCAAAAATTTCGACATTAGTCATTTCATTTTTGTTACTTTCGTTATCTGCCATTTTTTATAATTGATATTCAGAATTTTTTAATTAATCTAATTAATTTAATTAATTTTTTGTAATGTACTTTCTATATTGCTTTCTCATATTAACTTTGCGTACATAACGCATTTTTATTTTACTACACTAACCTAACACATGTTTGCATCCTCGTAGATGTGGAATTTAATTAATTAATTTAAATTCGTGCCTGTCACGGGCGCCATTGTTATACTCTACTCCAATTTAAATATATTAAAATGCAAAATTACAATTTCCACCTACCTCCACGATCTCTTCTATCAGGGTCCAGGATCCAATCACAAGTACATCAGATGCAAACCTGTGTTAAGGTTATCGAAATAACTGACTCTACTCATCGTTATGAAGAGAAATAATTCGTTTTAATGATCAGCTATTGCCATTTAAAATTTTTGTTTACCAAATACATTTTTCTTACGTTTTTTTTTTATGGTGTAACTTCTTGTTCATACATCCAACTACACTACTTACTATAATTACTTACTTTAACGAAGATAGCCCAGCCTGCCTTTCACTCACAACTCACATTCTAAAACAAAATTCCCCTTTACCCTTATGAATTAAAACCCATTACATAAAGCCCCAGCCAGCAACGTGTTCACTCGTTGACCGCGTGGTTGCCCCGTTTTAAGTTCTTAATTGTCCCGAATCAAAAAAAAACTATTGTTTTGGTGTTGTCTCGTTGTTCACACATCACCGCCACTTGGTTTTGACACTGTTAACTCATTTTTTACTGTTATATTATAAACTTTTGCAAGGAGCCCACTCGGCTCAGTACCGGCGCCGGTCTAATCAGTGAACAACTGCACAACTTACTTGGCGAGCGGGAGGAAACAGTGTTCCACGGCCATCAGATCTCGTTGTCGTTCAAAGTTGATTTGCTGTGTTCTATCGACTTTATTCATGAAACATAGTGGTTATATTAGCAAAGTGTGTCGACGATCTCTAGGCACTGCTAGTCTGTCGTCACTAACAGTAGGCGGTCCTTAGCTCCGTTTCCTCCATCTCAGTCAAGGAGACTGCAACAAATCCGCTCTAGGCCATTTTTTTTTACAGCGTCGTTTCATTTTCTTCGCGTCCCCACAGCGCGCATACTTGAGTCGTTGCGTGCGTGCGCCGTCACATTTATACAAAGTTCTGAGAAATTTAGGGTGGCACATATTCTCTGCCTGGTTTCGCAACTGATTACTGCGTCTTGCCTTTGTTTCAACACTGTTTCCTACACGTGGGTTGTTCCAATGGAATTAACGTTTGTCGGACAATAAAACTTTCACAATATTTTTTACAAAAACCCCGAAATGAAATAAAATGAAATACCCCATATTTTTGACACGTTACAACTCTCTATAGTTACCTGGATTTCCGTCAGTCCCGCTCTCACCTCCGTTGTAGTATTGTTTTCTTCCTCCAACAAGTCCGCTACTATGTCCGTTTTGATAACGTTGCTTTGGACGTCTTCTACTGGTTGGACCTCATGCGCTTCTCTGAACAGTGGTCGGGTCCAGGTTACCACTGTTTGTCTTAGTTTTCCGGCTGTTGGTTGCTGTTGTTCATGTTTGCTGGGTGTTTCTGTCACTGACTTTACATTGTTAACTAAATGATAATTGTGAAGCACTAACTCTTGTTAATTACATTTCTGTCACTGATTTTAACACATTTTATCTGGCTGACCTTTTGCCAGCAACACTGATAGCATCTTCACTCTATGATGGTATTCAACAGACTGAGAGCGGATGCTATGTACATTTTGCGTAAGTGTGTGCGCATTGACGTCATTGTCTGGTGTATCGAAATAGGAAACGCCCTGATTATGCGTCATTGTTGTTACGTCCTGTATGTTTTTTAATGACGTTTTGTATTGTTGGCCAATGACAATTATATAACGCTGTGTGTCGCCAGTCATGTAGGCTTGACCTTGGAATCGTCCCGCACTGATGTAACTGCGTTGTTTTCGTTAATTACAGGGAAAATTGCCCTACCCATTTACATGTATGCAAAATACAATAAAATAATTCCTTTTGTACCATAAATATGAAAACAGGCTTTTGTCCCGTAACAGGCTAAAAAAATGACCGATCAGCACCTTAAAAAGTGTATAAATAGAAGTTACTCAACAGGAGAGAACAGGCTTTGTTTGTATCTGATGGCAATTGATTGTGATCTGTGTTCCCGCACTACTGAAGATACGAATCTTGGGTACGGACGAAATGTCTGGAAATAAATGTTTGGTTTCCCTATATGATTCTTCTGTGCTGCTTTATTGTCAACAATAATTTATAAATTTCATCAACTTGTGCAGCCATTTATTCAGATTTAACATTTTAAAAAAAGAATGGAAGTTGAATATTTAATAGAGAGTTTAAAAATGTAAAAGCGGCAAATATTTAAATATTTGTATAGATGTATGCTGTTTTTTAACTGTATGCTAATATGTTTTACCTGCTAATCTTTTCAGAGACATTAATATGATGACTATTCTATGTACGTGCACACTTATATTTAAACTTTTTTTAAAATGAAAGATTAATTTATTCATTTTAAAATTTAAAGTACTTATTTAATTTCATGATATCTCTCTCTTGTCTAAAACATATTTTTTATATGTGACATAGTGCTTGGACATAACTTCAATCAACTCAAGTCTCATGACCTGTTTTAGGAAGTAATTGTATTAGAGAACACAACACACCCACATGCGAATATAATGTCCCCCCACACACCGGTAGAGGAGAGCCACCTCCCCAATCTCAGATGGATGTTTTTGTAGAGTATAAAAGAACTCTTAATGTAACAACCAATTTAATTTAAAATTCAGAAAACCTTAATGTCGACTCAACTGTATTAATAATCTCTCTGAAAAAACAGTAAATCAAATACTACATAAGTTATTAGCAAAAATATCTCATTACAAAATCTACCTAATTCTAAAGGCTTTTTTTCTTGAGCACTAGAATCCTATGTCAAATTAGATGACTTTCATATGAAATGTACCTGTTACTTCATCCATCTCCAGAAATCTGACCTCTTCTGCCAGTGTTGCATGTTATGGCCACACACCTGTGCCCACAAAACTGGATGGACAATATATAGACTAGTGGCGAGACTTGAATTTTGCTCGGGATGTGAAAACATTAACGATTTAGCGATGAAGAAGGTCAATATAAATTGTAAATTGTAGCAATCAGTTATGAACATTTTGTCTTTTCTGAAATCAGGCGAGCACAGCCAACATATGCACAACAAAATTTATAACCTTTCTGAAGGACCACAACATAGTATCAGCTACATATTGTAATGGTACATATAACACACCCAGAACCCAATGTATAACAAATGGATTAAAAGGCTATCCAAAACAAATTAATCAACAAAAGATGGACATGCAATCATGAACATAGACTGAATTATGATCAAAATAGGGGAATAAAATAAATTATAATTAATAAGTAAATGTATAATTGAAGAAACGAAGACACGACTAACGACAAGACAACATACCCAATTACCCAATAGATCAGACAGTGAGAAGAAAACAATGACAACCATAATAAGAAGAAATTTGTTAAGTATGATAGAAGAATCAGTGCAATTAGGGAAAAGTCAAATCAAATCATATACCAAAGGACAATAATAAAGACAATGATGACATAAACCATGAGAATAAGAAGTAAGTATTGTTAATAATACAGAAAATAAAAGTGAGTTAAAAAACTTGATTTAAAACCCTAAGCTGTGACTTGACACTGACATAAACTTATTAATAAAATGACTTCAATGACTTGACGGTACAAACAGAACTCAAAAATAAAATATTGAGAGTAGAAATTAAGAGGTGTAACGGGGCAAAAGGGGTATTTTATTTTGGTGTAAATTTTATTAAATATATATGTGATCGACGCAGAAAGTCCCAGCCGTAAAATAGTTTTATTCAAACAAAGGACAGTGGAATGTGATGCGTGTTCGGCAATGCAGTATAATTCCAAGAATTCCAGTGTTGTGTGACGCACTCAAACACGCGAACAACAGCACACGCGCAGAAGGGACGCTAGCCAACATGGCTAATTTGTAAAATTTGTTCGCCACGTGGTCGGGATGCTGACGGAAATACAGGCAAACCACACCCACTTGAGTCATGTGACTAGTGGCATTAAAATATCATCAGCCCTTTGGGAGTACTCACAACCCATACTTTGTGTACAGTGACGAACAATTTAACACAAGAAGGCATTGGTTTCCTGACCAGCAATCGGACGTGGTGGGAGTTGGTTCATACTCTCCGCATAGGAGTCGACGATTAGCCAATAAACGTAACGGACACGAGTAGTGGCGCGTTTCCCCGGTCGGGCGAAATGTTACAAAAAATGTGAAAATAATCTCAGTTCGAATAATCACGTTTCCCGGCCAGGAGCACAAAGAACGTGAGCACCTCAAAATTAAATTTTTTCTGTAAAAGGTGTTAAACAGTACTTAAAAATGAACTGATATATCAGGATGAAGTCAGTGAAGTGAACGAAGCAAAATTAAAATGTGGTGAATTGAAGAAAAAAAAACAAAAAGTAAACTTTCGGACATATGCATATAACGCGGCACATGGCGAAGAGGATGACGCTTGTTGGGTAATCCACGACTATCACTAATAATTTCAAATTAAAACAGGGGTTCAAATAAATTAATGATATAAAAATTTAAAGGTATGAATGAGTGAATGGGCAAACTGGGTCGTCTTCCTAGACTGTAAGTAAATTTTAGAATAGTTTTTTTAAAATATTTATCAAGTTGAAATCATTATTGAAAGAACAGTAAGCGTTTAATTTTAGAATAAAGAGAAGTTAACAGAGAAATTCAAAAGAATGTTAAATAAAAATTGAGTTGATTAACAAGATGTGACAAGAGTCGAGTTCATTAATTATGCAACCCAGAATCACTTATTTACAGCGAGTTCACGTGAAGACTCTGGATCCGTACGAGGTAAGATCTTTGTTTGTTTATTCAACCTGAGTTTTGTAATAAATCTATAAGTTAACAAATGACGCCCAAAAACAGGGACTCGATTTCAATATTTTATAAAATGTATTTAATATAAGTTAACAAATGGCGCAACAGAACACAGGGACAGTCGACACAAATTCCTAATTTGTGTAGACCACGTCTACTCGAAATAAGTGATTTGGAGGTTGGGTGACATGCGTACTAATGACGTATAAAAGTTAATAAGTTAGAGCCATACTATGTTACTTATGTTATGTTGTATGAATAATACTGTGTATATTTAAGATTGAATTTTATATCGAGGAAAACATAATAAGTTATATAAAAAATGAATAATAACAAAGATAATAAGGAAGACGTCAGCTTAACTGACGTTGAAACAGAGAGCTCAGTAAATGTTGACGCTAACGATTCAGGAATGGAGATAACTCCAAGCCTGATAGACGAATCTGTAATAATTAGTGAGGCGGGAGCAAATTCCACTCCCGTAGCAACTAAAATAAAAGAAAAAGAATATTCAATAGATGATATATTCAATTTTATGAGAGCGATGTCCGATGATATTAAGCAGAGTGTGAATAGTCGTTTCGATAGTAATGATGAAAAATTCGATCGTTGTTTTGACGTTCAAAATAGCAATTTTAATGAGAAACTAAATTAGCAGAATGATAAGATTAAAAGTAATTTCGATGATAAATTCAATGAAATCAGAAACGAAATTAAGCAACGGAATTTCAAGTTTAGTGAGCAAGTAAATGAAATTAATACAAAATTTAATAATATTAAAGAACAGGTAATAAAATCTATAAATAAGAATCGTGAGAAGATGGTTAACGAAATGAATAAAAATTTAGACAGAAAATTAGATCAGATAATGAATAAGAAGTTAGATGACAATGTTACAAATATTAATAATGACAAAATAGTGGAAGAGGTAGTGTTAGAGAATAAAATATTGAATAGTGACGATATAGAGATAGTGAGAGAGTAATGGGTTGTAAAGAGGTAGGAATAAGTGTTGATGAGGTTGTGAGAGAGTGTGATGGAAGGTTAGATGGGCAAAGGGCAAGTTTTCCCCAAGTTTATGGTGAAACAGAGGTTTCACAAATGTGGTATGAGGACAGAGTTTCCTCCGGTGGTGTGGAAGATGAGGTGTCTTCGTATGGTCCCTTTATTTTTTGTGATGGTCTTGGAAGTGCCAAGACATATAGTAATTTTGTGGTGCCCTTTGCATGGAATGAGATAGTTCAGGGGGGTTGTGAGAAGTATTGCGAGAGAGAGAGAATAATAGAGTTATTTACGTTGAGAAGTAGTTATAATGAGTGGAAAGAGAGGTTAGAATTGAAGGAGATAAACAGTATGAAATACTTACCTGGTGAAATAGATATTGATGATTATTTTGATGATACCTTTATAAATGATAATAACTTACCTGATATTGTGATTGATATAGTAGAGGAGTATAATGATAAAATAACTTACCTTATGTTGAACAAAAATACTGATGGAGACAGAACTAGAATCACCAATGTAGACAGGCTTTATGAATTAATGGTAGACAAAAATGTAGTTAATTATTGTGTTGATGTAATTAACGAAAGTAATCATTACAATAATAATAATAGTATAACGAGTGTGAGTAAGGACGATAATTATTATATAAAAGTAAGACTCATACATGATGATGGAGGGTAAATATAAACTCAATGAATGGACATTTTAAATATTTTAATTTATGGTTATGATCTTGCTAAATTAGGAAATGAGGTGTGGACAACTGAAAAATAATGACAAAGATTTGTAAATAAATTGTAGTGAAATTAATTGTGTTTGTATTGTAACAAGTATGTAATGTAAACAATGTGTGTAGGTAGTAGAAATCAATTTATTAATAATAATAATATTTTGGTTGACTAAATTGTAGAGTTACTTAAATAGTCACTGTTCTGGGCGTCATTTGTAGAGTTACTCATAATTAAGTCCCTAGTTCGGGTCGACATTTGTAGCGCTACTCTTACCGTGACTTATTTTTTATTTTTACCAAGTACATAATCATCGTACTTACCACATAATTCTGGTATACTGCTCCGGTACTCATGGTTCACTTGCTCTCATTACTTTATTTATTGGGTCCAGGTTCGTTATAGGCGAGATTGCGGAAACAGTGTAGTGTGAAATAAAAACTCTATTAGCATTTTTAGACATGAACATTACTTTTACTCAAGCCAATTTTACAAATTTTTAATACAGATTACAATGACGTTATTTCCTACCAAACAAGATGGCGTCTACAAATTACTCTTACAACGATATTTAATATTCAGTGTTTCATTCTTATTTACTTATTCATTTTTGGCTTAATATCTTTTGTCAGTCGTTATTGCAAATTTACTGATGGTAATAAAAGTACGTTCCACAAACCAATGTCTACCTTGTAGGCCGGCCTTTCACTCTACCATGCGTTCACACACACACTCATTTGTTCTTCTTTAAAATAAAGACAATTTAAATTGAATTGAATTTTTCATGTTTGAGCTCAAAACGTATTGTAATTAGTAAAAGAATTAGTGCACTTCCCTGTTTCAGAAGTGGCGTAGATCTTTTCGGAATCTCCTCTTCGCCGGCCTGTATTTTCTGTCGTTTTACTGCATATTACTTATAGTTCTGATGGTTACTGCGCTGAATTT